>CAJNDT010004223.1:0-592500 GCA_905221615.1 Symbiodinium sp. CCMP2592 | reverse complement strand
TCAACCCAGCCTCTTCGAGCTGCGTTTGGGGTTCCTTCAAGGGTTCCGTGAGGCTTCCTGAAAGGATTCGATATAATGCTTCCTATACATCAGTTCCCTAAAGGGCTATACAGAGATTTGGGCTTCCTGAAAGGGTTCTACAACGGGTTTCTGTGCCGAGGGGCATAGGAGGTTTGGGGTTCGTGAAAGGTTGAAAGCAAACTCTAAACCCTGTAAACCCTAACCCTGCAGAATGTAAAAGGCTCCTGACAAGGCTGTTTCAGGCTTCCTGAGGGAGCTCCTGCACATTTTCTATGAGGTTTCTTAAAAGAGTGCTTGAGTTCTGTAAGGTTCCTACAAGGTTCTAAAAAAGCTCCGCTAAGGGGCTTGCAAGGGTTCCCTTGAAGGGTTCTAGACGGTTTCCTTGAAACAGTCTTGAAGTGTGTCAGCGCAGAGAGGACTAAATCTATGCTTATTGCAGTGGTAGCTCTCAGGATAATGAATATGCTGAGATGAAAGGAGGTTTGATCACATGGGACTTGGAGGCGAAAAAACCATAACTCACAGTCATAATCAAGCTAAAGACGCAAGAATCACAAATATGGCACAGCAAACATTACATGTGGCGATCTCACCACACTTCTTCGAGTGTATGTTGCCTGCAGCAGTAGCTCGCGAAGCTGGCGAACGACCACCTGGTCGGAGAAAGTTGGACGGGTGGGTTTAAGCGCTCGCAACTCGGACATGCCAGGCGAGGTCTCTTGCTTCGCATATTATACATATAACTACTGGAGGGCTTCAGCATTTCGTAAGGCTCGAGGCAGCGCTATGACGAGTCCACATTAACGTAGCGGCCTTGTACTTATGTAGAATAGGGCTTTGGGCTATATTAGTTGCAATGCAGAGCCCTGAGGAATGTTCAGGAATAGTACTCCGGGACCTTTGGTTCAGGCCGCTTTGACCGGCATCGGGCCCTTTCGAAGAAGAGTGAACTGCCAAACCATCAAGAAACCGTCACTAATCCTGACGACAAAAGACTTGTAGGATATTGGTTGAGAAGGGTGGTTCGTGAAATTGGGTGATCCCTTTCTTTGGTGCGTGTGTTGAGGGCCTACAGGCTGCTGGACCCAACACAAATCCGCCACATCAGCATTGACCTTGTACCCACCAGTCGTTTCCCCCACAGCCTGCGCATGGCGTAGTGGCGGCGCCACGACTTGGTCGCTGGCCGCATCCAGATCCAGACCTTCGGCGCCAGCCTCCCAGCGTTGTTTTTGCTACCTTGAGTTTACACAGGTTTAGCGCTCGCGATTGTACTGTATCAGCACTCGTTGTACTGAGCAGCCTTCGGACGGTAGTCTCAGGTAGCTAGGATTAGACACGGTCCAGCTTGAGGGCTCAAATTGAGCGTAGGTCACCAGGTGTTTATGTAAGTCTTAACAGGTCATGCAAGCGATGTTGGTTGCTCCAGCTTTGACTGGATTTAGCCGCATCGTGTAGGTGTCTAGCAAGGCGTGCACAGAGTTCAGCCTGAAAACCGTGCGACATACAGGTCTGAACGCAGTATGAATGATCCAGGTGCAAGGCCCATGCTAAACCCTTCAAGCCACACCCCTTGTGTATTTCGTGTCATGATCATGAAAACCGCCCTTCAGCAAGCTTGAGGGTTTCAACCCTCGCAATTGCACACCCAAAGGTTCTGGTGGATTAGACTATGGCTTTGCGGCATAGTCAGCATAGGGCTGCGGGGTGCCAAATTTCGGGCCCCGTGGGGGTTTGTGACAGCTGTAGGCTTGGCGGTTACGTTTCGATGTTCGGGCGCTTCTTGTGGTTGCTGGCAATCTCGGATTAATCGCAGTTGCCATGATGACACTCACGAACTGCTGGCACGCTTCAATGTTGGTAATGAAAATCCATGCCCTGAAATTGAAGCCATTCTGACTATAACCCGAAGCCCTTCTCTAAATACTCACTCCCCTGTGCTATAGAAGCCCGCAACGACGCTCTTCTATTCAGTACGGTCCCTATACTTGCTTTGCGCCCTTAGCCCGAAATTTTGTTCTTCCTCGACTTGTGGCCTCATGTGCCAGCTCCGCCAGCAAAGGGACACCGCCAGCCGTGAGTAGTGAAAGGCAGTCAGGCTCGGACGCCTGCCGACATAAGGTTTACTGTGCTCAGGGCTTCTGCGAGATGCGAGGTGATTTCAATAGGCGGTTGTCGATGGCCCTCAATCTATTTCTCTTCCCACTCTTGGTGGAATTAAAAAGAAGAGCACCAGGTTCTCTTGTCCATCCAACTTTCAGGGTCAAGGGTTGCGAACTGGGCAATCTGAATGCTCTGTTCATGAACGGGTCTGGGTTTTGGCCTGAAGCCGCCTGGTTCGGGTGATGCGGCAGCTTTCCTTGAGGTGCAGCGTTACTCATCCTACACCCTGCAGGATAACCCTCAAACATGACCATAACCAAGAAGCCTGCGGAAGTGTTCGCGCTGGGAAATACGGGTTCCGGGCTTACCACAGCCCAGCACGCTGCACAGTACCGCCAGTTTCCGACTTTAGGCCGTCAGAGTTTCTGAATTGTTCCTACAAACTTGGACTGGTCCGCTAATTTCTCATCAATTCTGGAATTAGGGTTCGTTTATTCACGGGCCTGTGTGTGTGTGGGAGACTCATGTACTTTTCTGGCGGGGGATCGTCGAAAGGCGAGGCAAATTTGCAAAACGACCTGCACCACTGCAGGAGCCTGACCAAGCAGCAATAATGCCCTAAGTCCGTAAAGAACTGCACCATCATATACCTTGGAAGCATACTCTCATTAAGTCCCTGTCTGTGCTATTGCGCCTTGTAACTTGTAACTCTGGGAGGCTTATGCAAAACCCCCTGGGGACTGAACAAGCAAGATGCCTCGACAAAAACAGCAAACCCCTGCAACACCGTAGGCTACCACAAAACTTCCATCAAAGTCCAGAACCTTAACCCTCGAACACCAAAGCCCGAAACTGCAAAAACGGACGCCAACGTGCTTGGAACACCACAATCCAAAAAACCTATATCACGGGCAACACCCACCTGAGGTTCCTTTCCGAAACCCATGTAATGCAACTTGTAGCGATTGAGCAATAGCGAAAAGGTTGCCTTCGTGGGCTCCTCCCGAGCCGTTTCCTCTTCTTCCGGTGCTTCCTCCAGCTTGGCCAAGCGACGCAGGAGACCAAGTCGGCGCTGCCGACTCACTTCCTGGGGGCCGGCGGGGATGGAGGGCGGGGGGAGTCAAAAAGGCTCGTGAATGGTAAACGGGTATATGTAGAGGTAAAAACTCCAGTACGGACCCCTCCGGAATCGTATTACTACTTCTTCTTCAAGCTTTTATGCTGAGGGCTTTACTGGAGGTTAAGGATTTAGTGTGGCGGCGCTGCCGGATCACTTCCTGGCAAGCTTTGGAGTGTGGCTTTGGGAGGTTTAAGGGTGTGAGCCGTGTCTAGGATTTCCAATTTTGAGTTGCGGGCTTGAGGAGCTTCAGGTTTCGGGGCTCTGATGGCAAAGGGATGCTTTCCCTGAACTTGTCTGGAGTTTGGGGATTCAACCCAGATCAAGCATACATAGAAGAACAAGGAAACCCCGCAACTCTGATGAATTTCCGACTGCTTCTTTCAATCAAACGAAAAACCCTACCCGAGTGGCGACGCGCGAACCGGCGAAAGTCACATCACATGCAAACAGCGACAACAATTAAAAGCTCCCACCTCCTCCCGCTCAGACTTGCTCGCGAAGTCCTGTTGTAGTTCACGCTGATCCTGGCTCTTGCTGGGCTTGCCTAAGGCATCTGAGCAGGGATCAAGGGTTTGTGCGGCAAAGAAATTTCGGATCCCACCGTTTATTAGTTTCAAATTCGAAGTCGGCATTTCTGCTCCTTGGGGAAAATTGCAGTTCAATTATAAATTAGGGCCTTCCTCTAACAGTAACTCTTTAGGTGTGGTTTTGGGTACCAAAGTGAACACGTAAATCTGGACAAGTGAACACTTATCCTGGCCCGGTGAACACCTTGTTTGCTGGGAAAGTGAACACTTATCCTGGCCAGGTGAACACTTATTCTAGGGGCTGCGCCCAGGTGCGGGCAGCGCCGGTAGAAGCCTGAAGCTAGGCCACGCACCCGCCCTTGTGTTTTCCCCTCCCCTTGCCCTCTCAGCCCTCGTCGGCAGCCCGCACCCGCCCGCCGAACCCCGCTGATGCTCATGATGCGCGCCCCTTTGGGGCTTCCCAAACCAACTCAGCATAGCCAAAACATCGCCTCCGGCCAAGAGGCCGGTTGCGGACGCCCGAAGGCTCATGATGCTCGCCGCCTGGCCTCCTGGGGTGGTCCACGCCGCCATACCGTGAGGAATGGCTGCAAAGGCGAGGGCCCACGCGGCCCGACGGAGAAACGAAGGTCCGATGAAGCAGGGTCGGCGGCGGGTCGGCGGCACAGGCGATCGTGGCTTTTGCTTCGCAGAAACTCCCTCCTTCGGCTGAGCCAAGCTCAGAACATACAGGGCAGCGAGCGCTGCCCGATTTTAGTGGGAAAATGAACACTTATCCTGGCCCGGTGACACTTATTTTGGTGGGAACGTGAACACTTATCCTGGCTTATTTTGGTGGGAAAGTGACCACTTATTCTTGCCCGGTGAGCACTTATTTTGCTGGGAAAATGAACACTATCCCGGCCCGGTGAACACTTATTTTGCTGGGAAAGGGAACACTTATCCTGGCCTGGTGAACACTTAATTTGCTGGGAAAGTGAACACGTTTTCTGGCTCGGTAAACACTTATGTTGGTGATAAGAATTCACGTTCCCACCAAATACAGTGTTCACCGGGCCAGGAGAAGTGTTCAAGTTCCCAGCAAAATAAGTGTTCACCCGGCCAGGAAAAGTGTTCACTTTGCCACCAAAATATGTGTTCACCTGGTCAGGATAAGTGTTCACTCTCCCAGCAAAATAAGTGTTCAACGGGCCAGGATAAGCGTTCACTTTCCCAGCAAAATAAGTGTTCACCGGGACAGGATAAGTGTTCACTTTCCCACCAAAATAAGTGTTTACCGGGCCAGGATAAGTGTCACTTTCCCAGCAAAATCAGTGTTTACCGGGCCAGGATACGTGTTCATTTTCCCCCCAAAACAAGTGTTCACCTGGCCAGGATAAGTGTTCACTTTCCCAGCAAAATAAGTGTTCACCGGGACAGGATAAGTGTTCACTTTCCCACCAAAATAAGTGTTCACCGGGCCAGGATAAGTGTCACTTTCCCAGCAAAATCAGTGTTTACCGGGCCAGGACAAGTGTTCACTTTACCACCAAAATAAGTGTTCACCGGGCCAGGATAACTGTTGAGTTTCCCAGCAAATTAAGTGTTCACCGGGCCAAGATAGTTCCCTTTCCCAGCAAAATAAGTGTTCACCGGGCCAGGATAAGTGTTCATTTTCCCAGCAAAATAAGTGTTCACCGGGTCAGGATAAGTGTTCACTTTCCCACCAAAATCCGTGGTCACTTGGCCCGGATAAGTACTCATAACCGAAATAGGCAAGGACATCCGGTCTAAAGAGGGGGGTCTGTTTACTGTTAGAGACAGGCCTAAATCTAAACAAGGAATCCGAAGGCACATTATTTCGAAATATATAGGCCATATAGGCATCTCTATTTGAGCGACATCCCCCAACCAGACCAAGTAAAGCCCACAAGGCCCAGTCTCCGGCGCTACAAAGGAAACTCACTGCACTGTTGTTCAAGGAAGATAGTTTCACGCAGCAAAAGAGGCAAGCAAAGGTACGTACACTACGCAGCGTCCGTTCTGATATCTTACTGTAGCTTCCAAGAAAACCATGTTCAAGGCTGCCTTGTCGAGGAAGATTACATAGTGTGCACCCGGCATGCAGCTGCCCTAATTGCTAACAGCCAAAGGCCCTAAAGGCCTTCAAGAGCACCTGAACCGCAAACCTGAGGCCTCTTTGAAGCCCTCAATCACCTAAAGCCCGAGGCTTTAAAGCACGAAAAGCTAGGGGAAGGCTCATGGGCAATCAGACAGAAGAAGGGATAGAAGCAAGGTGACCAAAAGAGCTCTAACCCCGGCTAGGTTACATGCTCCCGCTTCTGTGGATCAAGAGTCAAACGGGGTTCAAGAACTACTCATAATAAAGATACCCTGAAACCTTGCTACAAATCTGAATATCGCTCCTAGCGGAAGTATCACATCTGAAGAGTCCTCATGCAGCCGCACACACAGGCCGCGAGCTCGGCGCATGGTCAGCAGCCTCTTGCTTTGAGGGACGGGTTGCATGACCGCGAAGACCCCCCATCCCCAGTTCATTATCATCCCTTTGTGTTGATGCCGACTTTCAACAGGCCGAACCTCGCGAGTCTCAAAAGATAGAGGGACTGCAGCATAAGCACTAGAGTAGAGTGCAGTGTAGAGAAGTAAGCTCTTCATAATCATGACCCCCTGTATGGTCACCGTCTAAGCATAAACACCCTCTGTAGACCACAAAGCTTATACTGAATTCGAACACGTAAAAGCTCAACCTCAGACCCTATGATTGAGGCCATGCATTCTATCAGAAGACTACCCTTGAACTACCGTAGCATGCCACTCCATTAGCAAATCTTTGTCGGCAGCTACAGTCATTGTCGTATGTCTCAACTTGCCTGATCCACATCTGCGATGACTCTCGTTGCTGGTTGGTAGAGAAGCTGACTTGGTGAGCGGGTGATAAGCATCGCCAAACGCAACTCTTGAGCTGATCCTCCCCCGGGTCTGGCTCAGTTCATCCATAACCTAGTCATGGCTAATTGGGCTAAGGCTGCACTGTTCCGACCAGGGTGCAGCTCGGCCAGAGCCTCTCTGAGGGCATCTGAAGACCCCACGCTCGCCAGCATTCGGCAGTCCCGGAGATTTGCTGTGAGGTCCTAAGGAGGCTTCTGAAGTAGCTTTTAGTTGCCCCTACCCTACCGAAGCGAGACATTGATACACACGGGCTTCCTTACAAGTTGAGAAACGGACTACGGGCTTGAAATTTTTAGGCTTTACCTGCGGCATCAACTGCCTTCTGCTTCTGAGGGTCATAATTACAAGTGATTGCCCCAGAATTGTCAGACCATGTCAGACCCACAAGGGATTCAAGCTTCAGGGCCTCAGGGTTAGCTTTTCTCACGGATCTTGTACGACCCCCTTTCCAAGAGACTGCAGGACTTGGTTCTGCGGTCCAGCTAAAACACGAGAGCGCAGAACAAGAAGCAGACTACTTAACGCACAATTTCTGGGCTAATTTCACAAGCATTTCTGCAGGGCTGTGAGCAGCTCCTAGTTCTGAGCGGTTGTAGCTCCTAGTTGCGTATGACCCAAAGGCCCTAAAGTTGAGCTTGTAATATAGGGGCCTTATAATAGCTTTTTGGTGCCAATTAATTATACTATAATAGTAATAAGGGGCCCCCAAAATAGTATCGGCAATTGTTTAGGCACCTATAGTACGTCCCATAAGTTCCTCCTTGTCACCAGGCACAGATTGCGATGCCGGCCAGCGCCCATGCAACTTTCAACCCATCTAGAAGCAAAAGGTCACAGGAAAAAGCTTTGATAAAGCTGGAACCCTGAACACCTAAACCCTGAACCAAGATTCCCGGCCTCAACTCATACCCTAGGACCCTCTTCGCCCTTTTTCCAAGGATAAACAGGAACCCTGAGAATCGATATCAAAGTCTTTAGGTTGGAATGGTATTTCGCTTCATAGAAGCCTGAAGAAAAGAGCACGAAGGACCCCTTCCCGAATGGGGGTCCAAAGCGAGAAGACGTCCGCCGGCCATGCAGCGGAGAAAGGCCTGGACTCGGTTTTCGGGGTCATGGGCTCGGATTTCGGGGTTGTCGGGTTGAGGTTGAAGATGTGGGTCTCGATGTTGTGCACAGCCCTCGCAAAACCATGCAAGTCTTCTGGCCACGGGCTCTAATGGGCTACTGGCTGGTCGGCGGGGCTACAAAAAAGCTTATACGTTAAAGGTGTCTTGATCAACAAAATGCTTGTTATATTCATTGTCAGGGCTAAGGAAAAGAAAAGCATTGGACTCACGACACCTCGTCCTCAACACTCTGTCTTCTAATTCTGAGAGTCTACATGAGAATCAAAAGACTTGAGCTTGGTGATTTCGCTGTGCTTCGCCTCTGAGAACATTCATGGGACCTATTAACGAGAGCCCTTTTTGCATCGCGGTGCATGCCTAGAGCTCTAAAGTTGTTTTACTGTCAGGCTTCGAGTTGGGTTCACTCCTTCGGGTTTTCGTCTCGTAAGCCTGGTCGACTTCCGCCTGTCAGCCGCCAGCTTTCGAGTTAAGTTGGTTGGGTTTTCGTCTGTTAGGCTTCTAGGCTTCGAGTTGGGTTCGCGCCTCAGGGGCGCAAAGCGGGAAAGCTCGTAACACATGCGCACACACACACACACACACACAGATAGATAGATAGATAGATAGATAGATAGATCGATAGATAGATCGATAGATAGATAGATAGATACATATATACATACACATACACACAGAGAGAACCCTCGGTTCGCCATTCCTTAGAGAGCCCTCTCAATGTAATTTTTTACAGTCCTAAAGCCTTGCTGAGGCCTCCGAGAGCGCTGAAACACCTTGAACATTAAACCCCAAACGACAAGCCTTACAAAGCCCGTATTTGCATCGTGCATGCATGCATGCATGCTCGGACAGATGGATGGATGGGTGGATGGATGGCGATGGATGTATGATATGATTTTTTTTGCGTGATAGGTCATCTACTCATATATTTTCGTATCTATTATAATCTAGGTTTCGGAGTAGTAGTCCGTCTGCAATAAGGGTACCCTTTTTCCTACCGTTGGGTTTCTTAGTTGCTGAGTTCATAAGCCCCCAAAAGTGTACACTTTCAGTTCTATAGTGGGTAGCATTATCCCAAGAAGTATAATGTGTATCCACTCAGCTACTTAGGTTTCAATAAGGACCCCCTAGACTAAAAAGGGCAAACGGGTACTACTCAGGAACGTAGTAGCGATATTCGTATATGCACATATACAAGCCACTGTAAAGCCCTAAACCCGTCCACCCCGAGCGAATTCGAAACGGCGATGGCAACCCTGATGCCCTTCTGTGTGCATGCAATCGTGCTTACACCGAAGCCCGACCCCATAGTCGAAGGCCTCTGTATCTCTATGTGTATGTACGTATGTAAGCATGTATGTATGTATGAACACATACATACATACACACATGCATGCGTACATGCATATCTATATATATATAGACATAATAGAGATTGCGCCAAGGCGTGATCGAAGATCCCACCTCGTCCTGGCGCAGCTGCTTCGAGGCCGCTCGGCGCCTGGAGCTCTCCTCGAGCTCGTCGCGAGCCAGGTCGGCCTTCAGCCGGGCTCGCTCCCGAGTTCCTGGGCTCTCGAAACTAGACATGAAGCAACATGACTATAACAGTGATCACAACCATAAAAGACAGTGAACAAAAGGATTCTTGGACTGCCTTTCTTGAGGGGGGATTCTGGCGAGTGTGTTGAACCTCTCGACTGAAGAGACTCTTGCAGTCCCATAATGGCCTGTACCACCGTCATGGTTCGGGCACCACATTGAAGCAGTGGGGAGCAGCAGCTTGATGCTGCAAGTGACTGGTACTTTTACCCCCAGTCTTCAGATCTACGGCCTACGGCACGTCAAACTTCTGGTATCCAGCGAATTCCGAGACTTTGCAATCTAGAATCTAGAACCGCTATTCACGCCTACCACGGGAAAGGGCGACCTGCTTCATCTTCACTGTTCTTGCCTGAATACCCTATCTCTTTGGCAGATATGATCGAAGCCTCAACCCACAGGAGCGACCCGTTTCCCCTTCGCCCGCCCGTGTTTTCTTAATTATAAGAGATCCATGAACTGCAAAGAAAGACTCTTCGCTGAGCCTTTTCTTCGGGCCCTGGCTTGGCCCTGGCCTGGATTCGCTGCCACCACTCCTGAAGCTTCCGCTGCATCTCCTCAGAGAGCTCTTCCTTCGCCTGGAAGCTCTGAAGAGGGCTAAAGGGCTGGGGGGGTACACGGGCTGCAGTGGTTTACTGTAGGGAGGTCTTTTTGTGGCTCTTTGGGAGATGGCGATTGGCGATTTGCATGGCGTTTGCTCCTGGACGTTCTCGACCTTCTCTGATGCTGCAACGATGGCCTTCGACTCCGCCTCCGTCTTCACCGGCGAGGCGCCAGGCGCGGAAGCCTTCGTCCACGTTGGCAGCTCTGCCGATGCCCCAGTTGTGTTTGCTGTGCCGGCCTTTTGGGGAACATCTGCATGCGGTGCAGGAAGCACGGGGAGTGCCATCAGGGGAGCTGCCAGCGGAATTGCCCCCACTGGTCGTGCCTTTGGTGGAACATTCACGGGTTGGGGCCCCGGCCCATGGGGCTTGGCCGCCGCGACTTTGGCTTTGGCGGAGGCTTTGACGGAGGCCTTGGCCGTCGCCTTGGCGAAAACAGGCACAAAAGGTGCCCGTGCAGGGACGAGAGCTCCGCGAGGTCGTGCGCATGGCGGCGCAGTCATCAGCAGAAAAAACTTCCTTCTCGTGCTTGGGTGACACTGCTGTGCTCGCTAGGTGATCTAAGTGATGGGCTTTCGGTCGTTGCCTTGTGGTGTCGTCTCATGATGTTATGTGGGGCCTGTGCGGGGCATGCATGGGCTCACGGTTCTGAGCTTATGCATATACAGGTTTTGGAAGTTTTGGCTTCGAAGCTGAATGAATCCTACACATGTGATCTTCGTAGGAACGCTTGCCCAAGGCCCAAGCCTCCACCGACCCTCTGCAACCCTTCTGGGCCATCGGACTGCGGACATGCATTGCCAGACCGCAATGTGGCTCAGATTCAAATTTAGGACCTAAGCAACACATGAAATGAGACGGATGTGGCCGAAGCCTGGCAATTCGACAGGTCGAATTGCCAGGACAGAAATTCCCAGGCATGAGCTTTAGCAACATGCATGACAAGACCAACTCCTCGGCTCAGATGCATATCTCAACAAGTGTATCAAAAGGAAACTCAGCGTCGAAAGTTGCCAATCGAAGTAGCTCGTGGACTTACCACAATCCAAAAACTGCTTGTCCTTCGGAATCAGAGTACGGACCCTTCTCCTAATGACGGGCTTTCTGAATGCTGGCTAGAGGGCTTAGGCTCGGTACTTGGAAGGCTCCAAGAGGAGATTAAATCGCTTTGGAGTGAAAGCCAAAACCAGACTCTGTGGCTCCCTCGAACCCCTAAACCCGAAATGAAGCAACATCTCGAAACAAGCATGAACTTGTGAAAGGTTTGCTGGTCGACATCAAGCCCCAGCAAGCCCAACACTCCTAAAGGCCAGAAGTTCTACACACACTGAACTCCAATCAAGCCCGAGACCATGCCCTTAGCACCCCAATGGCCCGGAGCTTAAACCTCATGGCCTGGAGCCTGAAGCCCTTGATTGTGGAATCCGTACTCTCCAGCACCTAATCCCTGAAGTCCCGAAAAGAGCTTGGCTTGTTGCCCGGGGCGCCTTTGTGGACACCTGATCCTCCGCAGCCGTCACCTGCCACAACAGGTCGCTCCGAGGAATACGGGACCAGAATGTCTAAGTATCCTTAGATTCTTGGGAAAAGAGTACCGCTGTGCCACCAGGGGCTTTCGTGTTCAGATAGGGCTTTCCTCTAAGGATCCCGTGATGCGTCTAGGGGATGTATGGATGTCCCAGAGCGAGCCCTCAAACTGCAAAACCATCAATCCCCGAACCCAAAAGAAACCATAAGACACTCCTAAAGCCTTAATTTCCATGCAAACGTATGAAACCCTCAAGCTCGCCCACATCCAAAGATCTACACACAAATCCGACAGTTTCAATCCCGGAAATCCGGAACCTCCCGCCGACGCAGGCCCAATCCCTAGGCCGTAGATATTGAACCCCAAGACTCCGAGAGCCCTAAGTAGCTATCCGACACGACGGGGCTCTTCGACCCGAAAGCCGTGCACATGAAATGCAAAGTCCAAGGCCAAATCCTTGATGCAGCAGCCTTCTATGGCCTTTCTACGAGTAATTAGAATAGCGGGTTTTGGTACACTGAATGGGGATACTATGGTGAACCATTCTGACCTTTATACGATGACTCAAACTAACCCAGTGGTCTTGAATTATTAGCATCGCTGTTGGGCCCACAGCCTTACACCATGGCTTTTAATCCACTGAAACTGAACCCTAAACTTTCTGAACCTTAAGCCCTTGCAGAAGACTTGCACATGATGAAACCCTCGACCCGAAACGATTCTTGGTGCAGTCTTAGGCAAACTAAGGGTCCTTAGAGCCGTATTGAATGCGTGGTATGGTGCGGTCTGTCACAAAATTCACAAACCCTGAAACCTTAAACTTAAACCGTAACCTCTCAGGCCATTCATATAAGGCGCTAAACCTTGAAGCACCACTCCCTGAAACCTTCGGCGCTGGTTTTTTCAATACTAGACATAAAAATATCAAAAATTAGCATCATATATATATATATATATATATAGTCTCGCTCGCTCTCTCTCTCTCTCTCTCTGCCGTGCCATTCTCAAGAGTCTCGCAATGCAAAGGGCACGAACACGCAGGCTAGAATATTGTGTGTTCTACTCCATATTACTTTAATAGATGTATAAATGCTGTATATGAGGGAAAGGGAACTCTCTGCGTAGATTTTCGGATGCTCTGGGAGCGACCTCGCCCGTCTTGGCGGCCACCAGGGCCTTTCATCCCGGTTCAAGAGGGTTCAGGGCTTCGGGGTTTAACGATTCAGGCTTTGCATGCTTTTGGTGGGCTTAGGGCTTGCAGAGTTTAGGTTTCAGTTTGAGAGCGTCAAGCTCCGGTTTAGGGCCAGGAAGGCACGCCCGTGAAAACCAGGTACCCGCATAGCTGGTTCCTCCACGCTCCCCATTGCAGCACTATGCCTTACGCTGGGAAGTTCAAGGCCTAGCATCTGTAAACGAAGGCTGAAGGTGCGGGCAACAAGGAACCCTGTTTTGCTTGGAGAACAGATATAAGAGACCGCAATGATCGTTTCCACATAAAGGATACCACAAGCCCCTAGCTTAATGTCAATTAAGCTTTCTGCAGGCCTCTACGTTACGAAGCTATGTCCTGTAAGGCCGAAGGTGGCCACTCTCAAGCCCTGAAGGACCTTTCCTGGTAGCTCTTCTCCAACTTGGCGTCCTCTGCCTGCTCTTCCTGTCAGATCTTTAGAGCTAGCTAAATAGTTGGGCTGAAGGGCTAGGGTTTTGGAGTTGAGGGGGTCGGGTTTAAACAAGGACATGCCGTCTGCAGAGCAACAGCCCTGTCCAGGCAGTCAGCGGCGTTTACCCGAGCAGCAAAGCCCACACGAGGTTGCAAGATTTCTTGAACTCGAACAAAAACACCGGAAAGCCCCAATACACGTTAATTACACCTCCCCCAAGCCGGAGCGAGGAATGCCGGAACTAGTTTCGTTTCTTCTCTGGTCCTGCAGGTCACGCTGAAAGTCGCCAACCATGGCCTTCGGGGTGACGGAAGACCCAAGCAAGGACGGGCGCACTTGATAGTTGCTCTAGCACTCTGAACCCTACCCGTATCACAAGTATCCCAATGAAGGAGCTCCAATTTCTAAGGCTAATTACCATAACCTACGTATATACTGTTTGCTAGGTTCTCGACATGAAACCCGATATGAAGCTTACAGCAAGGACCCGAGGAACAAGTAGTATGGCCAGTTGACTTATTTCCAAACTTCCATGCCTTCGGTTGGTGAGTGATACTGGGGATCGCTGTATCCACGCAGCATATACGCCGACACTGCAGTAGAGGACGCCGACAGTAGAGTACCTAGGACCTCGAAGGCAGAGAAACTAACTCAAGCCTTCGAGTTTGTAATGCATAGACTCACATACCGGAAATATACAAGTCTTCGTCGATGTTGGGTCTTAGTGCCTTTCTGGGTCCCAAGGCTATTGTAGGGGTTCATGGTTCCGTCCAAACAGTGGCTTTGATCGCCTCCCCTTAGAGGACAGCAGCCTGTGACCCGCTCAGATTCACGATAGTTTGTGCACAGGTTGGGACCCCTCCCGCGTCACTGTCTAGGGGTCTAGGGGTCAGGTTCAAGAGTTTCTTGTGTCCTATACCTGAACAGAATGAACATCTTCAACTCAGACGCTGTACCATGCTGTCCAGCTGAAAACGATTATTGAAGCTATGGTTTCAAACTGCTTAGAACTATTACTAATGCTCTGGGACAGCCCCAACTTAAACCGCCATCATGCAACCCCAAAGTGCCTGGAGAAGGCCAACCACCGTATCCACAGGGCCTTCCGCCTGGCGCCGACGCAGAAGTTTGACTGCTCAAGAATTCGAGGGATGAGGTGTCCTGTTCAACTTAGGCCTAAGACTTAGGCTTCACAGGCTGTAAGTTTCAATCATCTGAAGAGCTAGAGAGAACATCCCTCTTTTTGCTGCTATGTACCCAATATCGGATAGTATGCGCTATTAAAGCCCGCCCGTCCAGGAGGATCGGGGAAGAGCTCTGGAACCAGAACTCACCAAAGTACCTGTTATCCAAGCTACTTCTCCAATACCTGCGGCGTCGATGGCTCATAGTCTCGGAAAACCCAAACCGCATTTCTGAAGCCAGAACCTCCATGTTAGCTGAGCTGTGCAACTAAGTCACCTCCCTCCCTGAACAAGCGCTTCAAAGAGGCGCTCATATTCAACGGGACCTAACACTGTTCACCGGCAATCGTGGGTTGATGCGTCGATGTGAACTGAAGCAACTCTGAATGTGAGTCTGAAGACACTTATCTCGACTTTCAAACCTCAAGCTCTGAAACCTAAGCCCGAGAAAGCCTAAGCCCCCGAAGTCTGCCTATACGCTCTAGACTCCAATTCTCAGAGCATATCTTAGCCTTGAACTCTTACCTCTAAACAGCTTCAATCGCAACTCCTGAGCTCCCTACACCCTGGATGCCGATTGCACTCAACCCTGAAAGTGTCAAACAAAACCGAAAACAACAACACTGACTGCACCCTCAGCCCCAAACTAGAAGCCTTGAAAGTCTTGAGCTGTCAGCCCCAAGGCAGGGCGTATACGTAATGGACAATCATTCCCGGCTGACCCCGGCCTCGGCCCCTTCCTTCTTCTGGAGGAAGCCCGAGCCCTTGGTGAACTGGCTCGGATCCTCTCAAGCGGCTTTTCTCCACTTGTGCTTTGTTTTGCACGGGCACGGCATCCTTCGGCATCGCTCTTCGGGTTTTTGGCGTGAGGATGCTTGGGTGGAAGGCTTCAGAATCATTATTGTGTTCTTCGGGCTTGCGGCTTGATGGCGTTGCAGAAACTGGATCTTCCTTCACTCTCTTGCACGAGGCTTTGGGGCTGTGCGGTCGGGACCCTTGAGAGCTTCATAATCTGTATCATTCTTCGGGTTTCGAGAATGGTCATGGGTTTAAGGCACAGGGAGGGGTTACTAAGCGCGCAGGTATACCTGGAAATACACACATGAACAGGCATACATATACATACACACACACACACACAGAGACAGTGGTGCGCTGTGCGTGCTGCGCCCCTCCCCTCGCCCACCCCCAAAAGGTATCTCAAATACACTGGTTTGGAACCTTCGCGCCTGGTCGCACGGCACTGTTCGAGCGAGGGTCCGGGAAGATCAGAAGCTCCACAGTTCCGAAGGGGGAGGATGACCAAATCGGGGGGATACCATTCGGGGGCGAGGGGGGGAAGCGGGCGGGGGTGCCCCGGGGCTTGACCATGTATATAACCTTTCAGCATATATTTGCGGTCTTGGAATTCCTTTGTTTAAAACTCCACAGCCGCAAGCAATTTTGGATCCCAACCCCGAAGGCGAAAAAGACAGATCCGCAAGGGGATTCGCAGATTAAGAACCCGCTGGCCTTGATGATCCTGAATAGAAAGATCGTAGTGTCAATCCGCAATACTCAGATCCTTGAGGTATCACGTATTTTGCTTTGTTTTGAAAAGCCCGGCCTTCAAGAAGTCGTCCAGAAGCATCCGCTCGGCTCGGCTAGTCTTCGCCCTCAAAGGGAAACTTTCCAAGAATCTTTATGGCTTTTCGGGTCTAGGTTTAGGCTTTGATCTATAAATTCCAACATACGCATAGTAGCTATAAAGAGCCATCAAGATCCTTGTCATTTTCGGGAGCTCGCAGAACCACTGCTCCCCTAAGCCCACGGTGAGGACCTTGTTAGTGCAGTCGCCCGAATTTTTCATGCAGAGCAAAGTCTTCTTTTTCGCACTACTCTCATAGGTTGTATGTAGAGAAGAGAAAGAAGTAATAACTCCAAATTCGAAGCCGAAGCCCCCTGAACCCTGAAACCCTCTCAAGCCCTCCGATTGTTGCCTTTGGGGTATCGCAGTGATTGTCTCCTTGCATAGCAGTTGGCAAAGGAGCCTTCAAGTTTTACAGGCCCCTCCGTCAGCCTCCCAACAGTTCATACGACACTAGCTCTCAATCTCTAAAGGCCAGAAATCGCAACACCCTATATGCCGTGCGGTTCTGCACCACCGTCGCCTTTGTCACCTGTCTCGATATGGCAGCGAGTCGATGTGTTAGGGTGAAAACAGCCAGGAGTTGCAGCACAACCAACATTCAGACAGTGGACTAAGGCCTCTTGCAGGTTCGAAAGAAGTCCTCAATAGAAAACAGGACGTCTATCCCTGCGCATGGGCACTGGATTGCAGCAGAAGCGACCGGATCTTGTCGTAGTTGCTGTGCACCACAAGCCTCAGCCTGGAGAGAGGGGCTCAACACTGAAACTCAAACTTATCATTATCATAATCATTATTACTACTAGTATTATTACTCTTCTTATGATTATGTGCGGATTCGTATCCTCATGCCAGACAGCTGGCTTGGACCCAAAAGGCTTGGGTAGTCATGACATCGGAGTCGATGAATGCAACCCAAAAGACGAGAAGACCCACGTAAATGCAAACACACGTGAGCGCGAAAAAAGCCTTCAATTGTGTCACAACGCATTGTGGCAAGAGGCGCACCAAGATATGCACCTCCTTTACCTAACGGTCTTCTTGCAGGCGCCGTGATGCGGATGAATCCTTGTTGATTCCTGGGCTTGTAGGCTCTACACCCAAATCCGACACCTCCCAAACCCTGAGCTGTAAACGTCTATCAAACTGTATTTCAACCTATACGATGCGAACTCCTTGATCTCTCTACACATTCGATTTGTGCGACTCGAACCTGAGCTCTATACATTGTCGGACTATAGGATGAAAATCTCATTGAGCGCTGAGCGCTGCAGAAATCTCTATACAGTTTCAAATAATAAGATGCGAATCCCTTGAGCTCTTCACAAACTCAATTTATGCGATTCGAACCCCTTCAGCTCTCCTCAGTTTCAACACATACCATGTCAATCCCTTGAGCTCTCCACAAATTCAAATTATGCGACTCGAATCCTTTGAGCTCTGCACAGTTTCAAACGATACGATGCGAATCTTTTAAGTTCTCCACAAATTCAGACTATGCGATGCCAAACACTGGAGCTCTCCACAGTTTCTAACTATACGATGCGAATCCCTTGAGCTCTTCAAAAATCCAAATTATGCGACTCGAACCCTCTACGGAATCGGACTAGCTCTCCACAAATTCAAGCTATACGACTCGAACCCCTTGAACTCTTCACAATTTCAGCCTAGATGATGCGAATCCCTTCAGCTCTCCACAACCTCGAATCATACGATTCGAACCCTTTGAGCTCTCCACCGTTTCAGACCATACGACGCGAATCCCGTGAGCTTTTAAAACGCAGGACGAAGCCCGGGCCCACCCAAAAAGTCTGGATCTGACTGATCACAGCCTAAACCCGAAACGGCCCTAAATGGCCCTAAGCCCTAAACTCCCAAAAAGTCTGGATCGGCGGATCGCTCCCTGGCCTGGCCATGGCACTTTCGGACTGCAGCAGAGAGCTTCCCGACACCGAAAACGCGGCCACTGCCGCAGAGACCTCGGCTTTTACACAGAGCTTAGGGGCTTAGGTGTATGCGTACTAGCTTCCTATTCCGGGTTCCAGGGTTGATTGTCCAGAGTTTTGAAATCTTGCCTTAAAAGGGGTTCGGCGTCTCGAACTATGGGCATGCAGGTTCAAGGCGACTTAAAGCCTCAAGGATAGGATCCTCACTATAAAGACCTTTGAATCACGTGCCCTGCTTCTCAGCTGGGTTTGAGGTTTGCGGATTCGGCCTCTTTTCGCTTTCGGGTGTGTTAGCCACGCGAAATCTGCCCTGGGCCATAAAACAGCCAGCCCCCTCAGGCCCATGCTAACAACAGTGTCAGTCAAACGGTGTGTTTGCTACGGCATGAAGAAGTAGGTAGTAAATCAGATAGAGACTCGACCTTTGCAAAAGCTCGCAACCTCCAAACTCCAAACATAGGAGTAAGGATTAGGGTGATTAGGGATGTTATGAGGCTTGGATATTCGGACTGGTTCGGGGTGGTTCAGGGGTGAGTTAGCGCGTAATCACGAAATTGATGAAGTAGGAATGCATTGCCTTACATTAAATGAAGGGTTTCAGACATCGTCCCATAGTGAGTGCAGACTGTAGGCTCATACGCGTTGTAGGCACAAGGCCTGGCCTTGTTTGGCTCTTGTTTTGCCAGACACCGGTGTGCCATTCAGGCATCCAGCCACGCACTTGAGATCATCCTCCCAACAATCCCTGCACCCAAGATCCTTCAACCCTAAACCCTCAAACCTTGGAACCCTAAAGCCTTCGACCGTAAATCTCAATCTTTCAAAGACTCAAGCCTGTAACCCGAAACGTTTGAACCCCAGACAAGGACCCGGTGAACAAAAAAGCTGCCCGGGATCCGGGCAGCTTCGATGTTTTCTTTCAGGGACCTTGTGCCAGATGTACCCTCCAAACCCTTTGGCCTACTAATGCCCTGGGCCGCAAAACATGCCTTGGGCGTGAAGGCTCTAGCATTGTTAGCAGTGAAAATCCTGCAGCGACTGGTTGCTCGAGGGTAGCTGTTCGAGTTAGTTGGCTTCTGCCATGGCTTCAGCCGAGCCATGCACCGTACTCCTTCGCTTGGGGCTTAAACGCCTGCAGGGTTGAGGGCTCGAAAAAGCAAGCAAGTAGAGTTTCAAACTACGCACAAAGCCAAAAACATTGATTCACTCACGACTCCAACTTTCAATGGAGAAAGACTGTAAAACAAATACTAGGTCATGCCCTTCTCATCGGAGGGGAAGGCCGGCGAACTACTGGGAACTTAGAGCCTGAACCGTCAAAAACCGGATGCTTTCGAGCATGTGGGGCTGCAACAAAGTTTCGGGGCAGCATACTTTGTCTATAGAGGGGCTGTACGGCGATAATGTAGTCATAGACAACAATAGCGCCCTTTATACCACCGATAGGTACAGTAGCCGTAGCCCCGCAATGGGCCATTCTCCTCATTGAATCCCCCGGCCCCGCTCTAAGCGCAGCCCGGCAGCGTCTCGTCTTTTGTGAAGGAATCGTGCTGATCCTTTCGCAAGGCCTCCGCTGTCGCCAATGTGGCCTTCGGAAACGGGCTGGTGGAGCTTGCTTGTTCCATTAAGTGCTTGTTTCAGGGGGTCTATACTAGGGCTTCATCGGGTTAAACCTAGAGAAGTGTGGGGCATGCAGCGCTTTGAACATAAGCGCCTTGAGAATTGGAGAGCTTGTGTGGTAGAACTATTTCTCTGTTTATTGAACCCGGAGAAACAAGTGCTGGGTTACTAAAACGCCGCCTTGTTCGCTGCGATCTCCTTCGTTAAGGTCCTGATGTCGAAATCCAGACGCTGGCCCTGACAAGCGGTGCTACTTACTTCCGTCACGGAAGTGTTTCTGCTGAGGATCGTCACTCCAGCAGTCGTGACCGCGCAGCATATTTCGGTGGTTCTGGAAGGGATGCTGGTGGAGGACTTGTGCTTGTGGTGATAGCAGCAACAGCAGCAGCCTCAGCAGGCAGCAGCAGCAGCAATGGCATGAGAATGTACAGGATTGCCCCTGCAGAGTTTCAACTGGCCGGCGGCACCAAAGCCGTGTTCTCCTTCACGGCTGTGGTCTGGAGCTGGATTGTTGTGTCCGACTCGGAAATAATCCTGCTGGCTGCAGGGTTGTCAAAAGGCTTCTATCGGGTTTGGTATGATTCGGGTAGGTTTCAGGCTTCAAGAGGAGATCATGTCCCTGTACACCTCAAGGTAACGCCCCCAAGCCCACCGTGTCCTGTTCTTCTCATCTTTGGTGTCCTGACACCAGCCTGCGAAAGTTAGAAGGTGGAGGACTTGGTGATTTCAGCTAAGGGCTTTTTTCACTCGCGCTCGACAGGCAGGCGAGGTTTCAGCTAAGGGCTTACATGTGAGGCTTTGAAGGTTGCAGAGCTTTAGAGCGAAGGGTTGAGGGCTTCGGCTTCGGTGTGGGGGGATAACGTGGTATACCTCTTCCCAATGACAATGTTTCGAGATTTACAGAATATTGAGCTTCTTGGCAAACTATTCACCATGGCAATGATTTTGATTGCGCCTTCCACCTTCTGAAGAGGGCCCGCCCGGAATCTTGCACTGAAGACCCTGAGCCCCAAACTTACACTCCCTGACACTGAAGCGAACCGCACAAGCCTAGAAAGTCATAAGTAAGGTGCCAAATCCAGCTTTCCCAGGCTGTGCTAGGGTTGAAACAAAACCCTAGTGTTGTGTAGGACATGCGCTCCAAACCTCAGAACAGCTTGCTTGGATAGCCCACAGAGGGCCCACAAGAAACGTAACTCCTGAAGCCTGAGCCGTGCCACTCTCAAAGTAGTAGCAGTAGCAGTCGTAGTAGTACTAGTAGTAGTAGTAGTAGTAGTAGTAGTAGTAGTAGTAGTAGTAGTAGCAGTAGTAGGAGTAGTCGTAGGAGTAGTCGTGGTAGTAGTAGTAGTAGTAGTAGTAGTAGTAGTAGTAGTAGTAGTAGTAGTGGTTGCAGTGGCGGTAGAGGTGGAGGTGGAGGTGGAGGTAGGAGGAGGAGGAGGAGGAGGAGGAGGAGGAGGAGGAATGGCAGGAGTCGCGACGGAGGTACTAGTGGAACTAGCGGTAGTGATGGCGGTAGTGCAACTGATACAGTACCAGTACACAACCTCCTGCTCGTACGTACTGGTACGGCGGCGCCAGAACTAGTAGTAGTCCCCAGACCCACGACCTTAAGCCCAGACCCTAAATTTTCCACCCACAAAAAACCCAGCGACCCGAACCACAAACCCTAGGCCCTTAACCCTAGGAGAAGCCGTTGAAAGCCCTAGACCCTCAACCGAAGTAATGCTTGAATGCGAGTGGCTGGTCATCTTGGCATGCGTGTCCTTCCAGGTTGGAAAAGGCTTCGGTCTCTGAGTCTAAAACGAACCAAAGATTGAATATCTCGCAACACATAGATGTCGAACAAGATTGGGGTAAACGCTTGTGTTGGGAGCCAATGATTGAATCTCTGGCAACACATAGATGTGAAACAAGATCCGGGTAAACGATTGTGTTGGGAGCCAATGTTTCAATCTCTCGCAACACATAGATGTCGAACAAGATTGGGGTAAACGCTTGTGTTGGGAGCCAATGATTGAATCTCTGGCAACACATAGATGTGAAACAAGATCCGGGTAAACGATTGTGTTGGGAGCCAATGTTTCAATCTCTCGCAACACATAGATGTCGAACAAGATTGGGGTAAACGCTTGTGTTGGGAGCCAATGATTGAATCTCTGGCAACACATAGATGTCGAACAAGATTCTCGGGTAAGAGCTTGTGTTGGGAGCAAATGTCTGAATCTCTCGCAACACATAGATGTCGAACAAGATTGGGGTAAACGCTTGTGTTGGGAGCCAATGTTTGAATCTCTCGCAACACATAGATGTGAAACAAGATCCAGGTAAACGCTTGTGTTGGGAGCCAATGTTCGAATCTCTCGCAACACATAGATGTCGAACAAGATTGGGGTAAACGCTTGTGTTGGGAGCCAATGTCTGAATCTCTGGCAACACATAGATGTGAAACAAGATCCGGGTAAACGCTTGTGTTGGGAGCCAATGTTCGAATCTCTCGCAACACATAGATGTCGAACAAGATTGGGGTAAACGCTTGTGTTGGGAGCCGATGTTTGACTCTCTCGCAACACATAGATGTGAAACAAGATCCGGGTAAACGATTGTGTTGGGAGCCAATGTTTCAAACTCTCGCAACACATAGATGTCGAACAAGATCGGGGTAAACGCTTGTGTTGGAAGCCACTGATTGAATCTCTGGCAACACATAGATGTCGAACAACGTCGCAGTAAACGCTTGTGTTGGGAGCAAATGTCTGAATCTCTCGCAACACATAGATGTCGAACAAGATTGGGGTAAACGCTTGTGTTGGGAGCCAATGTTTGAATCTCTGGCAACACATAGATGTGAAACAAGATCCGGGTAAACGCTTGTGTTGGGAGCCAATGATGGAATCTCTCGCAACACATAGATGTCGAACAAGATTGGGGTAAACGCTTGTGTTGGGAGCCAATGTTCGAATCTCTGGCAACACATAGATGTGAAACAAGATCCGGGCAAACGTTTGTGTTGGGAGCCAATGTTCGAATCTCTCGCAACACATAGATGTCGAAAAAGATCGGGGTAAACGCTTGTGTTGGGAGCCACTGATTGAATCTCTCGCAACACATAGATGTCGACCAAGATTGGGGTAAACGCTTGTGTTGGGAGCCAATGTTTGAATCTCTCGCAACACATAGATGTCGAACAAGATTGGGGTAAGCGCTTGTGTAGGGAGCAAATGCCTGAATCTCTCGCAACACATAGATGTCGAACAAGATTGGGGTAAACGCTAGATGTGAAAAATTGAAAAAGATCCGGGTAAACGCTTGTGTTGCGAGCCACTGATTGAATCTCTGGCAACACATAGATGTCGAACAACGTCGGGGTAAAGGCTTCTGTTGGCAGCCAATCTCTGAATCTCTCGCAACACATAGATGTCGAACAAGGTCGGGGTAAACGCTTGTGTCGAAAGCCAATGCTTCAATCTCTCGCAAGGAACAGATACCGAACAAGATCGGCATGAACGCTTGTCTTGGGAGCTAATATTTGAATCTGTGTCGAACAAGACCCCGGTAAATTTTTGAATCTCTCGCAACGCATAGATGTCGAACAAGATTGGGGTAAACGCTTGTGCTGAAGGCCAATGTCTGAACCTCTCGCAACGCATAGATGTCGAACAAGATCGGGGTAAATGCTTCTGTTGGGAGCCAATGTTTGAATCTCTCGCAGCACATAGTTGTCGAACAAGATCGGGGTAAACGCTTATGTTGGGAGCTAATGTCTGAATCTCTCGCAACACATAGATGTCGAACAAGATCGGGGTAAATGCTTGTGTTGGGAGCCAATGTTTCAATCTCTCGCAACACATAGATGTCGAACAAGATCGGGGTAAACGCTTGTGTTGGGAGCCAATGTTTGAATCTCTCGAAACACATACAAGATCGGAAATGCTTGAATCTCTCGCAACACATAGACATAGATGTCGAACAAGGTCGGGGTAAACTCTTGTGTTGAGAGCCAACGTTGGATTCTCTCGCAACACATAGATGTCGAACAACGTCGGGGTAAACGCTTGTGTTGGGAGCCAATAGTTCAATCTCTGAGTCTCTGACTCTCTGACAACACATAGATGTCGAACGAGATCGGGGTAACTGCTTGTATTGGGGGTCAATATTTGAATCTCTCGCAGCACATAGATGTCGAACAAGATCGGGGTAAACGCTTGTGTTTGGGAGCCAATGTTTGAATCGCTCGCAACACATAGATGTCCAACAAGATCGGGGTGAATGCTTGCGTTGGGAGCCGTTGTTGGAATCTCTCGCAACACATAGATGTCGAACAAAGTCGGGGTAAACGCTTCTGTTGGGAGGCAATGTTTGAATCTCTCGCAACACATAGATGTCGAACAAGACCGGGGTAAACGCGTGTCTTGGGAGACAATGATTCAATCTCCCGCAACACGTAGATGGCGAACAAGATCGGGGTAAACGCTTTTGTTGGGAGCCAGTGTTTCAATCTCTCACAACACATAGTCACATAGATGTCGAACAAGATCGGGGTAAACGCTTCTGTTGGGAGCCAATGTTTGAATCTCTCGCAACACATAGATGTCGAGCAAGATAGGGTAAAAGCTTCTGTTGGGACCCGGTGTTGGAATCTCTCGCAACACATATAAGTCGAACAAGATCGGGGTAAACGCTTCTGTTGGGAGCCAATGTTTGACTCCCTCGCAACACATAGATGTGAAACAAGATCCGGGTAAACGCTTCTGTTGGGACCCGGTGTTGGAATCTCTCGCAACACATAGATGTCGAACAAGATCGGGGTAAACGCTTGTGTTGGGAGCCAATGTTCGAATCTCTCGAAACACATAGATGTCGAACAAGACCGGGGTAAACGATTGTGTTGGGAGCCAATGTTTCAATCTCTCGCAACACATAGATGTCGAACAAGATCCGGCAAAACGCTTCTGTTGGGACCCAGTGATTGAATCTCGGCCGTGATCAGTCGACTAGGGTTTGTGGGCTAAAACAATACCGTATAGTCATCGTCACACAGGAAGCGCGGGGTATAGTGTACTCCGTTGTCCAAGACCCCTGTACAGAAACACTCGACTCTTTACACTCTTCGAATTCTTCGTGGTTGTACTTGGAGGCCAAATTAAAAGGCTCGAGCAAGTCCACTGCGGAACCTTTTTTGGGACTTTTCGGGAACAAGTGGACTCTACAAGGGTCTGAATGGCTTTTAAACAGACTCCCAGATGTCCCTAAGCCCAACACCTGGAAGACAAAAATCCTCCAAAGTCAAGCCCCAAGACCACACGCTAAGATGCTGGCTTTGGCTAGTGCGGGTCCCTCACTACGTGCTACTGTTCGGAAGGTCTGCTTGGAACCCGAGTTAGATTCTTGCAAAACGCTGCATTGCAGCTTGACTTTGTGATGAAGTGTCTTTGGGCTGATTCATTGATCTTGTTTCTTAACCATGCCACCTGCACGGGGGTCTTGAGCATGTCTCTTCGCTTGAGGCGAGGCCACGGTTGAGAACCTTTACTCACCCAAAGCCGTAGAAAGCCTGCCCGAAAGTTTAAGTATGTTAACAAATTTCCAAACGAGAAATTAGACTCGTGTGCACTCCCAAAAATTTCATATGAGAACTCGCCCGGCATCGGGTTCGAGTCAAGGGCTCGAGTTGAAAATCGTACGATTTGCAGCTTCATTGCCAGAAAGCCCCACAGCCTTCTGGAGGGTAAAGTTTAGGGTTTCTGCAGCACATCGGCGAGAGTTTCGGACGGTAAGTATGAGTCCGATTTCTGGAAAGGGCCTCATGTGGCTTTGGGTTTCGGTGCAGGCCGCCAAACTCCCGGCAGCCTTGTCCGCATCTGCCTCCTTTGCCAGCTCCGTCTTCATGCCTGCAACGGCTGGGTGATTCAGTTTCAAGGTCTGGTCTTGGAGTTAGAGAGACATTTCAGAAGGGAGCTGAGGCCGTCTTAGAAACTTGGGCCAGGCCAGAATCATGGGTGGCTCGAAATCTGCCAGGGGGCAACCGCAGCACAAGCCTCAACAACCAAAGCCGACTGCACCGTGACTCGGGCCAGGCAGCAGTTCTCATGGTATTCGCATGTGTGTGTGTGTGTGTGTGTGTCTGTGTGTGTGTGTCTGTGTGTGTGTGTGTGTGTGTGTGTGTGTGTGTCTGTGTGTGTGTGTGTGTGTGTGTGTGTGTGTCTGTGTGTGTGTGTGTGTGTGTCTGTGTGTGTGTGTGTGTGTGTGTCTGCGTGTGTGTCTGCGTGTGTGTCTGCGTGTGTGTGTGTGTGTGTGTCTGTGTGTGTGTGTCTGTGTGTGTGTCTCTGTGTGTGTCTGTGTGTGTGTGTGTCTGTGTGTGTGTCTGTGTGTGTGTCTGTGTGTGTGTGTGTGTCTGTGTGTGTGTGTCTGTGTGTGTCTGTGTGCGTGTGTAGACCACGCCATAACTGTATCTATGGATGTACGTATGTCTGTATCCATGTAGGCATGCATGCAGGGAGGTAGGTATGAGGAGAATCCTTGCCCTGGCTGCTGCTGTCCCAAAAAGAGAATGTTCGGGCAGGTTTGGGTATATCTCTGGTCTTCCAAGCCGCTCCGCGCTGTGAGAGTCAGAGCTTCTCACTCCCCATTTCGTGGCCCTTGAGGTGGGTTCAGGTTTTCGTATGTTGTCACCTACAACCTATAGGTTTCTCGGTATTGAGGAATTTAAGGGCCTAGGCTGTCCTACTCAGTCTTTTGACACTCACACTCGGACAAAGCCTGGCAAGGTCTGCAGCGATACTGGTCTCAATACACTATAGTCAGTCTCTACCAGTTTCTCACTTCCTCAAAGCCCAAAGAAGCTTGACACCCTGCCCTGAGCTTCAGAGTTCAAGGCGGCCTGGCCTGCGAGGAGCTCCAGGACCTGCCCCCCCAAAGAGCCAGGGCCCAGGGGTTTCGGGTTTCGGGTTTTTGAAGGGAGCCCTATAGCTCCAGGGCTTAAACCATGCATTCCGGTTTCGGGTAGGTTTTGGGGCTTTACTGTAGGGCTTGATGCTATCGCAACTCGGACACAGCCAGACGAGGTTCTTGGTTCGCAGCGTGGTGAAAGGCACACTCGAGTCAACTTCAGTCACACACCACAAACGAAGCTTTAGGGCTTTAGGGTTTCTGTCAATACCCAACCCGAACAAATTCTGCTATAGGGCGCCTTTGCGGCTTAAAGATGGGGGGAGGTGACGCAAGGTATTCAGGGTGCTTTAAGGAGTTTATATAAGTAATATAGGTATCTTTACGCGGTTTAACGGCTTGGGGATGTTGGGTCTGGACAGGGTCTGGGCTTTGTGGTGTTAAGTTCGGGCTTTATGGCGTTAATTTCCGTGAGGGTCTGTCAGCGCCATGATTTGCTGATAGGGTCTGGGAGTTGAGGCATACGACCGCGCAAACTATATCGTGTCCGAGTCTTGGTCGAGGTGGTGCAAGAAGGGCTCCAATCCAAAAAACACGTCGCACGGATTGACTTTAGCAAGAGATGTCTGATGCTGTCTTTGTTGTTGCCTTTAAGCCTCACCTGACCATGAAACAATATGCAGCCCAATACACCCACATATTAGCTGCGAAACCCTAAACCCCAAGCTCTTCGCGGGGTCGTTTATGAAAGCAGCACAGGCCCTGAAAGGATCTGATACACGGAACCTCTGAACAAGATCCGATCTGAGCTCATCAAGGGCTGCTGGCCTCAGGTAGGGCCTTGTAAGGATTTAGAAATTTCTGGGTTTAGGAACCCTCGGCCCCCTCGCCTTGCCGAAAGGCTTGGCTGTGTCGAAATCCTCGCTCAACAACTCTTTGCCGAAGGATTACGGCGGTTCGGGCGTTCATTACGATAGGCTTGTAAGCGCAGGTGGTATACCAATCTAAGCCTACCCATAAATCTCCACAGGTCCACCATCGGACAGTTTCATAGAAGGTCTTGCCCAGGCGATCCTACTGCCGACTTTCGGGACATTCAATCAAATCAAGGACCCAAACTTTCAGAAAAGTCCCTCCATTTACCTGGGATTGTGGGTTACTGTTTTCTTGGACCCAGCATATACCCAAAAATACACGAACCAAACACAAACAGCATGCAGACCTATCGGACCCTGTACGACCCCTGAACCGCGTGAAAAACCCTTACACCAGACCCTACAGCATTGCGAACTGAGCTCCTAGCGAAGACTGATCAAATGGAACCTCAACTCCGTGTTTAGTTTGTCAGACCCCTGTGTAAACTGAAACCTGAGCTCGACCCGGTCCATCTTTCTGGCTGCTGCTCCGTGTAGGAGCAGCAGGGCACAAATCGAGGCGAGCGCAGTCCTGTCCGGGTTTGCCGGAGGAGATACCGCCAAAAGGCACAATACGTAAACATCATCACGGCGAGGCTGACAGATGAGCTGGCTGCAGTGGCCGGGCACTTAGCCATCAAAACCCAAGCCAGCAAGCCAACAAGTTTCAAGCTTTCAGTTTTCTTCCACGCCATCTGGCGGTTTAGAAACCCAAGAGAATGGACTTTTTGCACAGACACTCTGTGTCTTTCCGAGTTTAGAGCTGCATCTGAGTTGCCATTGCTCGGCTGTGGAAGACATAGCTAACTCTGCCTTCGGCTTCAGGCGCGTCCTTAAAACATCGTAGTGCGGCTTAGATTAGAGTCTGTCTGCAAAGCATCTCCCACTGTAAACGCCCCTCCAAAGCTCTGGGTCACGATTGTATGAAGCCCCACAATCCGCATAAACTCCTTTCGACGCTCACAAAGAAAGACCCGTTGAATAAACACCTTTGCACATCGGCTTCGAGCAAGTGCTAGGCTTCCAGAGGCCTCGCCATGATCGGCTTCAATGCCTCAAGGATTAGGGTTTAGGCTTTACGGTTTGGGGTTTGCGCTTTGGGGTTAATTTAAGGGTTCGAGGGATTTTGGAATCGGTTCAGGGCTAAGGAAAGTGAGAGGGTTAGGGTTCGGGGAGGCCTTGGGGCAGGCAGCTGTATTGCTTTACAGCGTTTCAGAATGGCCCAAGTCTATGGGGTATACGGGTGTGAGAGGTGTTACAAAAGTATCATAGTGTAACAAGCCTTGCGGAGCTTTCTTATTCTTAGGGCTGTATACAAGCCCACCGTGAAGCCTGCGTCGGCATAGAAACCAAAACACGCTTGTAAAGAAACCCCCGCCGCTAGAGAAAAAGCATCATATGGTTTATGGCTTGCATTGGCAGTTTAGCATTGGTAGAGGGATGGGGTCATTTGAAGTCCTTCGCGCTGGAAAGATCCCGTTGAAGTTTCGTCCGGCACGTAGGGATCCTGATCTTCCGCAGATATGTTTGAGAAACCCCTGTCCCTCACGGCATCTGTGTCCAGAAGGCATCGCAGCCCGAAAGCCCAAACACCGCAATCGTGAGCCCTAAACTAAACTTGTTGAGGGGGGACATGGAACGAGTTGCAAATGTACCTAGAAACTCCAAAACCCTAGACCCGGATATCATTAACCAATTATTCTACAGTTGTGTGCTGGGTCCTAAAAGGATAGTCTTGATAAACTTGACCGTTTTGGTATTCAGCCTTTCATTAACCCATTAGAACCTCCTCTGTATTAAGACAGCGGCTGCTGAGTCGGGATGAGAGCCCCGAAAAGCTCGGCAGCTGCAGAAAAACTGTAGCTGCTCTGAGCCAAAGCCGGCACAAAGATTCGGGAGTTTGGGGACTTTCGATATTAGGGTCTGTCGGGGTCAAGGTTGAATTAGGGTACCGGAGCCGCAGCAGCAGCGTCAAGTCCAAAGCCACAGGACAAGTCTCCCCAAGAATATTCTGTTTACGAGATGTAAGGCTCCATCTTTTTGCAGGAGAATTTGTCCTCAAGGGATCAGCTGCCCCTGCCCTGGCATCTTCGTTGTCCCTCACGTCAAACCGGAGGAAGAGTCTACCCTAGACCCGACATGAAAGACCACAAACCCTATGCCGCAATGCCCCAAATCTGCGCACAAGAAAGACATAAACCTCGCGTAGATACTGATTGCTTCGCTTCCCATAAGAAGAAGAAAGCTAGGCAACCAGACCCCATCTCCTTGGATGAGGGAGGCGCGTGAAATTGCTTGAGGATGCTCCGCGGTGAACAGAAGAGTGCGTGGGAGCACAAGTGTCAATCCGCAAATTCCCAGAGCCTAGATACAAATACCTCCAATCTGACTGTAAGGTTTCCCTTTGGTTCGGGCCTGCAAGACTGTAAAACAATAGTAAGTGATACGGCTTTGGCGCGACATAATATAGGGGCCTTAATAGCTAGCACAAGCGCATGGAGGTATACAATGTCGACTATTAGGGGCTGTTGTTGCTAATGGTTCAGACCTGTGGGACGCAAGACATACGCGCAGACCCACAACTTACAATGTGATAGAAGCATACGGCGGCTACGGTGCTTGACTTGGAGTTGGGTCAGACTGGTGTCATTTTGGTGAGTTGGCTTCCTAAAACCTCGAAACCAGCTTACTGAAGCCTTACAGTTTTCTCCACAACCCTGAGAACCAATCTGGCGAAGCCCTGAGGCACTTGCGCTCCCGACGACGGTGCGGGTGCCTGAGATCTTGTCGTGCTGTTTATGGCTGGAAAGCATACCCAGAAGGTATAGCCTTTCGGTCCGAAAGCCTGAAAGTATGGATCCTTAGATCTTTAGGCTCAGGGTTTCGTAGACCCCCAAACCCCTCACTCAACTCTATCCGTAAACCCTCAACACACAGAGGCGCTGACTAGAAGCGAGCCTTCGAGAATAGCATCGTAGACTTTGACAGGGACTATGACGGGATGCTGAGGCCGTTGTCAGGCCTCCTAAACCATGGAGCTCCATGTGGGTGGTTGACAAAATTATGGTCCCATTTTGGGTCCTTACTATAATACGGCACCTAATATTTAGGGTACCCAAAAAGGGACCATAATTGACAGCCACCCATATGTTTAGCATTTTCCTGAGCCCTTCGAAAGCTTCATCTCCCGCCCAACTTCGGGCCATGGAACACCCGGAGCCGGTGCGGCAGGGGCCTCAGCCAGGGCTAAAGCTAAAGGGGTTCGCTTCACAAGGGTGTAGCGAAAACGGCTTACAAAAACGGGCATTAAGGGTTTATGAACGGCTTTACGAAGGTTGTGTTGCCGCCAGGCTTTACAGTTTAAGGGTTCGGGCTTTAAGGCTTGATTGGAGGATTCTAGACTTTGGTGTTTCGATACATCTAGAGCAAGTCACGCCAAGCACCTCGCAGTGCACCGGAACAAGGGTCACAGCTAGCCAGCATCCAACGCGTGAACAGCGTCACACAGGGCTGCGGGGGGGTGATTGGGTAGCCTGCAAACTAGGACCTTGCAACACTCGAGTCCCCGCTTCCATGTACCTAAGAAGTACGTCTTGGATTCGTGCAGCTAGAGACCCCAACAGGTGCATGCACTCATGTCAGCACAGGTCGGCACTTGTGGGCGGATCGTGAAACTATGTCCTTGTACATGAATAGACGGACAGACAAACAGCTCACATCCTCACTCTGCTGCAAGGAGACAAATACCCTGTACCAGTGTCCACCAGCGTGACGGTGTCTGCTGAAGACACGGTTGCAACATCACGCCACATCAATGCAGGCAACATCCGCTTGCAAACGTACTAACTACCAGGGTACCATTGCCGTCAGCAGGTGCCTATAGAAAAGGAACCTAATGTAGTCCAGGTAACCTTGAGCATTATTACAGGATACTGTAGACTCCTGCTGAACAGACCCCTCTCCCATTGTATGGATCGAATCGTATACTAGGGTTCCTCAGTTCCTCATATAGGGGTGTTGAAGGAATGAGTCTATTACATTACCCGCAAGGCTGCCCTGAGCTGCTTGCAGCAGCACCAGCAGCGTTGGCCTTTGCCCACTCCAGAGCGCAGCGGCACTTAGGAATAGAGTCGCAGTGTAAGGATATAGAGTCTTCTTGATCATCATGCAGTAGCCCCCAACGAGGCAGGGAGGCGGAGGATGTCCTAAGCTTTCAAGACATCTATATACTGTTGCAGAGCTTGGGGCCTAAAAGGGCCTGCAACACTTACAATAGAGACTTAGAGATGGTTCAGGTGTGCAGGTCTCTGGGATGCGAGGGCTTTAGGTCTGCTGACATCCGGAGATTTCGAAGCTTAGCATCTGGGAGGACTTGGTCAAAAGGCGTACGCTCGGTACGAGAAGGGGATGATCACCACACGGACGATCATCTAAAGTGCCAAGCCAGATGCCCTGTGGACTTTGGGACAACAGATCTAGAGGAATGAGGGGCGTCGATTGAGGAGTAGAAACTGCTGTAGATCTCCAGGAGCTGTAATGCACAAGCAATCTCTTCTGCAGTTGTATTCCGGGCCTCGGGTTGCACTGCACAGAGACGACGACACGCTGCACGAGTAGCCATCTCCCAGTTGAACCTAAGCCCCAACGGCTTAAACCTTTAACACAAACATCCTAAACCCCTAAACCTCTCAACCCCAAACAGCCTAACCTTACCGACCCCAGTCCCGGCCTGTTCCCTCAAGCGCTTGAGGATGCCTTCCTTGACTTTCGCGATCTTCGCCGCCTTGGGCTGTGTTCTCACGACGACTTTCGGGTTTCAGCACTCACACTTGGACTTGCCTGGGCGAGGATCCTGGTACGACGACAGCACTTTGGCAATCGGGTTTCGGGCTGAAGATTTAGGGGGGTGCAGGGGCCTCCAAATGGATTTTGGCTTGTGAACAGCCTCAAAGTCGCAAGGGTGGCCAATACTATGAATTGAAGCCTGCTCCTTAGTATTGCTCGGCATTAACAACAGAGATTCCGTTTCTGCTCCTCAGGACTGAAGCAGCAAGGCATCGTGGCTGCTGCTGCTAATGTTGCTCTTGATGTTGCACTTACTTGATGTTTCGGGAGCAGCAATACAAGACTGGCGCGTTCCATAGCAATTTCGCTTCCCAACACAAGAGTGACCCTATAACGAGACAGTGAAACATCACAGTCCTAGACTTGACGTAAGGAGCTTGGCTTCGGCCTTGGGATTTCAAGCTCCTCGCGTTGAATTGTGTTCGTGCTAGAGCTTTGGAGCTTTGGCGTGGGATGTGGGTGCCGGGTTTAGTGCTTTTGAGGCTTTTAAGCTTTTTTCTGCACGCCCAGCTGGCAAAGTCGCGTTTTGGGGTTTTCGAACTTAAGTTTAAGGTAGTGGTCTAATGTTTTTGGGGTTGGGGTCTTGGGATGGTTTGGGAGCTGGTGTTTCGATGCATCTCTTGGAGACGCGTGTGCGGACAAAGTCGGTGGGCGAGCATATGCACAACAGGCCGTTTCTGGTCATTGCAGGCTCATTGAAGGGCCTTCGTAGTCCGAACAGGGCTTCGGGGGTAGTTAGTCCAGATATACCATCAACCCCTTAACCCTGCAAGAATTCTTGAAAGGAGTCCTGACAAACCCTCCCAAAAAGCCTTCAAGGAGCCCCTGAAGCCCATGTCATGAGCTAAACCACAGCCTTAAGTAGCCCTGCGTTCTTCGGCCCCCGCTCGTACACCTTCAGGCAAGGCCGCCAAAGCCTCAAGGACTCAGAATTCGGGGTCGGGTCGGTGTCGGCTTTAAAGAAGCTCAGGGCTCTCTCAGGGCTGTCTGAAGCTTTTTTCCCTCCCGCAGCTCGGGATCTATGCCCACATGCGAGGTTGATTTGGGTTCGTGCGCCGGCCGTAGGGTGTTGTGAATTATTTTGGGCTTAGGTTTGGCTTGGGATTAATGCTCCTAGCAGTCCTGACGAGCCGGAGCAGTACAAGACCTCCCAACGGAACAATCGAGATGTTGATATGATTTTGTAAACTGCTGAAGAAGCTCAAAAAGATACGGAGGTCTAGTTCAGGACCGCAACGACCTTAGTGTGGAACATAACAACCTCGAAAGTTAAGGGGTGCTCATGTGCATAGTTCGCTTTAAGTGTGGGCTTCCTTCTCGGAAGAACACCGCACATGTCGACAAAGGACTCGACCAAAGCGAACTGTACACCAGACTAGTATGCCTGTTTCCGAAAGCCTTGAAACAGGAGCCCGAACTCCGGTAATGACAGACAGATCGCAACAATGTATTTCTTCACTCCGTCGACTCGCCGTCGACCCGGTAGAGATGAGGCGACACAAGGTGAGGCGCAACGCGCCACCTCCCCCCCCTCCCTTACAAACACAGATAAAAACAAGAACCGAAAAAAAAAAAAAAAACTAAACCCCGAACATTAAAGAACTCTAAAGGGAGGAAGCAAAGGGCCTTCTCGGCCATGCCCTGCGCTTGCCTTTCCAACTCGGCGTCCTCGAGTTTGTATTTTAAGGTTTGGGGTTGAGGTTTTTGTGTCCGGGTGTGGGGTACGGGTAAGCCCTATATATACAGGCCCAAGACATCCCAGAGCCCTAAACCCCTAAACCCAACCCAGAAGCACGTTACAACACAAATGGGCATCATGACTCGCAACCATGAGTCTGTTTGCTGCATCAAATCTGCAACTTCAGCCACGCATGATGACAATACGTATGGCCGGGGTCCTGATCCGCCATGGGCACAAACCCACCCCGGGAGCGGCCTGCAACAATCGCATCAAGGCTTGAGTCGAGAAACGTCAGACTTTAGAACGGTCTAGGCTTTAGGGTTTTCGGGGAAAGATTTCAGGGCGGAATTAGTACCCTCCTTGATGCTGGATGCTGACAACGGGCCTATTATCACCGTATTAAATTAGTATGAACTACTTCCCTTTCACAAGGTCTACATGGCGCTCCTCGTTGTTGACGGAGGGTATGCGCTTCGAACCTACATCGTCGCTGCTTCCCTAGCTCAGAAGCTAACTAATCGATGGCCAAGTCCAGGCTTCAGATCCGACAACAGAACAATTGCAATACATCATCATAGTCATAACACTACACAATAACGATAATGAGAAAAATCTATAATAATCGCTGGGTTGGCCATTGAGACACTTATCTACCAATGTTCGTACACATTAGCCTCTTAGAATCACCAAGGGGGAAGCTTAGAACCCCGCTCCCCACCCCGCCAACCTGGGGAAGGCTAGAATCCGAGGGCGACCGGCTTTGGTTTCAATTGAAAGTCTGGATCTGCAGTAGAAAAGTGATGGTTGGGTACTGGACTCCTAGTATACTAAGCAGGCAGGGAAGAACAAGCTTCGAAGCACTACAGGTGGCGACGCATGTTGGCCAACAATACACCCAACAGTACCTATACTCAGAGCTGTAAGTCTTGAAACCTCCACAGGAGCTCTCCACTTTCTTTGCAAATGCGAGTGGAACCCAACTTGCCCCATACTCAAAAGTATATAGTTGCCGAGACCTAGCTTGGGAAACTCAGGATGCAACAGCACTGTTCTCAATCTCAGAAATAAATCATCAAGACTCTAATCAGATTCCTGTACACCCCAATTCCCAATGAAGGCGACAGAGAGTGTCATGCTTTCTTGAACGGACCGGACAAAAACACAGAGCCTTGCAGTTGTCTAGTAACTCGAAATCTCTTGCCTCAACGGCCGCTTCGCCCCACCCCCCCAGGCTCCCCGAGGATGACGCGTGGGCGGCTTCCCTCCGGCTGGGTTTCTGGGAGCCCAAAGGTCGGGCATGCACGGGTGGTTCTGCAAGCCTCGGCATGGAGGTTTCTAAAAAAAGGGCATCTTATTTGGGGTCCTGGCGTTGAGGTGCCAAATGTATGCCCCAAGCAGCTGGCAGGGTTTACTGTAAGGTGTCGCCGGACATTTCTCTGAGTTTGAGTTCTTGAAATGTGTTGGTTTCACTGTGTTTAACAGAGCACAATCAACTGTGATTTGACCGTGGCTGGGCGGGCAAGTGCCTCGGGACCCCAAGAAGCCGAAGCTTTTTGGCAAAACGAATCATTAATGGCAAGATATGCCCACTGCCGCGGCTTTGCCGCTGGGTGAAACTTAACAAAGCCATCGGCATTACACTGCCAGTTTCTCAAGGTTGAATGATGACTTGGTAGACTCAATAATTATTGTATGCCAGCGTAGATCTGCAAACGGTGAAGGAGCAGACTGCAAGTACATCACGAGCACCTCTCGCACACCCTCCCCGCACCGGCGCACGCACCTGTGTCCACGAACGGGCCAGCGGACCAGGATGCTGGTAGAAGTGCCGCGCAGGAGACTCCAAAGAGACCACCAGTAGACCACGAACGCCACCAAGAGACCCGAGCAGCAGACATGAGGTACTGCAACATACTGCAATCCATCGGGCAAGCACTAAGCAGAGAGGTTCCCAGACCATTCAACTTAACATTGATGCCCCATTCCTACGTAAGCGTGTAGCACATATTGAGCTTTGTAGCCCCATAATGCTAATCCCGGTGCTGCGGAAAAGGCCATTCAATTTTGAGAAACTCCGACATCTCAGCCAGACACCCTTTGGGTGAGTGGGCATGGCCCCTTAGACTCACGGGATTTAAACCACAACGGCCGACAACTTAACGAACGTCTTGGCTTTTGAACTGGTTTTCAACACGAAAACAGGGCCCATAGTGCTCAGACTGGCTGAGATGTCTAGCCGGACCTTCCAACACATGCAGGTAGGTAGGCCGCATTGCACGGAGAGTCGGTCAACAGTGATCATCAGGAGGTGGCCGCTGTCATCTCTACGTTTAAACAAGAACCTCAGCTGATTCTGAACACTACCCATCTGCCCATCAGAGACGCCAGCTTGACACGCAGGGGCTTGGAGGAGATGGGGCTACGGGTTGGGGATTAAGGAGAAGGGTTGAGGTCGAGGATTTGGGACTCAGCACGTGCTGTCAGTGGCTACCCAATGCTGCGAATTAGGGTGCATCGTCAAATGACTACCGAGGTCAAAGTCCCAAGAAGCCCATCACCACAAAAGCAGCAGAGGTGGGGCTGGGTAGGAGTGGTAGTATTCGCCGCAGACGGGATGGGACGAATGCTTGCTCAGTTCATAGTGGACTGCGTACTCCATGCTCAAATTCAACTGGAAAGTGTACTGTATTTGCAAACCCTCAGGCAAACGTCAAATCCGCCACAAAAATAACAACAGACTGTCAAACAACACTTGTGCAGTATGCTCCCGATAAAATAACCTGCATTTACACCCAACAACATGTATGGACATGCACATCTATCTCTGCGAACACACACACATATACATATGTGTATATATATATATATATATATATATATATGTGCACGTATACATATACCTATACGTTTACACATACATACAAATATCAGCACGCCTACACGTGCGCGTACTACATACATCACGCCGCACAATACGACGGAGCGGAACAGAACAATACATCCAGACATACATACATGCCTGCATACATACAGACTCACACGCTTTTCAACACAGACATCAACCTGTGACGGCATACACACATACATGCATACATACATACGTGCGTACATCCTCTACCGACATCCAGACATACAAGTAATACATGCACACATACATACGTACATGCACACATACATACACGAATACATGTGCAGATATACATACATACATACATACATACATACATACACACCTTTGCACAACCATATACATACACAGTTCGTGTGCAATCATGCATGCATAATATGAACACATCCATGCACGCATGGCATGCCTGTCGTTTTGTCTGATGCATGCATCTACGGATGTATGAATGTATGCAAGCTTATCCATGTTTTTTTGCTTACAACTAGATAAACCTTTGGCAAGAACATTATGCATACATGAGGTTGTGGAACACCTTCCATTCTGTGGCGTTACCCTATTGCACTCGGATCTAGCACTTGTGTTGCATCCGACAGTCGAGATCGGGAAGACGGGATATACTCTCGCGCAATGAAGTCGACTCTTCTGCGTCTGTGATTTCTCGCATCTGCGCTCCACGGTGCTTCGGGACAGGCTGGAACTCGGGAGGCGGCTGTCGTGTGAAGGCACTTGTTGGTGGAAACATGAATACACGCGGAGTGGGAGCTTGGCCTCTGGAAATACCGGCGCTAGCGATGAACGCCCACAGCTCGGAAAGATGTGTAGGAGCGGAGCCACGAGTTGTCAGTCTGCGGCCGACAGTCTCGAAAGTCTTGCCTGCAGTTTCGGGTTCTCGGTGAAAGTTTAAAGCGAGAGGATAGTTGGTAGGGAGTTTTCGTAGACATTTGCTACGGGACTGATGCGCTTTGTTTTCTACATAGCAGAATGTAAAGTCGAACTCACAATAAGGGCCGCCAGCATGGCCCCCCCCTTATGTTTGCGAAGAAGAAAAACATCATGATGAGTAGTTCGGGAAGCCCTGCCCCCGCATGATCTGGACCCCTGTGAAGTGCTATGCCGACCACGAAGAAGAGATCAGAAGCGCAAGCCGACTCTTTGTCTGCAACGGCAATATATAGGGATAGGGCTCGGGAATATATGATCCAACGTTGTTGTAGTCACACTTAGACTTAGAAGCAACAGTTGGGGTGCCAAGTGTGTTTCAGCTCCATCCAGTTTCCCTAGGTCGACGCGTTCAAGGTGAGCGAAGTCTTAGATTTCTTGATAGGCTTCGCAGATCTATGGTTCAAGACCCTCAAGAGACGAGGGCTCTAACACCCTAAACTGAAACTAAAACCCTGGGTATAGTTTGTGCATATGCGGCCCTCGCTCGGAAGGGCTATCAGCTTCATAAAGAAACGTTTTCGGGTTAGGGATTAGGGCGCATCCCTCTGAAGAGAAGGGTTACCGTTGTGATGCGATGAGCACGACAACAGCGCAGGGATGACGACGGCTCTAGCCACTTCGGCTGACTTAATGGACAAGTGGACCCAGCAAGCATGGGGGCCCTGACAGGGCTTGCCCCAAAGGCCCAAAGCCCCAATATACGGGCCTTAAGCAGTAGAATGGGGATTGGATGATATTCTACTAGCCCTATTACGTATGACGAAATCTATGTTAGAGCGCTAAGTTGAGCAGAATCCGCCTCGAAGCCTCAACTCTGAACTTTGGATCCCGCACCATCAATCCCAAAATTCTCTATACAAGCCCCTATCAACACCCGCAGAAAAATCCAGAAAGCCCTGCTATGCAGCCCGCACCCCTTGAAAACCCATATAGATGCTCGAAGCCTCGTCGAAAGCCCTCAACACCTGAAAAGCACGAATCCTCGTCTTTGGCCGTCTCCGACCGGAGAAATCTTTGGACACCTCAGTCGCTTTTGAAGCAGCTGTTGTTTCGCGGGTGTGGCTGGGGAAGGCTTTTTCCTTCAGGTTTGTAGTTTGGCGGTATGCTGCCAGATGACGTCGGGCTTGCTATTGCGACGAAGGAATTTGCCGTAACTACATTGGGATCTTGGTAATTACTACACATGGCACCGCCTGAAGCTACATTTTCTGTAGGTCCTTTTTCCTGAAGACTGCATACACATGAAGGGGCCCAATCCATTTTAGGCTTTGGCGGCTGAAACCAACCTTACAAACCCGCCGCCCCGCCCCCCCGCTGGTAAGGGCCACACGGAGTTGCCACCATGACCTGGCTCGCAGTGGACATTTTTGGCTCCAAAAGCCGGAACGTCTGGATTTGGCGGCTCCTGGAATTGAATTGAGGGGGGACTCAAGAACTAGACTCAGGTTTTGGGGTTTTGGGGGCATTGGCCCTTAACTCTGTGGTAGAGCCCTGGAATACTTTTACTATCTAGTTTTGAAATGTACGGGTCCCCCGAATGAAATCTTGGTCTTTCCCTGATTTTGTGTGCCCTACTTCCAAACGGAAGCCAGCCAGAGCCAGACAAACCAAAACTCCCAAACTCCAAAACCGAAGCCGCAAATCGTGAAGACCTCCAGCTGGAAACTCTGAGCCCAAACACCCGAAGCTTGGCCATGACAAACAAGACGGCGATGCGCGGTCGCCGAAGATCGCCTGCCACAGACACGGGGCCCCAAAGCACCGAGCCATGTTGAACAACAGCCCAACTAGCTGCAAGTCGACCGACTGGCTGAAGGTTTCGAACGCAAGGTCTAGTTGTAAACCGACGGGACTTGCTGGTTTGCAGGGCAGAGGGTGTCAGGTTTCCACGGCAGCCATACGCTTCAGACCCCTGGCAGCCCTCGCAGCCAGCAGCCCACCAAACCCCCACGACAGCGAAAGTCCGATGAGCCTTGGCTGTGGGGCCGGGGAAGGTCCTGGCGCTGTCGGCGTGCAGTGTCGTATGACCAGGCTTGGGGCTACAGGGCTTTTGGTTTCATGGCGTAAGGTTTACGGAATGAGGGTTTAAGTGCTCGGTGGGGGGTCTAGGGTTTAGTGTTTTTTGTGGCCTCCGGGCGGGAGGCACCTTATCAGAGCTTTGGATGCTGCAGCTGCTCGGAAGATCGAACACAAGGGGATCGCTCCGGGGCTTGTATTGTGACAAGCAATACAACATGTATACATGTGTATGTACATAAGGTGATTTTCAATATACATATATGTACATGCATAGTTCCGGGCTTGTGAGCATCGGTCGAAGTAATCTCGCCCGAGATGTCTGATAGAGCATGCCGCAACTTCTAGTGGAGATCTGAATAGTTTGCAATGGTGTGCCACCAGATCATAATCCATCAGTATACTACTACTGACCAAAATCCTACAATGCCGATTACAGACTCTCTTCGTTCTGTCCTAACTGCCGAGGCCTACACCCTCGATGAGGTAGCTCCGGGGCTTGGCAATTCTCTGGATCTTTCCGGGTTGAGGTAGGCTCTCTCCAGTACAAGTGTGCAAGCGCACAGGGACTGTAAGGCAATCTATTTTTAAAAGATGTATATATATATATATATATATATATGTATATGCTCACCCCCCCCCCCCGTTGACAGACCATGCCCTTGTGATAGTGTACTCTCGTTCGGTGACTAGGCTGAGATATTGTATCTAAACACACCACACATGACGACAATCTGTAAAGCAAATCCTGTACAGTACATATACCAAGTATACTTTTAACATGCCATGTACTGAGGACGCATGGACCAGACGCGCGACACGTGAGTTATGAGTTTTGTGGTAGCATTGATATAGGATGAACATGAGTATCAATATTGGTATTAGTTTTGGCTCCCACTTGTCAGCGTCTGACGACTCTGCTCTGCAGGCAAAACGTCAACTACGACCCCTCGATTCCCTGACGACCCACAGTTAGTATCAGCAATAGTATTAGTGTTTACTGTAAGTATATATATATATATATATGTATATATCGACAGTAGTAAGTACACATTAATGTTAGTGCTCATCGTCGTTTTAGTCTTAGTGTTAGTGCCAGTGTCAATGCCAGTAATAGTACCACTGCTAGTTTTAGTATCAGTCCTCATGTTGGGTTTAATATCAGTTAATAATGGCAGAGGTGCTAGTATTGGTATCAAGATTAGAGTTAGTTTCGATATGTTACTATTCTGATAGTTTCGTATATCAGCAGGTTAGTATATCAATACATTGATGTGTTCGAGAGGCAACATGTTTGTATACTTGCATATTCGTAGATTTCATACTTTAGTTCAACTGATGCATGAGTAAACTAGTGGATTGCTGTATTAATATATTAGTATATTAACATACCAGTATATTCGTACATTAGTGTACTAGTATACTAGTATATGCAATATACGTGTATTGTCTAATGATTTATAATAAGTATATCGCTATGTTGTCATATTAGTACACTAACTTGCCATGTCGGTATACTTGCATATTACAGTAGTCGTATACTAGTATAGTAGCATACATACTAGTATAATAGCATACTGGTATAGTATATTCACACATTAAAAAGTAGTGTATTGTTACATTGGTATATGGGTATATGCTTGTCCTAAAACATCAGTACATGAATGCATTGATACATATCGGCAAAAATGATAATGGTATGTGTTCTGGTGTGCATTAGCATGTACACGTGTCTTTTGTAATGGTATAAGTCTTCACATCAATATGAATATGACTATTGGTATTCGTAGGAGTATTAATGTTAATATTCGTATTAGGATTATCCGTAGTCGCATTAGCCTTAGTATAAGTGTTAATAATGGTATTAATACTGGCATTATCTTGAATATTCAACAAGTTATCAATGTCAGTATTAGTATTGGTGACAGCATTACTGTTAACAGCATAAGAGTATACGCAGTAGTATCCGTAGGAGTATCAATACTTATGTAAATCTTGGTGTTAGTATAAACAGTGTGATTGGTATTAGTAATAGTGCTAGTGCTAGTGCTAATATTAAAATGAGGTTATGTATTTGCATGAACGTTTGTCTTATATGAGTATTACTCCTGATTACATGAAAATACTAACAGATAAATACATGCATGAGCTAATGTATTTGTACTTTAGTATAGTGGTATGTATATTCATGTACATTGGTATATGCAGGTGTGTATTAGTATTGGTATGAAAATACAATACTACCAATATGGGCATAATTATTGATATGCGTAGGAGTATGAACGTCAGTATTAATCATTATTAGTATTTGTATGGTGCCTATTCGTATTGGCTTAAAAACGTGTAAATATTAGCGTTAATGCTGGTATTAGCTTGGGCAGTCAGCAAATGATCAATGTCAGTATTAGTATTGGTAATAGTATTCGTAGGAGTACCATTTAAAAAAATATATATATATATGTATGTATATATATATATACATATATATATATATATATATAAACACTGACAATCGTCTAAACAGACCTTGCCTTTGCAAGTGAGTCGTAGTGCATGGTCTGTCATCCGATGGGTCACAATCAGCCCATTGAAAATCAATTCCAAAATTTCCAAAGTTTCCGAAATTTCCGAAATTTCCGAATTTTCCAAAATTTCCAGAATTTCCGAAATTTCCAAAATTCTCTCCCCTAACTTTCCGGATTTCCAAAATTTCCAAAACGGCCCCACCTATAGTCATAAGGGCGGACTTTTTGGAAATTTTGGAAATTTCGGAAATGTTGGAAAGTTTGGAAATCCGTAAAGCTAGGGGAGAGAATTTTGGAAATTTTGAAATTGAGATTTTGAAATCTGAGTGCCCCCTCCCCCCGATCACAGACCATGCACTACGACTGAGTTGAAAGGGCATGGTCTGTCAACGGGGGGGGTGACCATGTATATATATATATATATATATGTATATTCATATTTATATGCGAGTAAATATACAATTTTGTTGCTAGTTTTTGCTAGAAGTTCCGACCCCACGTATGATCTTCGGTCTTAAGGCACTCCGTCTACGGCTCATGTGCAGATATCGTTGGGGGCTCAGAACCTTTGTGAACACCGCACAGCTACTTGAGACTGGCAAAAGAAACGAACTAGTGACATCGTTGTGCGGTTGCAGAATGCTTGCACTGAAATCTAAACCGCAGGGATTCGACTCGCAGCTTCATTCAGCTCTTTAGGCTTCGGGTTTCTGCCCTGAACCTGTCACCGGCCCAAAACCCAAACGCCAGGTTCTCTGCAAACCGAAAGCCTACAGCTCCCGCACCTCGCAAGCAGGTAGGCTCGAGTTCGACTGGAGCCTCAGTCAGTCAGGCAGCAGCGTTGACCGCTTTAGGGCCTTCACGTCTGATCTCTGATCCCGAAGCCTTTTGCATCCGGGCTTGGGAAGTCGGCCGGGTCAGGTGCAAAGGCAACAACAGCATCGCGCCAAGCTGTACCACTACTGGCTTAAGCTTGAAACATGCACTCACTGACAAAATCAAACTGGTCGTTCCAAATCGCGGCGAACTGGTGGAAGGCCCAAGAAACTAACAGTTGTTGATTGCGGCTTCCCTTCAAGTTTCCCTGTCCGCTCCGGCAGGTTCGAAGCCCTCGATTCGGCAGCCCCTGTAAGCCTTGATTTCCTGTGCCATCAGAAGCTGCATACAGGTATCTGAATCAGTAGGTCGTTAGAGCCAGAAAGTACTCTTGACAGCTGAAGAGAATACGAAATCCTAATAAAGAGCCACATAATTAACGATCGCAAGTAGCTGTTATCCTCATTTCTAGACACCGCTTTTGCAAGCCAAGCCGGTTGAAGCCGAACCCGAAGTGGGATCTGAGCTTGCTGCGTCGCCGCAGGTCCTGCGCACTCCATAAGCTTTAAAACCCACAGTCCTGAATCGTACAAGCCGAATCCTTCAACCTCTACTTGAAAAGATGAAACTAGGCTTGAATTCCAAACCTCATTGGGGATCATGCCATACTATGAATTAAGAATGAAAAGTGGCTCATGAGGAACACTGAGCCCTCCTACAGTAGTGACTCCGAGACAGGACTGAAGAGACGGAATTTGAGTTCCCAAACTTTCAGAAAAATTCGAGATCTTTTTGGAGAGATGAGGTCGAAAGAGGTTTTGTTAAGGTCTTGTGGTTTGGTGTTGGAGATTTCCACCTAGGGTGTTTTAGGCGCTTCGCACAGAGTTAAGGTTTCGGGATTCGGATGAGGCCCTGCTTTTCGGGTTCCAATTTCAGGCCTAGGGCTGAGGGTTGAGGAGTGGAAGGGTCAGGGTGGAAGTCAGCACTTTTAAGGCAAGCTGTAGCGGCATCTACCGACACCCTGAATCACAATGAATATAGTCTCACACTTCCAAACAACCTCCTGACACATCAGACATCGCTCGCTGACCACCAATCTGATTGACGGACTGAAAGGATCACTACACGCATGGCACCTTGTCCTTTTCCCCTCTCGCATGACCTTAAGAGAGCAATGGGGTTCAAGCCGCGCATACACCGCGAACCCCAATTCCTAGGCTCAATTCGTAAGGCACAAATCAATGGAGTCCCTGAACTCTAAAGCCGCAATCCAACATCCTAACACTGAAGATGGCGAGCCCTCGGCTCTTCCCATGGAGTCCTGTTTGAGGACGTCCGCCTCGGTGCAACAACTAGGTGGGATATATGGGCTGGTATAATAAGGTGCCATAAGGGTATTAGAAGGGTACTGTTTTTGAGGGGCTGCACGATATGTTGTGGACAAAACCACTGGGTTGGTCCTTCGAACGTCACGAGACTTGAATGCAGGCCTCAGACACCACAAAGAGCAGTCACAAACAACATCCAGACCTGACTGTCAATTCAAGCTCGGGAACAAAGCTTAACACTCCACCAAGCTGAAAGCAGATACTGGTTGGTCTATGGGACCCCCAAGTAAGCATTAAACTTGGAGTCTTGGGGAACCTCTGGATGCTAGATTCAGGGCATGACTTACATCTTAAATCTTTAGTGATCGAAAACCTGAAATGTTCAAGGAATGCGGCCAGGCGTTGTCGACGCAGGGGCTAGAAACTCGAAACAGTTCGACTGCCTGGAACAATCCCGTAAACTTGTGGAGTCATGGACTGCAAAAGCCTGTCAGCATGCTCTAGAAACAAGTTCGAACCTGTTGTTGCTTGGTTCAGGGAAAGTGAGCCCTGCTCATGCTACATAATGAGTTCTCGCTTTACATCCGCCCGGAAAACCTGACTGAAGCATTGCAGATCGCAGAACCACAGCATCTCCGACCTCGTCAAGAAGCCATTCCACTTCTTCACATTCTGTACCCTAGTTCTACTTCAATCCAAGAATTGAAAGCAGCCGTGCTTCTTAGGGCAAAAGTCAGATACTGTGGAACAGATGAACTAGCTGCGAGGTTTCATGTACGAGCCCTGCAGCTGTGTTACTCGGCCTCATGTTCAGCTGTGGTTTTTTGTTCATGAGATCTAGTCCGTCGAAGTCCACCGCGGCGTTTATATGAGCCACAACGGGTCGAACATGTTTCTTATACAACACCGGTCACAATCACACACAGCACCTTTCTGAAGAATGTCACACACTAAACGTTTCGATCCAATCAATACCTCAGACACGTCGACCTTGAGCAGGAAACTCAGACTGATAACTTAGCCGAGCCCTCTAATCTCTACACCCCAACACCCTACCCCAAACCCCAAAACCTGTAAAGACTAAAGCCACACTACCCGACACACCCGGACGGCCCCCTATTTCGAGGCTGGCAACTGGAGTCGTGGCTTCGTCCTTTTCGGACACGTCGAACTCGGCACGAATCCGTCGGTACAGAGCACAGCGAGTGTTTGTGGGACTTGGGGCCAAGTGCCTTGGATCTAGGTGGCACGCAGAAGAAGTCTAAGCAGATTTCATGGGTTTAGGGATTAGGGTTCGGGGCTTCGTGGGTTGGCTTTGGGTTCTTGCATTTCATTCGGAACTCCTTTAGTTCATCCAGCCTGTGGGTCCTGCTGCAACCAATGCATGATGGTGCCCGATACCGTTGAATCCGTCAACTGTACATAGGCTACATAAAGTTCGAGGAGTATTCATCAAGATTGGGCTTCGGGGTCCTGGAACCCTGCTTGCCGTGAGTAGAGCGGCCCTATAGGCCCCATGCTTTCCCTTGTGCAAGTTTCGGCAGGACGGGGACCCTCTCTATGACGATATGAAGATGACTCTCAACCCTGAGCCCGACACCCAATGTTGGTGTTTCGCAATGTGTACTACTAAGCTCCCGTAAACCCAGCTCTCTAAAGCGCACAAGCCTTTGAAAAGAAATCCCTAAACCGTGGAAATCCTTTAAACCCTAAATCCCACAAACTCTCGAAAACCAAACCCAGCAACCTACACCTGTCGCGTAAAGTTGCAGAGCTCTTAGCGGCCGACGGAGCGTTTTTTCCTGCAAGAGCCTGGGAAGACCAGAGTTTGAGGGCTAGGATGCAATTGCGTAAGTGGCTCTTTTGGGTTGGGATGCTAGGGTCTGCTAGGGTTATATTTTTTAAGGTTTGAGAGTTTGGCGAATCGAGGGATTAGGTTGTTAGGGCTGAGGGCGTTGGGGCTCTGCGGTTGAAGGCAGCTGTAGATAAAGCTTCTTAACCTCGACTTGCAGGAACAAGGGCACTGAAAGAACCCTCTCTCTCTCTCTCTGCCGAGCCATCCCCGTCGGTCTCGCTGAGCCAGCGCATGCAAGGAGGGTGGGCTGAAATTTGAGGAGACATAGCAAAAACAACTGTGTAAGAGCTTCAGTCAGCGGACTCCAACGAATGCTTCCCAACCCACAAACTTGAAACCTCGACAATGATCGCCGAATACATGCAACGATGCGACACGCAGAACAACGAAAATCGGACAGAATCTGAAAGTCAAGAACTACCCCTTCCCCCGATGTAGTCCAAGGCCGCAGCCGCTCGCGAGTGAGCAACTCAGCAAGGTAAACTTGCACCGTAATGGTTCAATAAGGGCAAAACTAAAAGGGCGGGTGGACTAGGCCTGAGTGGGGTTCACGCAAAGTGGTCTCTAAGGGCAATACAGGGTCTAACGGTATACGGGCCTTCATAAGTAGAATCAGCACAAGGGCTTTTGGACTATGAATAAATATTAACACCTCTCCATATTCGGGCTTCAGGGCTCTGGGGGCTTTGAGGCGTGTTGAATGTTGAGATTTCGCCTTAAGATCGGCTGACCGAACGTGTTTTGCCCCCCACCTGCCCGCCAACAACAAGGCATGAGGTTGGGGCGGGAGTTGCGGTATCTTCGAGCATACGAAATCCAGAAAGTGTTACACAGACATACTATTCCAATTAAATGAATATTCAGACCTCATATCAGGGCTTCAAGGTTTTGGGGCCTTCGGATTCTGTCCATGCACCCTGACCGTCAACGCAACCCAAAAGCCTACTGAAGCAGGAACCCCAGCAAACCAATAAACCAATAAACCTCCCATCCCAAAGTTCCGACGACCCCGCATTGCGACGAACAAAGACTGTGCCGTAGCAGGATCTGAGCCAACCGTTTTGTGAGAGGAACGCCACTTGGCGCTGCACGCGGCTTGCTTCCAACTCAGCCAGCTGGTCCTCGACGCATTTCAGCTACTTCACTCACGTAGACTGCTGCTGAACGCAAAATGTTGTTAAAGAGTTCAGTTTCAATAAGCGGATCCCCATTTGAATCTGCTACCCCTTTTGCCTATCCTAAGTTTCGTGGATGTTTCGCTGTAGACCTTTGTTGGCTCCAAGCAGTTCACCTGATTATGGGGCTTATCACTTACTTCGAGTCGGGTGTATAGTTAGAAATATAAAGTTGCACAGAGCGGGTAGGATGTGTAGCCGTACAAGGTTTACATACCATTCTTTCCCTTCTGAGGTCTTTCTGAGGATTATGACAGTCCGGGCGGCTTGGGTTGGGAACGACAGCACCTTGCTCACCCAGCAGTGTCGCAATCCGATCTAGACTGCGATCAAGCCCCACTAAACACTGTATAGCTTCTGCTGAATTCTAGTTAAGGATCATGGCCTTAATCGGCACTGAGGGTCCAGGCTGTAGGGTTTAATCAGCTCTAAAGTAACTCTTCTGGCATGAAATGCGCCTGACGGCAAAGCCCGGTGATGCAACTACATGGAGAGGCCTGCCGGCAAAGAAAGCCCGATTGAGGCGTATGAGCCCTGTAGCTGTGAACTAAGTCTGTACCCTACAGCCTCAGACCCGAAAAACCTTGATGCACCTTTAAACCCAAAAACACAAGCATCAAACCTCGAAGCTGCAAACCTAACAAACTACGCTCCAACCTACCTGTTCGCTTACGGTACTTCCCAAATCGCATGGAACTAAATAGTTGCAAGACTGGGATGAACACCAACACCCTGAAACCGTATTCCAAGATTAACGTTTGTCCCAACACTGCCCTAAGCCGTTGTTGCTGGACGTTATAATGCCCAGTCCTCGAACTTGGCCAGCTCTGGTCGGGGCTCCACGTGCCAGGTGTCCAAGAACGCGATCTCCTCTTCGTCGTGGACGCGTTCCCAGGTTGATATGGAGAAATTTCAAAGAAGTGATGTGGCTGTATAGGCGTTTGTTGAACTATATATTCCTCATTTGCGGTACGTTGGCTTGGAAATCCAGATGATGTTTCAGGCTTTGGCAGTTGAAGACGGGGTCGGTTCGGTCTGTAATTATGGCTTTTCGGGACAATTACCGTTGGAATTCGCAGGGTCGCCATGGATTGTAGGGCTGTCGGTCTGCTATCAACCTGACTCGTGCAACCGCCGACAGAACAAAAAACGAAAGACTAGGAACGATCTGGAACGTATATAGCGTTGAATGTCTGACTTGATGGACGAGAAGCGAAACTTCTGGCTTCACATGCATTAGTTTGCAATTACAATGCTTACAAGGTCGCCATGCACAGCATTCAACCCAAGTATGACTGGCTTTCCCTACAGATGAGACACACTAAGTGACGGGGATGAAGGGACAAAGGAAACAAATGAATTCTAAATTTTAAATGACAGGATCGATAAACAAGGGACCCCAAACGAAAATGAAACACACGTAACAAGAACCCAGTTCTCAAGGCGTCCCTAAATCGCAGAGCGCGCAATGTGAAGTCTTCATTCACCACAGATCGCTGGGACCCGGAGTTTTGTATTTTGGATTGCTAGATCTGGGATTTCGGGTTACAGCTTTAGGGCTTTCGGGTTCTGGGACCTTCCCGCCGTTTTCCAGTCAGTGCAAGAGAAGCCCAGAATACGAGGAACCTCAACTAAAACCGACCCCCAAGAGTAGAATCCCGCAGATAGGTGCCCTCTACATGTCTGAAGCCAAGCAATCACTTCGCCATGCTCTCCTCTAGCGAGATCGCCCTTGGCCGATGGTTGACAAGACACATAGGGGCCTTTGTAACTAGGTGAAAGCTCTGGGTATATCATCGTATACAGATTTTACAGAATCTAACGAACAATTAACGTAACACTTGTTCTTTTTTCTGTCCCTATATCAGCACGGTCAAGCTTCAGCCGTGTGCTCGTGAAAACGGGCTTCACGGACTCTTCCATTTGGTTCGATTCCGGTGGCTTTAGGTTGCTCGGAACTTGTGGGGGGTTGCACCCGTCTTCGACCCTCCCCCCCGATTTGCGATGCTGATTCTAGTTCTCTCCCGGTCAAGCTTGGACCCTTCTGGGGCGGCTTTGCGGATCCATTTTTCAATGCATTGGAGGTGCAGGGATGTGACATAAGATTGAAGGCTCGAGGCAGTGACGGTTCAAATTCGTCCTGCGGTGAGGATCGAAGGCTCAAAGTTCAAACACTGGCCTAGCGTCCATCGAAAAAGGTCGCTTGGGATGCCGCGGCTTCCCCCGCAAACGCAAGGTTTTTAAGCCCCTAAGGCAGCCGTTGACCCCGGAGTGTTAAGAGTTTTGAGCTTTGACACCTTTGGACCTTCCATTGAAGGGTGAGTAGAAGACTAAACCACCCAAAAAGCAACAGACAACCTGTCTGAAGAGCACTCACTCCAACTTTCAAGAGCCTGTGTGGAAAAGGAACCCAACACCTTGTCCGGGATTCCTCCGCCCTACGGCCACGATGTACTCATTGGCCCCATAACTATACTGAACGTGGTACCCTTGCAAACATCATAAGCTTGCTGTTTCCTAGAGGTTATAGTAGCCAAAGAAATGAACATGATTTCCAAAGCACCCCTGAGATAAGCCCAGCAGGGCCCGGCACCGCTTCCCCGTCGCAGCATCCCGATTCCGCCTCCGGGGAACTCTGCTTCGACGATCGGTTGTTTAGTACTTGAGTAGCGAAGTTGAGGGAATTATACAAATGCGATAGTCATGGTTAGCAAGTTCGCTAAGTCATATTTAGTGGAGTTAATAAGACCTACATCTATAGTAGTTGCATTACAGTAATTAGTACTTGTGTTGAAGCAGATACTATTTGAATACAATGTAGGCTATCTGGATAGCATGGTTATGCTAGGACTTCCGTGAGTTAGCTAAGTCCAAACCAGCACAGATAGTGGAGATAGGATAAACATTCTATGTCACATGTGTACTTGTGCTAAGTGCAGTTATGTGTAGAATATATGCATGTCTAAGAACAGCATTTTATCATGTCCAGACAGCACATTATTGTTTGAATGCCACGGACATTGCTGTGTTTGCAGACTTCAGAATCATTTTTTTTGATGATTGCCTCAAACATATCTTCATGATTGTAGCAGCTCGCCGGCATTTTTAGCCTGGCAGGGCTTATTTGTGCATAGAAACCCATGGACTGTTTTTTGCAGCTTCTGGCTGAAGACTTTGTTTGTTTTGGAACCGACACTTCCCGATGTCGCTGACACACGAAGTGTCGCAGCAGATCCAAGCGATTTTGGATCGGAGCAAGGGCGGGGATTTCCACGTGAAGTCGGTGCAAGAGCTCTTCGGGCTCCTTCGCAAAGCTGGCCTCATGACCAGCATGACCTTGCCACCCCTTTCTGTTGGTGTGCATCCACAGAACCGTGATGGGATTATGCTCAACCAACAAGACTGCCACGAGCTGTTAGACTCCATAGCCCAGGTGGGCTTCGTGCCTTCGAGGGTCGAAGCCATAGGTGTGGAGGTGTGCAACGAGCAAGAGAGGTCGCACAACGTCCAGCTGTGCACGGCGGCAGCGGGGAATCTGGGCTCGATGGACCCGGGGGCCCTGAAGATCCTCAGTCTCAGTGCCAGTCACACGAACTTTGCTCTCAGGCTGGTCGCCAGTGCGGCACCGCATGTTTCTGACACGTTGTCAGTGAACGGAATCCTCAGCCTCGAACAAGTTCGTCTGCGAGATCCTGTGCTGGCCCAGCATGTGGAGCAGGGGCTGACATGGAATGTCATTGCCAAAGAAGTGGCAGTGGCCCATCCTGCTGTACCTCAGCTCGTGCAAGCCAGCCAGAATGCGACATTACAGAAATCGGAGAGCGAGATGCAGTTGCTGAGGAGGGTCTTTAGCTTGTGCAGTCGCGAGAACCCTCCAAACTTCCAGCAGGTCAAGAGCATGGCCCTGAACTCAAAGCCCCCGTGTGCGGAGACATTTCCTGCTTTGTACACATTCGCACTTCGGTGGCTGGGCTTTGATATAGATGCTAAATGTTTCTCTTTATATAGGGATTTGGGTGTGCATGCATGTATGAGGTATTGCGGCGGCTCTGCGGGGAGATTTCTCCGTGAGACGGAGATGTTCATTCGGAGTCAAGGCAATACCCGGTCGTTGGGCTTGGGGTTCTGGCAGCTGCTCGCCCAGGACTTCATGAAGGGGCAGCAGCAAGTTCCCCACATGAGGCATGCAATCCTCAAAGTTGCCTTGTCTGCTACTGGTTTGACACAGACCAATGCCAAGAAGATGTTTTCTCGGGATTGCAGCACCAAGATCTTGGAAGGAGAGAAAGTTCTGAAGGAGCTTCGCGAACTCGTCTCCAGTGCAGGCACTGACATCTTGCAGGATGTTCGTTTCGTCAACATTCTCGGCATCGTGGATATGACGGTGGCCAGGTTTTGCCTTGGACTTCAGGCAGAGGACAAAGACACCGGCAAGGATTACAAGAGCATCCAAGGCATTGCTCACGATGCCACCATGGTCTTCGCAACCATAGGGGTGGAGTTGACTTCTCCGTGGCAAGCTTGTGCCGAAGCATCGAAGGGAGGGCAATCCTCTGCACAGGCAGCAACGGAGAGAATGAGGGAATTGAATGCCGACGGATCCTTGCGGAATGCATCAGAACTTCTTGCAGACAAGGGTTTCAAATTGCAGGCATTCGTCCGCCGAAAGGCAGACAAGCTAGAATGCAGAATCGATGCTTTCGAGGGCCAGCATGTGCATCTGACCGAGCTCGGAAAGAAGGGAGTGATGAAAGTGCCTTTCGAGCAATTCATGGGTGGGGCCTGGGCTACATTCCAGCCCAGGAGTGAGCCTGAGATGATCGAGGACCTCAGTGTCTTCCACCCGTCGGAGTGCCATGACTTCCAGGCGGCTGTGGTCGTGGCATGCATTCAGAAGGAGCTGGCCACATTGACCGAGGATCACAAGGATGTCCTATCGCAGCTATCCATGCAGCTCAAGCCGACGAAGGCCCTCGTGACCAAGGAGAAGTTCAGTAAGGGGCAGCTCGTTCTGGTCCCATCTTCCTTCAAGATCGTGCAGAGGCCCGCATCCCAAGGAGATTTGCCCAATGGTGTGAAGGTCCAGGTTGATTGGACTTTGGATGAGCGATCATTCTGGATTACGGCATCCAACAGCATGCCGAAGGAAAGCGAGACCTTCCAAGTTGGTAGGTATTGTTTCGCTCCCTTCTTCATGGTGCCAGCTTCAGAAGAAGTCGATTCCGTGAACCTCGTCTTGTGCAATGCAAAAACCAATGTCTCGAAGCTGTTGATCCCAATCTTGAAGAATACCCATGCAATCCCCAAAGGCACCTCGTTGGTACAGGCCCCGATCAAGAAGGGCAAGAGAGAGATTTTGGAGATGCCGAAGCCGGTGAAGAAAGCCAAGCACTGAGCATGCCGGAGTTTTGGTGTCAGACAGAACGAGTTTTGGCGCACAGAGCTGTTGAAACGGGTTCGTGCATGCTCGGATGCCATCACCGCCCTGCAGGGCTGCAAGCTCGCAGGCAGTTTCTGTGCAGATTGCATGCATGAGCTGATTCAAACCTGACATGAAACATGACATGTATGCATGAACCCTGTGCTTCGAAGCTGGCAGAGAACATTTCGAGCTTGTGTCTTTTGTGTATAGGATATCTCTGCCATGGCTTTGACAGTGAAGATGCAGCGGGTCATTTCAGATGGCAAGCAAGATCTTGTGCTTCCTCAAAAAGAGGTGTCGGGCTTGGAGTTCGTTTGCTTGGGGAAGTGGAACCGGCAGCTCGTTAAAATGCTGACAGGAAAGGCCCTGGACCTTAGGCCGGGGAAGGCTGCAGCATCCGGCAGTCTCAGCTCGAAGGTTTGGGGGGAGATCGTGGAGCAGCGACAGAATGTCGCCAACCAAAAGCTCCAGGAAGCCCTCGAGGTTGAGGTCAAAGATAATACTGCCAATGGTGCCCGAAAAAAGCCTAAGGCAGTGAGGGCAAACAGCAAGCACATGATTATGCTGCCAGAAGTGCTCGACATCGAATGTCGCGAACGTGGCCTCAAAGTCTTGATTGAGGGGATCAACACCCAAACCATTTGGATGCACTTCACAGAAGAGAACATCAACTGGTTCAAGAACGAGCTGGATGCAGAGGAAGCGAAGCCTCGGGTGGCACGACGATCCGGCAGCAAGAAGCGAGCCCGGGGTCACAGCAGCGACGAGGAGGCCGAGGACGGCGAGGTTGATGGGGAACAGAAGGACGAAGACTATTGATCGGCAGCATGTTTCCCATGTCTATATATTACATAGACGATTTTGAGGGGCCACTTTGCATTCTTGCGAGGGAAAGAAGAAATGTGGTATACAGCTTTGCTGCTTGCCATATCATACAATGAATGATGGATGCCTTTTCTATTACACACACACACATGTAGCATGTTTGAATATATACATATGACACGGGGAAAGGGAAAGTGTTCCAAATCGCAGGGGTGAAAGAAGGGGCAGGAGAAAGAGACGGTTACGAGAGAGTGTATGCTTTTGTTGCATGTGTTGTCACTGCTTCCTGCATTTGCCGCCCCGCATGCACGAAGGCTCTCGCAACAGCATGCACATGAGGATGCATGCAACATGCAGGCATACAGCCACCGAGGCCGATGCATGCATGCAGCAGGCATACAGCCACTGAGGCCATGAACTATCGAAGTTTCGGGGTTTAGGGCTTGCGACATAGCCATGGCTTGCTATCGCCTCTTTTTCAATGGAATGCCCGAGGCATGTCTGCTGCACTGCATGCCCTACATATTTGTAAAAACCCCTAAACCCTCAACCCTATATGCAGGCGGCGGAGCACGACTTGCAGGCTTCGATCGGAGACATCTTCACGAAGGCGACGGCCACAGGGGTTGTGCACTTCTCCAGGTTGAAACTTTGCAGTCTGTGCATTGGACGAAGGACAAGAAGAAGAAGTGGAGGTGGCTTTCGGGGCCGGCTGCAAGGCCTTGGGGAAGGCTGAGGTGGACGAAAGGAGGTGGGGTGCATGTGCTGATCATGCATGGAGAGAAATGATTTTTTTGGTCCAGGCTGGCACGTGGACAAGATGGGGGACTCCGTCGAAGTCCCTGGAGCCTCCTGAGAAAGGCCTGTGTGAACTTCAACATACACCCAGCAACCCAACACACCGATCAGGCTGGAAGTTCTGGTGCTCCAAGAAGGGCCGGTACAGGAACAGCCAAATCTACTTCGAGGACCTTGGATGTGTGTCTGAAGTATTTCGGATGGAACATGCAGTGTTGTTTGATACAGGAAGTCAGATCCGGCGAGGAGCCAGCCGAGGCACTCGATCGTTACATTGGTTCTTCTTGTCACCCGATGTGGTGTGAAGAGGCTTCGGGCTCGAAGCCTCCTCCGGAGCCGAAGGGCTCGCCTCCTCATGAGGTCGAGGCCTTGGCGGTGTTTCCCATGATGGTTCTTGATGTACATTTATCTAAGGTCTCTGCTTCGACTGGCCATGATGAGGAGTTCCAGGCTGGAGTGGCCACTGCAAAATGGAATTTGTTTTGTGTGCTGTCTGCGACAGGACCCATGGGCGGAGCAAGATGATGGAGAAGACCGTTTGGGAGGGGAGGAGGTGCAACATTGTATACATATATTGATATTATGCCCAAAGTATTGTGACTGCAGGAGGAAGCGGAGCAGCACTTCCACGAGGATCAGGTGCTGCATTCTTTTCAATTAAGGGAGCAAAGGTTCAGCTCGATGTTGAGTGCAGGAGCTTTTGATGGACCCGGAGCCTGCCTTGGAGGAGGACCAAGTGCTGCTTTGTTTTTAGAAAGGAAGCACAGGTGCAGTTCGATGTTGTGTGCACGTGCAGGAGCTCATCGAGCCGATGATCCACGAGGATGATGACGAGCAGGTGCTGCATAGATTTCACACAAGGAGCATAGCTTCAGGCATTGTGTGTGTGTGTGTGTTCACGGAGGAAGAAGTTGCAGTGGATCCGCTGCCCGAGGAGACAGAGGTTCGCAAACACAGAAAGAAGTGAGAACCCATGCAGTTATGATTCGTTGGCCTTTGTGTTGTTCAGACTGCTGTCGATCTCACGGGCGAGCACAAGGCGAGGGAAACACTCACCATTAAGATTTTCGTCTGTGGCCGGTGTGCAGGCTGTGGTGCCTGCCAAGGATGACCCCTTCAAGGCCAATGAAGACACGAACCGCCGGAGTGAAGCAGCCCTTCTGTTATTGTCCTGCTGCAGGCTTTGACCGTGCAGGCGAAGCCGCCGACCAAAGCCGGGCTCCAATGACTTCAAAGCTCGCTCTGGCATGCGTGGACTTGCTTGTTTCAGGTCACTACGGTGGAGATCGCTTCCGGGAAAGCTCCATGGGCAGTCAAGAAAGCCACCCCGGTGCAGGGCAGACAGATTCATGGCTTTCTTGATGAGAATGGAGTTCTTTGGCCGCCTGGCAGTGGAAGGCACTTGCAGGGTTCAGGGTGTCTTCTTTTTCTAGGGTTTAGGGACCCTGCCCCGACTGCCGACAGGATCCGGTCGCGAAGCCGTGGTGGCCAGAGGGTCCACGGCCAGGAGTTCAAGGCCATCAGCACGATGGCTCAGACCCTCACGAACCTGGCCTCCTTCTCCACATGTCTCCCTCTCCCCTCCTTCTCTGCCCCTGCTGCCTCTGTGGCTTTGGGGTTTGTGCTTCCTTGCTTCCTGGCAGACTGAGCTCCAACGGGAGATGCTGGGCTTCCAGAGGGAGATGTTTGCCTCGCAGGCTTCGAGCTCTTCGCAGGGCGAGGTCTGCGACATTGCTCTGTTCGAAGTAAATTGAGAGCCCCAAACACCCGACAGGACAAGTGGAAGAACACTGTCACGTGGAGCCGGCGATGGTGAACCTCCACAAGGACTCTGTTGTGCTTCGGGAACACAAGTTTATCGATCTATAAACTCTCGGGGTTCGGGGGGAGCAAGGGTTTATCGATCTATAAACTTCTGTCCCGGCCTTCTCTCTTATAAGGAGGACGAGACCAAGGGTTTATCGATCGATAAACTCCCGGGCATCCTCGGGGCCAAGAGTTTCTAGATCGATAAACTCGTGGTTGCATCGGTCGTGGTGTCATCCAGGAACTTTTGCCTCTGCTGTCCCGATTGCAGGATGCTGGGCATCCACATGGGCCGGATGATCGTGCCGGCTTTTTATCTCCAGGCACGGACCGGAGTTGGCACCCTGTGGCAGGCCCATGCACTCTGAGCTCGGCTGCAACGGTGCCGGGAGCCTGGAAGAAGCAGGCAGCCAGAACAGGCACAACACAGCAACTCACACACCAGATCTTCCACAGCACACAGCACACACAGCAGCAGGGCGAGAGCCACAAACCAACACACAAACACAAACATATACAGCACGGCTGCCGATCATCTTCCAGGTGGCCCCAAATCCCTGTAGATGTACCTTGCAAGGTACCTGAAATTGGCCCCGGACCCCGGCCAGTTGTAGTCGTTCGACGGAGACACATGTTTGACCGGCTTCAGCTGAAAATGGCGATTTCGGCGGTTGTGCGCTGAGAGCTGCTTGCTCGGTTCCATGTACTGAAGACTTGTGACAGTTGTGTCCTTGAGGTCAGAAACATGTTCCATGTATCGATATATATGCATATAGTCATGAATCGTTATATGAATGTATACATATATATATATATATATATTCAAATGTATATATATATATATATGTATATACATATATATATATATATACTTTATATATACACATATACATATACCTGTGTATATACACACATGTATGCATAGAACCATATGGACAAAACAACAAAAGAAACAAGCAAACCTTTTTTGACCATTGCACCAAACAGAGAAACCAAAAAGAGAAACAACATCATGAGCAAAAACAACAATGCACGTGTGCCTGCGAGCACAAGTGCCCTGCAAGGCCAAACCACACAAAGGCAAAGACTCGAATTGCCAGGCGAGGACACACACACACACACACACACCGACAACAACCCTCCTCGCCCCGGCAAAGCCCACCTTTACTGTGCTTTGCTTCCTGTCCTGCTCGTCGTGATAAATGTATATGTATTCCTTTACATATATACATGTATATATATATATATACATATGTGCATATACACATATTATTTGGTGGTGTATGTTGTTTTATACATTGCACATATTCGTATCTCCCAGCTATAGGTTTTACTTCTTCATGTACATTTATTATATATATATATATATATCACAAGTCTGTCTCAGGTATCATCTGTAATGATTACTTTGTGTGGCCTCTCATTTCTTATATCTAAAATATAATGCTGGATATATATATATATATATATCTACACACATTATATATGCCATAGTATATACATATATATATAAGTGCATATGCATCAGAGAACTCTTTCTCTCTCTCTCTCTGTCTCTTATATATATCTATACATATATATATATATATATACATGTATTGGTACACATATTTCTGGTTGTGTCTATATGCTTCTATACACATATACTGTATATATATATATATATATACACGACACATCTATATATGTCGAAACACCATGCACCCACCCCATCCCACCCCAACCCTCCACCCATGCACAGCATGCACACCGGCATGCATGGGGCATTGTTTGTATGTGAGGAACATGCACTGCCAGGCGAGCACAATGCCACCATTGCATGATTGTGAAGCATGGATGTTGCCCTGCAATCTTGTGCATGGAGGAAGGGGCATCGATTTGCAGCATCCTGTTGTTGTACTCTGAATGCATGAGGCTTGGCTCTGTTTTCACATTATCGCCAGCAGGGCTTCCAGCTCGCTGGCAGCTCCTGTGTGTCTCGAACATGGCAGCTTCAACCGCCGTGGACCAATTCAAGGGCGACCTCTCGGCGACCATCAAGTTCCTGGGGAGCATGTCTTCCATGCCCAACTATGAGTCGATTCGCCAGATCCAAGCTGATGCCCTCACGAAGCGAGCTGCAGGGCTTTGCCTCGACCCTGAGGCAGGGGCAGCACTGGCCGATTCGTGGAGCACCGGCCCATGGTCTGTTGACCAAACCAAAGCCTTTTCTGAAGTGCTGGCCAAGGGTGTCAGTGCAACAAGTGGGAGCAAAGGCAGCAAGAATCGCAGGGAGAATCAACTGTGCAGCAGCTTCGAGTCCTACTTGAGCGAGAAGGACGTGGAAGTGCTGACTTCTGTTTCCAGCATCCACATCAAGCTCGACACTGCAGCAAGCAGGTGCTGCCGGTTGAGGCTCACATTGCCGTCAGAGCAATGTGTGAAAAGTATCCTGGCCGCCATCGCTGCAAGATCCGGTGGCACATGCACTGAGGCCGAGCTCTTTCTCCAGGTGGGGGAGTTCAAAAGAGTGCTTCGTCTCAAAGCGAAGAAAGTCCCAAAAGAAGGGATTCACATTGAAACCTATCCGGTGGGTGGGCCTCGTGAGCTACCGGATGTTTTGTTCAAGGCGGCCTACGATGCCGAGGATGGGCCGGTTAGCACTCTGCTGCCGGCTGGGCAGGTGGCACTCAAAGCCATGGACATTTCGCTGAGACCGACGAACAAGAAGGTGAGAGGCATCTTTGCCACACCGAAGGCGAGCACTGCCATGGTGCCGGCAAATTCTATGTCGATGCCTGGCATGCACATGGGTGGCATGAACATGATGGTTAACCCCTACATGCAGGGAATGATGGGCATGCATGGCATGCCACATGCTTCGTCCATGCAGGGCCTCATGCAATGGATGAAGCAGCAGCAAGATTTGGCGACCCAGCAGGGAGGGTTGCAGAACCTCCAGATCTTCGCTCCCGGCACGGGGTCCTCTTCGGGATCGCAACAGCCGCCATCTTCTTCGACACCGGCATGTGCACAGCAGCTATGTTCTTCGACACAGGCACAGCAGCCATCTTCTTCGACACAGGCACAGCAGCCATCTTCTTCGACACAGGCACAGCAGCCAGAGAACGGAGAAAGCGGCATCGAGACAAAGCCTGCAGACCCCTTCGCCTTCCAGCTCGACACAACTCAGGCCCTAGAGGAAGCTACCAAAGTGTCCGATGCATTGGACAACCGCAAGACTGGAGGCCAGGGCAAGCGAACGGCTGACGAGTTCGAGGGAGTTGCCAAGCCGAAGGGGAAAGCTAAGGCTAAAGCAAAAGCTAAGGCCAAGGCTAAAAGTGAGTCCAAGCCGAAAGCAAAGGCCCAGCCCAAGGCAAAGGCCCAGCCCAAGGCAAAGGCCCAGCCCAAGAGCATCTTGAAGAAGCCTTCAGCCCATGCTGCCGGCAAAAAGTATTGGGCCTCGCTCCCCCTCGCGAAGCGAGTCTTGTTGAGGCCACACGGTTGCTCCAAATGCAGGTCCAAACCGGGCTGCTGCCCAAGCTGTTTCTAAACCCGTTTTGCCACGAGGGACAAGAAAATGTTCCCTCAGTTCCGCCATTTGTGCATCTTCGTCCAGCAACATCAAGCATGCCTGCAGATGGGTCTGCATGAGCATGATCGCGAGCCGAGACAAAAACATGCAGATTGCATGCCTTTGGCCGGAGCGAATGCATGCATGCACATATCGACATGAGAGTTGCTTCGTCAGCCGTGCATGTGGATTTGTTTGCAAAGCTGGATCTGTGCCAGGCCATGTAGTCAGATCTCATGAAGCTGCTTTGACACCTTATGCCATTCCAGGACTTAAGGGTTATCGTTTTGGGTTAAGTTATATATATATATATATATATATATAGGGTTGAGAGTTTATGTGTATGGGTTTTAGTGTTAAGGTTTTAAGGTTTATGGATTTAGGGTTTATAAATAAATAAATATAGAACATAGATAGATATAGGGAAGGGAAGCCTCAATGTAGGTAATTATATGTCCTTCGCAAAATTGCTCGTAGTTATAAAAGCCGAGAGCATGATATTATACAGATTTTCATTGGGGCCCATCAAGCCGGCAGGGCTGCAAGCTCGCCGGCATTCAGAAACTAGCCATGTCGTTGGACGTGGCCAGCTTGGGTCGGAAGCATTATGTGAGCCAGAGTGGTTTAGCAGCTGTTTTGAAGGAGGTTTCCGAATCGTCTTCCACAGTGGCACCTTCCAGATCAGGCATCAAAAGAGCCAGAGAGGAACAGGTCGCCATCGACACACCATATGGCGCTTTGATCGACAATATGCAGATCAAAGACAAGAAGGGAAAGGAACGGAGTTTCCCAACATTGAATCTGAAAGCCTGGATGTGGTACGTCGTCAAGAACCTGCTTGTTAGTTTTTTCAGCAGGAAGTTCCTGGAACACCCGCCCAAGGCAAACACACCTTGGCGGGTGTGTTTATATTGTGATGAGATATCACCGGGCAACCAACTAAAGCAGCAAAACACACGGAAGATCCAAGCCTACTACCTTTCCTTCCATGAATTCGGGGCGGAGTTCCGTTGCCAAGAACAAATGTGGTTCACGGTGGCTTTGGCGAGGTCCCATCTGGTGAACCAACTTCCTGGCGGCCTCTCGCAGTTCACCCACCACCTCCTGCAAGCACTGAAGCTTGAGGACTTCGAGCATGGTTTGCTTCTGGACTCGGGCGGTGAACGAGTTATGTTCTTCGCGAAACTGGACACCATGGTGGCAGATGAAGCTGCCTTGAAGGCAGTCTTTGATGTGAAGGGCTCCTCGGGGACACTACCATGTCCTTTGTGCTCCAATGTTGTTGCCAAGACGAGCATGCTGGAAGGCTGTGACACAACTGGGACACTGGTACCTGTGCACGAAACTGCTCTGGAGAAGTTTTGTGCAAGAACGGACAATACCATCTGGCAGGGCTGCAGGTTACTGCAAAGCCGATGTGGCCAAGTCTCCAAGAAGGCTTTTGAGCAGCTGGAGCAGTCACTGGGGATGAACCATAACCCAGATGGTGTCCTGTTCCATGGGAGTTTGCCTTTGGCCTCCACTTTGATGTACGACTGGCTACACTGTTACTTGGTAGCAGGACTGATGCACGTGGAGCTGGGGCTTTTGTTCCCCATACTCTATACCCACGGTGTGACAGTGGAAAGTCTGAAAGACTGGATGTGTTCCTTCGAATGGCCCTACGGCTTGAGGACACACCGCAACGAGACACTGAGGATTTTCGACAAGAGAATTCCCCCTGGCGAGTTCAAGTGTAGTGCCTCTCAAGGTCTGAACCTGTACCCATTGCTGCGACTTTTCTTGCTCAGTCTTGCAACAGGAAGCATTCCAGATTTACTGGCAAAGGCGATGACCAGTTGTTTGAATTTGTTTCTCGTCCTGGATCTCTTGCTTAAAGGGAACCGGGGAGAGCAGGTGCCACCAGACGATTTGGAGGCCGCCATCCTCAAACACTGCCGGGCATTTCTCAGTGCATATGGCTCCGAGCATGTTGTGCCTAAATTCCACTATAGCCTGCACCTTGGCGCTTTTGCTCGAAAGAAACCGCTGATTTCCTGCTTCACTCACGAAAAAAAGCATCGCCAAATCAAACAGCTGGCAAACGAGATTCACAACCCTGGAGACTGGTTTGAGAAATCCGTCTTCAAAGACGTGTGGGGCGAAGTGATCCTGCAGATGCAAGCGGACTCTTTCAGTCTGCAGCCCCATCTGCTGTCACCCAAGAAAGCTACGATCTCTTTGCAGGCCATGTTGAATGCAAACTTCGGCGATCGAGCATGCGGTGCGACTTTTTCCTTTCAGGCCGTTTGCAGGCCGGGCCAGAGCTGCGAGAAAGGTGATCTCGTGCTGCTTTCTTCTGGTGATGTGGTCCAAGTGTGGCTGCATTGCCGCCTGTATGACGGGGACATGTGCACTTTGTGTAGCATTCTGAAGCCTCTGGGTAAGAATCGCTTCCTCCTGGACGATTCCACGGCTCGGTTTATTCCGAGTGTCCACATCCAGAGGGCATGCTACTATAAGAAGTGTCCCAAGGATGGCGAGGTCATGGTCACTCCTGCCTAAGAAAAAATCTGCATGGCGAGCTTGAAGCCCTGCCTGCGAGTCTATTGAGATTGTGCATACACACTCACAGTTATATGCACTCATATATAGAAACACCTCGACATAACTCCGACACATAACTCCGCTATGTGTACTTAGCTAACTACGTTTAATAACCACCTTGATCATCGAAGTGGGGCTCAGAGCTGCAGGGCTTTCGTTGCGGGGTTTTTGGGGATTGAGGGAATTCGGGGATTGGAGTTTCAGGGTTCGGGCTCTGCCTTGAAATCCAGTCATGGTAACCGGCGGAGAAGAACATTGAGCCAGTTCAAAGCACGTATCTAGGCTAATAATCATAATCACGCTAAGAACAAATGCCACTTCAACTTCGGAACTGGCGATTAAACAGTGCTTTTCCCAAAACTGGCTCTTGAGCCGGTAGATCCGGATGCTACGGGGCGCTAAGCCGAGACGGAAGATAGGCTACGAAGCCTATCTGGGACTTATGTATAAACATGAGAAAGTAAGCTGCTGGGGAAGGCCCTCGCAATCCGTTGTCAGTTGGTTGGGACTTGGCAGGCGAGGACGTTCGCGAGCGCGGGCTCACTTTGGACCCCCAGTCTCTTGACCTGACGCACAGGCCTGATCATACATCGTCAAGTTAGACGCTGAAGATGGCAACTTATCCATGCGCCCCTGTAACATGTAAGATTTGGTGTTCGATGGTCACAGTAGTCTCTCGTAGCACTTTACCTGTTTCCAACATCGCTTTCTGTGGGCACCACTATTCCGGCAACCAGTCTGAGCGATCTCTGATGATGGTAATGATGATGATGGCAGCAACAGCAGCAAACACAACAAAAGCAACAGCAACCCAATCATTGAAATGTTGATGGTGATCACTATGATGACTATGGAGATGATGTGGGCGGTGAACATGACGATGATGATCATGAGAAACACAACCGTTGCATCATTGGAGTCCATAGGTATCCTGGGTTCGCTGGGGTTGTGCTCAATCGCTGACGTAAGTGAGCGGCCGGTCTGCGGAATCCAGGTCGAGGCAGTCGAACAACGTGCGCACATTGCCCATCCACTTCATCTGCCAGGCTGACAAAGATATCTCTGTAGGGTTTTCGGTGTAAGGTGTTCCCACCCACTTCACCAGGAAAGTGTTGACGGTGCTGCGGTTGGGACTTGGCCGGGTTTGCTTCTCCAGACTCAACGCAGCCAATGGATGAGGGCACTGAAGTAGACCCGCACGCCCAAATCGTGAGATACCGATAACGCACCTAAGCAAGAACGACAAGGCTGGGAGGTCCCATGATTACGACGACTTTGGTGAGAAAACCACAAACCACTTAGTTTGCACATTGCCCTGTTTGCTCAGATTCAAACTGATGTTGGATCAGGCTTTCGGCTTGAAGCTTTGGAAGGCGTGCGAAATCGTGCCGCCAGGTGCTGTGGGGATTTTGTGGACTTTGATCCCCTGAAGCCTGCGCTTTGAAAGCCCTCTGAAACCGACCGTAAAAAATAACAAAGCCCTACGAGCCCGGAATCCCTAAAATCCAAAACCTTATACCTCCCCAACATTCCCCAACAATGCTGCACCTGAACCCACACTTTCCAGCAACAGTCTTTATAAGCGCCTGCCTTGTGACAGGCCCGCTTGAGCTCGGCGTAGGTGACCGACCCACTCCGATCGCTGTCTAAAGCCTTGACAGACGAGCGTTTGTTTGAAAGTCGTGGTGACAAGGACAGCTGGTGGGTTCCAGTACCACAACACGAACATGTCCTGAGACCCGCTTTTCTCGCCACGCAGGACAAGCCCAGATAAAGATGCAGGGCTCATGCTCTTTGGCCTCACTGTAGCCTTCAAAAGCAGACTTTCGGGAACGTTGCCACCCAAGACACTACTACATCCAATTGCCTAAGCACTGAACGGATGAAAGGCCCAGCGCGACGATGATTCAGGGTTTGGGCGCCAGCTTTCAGAGCTTAGGCTGCTTCAGGGCTTCTGGGGTTGAGGATTATAGGGCTTCAGGGTTAGAAGTCCCTGTCAGGATTTTCTCGTGCCCTTCAGTTGCGGATGGGCAGCAGACCACCCCGCCAACACCCAGGAGCTTCTTCGAATATGGAAATCCATTTAAACGCTGGAGATCGAGAGCCTGACGCCCCAAGATCCCTACAACCTCCAGGCTCCCTTTCCAGGCCTTGAAGCAGTGCCGAACCGATCCGAAATTCGAGTCTGCCCATTCCTGCAGCGGATGCACGGCTTACAACTTCGAATACTTGATTAAGGCTTGCGCGCCTAAAAAAAACTACCGCTCGAAATGTTGACGACGAGGAAGACAACGATGATGATGAAAATTACGATGGTCACGATGACGATGATATCGATGGCGATGGCGATGATGATAACGATGATGATGACGATGATGATAACAATCGTGGTAGCAATGATGATGACCTAGCGATCTGGCAAAGGTGACTGTGCAAAGACCTTTTGCCCCATACCTTTTCCACCCACAAACCTCAACAAACTTGCCGCGACCTTCAAAGTCATCGGCCCCACCAGTGTTTTCGCCTTCTGCCGTAAGACTAGCTTTGCAGCCCAGGTCCGGAGAATAAATTCAGGCCGGCTTTTCCCAGCACACAAAAAGCCCACTGCTCAACACATTGATGACGATGATGATAACGATGATGATGAGAATGATGAAGATGATGGTGATATCGATGGTGGCTGTGAGGATGATAGCGATGTTGACATCGATGATGATAGCACTGATGGTCGCCTAGGGCGCCCAGAAAACTGGACACGAAATCGTGTCCCGTTTTTGCTTCTGCCACAATACCGCCGGGGAAGGTCAAAACGTGCGATTTTGCTGCGCCTGCCACACTTTTGTACACTTCCCTCGGCCGCTCCTCTCTGGGTTTTGTCTTCAGGGTAGTTTTTTTTAGGCGCGCGCGCCTTGATTAAGGAGGACCCGTTGTAAAGCTCCAAAGGCTGGGGGGTGCAATGTGACAACTTCAAGCCCGTTTTAAGGGCGCTAGCGCTAGAGAGAGAAAGAGAGGGAGAGAGAGAGAGAGAGAGAGAGATAGGTGAAGGGGCTTGGATTATATAGGGCCCTGAAAGGGGTTTTGAAAGACTCTTTAGACAATTGTCTAATCACCGACTATGGCCTGGAGCGTCTAGTAGTAGTTCGAAACGCCTATATACCGCCAAAATAGCCATAGCTCTTGAGTCAGGATCTCCCGAGGCTCCTCTTGGGCGGACCTTTCCAACCCTCATGTATGTCAGGTGCGCTAGCTACAATAAAGTGTGTAGTTGAGTCAGCCCCGACTATGGTTGCACATTCAATTCAAGCGTTGTTGCGTCTTTAATGACAGTAAGCCCATCATGACACGATCTGAAATCCCGAATCCCGCAGATGTGAAACCTGCGTCCTCTTAAGCTGCTACTGAGATTAGGACGGCCCGCCTTGAAGGAGGTGAGAAGCTCTTCGCTGGATGGATCCTGGCAGCGTGCGGACGAAGGCTGTAAAGTCACGAGGTGCTACCACTAAACAGAAACAATCATGAAAGCAAGTGCTAGAATATCATAAAAGAAATGAAGGGGTGCACCATGAACGAGGCTAGATGTCCGACTGCCGGAATCCAGAGAGGCTCGGGCATACTCCCGCATGGAGATGTAGCCAGACCTGAGAACCAAGTCAGCAGAGCTCTGGTGTAAACGGCAAAAATTTGTTAAAGGGCTTCTCTCTTTCTGCCGTTGCATCCACACTGGGGATGCAGGGTTCAAGGCTCTGAGTTCAGGTTCAGGTTTCTGGATTAACTGTCGGTCGTGTTGCATATGCCCTTTAGCGCGCAATTTATGATGATGATGATGATGATGATGCTAAGTTAAGTACTACGGTAATCCTAAACCTAGTCCAGCTTAAGAACTCAGCGCCCGAAAAGCAGGGCCAATGATGCAGCCTTCAGATTTCCTAGCTACGTCAATGTTCCGAGTGAGCCGCAGTGCCATCAAGTACTCTCGGCATAAATGCCTTACAACGATACCGATGTAGAGAATGATGCCCACAGCCCGCGAAAGCATGTCAAAAATGGAACCCGGCGCAGAACTTCCACACGCAAAGCCAACAGTCCGGTTCGGGCGGGCACGCAGAAACAGGACCTTCATACCGTGTTCAAGGTTCCGAAGTGGGATCCGAAGCCAGTTTGCCGCTTCTAGAAAAATCAATCTTCACAATGCATCTTGATGCCTGCTCTGCTTGAAGCTTATGATCCCTCATTGAGCCCCCACGAATGGCCCTAAACAATCATACACAATGCAAGCCAGCGATGTCCTTTAAGCCCCGGGCATGTCAGTATCAAGCATACGCCACGCTCCGACTATATCTCCGGTAAAGTGAACCTCCAGAGGCGATCTTCCTTCATGTGCAAGATGCGTTTGTGTATGTATGGATATATGTAGGCCTATGTCTACGTAGAACTTGTGCATGTGCAAACATGCGAAATGTGTAGGTACGGTGTGCATTGATGCATGCGCACATGCAGTACGCAAACGGCACACAACAATGTTGCTTCATGTGTTTACTTGTTTGTTTACTTCCGCGACTTTTCGAGTTTTCAAGCCGATTTGCTACCAAGTAATTATTTCTTCATGATCCTATCTGTACTCAAAGGGTTTTTGAAAAGCTAGATGCCTGCAGCTTGGTGCCCGGGGGCTGAGGGCGAGGGGCAATCACGTGTGAGTTTGTGGGTCAAGAAATGGAATCGGGTCCGTCGAGCGAGAGGGCCATGTTCAAATGTTCTCTAACATCGGGCCTTGACGAACATCGCAATACAGCTGTAGCTGCCGAGAGGGCATGTACGTACACGACTGCTACCCTTCACCGTGTACGGTCTCGCTACTAATAATTTAATGGAATTGCCGGCATGGAGTGCTGAGAGACCGACGATCATTACCATCGTCGTGCTACCCCGCATCGTGAAGAAGATGATGAAAGGAGGAGACTCTGCCACTGACCCGCGTAAGTCTACCGATGATGTGGACTCAAGGCTGAAGCACTTCCGTCTTCAACCACCTTGCCAGGACCCATTGAACGACAAACAACTATCAGCTAGTCGTCAGAAACCCACAATCAGGTGGACCGGATTACAAAACGCAGACCATCACCAAACCCAAGCTGCTGTCGTCATCTTCGTCATACTTCCGTCTTCTCACTTCACGCCACGCCATCATCATCGCCATCGAGCTACTGTCGTGTCTACCGAGGCCTTCTTGCAAACGTCTCGGAACTCAGTCCAAGCGATGCGGTTGGAGTTGTCCCTGGCATGCAAGGGCAACTTCACAAACCTCACACTTCTCAAGCACTTCCCAAAACACGCTGATTCGGAGCTCGTGCATTGCCCTGCCCAGTCTGTCTTCTTGGACCACGTTCTGGACTCAGGTTTCAAGCTTCAAGCCTTACCTGGTACCGCATCGAAATGTTTGGGCTTCTAACACCGCGGGTCCTGAATCGGACACTTGCAGCACAACTTACTTCCTGCGAAGTACTGCAGCGTTTGATCCAGAGGTGATGAAGACAATGTCATGCTGGCGGCATACAATACGAAAACAATGATGATGGCTAATTATAAGTTTCTTGGTCTTCAGAACCGTCGTGATAGTCCAAGTCATCAGTGTATGATACAAGCAGATACGGACACCCACGTGTCTCTCAAGGCTTGTGGAGACGAGCCCAGAGAGCCGCTGGATTCTAGATTCTATCAGGTGGGTCGCAAATTTCGCAAGCCCGAAACGGTTTTCCTCAGAGCCGCAAACGTTGACCCAGCGCCTGTCCAGGATGCGCCACGCACGCAGCGGGTGCTGGTACGTCTTGACGAGGATCTCCTGCCCAAGCTGAATCGGACACCCTAAGTTCCTGAAGACCCAAACCCACAAAAGATGCAATGAGCACGAAGCACAGAATGCTGCTACAGGCCTTGGTCCCCGAAGCCGTAAGACGTAAGATAAAGCCTTCAAGCCCAACCCCTAAAAGGCTAGGCTTTAAACAAAGAACTTCCTGTGGCTACATCAAAGCCCTGAACTACCTGAGCTGTCCGAGCCGTACATTACCCGATACTGCCCTATAATCCTCCGGAAATCTTGAGCACGCCAACCGCCTAAATCCGAACACCCCTAAAACCCAAGGCCCGAGAGAAGTCTCTAGCATCCTGAAACCCGAGAGCCTCTTATGTGTGGTCCATAATTTTGTTGCTCTTCTTCTCCCCTGTCATTTTTTACTATTAGTGCCATCGCTACTAATGAAAATAATACTTACTGTTTCTTTTATTGTAATTATAGGCCCGTAACGGCTTGGATACGAGGCCTGGGGATTATAGGCTGTGGGGGAGTTCGGGCTCATCGCGAGGCTGTACGGTTACTCTTCGCATCCCTCACGCACTTACTGAGTTCCCCAGCGTCCTCTACCCAGAAAAATACAATCCTTTAGCCCTTGACCCCTCAACCTGAACTCTTCTCTCGCCTCTCTGGAACTCCTGAATATAACCTGCATGACTCTAGAAGCCTTCTGACTTGAGAACCTCGTAATTAGATCCCTTTTATTTGAATGATACCCCGTTGGAGACTGCCTCCACTCAGCAAACACTTAAAGAGCAATTCTAATACAAACACATGAGGCCCTTACTGCTAGCCTTAAACGCATTAGAAACTGTTTTCGAGAGTGTAAATGCAAAAGGTCCTTAATGGTAGCCATATCAGACGCTATTACTGCGCGCGCAATACCCAAATCGACTCTTTTTAAGCACGGACTTGGAGTGTATGCCGGCAGCGACTCTAAATCCTGAACCCCCGTGGCTCTACTATAGACCGTTTATTGTATGGGGGGCAGTACCCACCAACCTCCAGAGTCTAGAACACCTGCAAGTTTAGAACCCCTCTATGACCCCATGTTTCAAGAACCCAAACTTGTAGCCGTATTGTAGTACATAGGACCCTTAACCTCATATTCCGAGAATAGACAGACACATCAGTTTCAGATCCGGATCGCCTTGAGGTCGGCCCAGGCCGTTGGGCTTGGATCTGCCGCCAGGAACTCCGAGGGGATCCACCTGACAGAGAAGGGATCTATTAGAGCACCCCTGAGGGTTCCTTTAAGGGATCCTTCGAGGGTTTCTTTGAGGGGTCCTTTAAGGGATCCTTTGAGGGTTCCTTTCAGGGCTCCTCTGAGGGTTCCTATAACGGGGGCCCAAGTTGCTGCACTGCGATTGGGTTCCATGGGGTGTGCTTCTGAAGCCTGGTCTGTGTAGTGTTTTTCTGCAAGGGGTTTCATGGGGTCCTGTAAGGCTTTATATGGGGTTGATTCTGGTTGTGGAGATGTTTGCGTAGGGTTTCACAGGCTTCTATTGAGTTCTAGCGGCTTGCGGGCTTTTCAGCAATTTCTTTTTTGGGGAGGGGGCAGGGTGATTACAGAACCCATGCTGCCAATTCCGAAAAGAGGAGCCCAACGACGATGCTATGCAAGAAGAGCGAGGTAGCTATTCTTTTTCTTTGAGAGGCCCCTAAATTGCTTAAGGGTGCGGGGTCGCAGGTTTCGGCTCTCACAACCGCACAAGGCAGGCAAGGATCTACACGAAGGAGAAATAAAGGTTGAGGGCTGAAGGTTCAAGGTTTCAGGGTTGCGGCTGTCGTGCTCAGCATCGCTCGTTCTTGTAGAGGGGTCTTGACAACATAACTTATACAGGGACCGTACGGGGACATTAATTCTACTAGTTCCTCAGATCTCTACGATTCTTGCTTGAAGCAGTTGCTCAGTTGCAGCCTTGTGCAGTCGCATGAATCTGGTCTCAAGTAATGTCTCCACCCGGCAAGCCCTGCTAAGGCCCAAACCAGCGCCACAGCCCCGCTGGAGCCGAAGCAGGATCGACCCCTTCGAACCCGCAACCTCAAACAGTAAAGCCTATAAAAGCGATGGTGTCCTCTAACTGCCAGGCCTGTCTAGCCAGGCAAGATCTTCCGGAGTGATCAGGTTGCAGCCCATGGAATCCAGGGAGCTAAACACGTAAGACCGCTCCTGCTCTTGTCTGCTTGGGCTGTGTGGGAGCTTTTAGGATTTTTTGGCTTTCAGGGGTTACGGTTAAGTTCTAGAGAGGCATGAATAGCTGGGCTGCCGCTTTAGGAGCTTTTAGCCTGGAAGTCTGTCAAGAACATCGTGGAATCGTTTCCTGCCAAACCCCTCTACTCGACTCAAACTCCCTTTTTTCAACGAGGTCCCTCTGAAGCCCAAACTCCCTGAACGTTCAACCCTGTAGCATAAATAAACCGGATCAGTCGCCCCCTAAACCCCGAACTCTATGAAGCCTATACAGCCTGTACAGGAACAGGCCCTATTCTCCGAGTTAAGGAATTAAGTAGCAACCTTTCAGATGGCCGCCTGGAGCACGTGTACTCTAATGATCATAAGGGAGGTCTCGGTTTCGGCGGAGGTTCTTGGTTTTTGGTCGGTCGGATGTCAAACCTAATTATGCTTTGAAGAGGAACGATCGATTCGCCATTGCTGAATAGAATTCATCCAAGACTTGCCCTGTGATACTTCCTTTCATAAGATAAAAGCTTTTTTTGCAAAGCGCTTTACAAAAAGCAGACCTTTACAACAAACCCCTTCTGCCTCTTCTCTATCCACCGCCCACAGCAGGCCCCAAGCAACACCCCCTTCAATCGCACAGCCCGACAAATCCCAAAGCCCCGGAAACTTCTTGCAACCCTAAGCCCTGAATCCTAAATCCTAACAAACCCTAAGCTCCGGAAGTCTTTTGCAACTGGCTTGCATCGTCGCGCGAGGACAGCTGCACAAAGCTCCGGAACCCGGGGAACCGCAGCCTCGAATCAACAAACACCAAGCCCTCGCGTATTGCACGGGCCTTTTTTGGGGTAATGTAAGGGCCTTTAACAACCATAAAAGGGTTTAGGCCTCCTGACTTCACACTACAGCTTTGACAGGGAACCCTTGTAAATAGAAAACCTAAGCCGTAATCTTGAGAATTCTTGATTTTCTGCGGCTTACCATAAGGTCTTTTCCCTCTCGCACGGCTGGACTCGATGTCCACGAGCGAGGTACTATGTTGTAGTGTAAAAATTTGCATACGGGGTTTTAAACCATTAGAATAGGCTTGAGGGAGGGGTCGTAGGTTTCTATGGTAAGAGCTAGAAAATAGAATCCTCAGAATGTTGTTTCTTTCGTAGGGGAACTAGCTCCATGGTAAGGGACCCCTTGGAAAGGGAATCAGCGCAAAAAAACAAAAACACAGACCCCCTGAACCCCAAAAAGTCCTTCCATCTCAAGCTGCTCTTGAGTTGTTGGGCTTGAATTCATCTGTATATAAAATTGAAAACGGGTGCCACAACTTGGGGTTTGGCCAAATTACGTGCAGGCTCCATCTTGTCAGGAGTACATTCCGATCGGGGGTTCAAAACGCCCCCAGCCGGACATGTGCAGGTCTGTGCTCGACGCGGCTACCTCCGCCAGGCAACGTGCCCTCTGTTAGAGCATGCCGCAACTCGCCGCCCAGGCAGGTCAGAGAGCTGGAAAGCCCTGCAAAATGCCCGCCGCAGTCACACATTCGCCCAACTGTCACGGCAGATTGGACATGCATGGGCCGATTTCTTCAAACTGTTCCAATCAGCAAGACAGCTCTGATGAAACAAATGTCCACAAGGTAGCAACGACAGTGGGTCTTCAGGCCTGAAATCCTCCAGACAGCAGACACAAGTCTGCTGCGAGCCAGGCGACTGCCACAGAACATCGACTTCCTCCAGAACCGTTGTGACTGACTTGGCCCCTTTGGCAGTTTGTGAGGTCCGCGTCTGAATACGATGAAATTTGGGCTGGACACCCTCCTCCATCAGACCGCTGACATGTATACTGGCCCATACGTGTTCCTGCACATGCTCCGACGGACGCTGGCATCTATCGCTGAGGAGCACATGGATGGCTGCCACCATCGTGAGGGACCCGACGCACATTCCCAGAATCATGTTTGGAAGCGCAGCTTTGTTTGGCAAGGTCATTTCGACCACAAGGCTGACAGCGCAAGTGCATGACCAGCAAAAGATACTAGCGCCCAGGATCTGCAGGCGTACTGTTGGCAGCTCCAGGCCACCCAGGTTAGCGCTAGACATCGGGCGGGCGGGGGCTCCTTTACACAAACGACTTGAGCCCTCCGAGCCCAAAAGTGCTGCGGCTCATTGAGTGGAGGCATTGGTAGATCTCAGAATCGCAAAACCCCCGCACCGAACCCCAGAAAGTTCAAAATCCTGAACCCGGCACCGTGAGACCCCTGCTGGTTTATGGGGCTCTGCTAGCACTATTAATCCTACTTGTCGGGTATCATGGAAAACTCAAGGTTAACCTTTTTGGCTATATAGGGGTTAGAAAGGGGCTATACTACGCAAAAATGGTTAAAGGTTACCTACTCTACTACCAGGTAATACTGCAACTATACGAAGTGGGAAGGAGCTCCTCCTGGCAGTGAATTCCGGGCCACTCGAGCTCGCGCAGCGCCTCGCAAGGTTGAGGCTCGGAATGATCTTCAACTTTCTGCAACAAAGTTATCGTACCGTAGTTTCTAGAAATCTTGTTATAGTAGTTATGTAGTATAGTACTAGTATAGGATGTCATAGTCTACTCGACTCTAACTAGCCAGTCTCTATCTAGTACGGTTCTAGTATAGCTCTCGCTGAGGGTCTTCAGGATGACGGTTTAGGGTTTCCTGGCGACTAGGTTTCCAGTAGCCTCAGTATAAACATAACAGTCCTCATATTATTGTTGCTATCGGTGTACGCATGATGGTGATTCATGCTTCGTTGCGTTGAGCAAATCCAACGCCAAATCCCTAACCCCATACAGCTGTAGCCCTCACTACGCATCTTCTTTTAGGGCGGCGGAGAACTCCAATCGACGCCCACGCCAAAAGGTTGCCACCAAGCCCGTCAACCCCTCCGCCCCCCGACAACCTACACCTTCAAAACCCCAAACATGAAACCCAAATCCCTCCCGGCATGTGTTGCACTACAGGGGCCTCAGCAACTAGAATGGGGTTTTGGGGTTTGTGATTTGTCATTCATGTCCGCATAAGATCCTTAACCCTACGACGCCTACATCCTGAACCCTATATTGGCCTATAATCATACTACCTATGTGAGTCTTTCGTGGGTCTCTGGACTCTGCACTCAGCTGCCTCGCCGAAAGCAGGGATGAGCCTTTGGAAAGCATGGTTGCTGCATAAATCTTGGGTGAGATATACATTTATACATAGTATAGGTTGCAAGGACCTGATCAGTTATAAGAACGGCATAACATCTTAACTACTGAAGGCATGGCTTCTCGAGATTTTTTGCTTCGCCTCTATACGCTTATGGTATGTCCTATCTCGCGATTCACGCTGAGAAGAGAAGCGTACTGTTCCGGTGATTAGCCGAAGGAGTAGCTCCCTTATGGAAGCGACCATACCGTGCACCTGTGCAAGTCTCAAGCCCTGAAAACACTAAACACCAGTATACTCCAAACCCATCACCTGCCAGGATAGTTAAACCCGCAATCAGAACATCAGACTTTGCCGTAGAAACCGAGGATACCCTATTTTGATGATCCGTGAACGATCTTATGAGGGTATTGCAAAAATTCAGGAATGCCTATATTACTAACTTTCCTAGTTCTTACATTCGTAAGATTCCGTAAACTCTGCGCCCTGACGACAATATCGCGGCCCAAACAGTCAGAATAAGGTTTCGAGGAACCCTACAGACTACGTAATATTGATAACTATACTGGTGGTATGAATATCCTTGGCTGGGTCTCTTCTGCTTCTGGCTCGAGGGTTAGAATCTACAGCTTTGCTCACTCGCTAGGCTTACCAGTTTTCGCAGATGGCTGCATTCGCTTGGCAGCTCTCCAATAAACAGCCTGAACATAGGATCTGAGTTCGCGACAAGCACGGCACAAGAAATTCTGGGCACTGGCAACCCCTTGCACATACATAGCTCATCTAGCCCTCATTAGGGGGCTGAGGGTTTCAGTCTGCAGCACAGACCAGAAAAGATAAGTCCTACCGGCAATCCTGCGATGCTCTCACCATCAGCGAATCAACGGAGCTGCGAAACCAATAACGGCCTGCAACTGTATCAATCTTCTCGGAGCAAAAAGAAGCACTGAAGCAAGGATTGCTGTATCGTGCCAATCCGGATCGGTCTTTTCTTCCAGCCAGCCGTCGCTTGATCGTACATCCATTTGTGGCGTGCGTTGCATGTCATGGTAGAAGGGTTGCAGATGATGTCTTAAGCGGATAGCTGGACCTTGCACTGCTAGCTGCTTGAAGGCTTCACTATCTGCCTTTCCGGCACGGGTCTGAGCAGGTGGTACACACGGATAGGGTGCAGCGGTCAGAATACCATGATTCTGCTTTCAGATCTCCGAAGGCTCCGGGTCTGCTCACACCAAGAAGTATATAACATTCCGAACCATTCCCCAAATTGCAGTCCTGGATCTATTGCAGAATGCCTTTACTTGCCATATCTACTCTTATGCAGCCTTCGGGTGTTAAATCTGTCAAGGGCCGAAATTGCTTCACTCAGCCTCTGCGGTGCTCAGATACTCTTCAAACCTTGGACAGTCACTCTAATCTATCATCTGGGGTCGCCTACAGATGGCACTGTGACAACCCTACACTGATCAAGCAAAAAGCTTGCACCGACTGCCAGAGCCTTGTATGTTTTCTGAAACCTGAGACGCTTCGAAGTTTTAACTTCCTGTCTTCGGTCCGGAGGATAAAGTCCCCACGCCAGATTAATTCCTTCGCCAAGGTACTGGCGAGCTGGACAGTGCAATAGCTCGGTGCACCCTGACACCCAGCAAAACCCCGACGGCCCTGCAGTAACCCCCAACTCCCACCTCTTTTTTCCCTGTTGGCAAAGACCCCAACACCCATCCAATTTCCCCAAACATAAATATCTCCAAAGCCCCTAATGGCCCAGACCACAAAAACCAAACTCCGCCATCCCTGAAACCCCTTGAACCTCAGCATTGCGCTGGCGCTGCGTTATTATTGCATCGATGCAAGAACCTCCGAATTTCCCCAACCGCTCTCTCCCCCAAGCCCAAAACATCAAGGGCACAACCCCAAGCCTTCATGCTTGAAAAAGAAAACCTACTTAAAACCTGACTCACTGAACCCAATGCCAGAGGAGCTAAACCTTCCTGAAGAACCCCTCATGGAGCCCCAAAAAAGAGGAGACTGAACACCTCCACCCCGCCCCCCGCCCCCTAAAAAAAAGACAAGGCCAGAGTTGCTCGTGGCTACGCTCCGCGGTCCAGCGCTCCTCGGACTCGTTGCGGAACTTCGCCAGCCTCGGCAAAGTGGGTTTGGGGGGGTTTGTTTTACGCTCACGCTCGGCTGGTAGGGGTTTGAAGGGCTTTGGGCTTTTGGCTGGGGTTGAGGGTTTAGGACCTATAGCTTTTTGATGGGGCTTTGGCTTTGGTGTTTTTCTCCACTCGTCCATGGTGACAGAGTCGCACTGAAGGGAACTTCGCTCGAACTTCAGGAGACTAACGATTAGCAATTCAAGCTTTCCCGGGAATCACGGACTCCTCCAGGGCAAACGCTCCAACGCCAAGTGTGAACAGGTTTGGGGCTCAGCGTGTACAAGGCTTTGCGCCCGTTGTGTTGGGTTTAGGCGTTTTCCCAAAGAGTCTGCTACGCACCCCATCTTACTCTTGAAGGACAGAATAGTCATGGCGCGCAGCGCAGGAGATTTTATGGTTTGCGCAATAGATCGTGGCTGTGGTCCTGAGTCCTGCCACGACATACGGGGAGGCACTGATGTGGACAAGCTCGATAACTGCCAAGTTTTACTTCCGCCAGAACTCCAGGGGCCCCAACAACCTGCAATCGAAATTCTGAGTGCTCGAAACAACTGAAACCTAGAGCCCTAACCGCCGTGTAAACCCGGTAGGTACCAGGATCCTTATTCCAACAGCCCCCGCACAAAAGAGGCCCAACTTTAAGAAAACACCCGTATTTTCTGTTAAGGCAGGTCCAGGCCCAGGGGCATGTAGCCTGGCATGTCCATTGGGATTTCGCCCTTCTCCTGCAGGCGGAAATGTAGGCTTTGGGCTTTGGCCCCATAAATTGAATTGTAGACTCACGTTGCTGTTTAAGATTTCGGCCTTACGTGCTCTTTTGAATTTAGGACTGCAGGCCCAAAGCTTTGGGGTCAGGGCGGAGTTTAGGAAAGGCGTTCGGCCGGCTTCAAGGCATTAAGTCTAAGTCCAAGGTTTCAGGTGTAGGTTTAAGGCATTGGTGCATCTCGGGCTTGAGGGACACGACTTTCTGGATTCAAGGTTAAGCTCATCAGCAGCCTGCAGGCATGAGCAATCCTTGTTAACATCTGTTCCTTTCTCTGAAACGCAGCTACTTCTCTTTCCCTGCACCTCTAAGCCCGAATGCATGAGCAAACATGGGCTGCCTTCTTACGCATGATCTCGTGCCACCAGGGCCACATGATGTTCGGATTCTTCGAGCGGTCCACGCCGTACCTGTCCACGAATGTTTCCAAACAGCCCTGATTACACTCGCCAAAACCCTCACATAAAGCCTACTTATAGTATAACCCTATATCCTAAAAACCATGTATCTGAATATGGCTGTCGGGATGCTGCTGATCCGCGAGGAAGCCGCCCAAGTTCACGCTGGCGATGATGCCCCAAATGTACCGGGAGAACCAGTTCCTGTGCTACGGCACAGGCAGGAAACCGTTTAGGGTTTATACGGTTTAGGCTTAGGATGCTAGAATTCTATGAAAGCCTTACAGGCCTTTTGCAGTCGCGTGAGGTTTATTGCAATGTAACTGGGTTCCGCGGGTTTTGCGGATAGGATGCTAGGATGTGGGACGTAGGGTTGAAAGCCCACGATATAAGGGACAGAGAACTTCGTATTCCCTTCGGCCTTAAAGTATCGGTTGCGATCCTTATCTACCATGAAGGAGATACTCTGTATTGAGAAAAGTTCACTTGCCAGGCGGATCTTATCCCAAACGCCTCCCTAATACTCGTTTGAAAACCATGTCCTCCAAGCTCCCGGTGGAGTCTTCCGGGTCTCAGGGCTCCATCCATACGTAAACCCAAGAAGTAAACACGAAGTACTCTCGATTATTTTGTCGTTTCTCAAACCACCCCATCCCGTCCCTTCCCAGTTTCGTATGGGCTTCGGATGTGAGTATGGCATCATACATGACGAAACAATCCTGTCACCGCTCTAGCCTTCCGTCTGCGGGTTCTTCTAACCCCATGTACCAACAACCCTGAATCATAAACCTGCCATCATAGAGCGCTGTGATGGCCAAAGCTCGGGTGGAAGAAGCGCTGGTGTCCACCCATCGCGTCGCTGAGTCGCTGGGCGTAGGCAAACGGCTAAGGATGCGGGAGTTGGAGCCGCAGAAGGCTGCGAAGGATGGCTTTGTTAGCATTTTGGCACTCACTCTGTCACAGATTTGGGCTTGAACTCAGAGAGGCAGCAACTACCTTGCAGGCTCTGACGATTCGACGAACTGGGTGTGAGGCATCTTGGTATCTGAAATCCAGAGGCCCTGCCCTCGCCAACGAGCTCGAGCCCGGACGGCCTGCAAAAGCTGAGAAGCCCAGGCTGGAGGTTCGCGCTTAGGGGGTTATAGTGGCCTACCTGTTGAGCTATTTCGGTTCTTCTCCAGCTTTCCTGACTGACCCAGTGCCCGTCAGGGAGTTCAGCCCAAAGCCTACGAGATTGGAGATTGAAAGAGACCCTTGGCTTGCATCCCAGTACTTTCAACAGGGCCCCCGAAGACGCTGTCAAGCCACCATACAAGCTCATACAACCTGCTACACACCTGCTTGACATCCTTTGTCTAAATACTCCAAAGTCGCCCTTGCTTGGCCTCTGGGGTCTCCCAAAGTGCCATGGCGGTGCCGAATTTCTGGCGGCTCCACTCCTCGAACAACTCTTATGATAAAAAGCATTAGGCATATTCATTCGTCTCATTATGATAATCTCATTTCTTGTCATGATTGTTATAGCTCTAGTTGTTTCTGAAACATTTGGGACTCAAAGCTTCTTTGCGGGAGGGGGTTTGGGCTCTCGAAACTCCAACATGAGGCGTATGGGGCTTCTTTTGCCACCGACTTAGCAAGGACGAAGCCCGCATCGCAGGGTAGTCTGGGTCGGATCGGATCATCATCCAGTTGGACACAGATTGACGGGTTATCTGTGTGGCACTGCTTCGTGCGCGCGAACGTGGCGTTGGCGCGTGGTTGTACAATACTCAGAAATAACTTCCCATCGGAGTCCCTTTCTGCCTTTGCTACAATATCCTATATTCCTAACCCTGCTCTAAAAAACACTCAGGCTCCAAATTAAAAGAACATAGTTTTTCAATCCCTTATACGGCGGATTTCAACACCCCCACTAACTCATAACCCATATAAAGATTCCCTTCCAAAATCTTGAAAGCTCCTCGCCTCCCCCTCCCCTACTTCACAAACCAGGCTCTTTGAACTTGGCGAGGACTTCAGCACGCGGGGAGCACAGCTCCTTGACTGGAGGAGGCAAGGGCACAGGGTTCGGCGGTGCGGGGCCCAGTGCTTTAAGAGGTTAGGGATATGGGGGTGTAGGGTTAGATCAGAAATTTAGGACCTTAGGAGTTATAGAGCGTTACAAGTCCACGCTGTAGGAGTGTAGGGTTTAGGATGTAGAGGTTTAGGGGGCGTAGCACTTTAGGGCTTGTTGACCTTCGGGCTTAGGAGCTCAAGGGCAAAAGTTTGAACTTGCATGTAAACTCCTGATAGCAAACTCGTCCTTGGCCAAGGGCCCCGTGATTAACATCTCCATGATGGTATCCCTAATCAAGGCAAGGAGCTTAAAAATCAGGGGTCTACGTTGATAACAAGAAGCCCATGTAAACAGCCCTATGCAAACCCAATAAGCCCGACAAATGCAAATCAAGTACAATGCACTGATGATGTTCAAACCTTCGCTCAATATCCCGCAGGCAAGGAGCCCCTTTGGCCCACTTCGACCACACCAAGACCCCAAAGCCGGGAACTGAAGGTTACCTTTTCGGGGTATACAGGGAGCGCAGAAGCCAACAACAGGTTAAAGATTAAGGGTCACTTGCCCAACAACCCTGAAGAACTAGAAACCCTGGACGACTTTGACATTGACACCTCAGAACTGTTCAACCACCAAAACAGCGGTAAAACGAAAAGGCATTTAGCCAATGCCATTCTTAACAGCTTTAACACCCGTCGAAGCTGCCGAACAGTGTCCTCCATGCGGACCTTGCCATCCGAGTCGGTATCTAAGCTCTGCCAAAGGTGGGAGATTTCCACTGGAAGATCAACCTGCAGGAGGATCTTGCCTACAGTTTTTTTGCTCTTGGGGCAGAAAGTTGTCCCATAGGTGGACTATGGGCTTAGGATAGCATGTTTTCCTGTTCTTGTTGTTTAAAACCACCAGAAAATCACAAGAAGACAAACAGGAGACCACCAGTCCCACAACCCTAAAACCTTAACTTCTAAGGCCCTATAACCCTACAGTCCCCAAGCCTACTTACTCAATATGAAAAGGGTCTATGCTAGAAGGCCCCAAGGTCCACGTGGGCTCCTAACATGATAGACGACGGAGACAGCGACAACGTCGTATCTGCACTCACAGTTTTGGTTTAGAGTGTTAGGGCTAAGGTTTTTGCCAAGGTATTTCGGGGATCGCGGTTTAAAGTTTAGAACGTTTTGATGCCTCAGTGCAAAGTCAGAAGCTCGGCGGGTCGTACTAGCAACTGGCAAAATGAGCCTACAAGCCACAAAACACGGTTTCTGTGCTCGAACCTGGCATTCTGCGCGCGCGCGTGTGTGTGTGTACACGTTTGTAATTAGGTATTCTTCCATATATAGGTGCTGGCGACCTTTCATGCGATGTATGTAAGTTGGTCGAAAGCATGTCTTGAACGAGGCTACGCACCAAATGAGCCGAGACTGAGAAGGTGGGTTCTCAAGCTTGTGGCTCTCAGATGGCAAGCATGAACCCGCAGGGCAGGGCCGTTATTTCGGATTGCACTAGAGGCACATCCAAGAAGCCCCCGAAGACACATTGCACAGGCTTAGCTGACGGCCTGCCGACAATACTTCCGAATGTCGGTCCTCGGTCGATTAGGATCCGTAAAGCGGGAGTTCAAGGGGGGGGAGGGTACAAAAGGAGAGAGGGTTCCCAATTGCGGGGTTCGATATCCCCTGAACCCCCTCCCTACAATAACCCATACTTTTTCAGCGTAACCATAAGACTTATCATCCTGAGCTCCAATAAACCAAATCGTCTAAAGTAGAGCTCAGCCTGCCAGTTCCGACAGAAGGGGATAGACTGAGACCCTCTACCGCAAAGCACAAGCAAACGAACTGCGAGTTCTGGGAAGGCCCAAGAATAAGTGCCCAAACAGCTAAACAGCTGCTTGCTTCTAGGTGAGGCTGAGGGTATATGCTTGACTAAACCGGATTCATGCACAGCCTCTTTGGCGTTTTGACACTCCATGCTTCACGCCCACCCACCCGACCATTTGTAGGAATAGACCTGAACTTGAACTCCAGGACCACTCTCGTAACAAACACGGCGCCAATGTAAAAGGAATCCGGTGATCACGGACGGAGTGGATTGGCATGATTCTCCTTCTACTCAGAAACAGAAGCTTGAGCAGCTTGATGTTCAACCCGGGTTCAGGCACCTCCTGACGGATTCTCATCGGAATTCTGTTCGCAGAACCCTTAAGAGACGGGGGGTGAGGAACGTCTCTATCATGAACTGCCTATCTCTCCCCGATCATCGAAGGGCCTCCCAACCAGGAGCTCTGATCCTCAAACTTGAGACCCCCGAAGCATCCAAATGTTCCACACATCGCCTGGAGCAGATCGGGTTTAGAGTTTAGGGCTTCTAAGCCCAGAAGCTTGGACCAAGACTCCTCGATCCTTCGTTCACGTGAAACCTGGATCCTGCACCTTTTGGGCTCTGCCCCCTTATCTCTGGCTACCAGCACCGTCATGATTATGCGAAGTATGGAGAGGACGACGACTGCCGTCAGTACGATGTTTCGTTGTTAGATACGATAAACTTGAATTACTGCAGCAGCCTGATGAAGAAAGCTTGCGATCTTTGCCTACAGGCTTCTGCATGCAATGCAATACAACCCCCAATAATTTTAAAACCAGCTGCAACGACGGAGGAAAACCCTATAAGACCCGGTAGACCGCTTCATACGACCTGCCTAGAACTCAACCATGTTGAAGAAACCCTTATAGAACCCTGTCAGCGTCCTTCTAATGCCCGCATAAAAGCCCTAGACCTTACCAAAAGCCTTAGGACCCCTTCCAACCCTAAACCCCAAACGCCTAGACCCTGTAACCGAAAATCCGCTCAGAGCAAAAGCATCTCCACTGGAAGGCCGCAGTGCTTGGGCCGTGGCAAGGTCATGTGGTGGCCTCACGAGAGAAAGGGCCAAAGTTGCGGCTTGTTGTATGTTCAGAGTTGCTCTTTAAGGTTTTGGTCCTTGTCGAAGCTTCAGGTTTCTTCTGAAGAGTTGGCTTCTTTGGGGGTTCTGGATGTGTTTGAAGAATTCGTTGTCGTTGCAGGATTTTCGAGGGTCTACAGGCTTTTTCCGAAGGCTTACAGTACTATTCAGGGTTTAGGTTTGTAGGGTTGTCGATACAGCGGCTAGATGAGGACAGACCAGTGGCTGTTCGGGATGCCATCACTGGCAAGCTATCACGTCAAGCGAACTCCAATGTGGAATGGAAAAGGCAGCAGGCGCTTGGCGTTTAGTCGCATCTCACACTCGTGAGCCCGGAGTTCGGTGTGTGGCATTGTGTGGGCCTGGAGGAAGCCTGCTTGGATTGGGGCTCTGGCCGATAATGATCTTGCCCGCAAATGGTTGAATACCCCGAACCCAAGGATAAGGCACCTTCGAGCTACATTTGCGATGCTCTTGCTCCGACTTATAGCGCCTTCTTTCGACGGTGAAAACACGAAACCCATGACGGCAAGTTGTGTTAAGATTAAAAAGACGAACGAGAACACAGTCATCACGATTACTCCTACTGACAAGTAGCTACTCCTTCGCAAACAATGTGCAAGATGCCTACTCAACAACCTCGAAAACCTGGTCCTGAACTCAGAACCCATAGGTAGAACAATAGACCTCTGATCAGCAAACGCCCTTTGAAGGGCTTTTGCTGATCACGGGTCTACTGTTGTACCTAAGGTCAATCTTATTGGGATCCATGGGAACAGCAGGGGCCCTTGTCGATCAGAGGTCTACTGTCTACTCTACATCATGAGAGACAATGGCACGGAGACCTCCGGGCTTGATATCGCGGCGAAGGGCACGGACCTGTCATGTGGGTTTGAAGGCTGACGTACGGTCTTGGACTGCAGGGTTAGTTTCGGGGGTTGGGGTTTGACGGCATGCGGTTTGGAACTGGTGTAGGGTCGCGTAGGTCTGAAGTATTCGTCATAGTGCTGGGTTTAGAGTCTAGGGCTTAGGCACTCTAAAGCTGGCACCAGCTATCCAGTCTTGGACCGGTTCGGATGTCTTTTCTAGTGCTGGGCGGCAGTGTGAAGGGTTCCAAAGGCGCTTTTTTCAAGCAATCTGTGCGCAGGGGCCCTCGATGTCAGGGCAGCCAACCGGTTCAGCGTCCGGACTTGGAGGGCTCGAGGGTTCAGCGGCTCGGCGTAACAACGACTTATAAACACCTCGTTGAATCAAGGGAAATGCAGGCTACCGTTATCCGTGCCCTATGACATCTATGCATGCCCTGGCAATCCAGGGTCTTATTGCGGTCTTATGCTTGAATAAGAAGGCAAGTCCTAGATTCGTTCGTCCCGAAAACCTCAACATCAACAACTCCAAAGCTTCTTCATTGCACCTGTGCTACGCAGCTACGCATATTGCAGGAACCGGGGCGCGGACTGTGCCGTGGACTCGTGCCACGCGGCTACCCCAGACTGCAAAAACTGATCGACTGGCCATTGCAAGGCTTCAAGATGCAATGACCACGTGACTGCGACTCCAAGAACCTTAAAGATTCGGGAACTGACATCACGAATATATATATATATATATATATATATTCGATATATATATATTATATAACATAAGAAGGAATTACATTACCCCAACGAGCATTGACGAAGGCGTCAAGGCCAAGCCAAACCTTTTTGCAGCAGGCCTCGTTGTCCAGGCCAAACCTGAACCCTGAACCACATTCCCTGCAGCCCCTAGACCAAACCCTGAACCTGCCTCGTTTCCATAGGAGATGCAGATCTGCTTCAAGAAAGTCGCCCGCCTTGGTCGGGCTGCGAGTCTTTTGGAGGGGTGGCATACAAGGGCCCCAATAAGGTTTGGTGTTTTGTCTACACGGTTTGTGAACTCAAAACACTGTATTTGTACGTTTTTTTCCTCTGAAGATCCCGACCCCTACAATGAGGCTGCGGCATTCATGTCCTGGTAGTAGGTCTACGTCTATGTGGGGTTTCGGGTGTATTGAAGGACTTCGGGCTTGCAGAACAGCGAGCCAGCTGCCAAGCTATGTGGAAAAGTACAGCATACATCCTGTAACCGAGTTCACACATTTTGCAGCGTGAAGCAACACTATGCACACCCTGAGGGTTTCGACGCTCACACTCGCACGCAGCAGGCCTCAGGGTTTCAGGGCTACTGAACTCGGCGTCTCGAGGCTTATAGCGTATCCTTTGGATACTTGTACGGCCTCTCGTTTCAGAAGCCCCGCACACACAACCGGATTCAACACTGGAAGAAAGTCTGTGGCTCGAGTTATCTAGGTTATCTAGGTATCTGCTCTAGACAGGGGCTTAAAGGGCAGGATCTGATCAATAACGGCACTACTGGCAAAACCTGGTTTCAGGCCGTCCTGGGGCGCCGGGCGCGCACTTACGCTTGAAGCGCGTGTCCCGCTCCCGCTCGTATCCTCAACGTTTCGGGGTTTAGGATGGTCGGCACAGGGTTTAGAGCCTTGAACATGTCGTAAGCCCCGTGCGCGGCACTGGCCGGTATCTTCTCAAATCAATGCTCAAGATTTCCTGAGTGTAGTATTCTCACTCATGATTCCGGCCATATCCCGCGGGTCGCACGCGGCGGTTATGTGCCTCTTTAGGATTTCGCCCGAAGCAGTTGAACTGCGGGGACAAACATGGGAGGAGACCCCTGCTGTGCAATATATCCTTCCCATTTCAACGACAGGAAGAGAGATGGAATGAGCTTCCACAGGAGGACGCCCCCATCATTGTCTGAAGCTCTTTAATTGCATGGTCCGCTGGTGCGGATCGGGAATTTACTGTGCTGGGATCTTCCGTGCTGAAAAGCGCCCTTCACTGCTCAATTTGGGAATTTGCCAAGCGAAACTCCCCCTCGGCCCGAAAGCCCTCCACCCTCCATGGCCCCCCACGCCGCTGGCAAACGACCATGGGAATCTGCTCGAAAGCACCGGCCTGCCGACACCACGGCGCTGTAGTGCTGATTCTTTTTGTGGTGTTGGCGGTTGGGCAGTTGGTTTTGGTGATCCCAGGCCTGTATGTTGAGGGCTTCACGGGTTCGCCACATTGAAGTGATGACAGGTATGGAATCTGCTATGGACCTACGCCTAGTCATAGGTTCACCTCAAACTGCGGGCTGCCGGCATGGTGATTGCAAGGAGTGGCTAGTGCCTTATTCTTCGGTGCTCAAAATTTTTTAATGTAATGTATCAATTCAATTACCAGGGAACCCCACGGAATAATCTGACCACTATCTGACCGACTAGTCAGCCCCTATAGTATGCTGAAGGGCTGAAGCAAGGTGGCAATCTGGGCCTAATGCCGGTCACCATGTTAAGGGGTTGCAGCTTAAGAACTGAAGACTTTTGAATCCCAGCATGTGCGAGGGAAGGTGAACAAGGACCACAACTAGAAGTATCAGGCCTAAGGCATGTGTAGTGCTACAAAATAGAAGCGTTGTAAGTCATTTTTCCCTCTCGCATTGCTGTGGAGTCTGTGCCTGCTCGCGAGGTCTGGCTGTCAGTTGGTTGAGGATTCTGCCGGGGTTGTAAGTGATTGGCTTGAGGGATTGTCTTTCACAAACCCCTGCACAAAGTCGACTCTCGGAGCGCCTGTGACTTTAGGTCATTAGGGCCTTGTCCAGCTCTAAGCAGCAGGTTGGGTGACAGGTATCCCTGTACTCCAGTCTTGGCTGTGTTGGTTTGGGCGACTCTTCAAAGCAAGCACTAGGCACTGCATTCCACGACACCTGCCAGGGCCGGGGGGCGAGCCGGTGGCGCTCGGGCAAAGCTACACCTGGGCAAGGCCAGGCTTTCTGGTCAGGATTTAAAGTCAGAGGTTCCGGGTGTTGATCTTCAGCTTTCGCATATGCGGATATGTACGAATGCCACTAACATACTGCAATGCCATCATGTCTCATGTCATTCTTGTCTTCTGAGACGGCCCTCATGCATGCTTGTAGAATGCAAGGGAGCAGACAGAGTCAGAGCGCGGTCGTGTCGCATGACTCTGGGTCTGTCAGATGTGACCCCTGTGTGCAAAGGGTGTGGGGATTCCTAGTGTCCTTCATGAATTCGGCCTGAAACCTTAACCCTGGAAGAGTGCTTGAGGATCGTACTGGAACTTCCGGAGCTTCGGTAGGACTTCGGGTGTTGCTTCGCCCTTTTCTGCGGCTGCGGGGGCGCGGCTTGAGGAGCCAGAGATGTACATATCATCTGGGGGTAGTGATGATACCGGTGATGGTGAAGACGATGCTAGCATCCCCAGGCGTGCTGCACCATGTTTCAAAAATCCAAGGCCCCAAAAATCCTAATGCGCTGTCCGATTGAAAAGACTCTGGCTCTGGATTGGTTCCAAGTTTGAACGGATCCCCATGCACACCAGAAAACCCTAACAACTACGCATGCGACCCTAAGCTCGTAAACCCAACAAGAAAGCTGGATCCTTGGTAGAAAGCCTCAACCCTAAAGTCACAAGCGCTTCTATTCAAATCTGGAACCACGCAGTATCCTTGAATTCCCTCACCCGTAAACCCCGACATTCTCAAATCCTCTAAATCCCGAAACCCCGCGTCCCCAGAATCCTCAAAACCCAAATACCTTGGCACCCGTACTTTCCTCTCCAGGGAGGGGCTTCAAGCCAGTTCGTGCCTGTGGCTATGGTAGAAGGACTTTGCAAGCTTTCCATAAGGGTTCTACAAGGTGATTAATGGATGAGGTGTGGGGATTATGTTTGAGTTTGAGGTATTGCAACTTGAATGCTTTGGGATCTTGTTGTTCGGGGTGTTTGTTCATGCCTTTTGAAGCTGAGGCTCTTTGGATTTCCAGGGTCAGGGTGTTGAACATGGGGTACATGAAGAGGTGCCGTGTAGTGGTTGGGGTTTTGGGTTGAGGGCTTAGGGATTTGGATTCGGCGCTCACAACTCGGACGATGAAGTCGAGGCGTATGGTCACATGGGCTGAGGGTGAAACAACTACTCGACAGAGCACACGCTACCCCATAAAATACAACCAGCTGAAAGGCTAGGTGGAGCGTAAGACATTTTGCCTCCTGCGCAAGCGTCGAACAAAGCAGAGTGATATGTGACGTTGAAGTAAATTCAGTCGGACTGTGGGATTTAGGAGCAAATACGAAGAAACTAGCGAGGTCTTCGGCTTCGCGTTCATGGCTTCTGAGCTCCGTTTGCTGAAGGGCACTGCAGTTGGTTTCTTAATGACCTGAAACCCAGATTCTGCGGTGTAACGCGAACGGTGCTGAACTGGCATTGTGTTGTCGGCGCGCGGGGGGCCGAGCCGAATAACACTTATCGCGCGGCACAGCAATCCACTGTGACCGACGGTCTCTGTTTGAGAAAGATGTTGCCTTTGCTTCGGGGTCCTACTTAGGGTCCCATTCTTTCGGAAACTTCAATATGTTCTGCAATCCTTCATCATCAACATTCGCTGGGCTGATAAGGCGCCTGTGGAAGCAGAGGTGATGCCAAAAGTGGCTGCCACAATGATTTTAAAGCGTACCGGACAACTTGAATCCCGGAACTAAAAAACCCCAAACCCTAAAACCCTGATCCCAAAATCTAACCACTACATCCTGCCACCCTTTCTCAAAACCCTCGGATCCCGCGCGTTTTGCAGGAACTCCATGGCTGCGCGCTGCTTCCACTCCTTAGTCAAGTTAGGAACTACCGGAGCCTACCAAACCCTACTTTCATGTAGCTTCTTGTCATAAGCCTAAGATGGGCATTCGAAGGGCCCTAATAAGATGTCTGAGGGTTAGGTTTCTCAAGGGCTTAGGATTGAAGGCTCCTTGAATTTAGGCTTGGTGGCTAAAGTTGAAGGCTTCAAACGTGTCGAAGCGCTTGAGGCTTTAGGCTTCAAGAAAGGCGTTCATCGTGCACTCTTCTGAGTTGCAGACCTCGAGAAACCCCAAAACTTCTTGGAGTTTGTACGTAAACAAAAACCTTCAACCTGGCTACCATAAGGATTACGAAAAGAGCTACTGCAAGTGCTACAGACTAGAAGGTTCCCGCACGAGGAGAGATGATAGGGAGTGTTTACGGGGAAAGGGGCATTGGGATACATATTTCGGGTATGGTATGATTGGTGTTTGCGAGGTTTTGGGTCTTCAGGGTTTTCTTAAGGTTTGTTGTAACGCGTTCCTGCTGTAGTTCTATGTAGTCGTCATCTGGTTCGGGTTAGACCCGGGCAGAAAAGTCGGAGGCTTCACTCCCTTATGCTTATGCGCAAGGCCTTCTTAGACCGTCTGCAGGCTGCTACAGACATGCCGATTCCTGGCGAGGCCATTCCAACGGAGGTGCTTGGTATGTATTATAGCACCTAGCAGAGCTAAGCTTCATTCTGATCCTCATAGTGAGCCCCCTCTTTCGTTTCTTGCTCTCAAGGAAGGCCGAGGCCCTTGCCCTCACGAGGCCGCCTCGCTGGCGCCTCCGGGGTTTCAGGACGCTTCCGGCTTCTCTAAAAGGACCAGGCTGCGAAGGAAAGCCACTCCAGCAGGAAATAAAGACGGAGTTTTTTTCCCTCCTACTTAGCAAGGACGAAGCCCACATTGCATGAAGTCAGCTTCGGGGATGAACAAGATCGTCGAGTGGATGGGAGGTTTGGCTTTCTTTGTGTCAGCCTTTTCGAAAAGTCCAGGCCCGAAGTACTAGTTCAAGAGCTGGCCACGTGCAACAACAAAAAGGGCTCTGCGCAATGATTGTTGTTCTTCAATTTTCTTTCCCGTAAAAGTTGCACGAAAAAAAAGCCGTGTCGCGACTCAGAGGCTCGTGTAGGGTCAGAACTACAAACTCCTGAAACCCCTCAACCTCCGAATCCGCAAAACGTAATCGCCCCAACTGCTTGGGCACATTGACCTTTCAAGCCGCAACCCCGAAAGCCGGCAAACCCCCACATGCTAAAGCCCCGAACCTGCACCCCTAAGTAGCCGGATGACTATTGACTTTGAGCCCTGAATTAGCTATGGTTCGTACACTCTGAGCCCGAAGGCTTCTTCGGCTCACACATGTTGATCCTACAAGCGAATGGGTATGGCCAGGTGCAGGTACAATCACCACCGCTCATGACGGAATCCTACGTAGCACCTCACATGATACACTTCAAAACACAACTACACGAACCCAAGCCCGGACAGAACAGCTGGGAAAAGCTATGAATAAACCCTTGCAGAACCACTGAAAGGAACCTTTATCAAGAACCCAGCCTTCCACGTTTCTGAGATCCGGGCTCCTCGTTTCGCTTCATTGGATCCAGCTCCAGGAATATACAGTCCTTGCACGCGGAGGGGTTCGGGGAATTGAAGGGGCTGTAACAATCACAGTAGGGTTTGATTTCGGCTGAGAGAGATGTGGCTCCAAAGCACATGTTCCTAGGAGCAGTTGCCACCGTTGGATTTCCGGCCATGGCATGGCAGCTTAGCCCGCTCGTATGGCGCACTTCGCTTGCAGTGCGATGAGCGGTAAGGATTCCTGGTTCTGGCTCCGACGGCTCCGATCGCCAATGGACGCTTACAGGATGCTTGATTCGTCTACGGCTCAAAGCCTGCCCTGTGTTTGTTGCTTTCCTTCTAGAAGCCACTCGACGACTGGAGGGTTCTGCCTTCGGCGCTATACCCGCACGAGCAACGGCACGGAAGATTGTGCCTGGCGCTTTTCTTCATCGTAACTCATGAGACCAAACCGAATCTGTGAACTATGTCCGGTCATTACTTCACTACTTCGTCCTCTTTCACGATGGAGCCGATATCGCCTGACAATTCGCTCGAAAAGTTCACCAATGGAGAAATGTTACTCGTGAAGCTACATGGAAACGTCAACCCGTAGTCCAAAGCCTGGGTCCTAGACACAAGCTTTGAGGAAAAGGCTATACAGACACTCAATACGAGCCAACTACTCCAAAGCCTTCAAAAGCAACCCGGTCTTCTGACTTTTTGTACCGCAGGAGCAGTAGCACTAGCGCCAGCCATGGTTGCACTGTTAACCCAAAATTCCGGGCTCGAAAGAGCAGGCGCTTGAACGACCACCATCCAAAACCGACACAAGAGCGAGCAACGCGACTGAACTTAAGCCCTCTGACCCCTATGCATTCTGAGGCGTTCTTGGCTGGTCTCTTGTCAATGTATATATTGCCACATCGGCGTGCACACACAATTAGATGTCGTACTAGAATCTTCAGCCTGTCTGTTTGTCTGTCTGTCCGTCCGCAGGTTTATCTCATCTACTTGTCCCGACACGACAAGTATATGTGAAGCATTAGCCAGTCGAAATGAAAATGTAGCAATAAATGCGCACATGAACAGAGGCGTTACCAACCGAAAGATGTAGAAGATGGGAATAAGAAGTTGAAAGCTAGGGTTTTTTATTCCCCTTATTGTGAAGGTTCAACACTCACAAGTTGGACATGCCAGGCAAGGCGGCCACAGATTTGCTGGTCCGTTCAGGGCTTCCGGCTTGAGGGAATGCGAAGACCACAGCATTAGGAGGGCTCAATTTCGGTCGCCGAGCCAACTGCGCACATGCGATAACAAAACGCAGGATAAACATGAGCCTCATGAGCGTCATGCACAAGTATGTTTCATTCGGTACGGCTAGCAACATCAGCAAGCTAGAAAACCACTGCGGCAAATTAAAGAATAACAAAAACCACAAAAACGCAAAACCTAGACAACACCCAACATATCTACCACGTTAAGAATATGTCAAGCCCCCTTCTGCGTCCAGGTCTCTGACGATGGCCGTGCTTTGTCGTACAGCTTCAGACACACGGCAAACCACAACATCACACAAGCTGAAAACAACACAGCAGAGTAGCAACCGCAGCACGTACTCGTGCTCGCCCAACCCACAATCCCTGGACTCCCAAACCTGGTAAGGGTTTAGGGGCACCTGTGTCGATGCAATCGAACACTCGGTTCAAGTCCGCCTCAGAAGCCTGACGAAACTTGTAGGGGGCTTCGTCCCAAGCTGAGTTCTAGGATTTAAAACTTGAAGTTTGGGATTCGAAGCTTTCTTCCTTGGTGTTCATGAGTTGCAGCTCTTATGCCGCAAAATCAGAGCTGTATTTTCAGGGCTGTTTACCTCCAGTCATGTCTGCAACACCTTTGTGTCTCCTTGCCGTCGTGACACTCTGCGTTGAATGACTCGGTAATATCGGGGGCTTTTTCGGAATAGGGTTTCGGGCATGGCACAGTATAGTCATAATAAGAATGCATAAGTAATGATATGGGTAATTCAACGCCTACCTTGAGTCCATAATATTCTGAATGGGCCTGCACCCTCCACATTGCATGGCATTCGGAGCTAACTTCTTGTAGCTTGGGCCACGAAGCTCGGAAGGCCCGGGAAAGGTCGGTGTTCGGGTCTTCTGATTGACTTTGCATCTCCTTTTCAGGGGCCTGGCGGTAACAGGCACCAAGTTCAGTGCACAGGGGCTTGGAGGGTTTAAATTCAAGGGCTCAGAGTTTACGGATCACTGACCCCATGACCTGGAAACAAGCTAAACTCGAGATGGCCTTGAAATCGCGATTCACGCAGAAGGAGACGAAGGTGTGCCGCGCCACCTCGACATCGGATGTTGGAACTTCTGTCACTACACGAGTGCACTACTAGTATGTGTACAGGAGGCCCTGAACTTTGTCGCAGCCCCACACAAGACACAAAACCCTACCGCCTTTCCCTTCTTGTTGGCGTCCAGGGCCAGGAAGAAATCTGCCGGAGAACCAAACTCATCCCTGATCCACCGCCTCAGCACTCGGCTGATCCAGGCGAGGAGTATGGTTCGAGGTCTTGCTACGGGGTTTCGACGCTCACACTCGCACAAGGCAGGCAAGGCTCCGAGGGTTTACGGGTTTTTTTTTCCCTCTCGCATGGCTGGCATCTATGTCCACAGGCGAGGTTGTTTGGGGACTTATCGACACTTGCAATACCCCCATTCCGGTGAGTTGCATTAGCTGGTCGTTTTGAACCTGATGTTTACGGGGTTTAGGATTGAGGGTTCAGCACTCGCAACTGGAACAAGCCAGGCTTGTTGGGCCAAAAAGGGGCTTGGGGTATTTGGGCTTGAGGGCGTTAGGGCTCCGGGTTTCTTGGATTCCAATTACACTGTCGAAATCGCACCCATACCTACGCCGAGGACTTGCACCCCCAGCCGTACCGACTTGGCTCTGAGTGAATGAAGACATGAGTTCGAACGTCTTTCAAGCTTCCCCAAAAAAAACGGAAGCCCCAAGCCCTAAACCCCACCTGACAGAAGCGGAGACTGTAAAAGCACGAGCTCGGAAGATGGAGCACGCTATTTAAAACTCATATAGGAACCAATTCGTGGGCTTGTTCGCCAGGGGTGTGGGTTTATGACTTTTTAAGATCCGCTGAAAGCCCTGAACCCTGTTGCTACAAGTACTGGCTTGCAGCAAGTCTGCCAGGATGAACACTCGACCCTTGTTTTGAACCCGTACTGGATGCGCGGGACGGGAGAGAGCGTTCTCCGAACAGCCCACAACAGCAATGATGCAATGTGCGACGGGCAAAACCCCAAAGTGCCGGTTTAGGCTCCGGGTGTCTTTGTGAGTCTGGCGTCGGGACCCGGTTGCAAAGTATTTTCGTGCTTCGGGTTCAATGGTTATAATAGAACTTGCTGGGATTCCTTGCGATTGATCGGCACTAGGTTCAGCAGATTCCAGCGTTTGGAACCTTGGATGTCATGTCCTGGTGTCTCCGACAGAAACGTTGTAAGCAGCCGGCATGAAGTTGTTCATCAGCTTTCCTGGCAGACCGTGCCGGGTTCCAGCTGTGAAAGGGACCATGAGGAGAGCAAAGTAGCACCCCTACGCATTTTAACAATGAATGAAGATCTGACTCGTGAAACAGGGAAACTCTGGCAAACAGCAGAAGTAGCAGAATTTGACGTGTCGAGTTTAAGAGGTCCGGCAAGCCCTTAACCTCCAACACTCTACCCCCTAATCTTCAGAGGGGTATGGCACCCCTCATGATAACCTTACAATAGGCGAACGCGCCTTATTCTCTCTGGTATTTTCTTTGCGTTTGCTTCCTCTTTGCCAGTCTTCATGCTGCTGGTTGTCTGGGAAATCAGGGCGCATTAAAGTTATAGTTATAGTACTCGTCATAGAAACCCTTGTTAAAGCAACCCCCAAAGAACACCTGTTCCGCAAAGAACCCCTTCGTCCTTCTTTGTTGGCAATCTCCATCAAGGAGAGGTGGTCTAGGTCCTCGTGAAAGGGCTAATGCAGAACACTGATGGATGTAGGGGCCTGGATAATTGGAATACGGATGCTATATTGGGCTGAACATGGCTGAACTTATATAGGGATGAGTTGGGACTATTTAGGGATGCATACTACTTGCCACACGTAATTAATCAACACCTCCTTCGTTTAAGGGCCTTTACACTAGGGTCCCAAATGTCCTATTCATCAGCGAACTCGAAGACAAACCCTAAGCTTAAGAAAGATCTTCTATATGGATGCTCAATGACCGCTTCCGTCAGGGTCATGTGCTCTTTAGAAAAGACGGGAACGGGAGGATCTCTCCTGGGGCCCAAGTCTCCCAAACTGTCGCGAGCATGGGAACTTCGAACTGAGGTTCTGAAAAGACCGCAACAAGGCTTTCATAGGGCTTTCATGGTCGCGGGACGTCGAGGGTGTAGGTCCAAGGCGTGCGAGTTGTGGGCTTGTGGGATTGGGGTCGAGGGATGAGGGTTGATTGATTTGGGCTTCCAGAAGAACGGATGTTGGCCACTTGCCTAGCTGACTGGCGAAGCTGCTCAGCATCGGGCTGCGGTCTAGCAAGGGGGGCTTAGGGGAGGTTCTTGAACTTTCAACGAGTGACAACAACACTGACAAACCCATGGCTTGTTGCATGGCCCTGTTTGATGCAGGGCTTAGGATGGACCTCGCCTGTCCCAAGCACTGATGCCGGACCCATTAAACGACAACCCCAAAACCCAAATCCTAATTACCCTAAACCATGACGCCAAATCATAGCGGCTGCGTGCCTTTTGTCTGGGTTTTAATTTTCTGACTCTGGGGTCGTCGCGCCATCGCCCCCGAAAAGGGCATTGATGTCGCCGACCCAGCGCCACTGCCTAGTCGAACTGGAACGATTGAGGCTTGGTTTGGGGGATTTTGGGGCCTTGGGGTTCGGGGGTTTCGGCGACAATCCATTGGGGGTTTAGGGCTTTGGGGATGAGGGTGGAGGGTTTGGTCCTTGGTATAAGATTTCTGTTTTGTGCTCCTGACAATACGGTCTCGCCCCTGGACCCTCTGGTAGCATGACCTGATGCAAGAGACACGAAACTGGCCAGGAACCAAAAGCCTCGAACCCCAAACCTGCGCTACACCGTAAATCCTAAACTTGTTTAACGATGCCTTTTTTTGCCACTGGACTCAAGTGAAGCCAGTCTACGGCCCACAATCGTCTCGACCGAGGCCGACATGCAGCACCGATACCCCAAGCCGCCTGAACCCTGAACCCCTCTGAGCCAGATGCCTCCAACAATCCCAGAATCGGCTCATACTTTCGTGGTTCTGAGCTTTTCGGTTTAAGGCTAGGGGGGTTTAGGAGCACCGGTTCTTGGTGTGCGTTTTAAATTTGCTCGGTTAGGATTCAGCGTCTGCTACAGTTAAATGTGATTCTTTGTTGTTGATGACCTTCCTAGGCTTGCTGCTACGATAACAGGGGGCTCTGTCAGGGATGGAAGAGCAATCTTATCAAAAAGAACATATTCCGCCGCCGATGCGTTTCGGTTCGACCAAAGACCACGGCACGTACATGGTCGTATCCCTGCTTGACATGGATCGACGGACACAGAATGCTGAGGAAGATGCCCTGTCACACGGCAGAAGTCATCATAGTCCACCTCGCCCGGATGACAAAGGCTGCTACAAGCAGGAGCTCTATAGTAGATGTCATCAGCAGCACAGATGTTCGTGTTGCTCGAGGTGCTATGTCGGATGCTGCTAGAAGGTGTAGCGGCCTTATCCGCGTGACCACTGTCGTCGCTCAGAGGAATGACCCAAGCCCAAGCCTGAACCGGAGCCCCAGCAAAACAATGACAATGCCCATGAAGGTCGCAACAGAGCAGCAACGCTACAAACAAAATTGGAACTGCAACCGCTACAACAAGCCTGTAAGCCATTAAATGTTTGCTCTGCCACGGAGGGCACCTACTTGTGGCATCGTCTTGCTCGATGTAGGGCTCAGGCCTGCGCCCCATTGAAACCTTGAGATTCGATCAATCGAATATAACTCTTCTCAGCCCACCATACCTACAGCCCACGGAAGCGGAACTCAAACGTGTCAAAGCCTTCACTTCCGTCGCCCCAGTAATTCAACGCCACTAGTTCGCCCGGAACCACGGAACCGCCTACGCCCAAGGCTTAGAGAAGAGCACTGATGCAACTCTCAGAAACCCTTAGGAAATTATCGTCATCGCGGTAGGGAAGCGGCAGTGGTTGTGGAGTTGGTGGCGCTGTTGGCGGCGATGTTGGTGGCAGAAGATGCAGCAGTAACAACAAATTGTGGTTGTCGGTACCGCAGCTGAAATATCATCACCCTAGGCCTTAAACAGTACACCGGACCCCTGACACTTACACCTTTTCGCTGAACCCTGCCCGAAATCATAGAAGGACTCAGAACCGTAGGAGTTTCAGAAAACAAGAAGCACTGATGTGAATACTAAGTCTCAGGATCCTTATCAGCAGGACCTCCAGACTGGGATACCCCTGCGAAGCCCTCGCAGCAATCCCGTTGAAACCCTTAAGAGAAACACTTACACACTTTGTAGCGTAACATATCAACACATAAAGTAGAAATCCTACAGACGCCTGTGTGGACTCTTGTGAAAATCTACAGAAATTCTACACACCCGTATGGAACTTAGTGAGTATTCGCTCTAGTGATGCACCACAAATCCTCCTGGAACCCTGAATCTTGAATCCTCCAAAGCAAATTGCAATAAAATACCCGGAAGCCGAGGCCGGAAAACCATAGACTCTAAATGGTAAAGGGGTACAGCCTCGAGTTCGCCTTGGGGATCCAGAGCTTGCCTTGCGACACAGAGAATCTGAGAAACGAAAGGGAGTGGAGGGTACCTCGACCCCAAAAAGTATGTAGAATGATGGCCTTTTATGGGTGTTGGCCATTATTTTTTATACCTACTTTTGGGGGCGTAGGTAAGGAGGAAATTTACGGTATGCTGAGGGTCACGTCCATGGGGTCCTTATAATCAGGATCATACTATTTACTATCCAGGCTCCATGTTGGCCGCCCCTCAATTCCTACCAATTCATGGGGGTTGCTTAGGGTTTGCGATTAGCCCCAAACCCGACAGTAGGTTACGATCCCCCGAGTACGGGGTACAGCTCTGAAAGCCGTAGGTTCTCCGTTTTGGGTTTAGAATAAGGTCACAGTAGGGTTTACCGGCTGCTGGTTCAGACCGATTCCGTGCTCCAAACTGAAACACACCAACACATGAACAAGGTCGCTGCATAGGGCTTGGGTGTAGGGTGTAGGTTGCACTTTGCCAAAGTCTCAATGTAGGATTATGGTCCATGGTGGAACACAGCCCGAGACCCCCAAAACCATCGAACAGCCCTCCAGCTTCCAATTTCAATCCCTGCGAAACGCTACGTACCAACCCCCCAACCCAAACTTCCATTCGAGCCTCCAGCCCCTCATCAAGCCTCAGTTGATGGGGGAGGGGTGTATCAGGAGTCCTCAAAGCTTTAAGGCCTATTCTCGGCAGCACGAGAGCTTCTCGGCCTATCTTTCACCTCGAGATTTCGCCACAATCTAAAACCGTGGTTTATCGAAGCGGGCTCTATGGTGTAGTGCCGCGTGATCCCTAGATACGGGAAACCCGAACACCCTATGCTATCGAGCTTCTGACGCAAGGAAAAAAGGTCGCCGACGAGTAGACTGGAGAAGGCGTGATCTTGAACGTATGCCCCTCATCCAACCTTACGAGTAGAAGTCGTGGGATTTTATCAATAGAAACCCCATAAGCCGTGATATGCCCCCGTTTGAGCTCGTGTTCAGTCCAGTGCGTATAGAAACACAGTACACGCTCTACTCTACTGTACACCGTATCCTAAACTTGTCGCGTCACTTCCGCCCCCTGCGGCCGTGATGAGATCGATGAGTTCATCCCGTTCGCTTCGGAGTGTAACTGGGCGGCGATGTTCGGCGAAGGGCTCAAAAGCTTTCAGGGATTCATTAGGGTCAGGTTGCTCAATGAATCTCCACGTGCACTTCCAATACGTACTGGGCGTTTTTATGCATCAGGGCTTCGGTTCTGCGAGAAGCAGATCTCTAAGAGCTTCCTGCGGAGACTCCCGATCCCTCACTGAAAGGACATAGTCCTTAAATCAATTAAACTGTGGGTCTCTCAGGGCTTTTCAACACATTCTAGTAGCGGGATGCTTGAAGCTTGAAGCCTAACCCTTTGAAGCAGAACCCTGGTAACCTTACATGATGTCACGAGAAGCGCCATCAACACACCTGAGTTCCCTTCAAGCCCAGCCTCTAGCAGGAAGCAGAGTCATAGCAAAAGAGCTTGGGCCCCCGACCATCAGAACTCTGATGGTTCGTCATCCGCTGGACGCCTGTAAAACTGCAGGTTCCACGAAGGCTTACAGGGTTTACTCCCAAATCCTGCGTGTTCCGAACTATGAGCCAGGGAGCTTAGTGTGGAGAGTTTAGGGTTTGGGCGACTCCTGAGACTTAAGCTTAGGATTTTGCAACAAAGCTCGTCGGAACGGGTTCCGCAGGAGAGTGCAGAGTGCAGGCTTAAGGCTTATATGGTTCACTGTCCTCGAGAAACAGCGTGTACATGTCTCTGTCAGTATACAGTTGCCTATCGACGCCTTTCTCGATGTGTATTGATACGCCAACTCGAAACAGAAATCAAGCAATTGGGCAGTCTCAAGGATATTGCTGAGAAAAGGCACTGTGGAGTAGGAAGCGCATTTCCAGACGATGGTTTGATCTGTTAGGTCGAAACTCAAGATGCACACGGCCGTCTGCAAGTTACCGTGCCTGGGAATGCTCAGTTTCCACATTGAACGCTTCTTGGCTGCTTGAGCCCATAAGTCTCTCACTACAAACTCAAAGTCATAATACTGCAAAGCGCTGTGCTCAAGCCTCTTCGAAGGTAATCCTGTCCATACTTCTCCTTGCCGTTGCCCTCCTGGCCCTCTGCTGTCCTGCACTGCTCGGTCCCATGTTGCGAGTGTCGGCTACGGGGCTTATACGTACAGAAGGTTCAAAAAGGGATCGACTTTGGAACCGCTTGTTTGGCGTTACTGCACTGAGGACTGCATGGATCTTGAAAGTCTTTCAATGACTTCAGAAGTAAGAGCTTCAATTTATGTCAAAGTGGGACGACACAGGCGAACGAGGATTTCAGGCGAGAAAGAAGCCCAACTAGCAAACCACGCTACATCCGTGAGGCCCAAACTACGTAACTATAACGTGCTCGGATCGAGCTGACGGGTTCGGACAGAAGATTTTGGATTATTGCAATCTGCTTACAGATATTCCGTGCTGCGAGTGGTTCACATGCCCGAGCTGGAGATAGCTCAGGAGCTTAATGGCTCGGGGAGTGCCGTGAGCAAACACCCTCTGAAACGCTAACCCGTCAATCCCTCTAACACCTACTAACAGTTTGCCAAGCGCAGTGACCTCTAATCTTGGCTAACTCTGGACCCCTTACAACGGATCAATACTCGAATTGATGAGTATTTTGCCTAGTTCCAGCGGATGGGGGAGTCTCTGAGGTGTGGTGGAGTCCCCGGCAGCAGTACATCCTGAATCGTAGTCGCCTTTGTGATGCTTGAAGACACTTCTAGCCCGAGACCTTCAAGCATCATAAAGTTCCTGCATATGGCAAGCATGGAGAAGATGAGGATGCGACTCAGCGTAATGTGTGGCAGTAGCGCCGTTAAGAGAAGGAAGATGCGGCAATTGACGATGAGAAGGCTGGTCATTCTTACTACCGCGGTTTAGAACACTATGAGTAAACTTGCTCCGGGTAGATTAGATTGCTCTTCTACAGTAGTTGTGTCCCCGTTTCTCCACGACTGTTTCCGGTGCGTCGCGGCGGGCATAGTTTCTACAGCTGCCTCTGGCAAACCCTTTTGGGTTCACAGGCGTTACTACTCGCTACCTCTTCCTCCGGCAGCAGGAGAAGCTGGACCGGGCAGGTGGCTCTTCCACAGGTTTCTGTGGCTCGACCACCTTGAGCTCAGGCTCCTCCTTGTCGAACTTGTCCCACTTCTTCTGAAAAGTATCGAACGTCGTCCGCTTGCGAATCGAGGTGGTTGGTCGGGCCTGCGCTGAACTCAGGAAGTTTTGAGAACAGAAACCCATGCGACTCCAAAAGGGACAGGAAAGCATGCACAAGTAGACATAATGGCAACACGAAGAGAACAAGAACTACCACGACGAAGGACTCACTCCAGTGTCTCTTACAGCATTGCAAACACTTTTCAGAACCAAAATTCATACCAACGCTTCAACAGTGCTTTCGCCAACACGAACACGGTGTTCGACCTGAAATTGGAACTGCTTGTTTGCAGGAGGGCTTCTCTTGTCCAAGCTCTCACAATGAGACTGCAAGTGTCCATGACTTCCGCGTGCTCAGCACCAATATCTCCATCTTAACTCAACATCCTCTTCCTCAGCATGCTTCGTACAGCAGTATGGAAAAACACTAAGTGGTGCTTAGTACCGTGTATTTTGCACATGGGAAGGTCGTAGTTGCTCCACCAGCACGGTTTCCGTGATCCGTGCCACCCGAAACCAAGCACTGCTACCCTTCAGCAAAAGCCGTGGTAAACAACACTTTAAACCCTAATCACCCTGCCCAACCTCCCAAAGCCTAAACCTGCTCGCCGACAACCAACCGCGTATTACCCAAACCCCTACACCCCAAGTATCCCCAGTATTTTGTTCCCTAATCAATCCTACTACTACTAAGTTCATCCTTTACCCTAAACCTTAAACCGCTTAGCAATTCATAGCCTGCCTGAGGCAGCTCCTCTGGGTTCTCGATGCGCTGGGGCGAGGGAGCCTCCTGCGTCTTGGGTCGGGCGTGGTAGTAGCCCTTCCTTGGCCAAGGAGTCCAACAGGATTCAATCGGATTCAAGGAGGGTCTGCGTCTTAGGTATTAACGCATCCAGCAGAATTTCGGGGAGGGAACAAGTTCTGTCTTTCGGGGCTTTTGTGCCATCGGGACAGGACCGGGCGAAAACTGAACCCGAAGGACCCTACCCACGTCTTGGAAGCCACCAGAGGGGGTTTTGACTTTGACGCGCAGGGATCGCAGGGCATGTTTCATATCCGAATACAAGGTGAAACTTGTTTGAGGAGGGGCGGCAGTGCATATGCCGTGATCATGCCCGCCTTACCTCGAAGCTTCAGCCCTCGTGGCTGGATTGAAACGGGTATCATCCCCAAGACCCTCAAATCCCAAGAATCTGAAATCGTAAAGGTTGTGCTCCAAGGATCTTCGAGACTTCCGCCAAGGCTTTCCGCTCTTCCTGCATGTGGAAGGTCACCAACGCTTGCTTCCTAACCCTGAACCGCCTGAACCTTACACCGCAAACGTAAATTTCAACCCTGATCCCTTAGCCCCAGAGATATAACCCAGTACGGAGGCCCTAAAGCCACAACCCGTTTCCCTGATCCCTACACCCCGAGTCCGAAGCCGTTGAACCTTTCACTGTTGGTGTCAGTGAAGAACCCTACACCAAGACAGAATACCACCCCAAACCCGAAAATGTTCGTATGCCGGAGCCTCGTCCAAGTCATCTGTGTCTAGCTGACTGGAGCAGTCTTTCAAGCGGATCAAGGGGACATCATACCTCAAGAAAAGGATGATGAGTTTGCGAAGGTTAAGCAACTTGGTGATCCTACTTTATCCGAGATACCGCTGTCCGGTTTATTATATCCCTTTGCGGCAAACTGGAAGCTTGAACTGAACCTAGTAACAAGAACCGCAACCAATCACATTCACCCATGTCCCGCAACCCCTATGGAATCAAGGCGGAGACCACCATTTGCACCCTGCCTGCCTCCAATCCGTGACCCCCAGACTCAGAGCGGCAGGACGGGCAGCACCGAAAATGACATGATCTGCTTGTAAGAGCAACGATGCGTAGCATAAGGATGACGGCAAGCCCGTTGAGCAAGATTTTGCTCGTTCAGATCAAGCGGGTGTGGTCTAAGGGGTTCTAGCTGTTATGGGGTTTTGGCTGCAGGCTTTCCAAGTATAGGGTTGAGGTGTGAAGTCTACAGGGGCACCCTGTCCTACCTTAAGTCAACATTTGTCGGTCGCCAGGGGGCTTCTTGGTCTCCTCCTCATCGGCCATGGGCGCCAGCAGTTCCCGACGTTACTTTGGGCCACGTCTTCGTCAGCGGAGTTGGAGTTCGGGGGTTTGTGGGTGGTCTGCAGATTCAGTGTTGAGATGCCGAAATCCAGACTGCCAGGAAACGAAAGGGCTCACATTTCACTTCGCAGGAAGTCAAAACGCGTTGGCCCGTTCACGTCGGTTGCAAAGGCCCAAGAGTTTAGGATGTGATGATGTTTAACGGTCGACGGGCAGACATGTCAGCTGATCTGGAAGCAACCTCTCCAGACAGAAAGCAAACCCCACAATACTGCGACCTCTCAGCTGGAACCTAATCCCAGAAGCTGCAAAATCGACACCCAAATAACCAGCAACTTTGAACCCTAAACCGCCTCAACCCTAAACTGGAAGCCTCAACAAAGAGGTGAGTCTGCCTGCGCTTTCTTTGGCCCTGCTAGCAGGCCAAACCCTTTGCCTTAGGAGCCCAAAGCTTTCAATCGCCTCCGCCGAACCCTAAGTGTAGGCGACTCAAAGTCCATAGGACTCAGGGTGTAGGCGAACTTTCGGACTTACCAGGCGATGCTCTTGCTGCGACACCAAGTCCTCTTTTCCGCATCTTCAAAGACCCTTTGGGGTCAGCATCGAAATTGTGAAAGCAAAGCCTTGCAAAGTCCTTGGCCTGTTGTCATAGTTTTGGCTTTAGGGTTTAGAGCTTAGGGCTGTCGGGGGGCCCAAGGGTAAGGGGCCTTCATAACTAGAAACTGGTCTTAGGGTTATACGATACTACAACTATACATCATCTGGGCCCCAAGGATGGTGGAACTAAGCAAGGGCCATGTCAGGTTGCTGCTGGGATTTCACCAGGCTTTCGAAAACCTGGGGGGGAGCTACCCCTTAGATGTGGATAGGTGCATTCGCAAGTACCGAAAAGAAGAACATAGATACAAGCATACAACATCTCCCCTTCTACAATGCTTGCATGCATGATTGAACACATGCACGCAGACGGAAGCACAAGCGATATCCATGACTCACGGTTAACTGGTTCATTGGTATTGGAGCTTCTGGCTACCACAAGTCGGATTCGCTCAGCAGCTGGATCCAGTCACGTGCCGCGCCGAACAGATTCAAGACCCGCACCTCCTTGACAAAGAGGGGTTGGACGTAGGTTTGTAGGTGGTGTGGTTGAGGCTTCACGAACTTTAGGCGCCATTCAATCGTCATGGCATCACTGTGGTTGTGCATCCGAAAGTTTCTTGAAGTTCAGATTCCGATCGGGCGTACTTCAGCAACGTATGTTCTACGTCCTTCGCACCTCTTGACTCCTTAACCACCAGCACACTCAACACCAACTCTAAGGTCTGAGCTCATAGATACAACTGTGAAGAACTGATAACAACACATCAAATATGGGACACACGCCCCTAAATCCCAATCTCACAACCCAAAACCCCGAAGCCCCTAAACCATCAAACCGAAAACCCCCCACGATCGTCCAGAGTTCGGCCAACGCTTGTCGGAGGTCCAACGGCAAAGGCTCGCTTAGCGACAGCGGAGTGGCCTTCTGCGGTGATCTTCGGTCCGGATGGGGATGGGGACTGCAGGGTGGAAGCTTTAGGGGCCTAGGCTGAGGGTTCGGCAGCTTAGGCTTTCGGCGCTCACACTCTTGCGGCTCAGGTTTTGGGGCGGTGAGGAAGGGTTTGAGCTAAAGAATCGTGGGTGTCAACTTGCGCTCAAGGAAATGAGCATGGGCTCCTGGTCTCTGGTTTTGAGCTTCCTTGACCGAGAGCGTAGGATTCGCTCGTACGGAAGCGGGATACACTCTTCGCGCACTACGGACGAGCCATTTCGAGCCATAGACATACATTCACAATATCTGCGTGGTAATAACCAGTGGTACCTTGTCACTCTCCCGCCTCGTTCTGGCAAGGCAGGTTGAAACAGAGCCGGTAGCGATGCAAGAAGTTGCGGGGACACCACCGTATGTCGCCCTGGTAGGTGCTGTCGGCCGAGTACTTCCTTAGCCAAGGGACATCGTGTCGGGTTTACGTGTCGGGTTGGTGGCGCTGCGCGCCTTGAAGCCTCAAAAGCCTCCCTGAGTGAGTGCTTCGAGTGCACTGCGAGTTTGCTTGCGGATGCCTGTGTCAGGACCACGGCCTTCGAGCTCAAGCAGGAGCAAAGCACAGCCGAACTACAAGAAGCAGCGACAAATCAAGCGGATGTGGCAGGTGTATGTTAAACATGCGTAGCAATCATTGATGTTTGAAGGCCTCGGGTGCTGCTTGAAATGCGAACAGGAGAAACCGTCCATAAAAACACTAGGTTTTGCCGGGAGCATCCCATCTGCCACGGAGGCTGCGCCGATATGCGCCAGGTGTGTTCGGATCTGATGCCGGCGGCCCTGGGGCGAACTCAACATTGCAGCTCTTCCCGGTTGCTGCTGTTCATACAACACACCGATGTGTTGAACTTCAGGTACTGCAGGCTCTCATTGTCCCATGCATCTCCGTGTGCGCACGACACTTCACCATCAAAGTAACTTGTATAGTAGAGCGTTACTTAAGGTCGGCGATTCGGACAGGCCCAGAGGATGTGTGTCTGTGTGTGTGTGTGTGTGTGTGTGTGTCGCCTGCAAGCTGCGGGGTAGGGTAGATGGATCTGGGATCTGGTCTTCGAAAACTGCAAAGCTTAAACTTTCAAGTCTACCCTTTCACTGGAAAGCGCAACACCTTGACCTGATTGAGCCTAATCCAACAGGTTTTCAGGGTCAGGATCTGCAGTCATGCTGCGGCAAAGGGGCTTACTGGGTGACTCAATCAATGCGTCGACTTGAGGGTTTCAATCTTTGGCTTGGGATTCAGGCTGGCGAATGGAACCATCACAGCGTGCACTGTGATGACAGGCCCATTTTCCTCCTGTCCCATTGCCCCACCCATTAAAAACCCTTCAACGCTGCCCCCATAACAGAGTATTTGTCTGCATTCAAGGCTGTCGGCTAGTCAAAGCTAGGCAAAGAAGTGATCCAGCCTAAACACGTCATTGTAAAAAAGCCTCCGTGACTCATAGCTTAGTTTAGGACTGAAGGCCGGCTAAGACTCCGTCTGAATGCGGATGTCCAGCAACGTCACGGCACACTCTTCAGCCACGGCGCTCCTGATCTTCCCAGGCTGCTTCCCGATTATGGCTGAAACCACCCGATTTCAGCCCCGAAATGAACTGTAAACCTGCGGCACGCAGCATTGGACTTTAGTTGGAAAGTGCAGTCGTGCTGGCTTCGCCGGCTCAACATCTCTGCTGTGGAAAAACAAGCAACATGGTAACACGCTCAAACACTCGTGAAGCCAAAAGTGGTTTGTGCACGTATGCGCAATGACGACTGCTGAACTTGGAGACATCCACTGATGTCTTGCGGTGAATCTTGCGCCATCTTGCCTTGCAACCTTCCTGTAGGACTAGCATGGAGGCCTGCATGATTACTAGGCATTCCCCACCCCCTCAAATGTCGAACACTGTAGACCCTGATGCATCACGTTCTCGTCAAATTGCATAGTCTTAACAACTCTCGACTTACGGAACTTCCAATGCGGTCCGCGCAGCGCACATGTGAGCAGCTGGGTCTTGGCTGGCCAGCCCCCTGATTTGACCTTCGTGAGCTCGTCCCGAGAGACCTGGCTCTTGGATCTCTCTGCGGAATACAGCCTGGGGTGTAGGGGCTCGTTTCGGATGGATTTCAATGCCAAGCCCCGTCTCTGCCGAAAGCCTAATCGCCACACCATGAATCATGCAAAAGTTTCTGCGGTGCTTCAGGCCAATGTACTCCATTGGCACGACTTTTTGCGACGCTACGTCTAGAACCTTAATCCCTAAACATGTTCAGCCCTCTCCGTCCCGAACTGACAGGATTACAGCAAGGGCCCCAAAACCAAAACTTCTTGGCTCGAAGTTGGGGACAAGAGACAGTTGGGGTGGAAGGAAGCAACAGCAACGGGCACAGCGGTCTTCGACTTGAACGACACTTGCGGACAGCTTGCGGAGATGTTTGCACAACTAGAACTCCACGCCGTCTTCGGGTTCAGTCCCAGCCGCACTCGAGGACGACCAAACCACTGGAGCATTGATCTCTGCGCGGCTAGGAATGAAACCATGGCAGAGGACGGCATACTCCTCTGGAGGTTCAATGCTTGTCGAGGTTCAAGTCTTTATGGTTTAAAACATGCAAGACCGTGGGGGTCGAGCATTTTCGGGCTTTCAAGCCGATTCAAGCGCTGCTTTTGCTAGGACAGATCAAAACAACACCAGCGTTACCTTGTACACACATACCAACTGCGTTGCTGGTTTCGGGCATACAGCTCGTCTCTTGGTGTTGAATGCTTCATCGCCATCCTTCATCCATGTTCCGTTCGGGCCTAACAAAACCCATATTGCCGTGTGTTTTGGGAAGTGGTGAAGCTGTCTGGCGGGGGTGTCTGAAGCTCAGAAACCTGAAGGCCCCCCAAGCCTCAAGGACATATTACCAACTGCTTTGTTGCAAAGCTCGGGCTCTCAACACCCGTACAAACCCTGAGCCGGCTTTAAGAATCAATTCCGGCAAATTGCCCTGGCCCCGCAGGGCACGATCCAAACACCTGATCCTCAAGGCCTTGGCAACTTTCAAACCTTTGAATCTCTTGGAAGCCTCGACGACCTCGAAGCCCTGCCAGAAGAATACTTCACCCGAAGGCTTTCATCGTGCTCGTGCGGTCCCTGCGTAGGGCCCCAGTAGCCAGCTGCAGCCTCAGGTCAAAGTACCTTGGACTGGAAAGTCGCTCAGAGTTGAGGGTGTCAGCATCACAGGGCCAAGGGTTTCGGAGCTTTGTCGAACTTGGGTTTAACAGCTAGAGAGGGGACTACACTGAATTGAAGATGTTTCGGGTTAAGCCTGGGCTTCGAAGCGAACCCAGCAGCTCGAACCTGAACTCTCTAGACTTAGTACGGATTGGTACGAGAGGCTCAGGGCTTGGCACCCTTTGACACCGGATAATTCTTGCTTGACTCGAACGGCGGCAGAGGCAGAAACCTCTGTCATGATGTGGCTGATTATTTCGCCGACGATCAAGACGTTTTCGAAACATTGTGTAAGCCGGCAGACGAGAAACCGCTCGCTGCGGACTACAAACCATAGACCGGCCAAGTTCTGCCGGCGCCTCAAGACAACAGCCTGTGAATCATGATCGGGTTCAGGGTGTTGGCTCTGAAGCCTAAACCCTTGCCAAACCCTCCAGCCGAAACGCCAAAGCCACGTGCGCAAAAGAAGAACCCGAAACCCTTAATCCTGAAAGGGCCCTGACGAAAGAGAACTACGCGGTAGGCCCAAGTTGTGTCAAACCGTGTAGAGACCCCCAAAACTCCATTGTAGCGCAGCAGAACGGGATCCCAGTCCTTCTCCTAACCGGAGCCCGAAACTTTCAATCCTGGTAGCCTAAGCTCCCGAGGCCCGAGGCTCAATCCCTGTAACCTCAGCCCGTGTCGATGTCCCGTTAGCCCCAGACCTCGCAGTGACTGCTTGCATAGACCCTTCCTACACCCCAATCCAGGTTACGTCTCGTAGCGGCTTGCTGCAAGGATGAGGCCGGAGCCTCGGATGAGACCGGGCTTGCGGCTTAGGGCTTTTTCTTTCCTAAAGGTTTGGGTTTCAAGGTTTGTTAGATTGGCGTTTTCGGGGATGAGAGTTTGGACTCTCGCAGCTCGCACAAGGCAGGCAAGGTTAAGTGGCTTGGAGCTTTATAGGATTACGTACGGTTTCGGGATGAGGGGCTTAAGTCTTTAGGGTGCTGTGGGCCGGGCTCTGAACCGCAACAACACACATGACGAAGTGGCCTTTTTCACATGTCTTCTTCGACTCTCAAGGTATGAGGCCTGCCTAACGCGTTCAGGCGCCGCTTTAGCCCCCCAGGCGCCGGGTTCGGTGATGAAGGCACCGGCAGCTCCGACAATGCCTTCTGAACTTGATGGGGGCGGTCGGACCCAGCTATACTTTCGGGTATGTAGAATGCTGCAGACCCGGTTGTGATGTTTTGGCCAGCATATGGCAGAGCTTAGAGGGTGAGAGATTTGTTTGGCAACTTTCGGTTTACAGGAACCGCTGGATTCCCGGGCTTGCGGGGGCTAGGGCGAAGAACTTTTTCTACTTTTGCCCGCCCAGCCCAAGGAGCTCGGGACGTCCAAGCGATGAAGGAAGCCGCAGTTGCAGGAGAAATCCTCGGTTCAGGCCCGTCCAGGGGAACAGGGCCGCCTCGAAGGTCAGAATGTCTCAAACCGTAAATCCCCAAAATCCCCCAAAAACCTCGAAGCCCATAAAACCCCTAAACCCACCAAAATCATCCAAACATCAAAAAATCGAAACCCCTTAAGATCCCTTCTAGGCCCCAGCGTCTCTTAGGAGAGTCGGCTGACGAGGCCACCAGGCGCCCAAAAAGGCGGTGACGTTCCCCCGGCTGCGAGGGCCCTCCTCCTGCGCCACCTCATCCCACGGAAGAATCAGGATATCTAAGAAAAAGGGCCTTAATAATTAGAATAGTGTTTTGTGGTTTATTATACTTTATTGTAGTACAGCTCCCAGCGGAACCGAGGAAGAATCAGGATATCTAGGTAGAACCTAGGGTGAACTAGGGGGCCTTCTTTAGGGGGTTCTTCTGGTCAGCCCGAGAGATTTCAGGATATCTTGGGCAGCTTCTTGAGTGGTTCTGGTGCTCCTGCTAGCAAGTCTGGGGCTCTTTCGGAGCTTTCACTGGCTCTAGGGTGATGAGAGGACTGACATCAGGAGAGCAAAGCTAGGCGACAGCTTGTCCGAAGCACGTGACAACAGTCGCCCCACTTACAGTAACAAGAACCATCGTCATCATCATCATCACAATCATCATCAGTCGGCTCTTCGTCCCAGCTGCCTCGTGCTTCTGAGGTGGTATTCGAAGGATCGGCTCGTTTTCGTCGCTTTCTATACAAGTGGTTCAATAAGAGTAGGGGGCGCAATAAACTGCACGACGCGGTAAGAAGCGTGCTGTGGTGACTCACTGTAGTGACAAGTAGCGACTACCATCTCCATTTCTAATCATGCACACCCCCCCCCTTAAGTAGGCCACCTGAAGGCCCAAAGCAGAACAACATGCCTCAACCTCCAACCACCAAGAGACCGACAGTAAGACCCGTGCGAAGAAAACCAGGGTATGGAACCATGCATAATCCCAAAGAAAAGACCATACTCAAACTGGCTGGCCGATATTTATGGCGCACAGCGCGTCCGGCTTGCTCGTTTCAGTGAGACTTCTAACAACGGTGCTCATCAATTTCAGCGGCGCTTGTGTTTCATTTCGTTCTGTTTCCGAACTCCAAAACTTTGAGCTACCATCATGGCAGGCCCTAAGCCCCTTTAGCACCCTTACCCTTCTCGGAACCCTTGAAGGCACCCGAAGTCCTACCCGCCTAACCCTCAAATACTAAACGCTGACGGTATAACGCCGTGTAAGCGCTGCAAGCACCGAACCTTGTCGTAAATCTGCCAGCCGCTGGGCTTCAGCAAGACCAGGCCGCCGTGGAAGCTCAAGCGAACCCGTGGGAAGGAAGATGGAACTTCCTGATGGAAGGAAAGGCTTATGTACAGGCTTCTCGTTCCTCAGATTTGAGGGTGCCGAAATCCTCAACAGCCTAAACCCGGATACAGATCTATCAGGTCTTCTGGTAGTCAAGACCACCCTCAGATTCAGCCACAAAGCTCCAAGTACAGAACGAATCTACCACAATTGCCGCAGTTAGCTTACGCAGGATATACGACTAGCACTCACAGTTTCGGGTAATTACTAATTAGAGGTAATGCAAGATTTCGTCCACACGCAGGTCCTGCCCTTCTCTGGCCATCGTTGGGAGGCTCGGCAGAAAATGCAAGAGGCGGCGGCCATCCAGGTCGCCACCCAGACTGGCCAAAACCTGACAGCATGCTGCGTCTTCGAAAATGCTGCAAAGCTGGCGACGTAGGCTTCTACATTTTACGAATTCAACTTTCGGATTATGATTTGAAATTACTACGGGCTGTGGGTGTGTGTGATCTTGGTTCGTCGCAGAAGGCATGCAGTTGCCAACTTCACCTGTGCTATGTCACTTTTCTGCTATGTTTGTCAGAACCGAACCCCGGAACTTGTGAAAGCCTGACGCCTAAGCTTGCAAGTCGCTAAACCCCATCCCCATCTCCAAACCCTTATCCCCTTGTTGGGCCCTACGCACACCGTGCCCGTGGAGACCTAATATGGGGTCCTTACTAGTTCGAGCATGGTTTGCGGGTATGTTGCAATATACAGCGTACTCATGTGAAGAAAGACTATAAGGACAATATTGATGGTGACCCAAGGCAGAATAAACTGAAAGTAGTATAGAAACTAAAAGGAAGGAATACTGCAGCTGTTGTTCGGGCTTCTCTAATAATACACTAAACCCCAACCCCAGACCCTGAACCCTTAGACCTACATACGATCTGAACCGAAACCCCCTTTTGCAACTGGCTTGCAACACCACACCAGGACAGCTGACTCGCGCCGGGCTGCACTCGTGATAGCAGGGACTCCGATACCGCTGCAGGGGAATGGACCTACTAAACCCCAAACCCTAAACCCCTAGACTCCCTAAACCCCCTAGACCCTATACTGTTCTAAGCCGATTCTAAGCTTCCCTGTGACTCGGCCTCCGAGACTTCGCCTTCGCTGACCGGAAGCTCCAGTAGCCGACCAGCCCAGGAGGCAGTGAGCAAAGCTTCGGCGAGGTCGCCAAGCCTGTACGACAGTGGTAGCAGCAATGAGAATAACAGTTTAATAATAAGAGCAAAAGCATGTACTAGAAATCAGAATAGTAATTTTACTCCTGATACAAGTAGTAAGAAATAACATCGCGGAGATTTGGGCTCTAGGGGCTTAGGGCAAAAGGGCTTTTGGGGCTCTGGGGACTTGGGGCTTTGGCTTTGGGATTTGGGATGGGGGTGCAAGTTGCTCTGGGTATCTTGTGTTCTAGGCAGCAGGAAAATCAGCTTGATTGGGTGGGAACACAACGACACGGAGGCACTGCTGCCCACAACTGGAACGCGCGATTGTTGTCTGCGGTTATCAGCAAGCAGGGTTGGAATAACGATGCCGATATCTCATAACCGTGATCATCGGGCTGCTGCAATGCAGGAAGAAGAGTAGATAACCGGCCCGACAAAACCGATACTTCGCCGAGGAGCACGCGGCGGGGGCACTGACCTGGCAGCACCCTCGCACGCACCAGCAGCTCTTCGCGAAGTTTCGATAACCTTGTGGGCAAGGCTTTCAACTCCTGTTTGGGGGCTGGGGTCTTGCAAGCGGCTGGACGCCAAAATAGCAATATAGACCCTGCATGGTGGGATCCTTCATATATGAAGACCGACCCCAACAAGGTAACTCTCTTGTTGAGGAAAGCTAGAAGGCACTAGGGCATTGAGCTCATTGAGCTGCACCAGCGCTTGACCAAAGAATTTACCCGCCGGCAGGTCCTTTCAGAGCCAAATCTAGCCCTACCTCAGCACAAAGCTTTAACCATGGCCCTGAACTCCAATCCTCTAAGCCTGGGCGCTTGGAACCTTCGAGCCCAGGTGAAGGCAGGGGGCCACAAGAGTGCAACGATCTCAGATCCCTGTGAGCTTAACCCTGAGTGCTTTCCGCTCAAACCCGGACAATCCGGGCTAACAACTTAGGGCTTCGGGTTTAGAACCCTAGACGCTAAGCCGTCTTTGCATTCTCTCTAGATCCACGAACACATGAATCAACTCTTAAACCCTGAACACGGAACCCAGCCCTGTGTTAGTGCTGGGTTCCATGGCCAGGGTCAGGAGTTGATCCCTGACTGCAACCGCCACTAAAGACCGTGGACCGGAAAGCACAGCCCAGGAACGGCTCTTGCAACTGGATGTCTTCAGCCGTGGTCGCCAAGGCCCAGGCCAGATTGCCGAGGCTGGGTGTTTCCTGGTTTGGGGCTTGAGTTAGGGTTTAAGGGCAGGTGGGCTAAAAGATCCCTTTTAAACCCTAGGGGTGGGGATGTAGGAGGGCCTCTTACCAATATGTTTAAGTAACCGGAATAAGCGGCAGCTTCAACCAAGTTCCTTAAATATGGGCGCCCACATCCCGAGTTGCAGACTGTGGCCCCAAAGAGCAAGATTCGACTGAGGACCCCCCTCCAAGAAACAGGAAATGTAGGTTCCAGCAAAATGTAAGAAGCTGTAGAGGCCCCATCAAAACGCCAAACCATGAGTCCCGAAAAGTTTTGCCAAGCTGCTAACAATCCCACTTGGCCTCGAATGATCCTTCTCCGGATCTCCTGGGAGCTTTTGAGGCAGTACATCTGTCCTATGTGGTTGTCCGGAGGGCTTTAAGGTTTTGGGGTTTAGAGCTCAGGTCGTGCAGAAAAGAGCTTCAACAATCACTCAGTACGGCACTTCTGTGAGAGAGGAAAGCCAAAGTCTAGAGTCTGACCCTTCTACAGAAACGGAAAACGAAACAAAAGCAATACAATGGTTTCGACTTCTGCCTGCACCTCCGAAGCTCAGCATCTGAGGAATCCAAGGCCTTACAGGCGTTACGAGAGCGCATGGCAAGAGCCTCCCTCCCCCAAGTTTGCTAACTTCTCTACTCCGGCCTAGCTGGAGCAGCTTCTGAGCTGAGGCGACCGGGCCGCCAAGAGAGGTCAAGCTCAATCCCAAACCCTCAACCCTAAGACCCCGAACCTGTGAGGAAACACAGGGGCCCTATTCCCTAAAATCCTCAAAACCCTGAGTCCTTGCACCCAGAACTCAGAAATTCTGAAACCCCCCACTGTAACAAAACCCCAAAATCTTAATCTCAAACAAACCCGGACATCACCAGAGCAATCTCTTCCTTTTTGATAAACCTGGTATCCTAAACCTCACCGAATCTCAATGAAACCCAAAACTACACCCCCAACAACACCAAACTGCTTGGAATCCAAGCAACACCAAACGCCAAATCCCAACCCCGCCCCTAAACCCCAAACCGCGCCCGCTGCGGAGGTCTCCTCCCGAATGCTTTGCCGCAGCGGCAGGTCATCGGAAGCCAGGACGGCCATGGACCAGAGATCTGCCTCGGAGAGGTAAGGACGGGTGTTCCGTAGGAGGTCCCCATTTTCCTGGTTTCGGATTATGGGTTCAGGTTTGCTTAAAACAGGTTTTCGTTGGAGCTTTTGTAAGCTTGGAATGGCTTAGGGTTGTAGGGTCGAGGAATCCAGGACTCTATGGTTTCGGCGCTCACATTCGGACAATCCAGGCGAGGCATGTGGTTCGAAGTCTGACAAAGTGAAACGCTCGAAGGGGACAGTCATATGACATGTAGCAACAATCTACGTCTCAGAACAAACAAGGTGACTGTAGTCTGCAAGACTGCACCTACCCAAGATCCTACAAAGTGAAGCAGTTACAGAACAGTAGGACCTTGGGCATCATGTAGTAGCAGATCACTTCGGTAAGTGCAATTGGAGGGAGTTTTTCAACAAAGCTAAGGTACAAGTAGATGCTATTCGGACCGATGCGGCCTTGATGACTTGATGACTGGTGATCTGTCATGTTGTCATCCCCTCGATGACTTTGAAATAGTTTGCAGCTAGCCATTTTAGCTAGTCGCTTAGACCCAGAGAAGAGGTGATACTGGATGGACGAGTGGGGCCTGCTATCATGCACTACATGGTACACATGCAACATGCAACATGCATACTTGCAGCACCGTACGTATATCGAAAGCCAAGATGACATAGGTAGCAAGGGAGTTGCCTCTTCTCGCATGCACATGCGCATCTAAATTCTCATGCACGTCCAACTGGACTACCGCAGCAAAAAAACATATTGCAATGAACAACCCAAATATTTTCATAATTTCAAGCAGCTACAGCTAAGATCATACGTTCTAACGCGCATCATATTACATGCTGGTAATTGAATTTCTTGCCTTGAATTAATTTCCTCTCACTCTATGGTTTAGGGCTCTGGGCACGGAGTTCCAGGGTCTCGGGTTGATGGTTTAAGGGTTTCGGCGCTTAAGACATAAGTACTTGAAGCATGTGATACTCCAGGGTGCCACCAGCTCGGCAAGGCTTCGCCGCGAGACCTCCGCGATTGCTCGCGATCTCGGCCGAGGCCCTGGCAGGCGCAGGCGCGCTGTCTTTCAACTTGTGTACATATGCCACAACTGAACCGGCTGCATGAACATCATATAGATGCGTACTTGTGCTTATACAAACACGTATGTACACATAGTTTCATATACAAACACTTTTTGACTTTGAGTGCGCTGCTCGAGTCGTCAAGCTTAGCGAAACTACCGAGACAGATGATTAATCATCCGGCCATTCTGGATGGCATGCCTTTGGCATTCTCCGCAAACGAGTGATGCCCCGAGCTGTAGCTCCCGAAGGCATGCGAGGGATATAACTGAACCTATGCGACATTGTGGTCATCAATGACATAGAAAAGAAGATAACTGCTACGATTGAACTGCTCAATTTCGGTAACCTTCGCAATCAAGGATGCGGGAACATTATCATCCGTGAGATAGGAGCGGCTGCTCAGGTGATCATACAAAATTGCCTGATAATGGCCGGAGGTGACTTGCACACCCAGGTGAATACAAATGGCTTGCAACCGAAAGTATAGCAGGTGTGTGCTGACAGTGTGATCATCAGTAAAGGTCGGAATGGCCAGTCGTGGCTGGTGATCCACGTAATCATCACGCTTACTGCAGTCGTCGCGGTAGCGAGCCAGCTGTATCACAACAAGCTCAGTCCGTCCATTAAGAGCTCGTGTCCCAGCCTGCGTGTGCCAGTCGTTGACCAGGGATTGCATGTCATGCAGGGTGGCAGCACTGAGTGAGAGGCAGATCACAGGTGAGTTGCCCTCTTCCTCAACGCACGTTTGCCTGTCAACAACAACTCGAGTTTGCCAATAGACATCAGGCTGTGGGAATAGTGAGCGAAGGTGTATGTACTGCAGAAACTCAGCGGCATCATGTTGCGTGTGAGGCGATGTCCAGTCCTGCAACAGGTTGGACCATACAGGTTGCGAGAGCAGTAGTTGCGACTGCTGACATGCAAGGATGCACCTGAGACCGCGTATAATACATTCCGGAACCTGAGCGATGTGGCCAGGGCAGGCTGTCAGGCTCCAGAGCCATGACACGAGCACAGCATGCATATAGCAAAGGTTTTTTTGTCACTCGTGCTCGACAAGTCAGACGAGGTTTGACAGGCTAAGGAAACAAGACTCCGGCACCTCACCCACGCACATTGGAGCGGGCGGGTCAGGCATTAACACATTCGGCGATTCAGCGTTCCATCGAAACTCCAAGCATCAAACTCACAGTATATCACAGGCAACCAGTCATGAATACAAGTCCCCTGCAAAAAGCACCATATATGGGCACGGTTTGATTTCACTTCATGAGAGCTCGTGTGAGCCCTAATCCAGAAGCGAAGCAAAATGCGCGCCCTAGGCCAGAAGAGGGAGCTCTCTCTCGTGCTCTCTGTTGCGGAGCTCTTTGCCATTGCCACCCTGAAGCAGAGATAAGCTGTGCCCCCATGTCCAGGTAGTCCAAGCGGCATAGCAGAAGCCCACACCAAAAACTTTGCCCCCATCACTAATAGTCATCAGCGTGTCCACAGCATGGCCAATGTGACAGTCATGATCGCGCCCCCAAGCTGACCCAGCACAGGAAAGAGTTATCTAGTGCGACGACGGCTGCAACCCATCCAACATCAGACCATGGAGAGCGGACTCCTGTCGCTCTGACGGCAGTCAAGTGCGGGAGTGTCATGCCAGCGTATGTCCAGGCAAAAGCAGTGTCCCACAAGCGCTCCCCGTCAGTATGCCCATCATGCCAAAGTAAATGGCATATGCAGTCGCGTTAATGAGCAGAGAAGGTCGTCTTGAAGATGCCTTTTCCAGCTGCCCCGTGAAGTTTGTGCAGCAGGATTCGGGCCCAACCAGGTTCGAGGAAATGCCATGGCGTGCTACCCGCAGTCTACGGCTCCCAGTGTCCCAATGTCCGAGGATGGGAAACTTTCTTTCGTAGGCCCAAGGGGCCTCTTATGACTGGGGGATAGACCCCATGCAAGCTCAGTCTTGTCCGATACAAGGGATACACCTTGTTGCAGTCTCTTTCGTAGGCGAGGTGGGGGCGGGGGAGGGGGTGGCGTAATCTCAACACCCACGCACCATCACCAAGGGTGGCAGCAACATCCATCCATACCGAGCACATTTCCAGAAGAAATGGCAGAACACAAAGCACCACCATCAAGGGGCAAAAACAAGGTAAACCGTAAAGACGCATCACCTCATCACCCGCGGAACACATCAGGTTTCTGCCGGCATGCTTACATGTGTCTCTTGCGCTCGCTTTTAGCAGGCCCCCTTTGGCACAAGCTCTCTCACAGGTGACTGCGTGCACATACATATATACATGGCCTCGTTTGGCGTCGGAGAGCCCGAAGAAAACAACGGAGGCTCATATTATGACAGTATCAGACTCCATGGGGCATCAGAGCTCAAGGAGGCCTGGCATATCGCCCCACGGCATATCGCTCCACGTGAGGCAATAGCAAAGCAATATTGTACAAGCAAAAGGCGCTACAGTACAGCAAAAGTGCGAGGGCAGGGCAGAGGCAGTGAGGCCAGAGGCCAGAAGGAAAAACAGTGCAAGGGAAAAAGAAGAGTCACAGGGCGGCAGAAAAACAGTGCAAAGCAGGGCAAGGCAGGCAAGGAAAAAACAGTGCAAGTAGCAGGTGCAAAAGCGAGCACCGAGGCAAGGGAAGAGGCAGTGCAAGGAAAGTACAGTACAGTGCAGCCCTTTGAGGGCAAAAAGGAACGTTGTACAAGCTTCGGAAAGTCGCAACAGTTAAGTAAGAAAAGCAAATATAGAGGTATAAAATAACAACACATGAGCAAGCGTCTCTGCCTGAGGACTTCCGAGCAGTACTCGCTATGATCCGAGGCCACTCAATGGCCAAATGAAGCATTCTTCATAGGGCCCTTTTCATCCTTGGTGAACAGCTGCTGCAGGAACAGGAAAAATCTGTCCGTTCCAGACTAAGTTCACCATCTCGCCGTTTTGGGTGGCGCTTACTCCACCTCCTCCTTGTACTGCAGAGGGGACTTGCTGCTGCATGTGGGTGACCGGCTGCGTGACTTGGGCCGGTGTAGTCATAGGAAGCCCAACATGAGTCTGGGATCCCGGAGTCCCAGTTTGCAGCAGTTGAACATGTGGCGCCAATCGTACTGTAGGCGCCGGTATCGAGGTCGGGCGAGTCGAAGTGCTCGCCATGGGCCCCGTTGGCACCGTTGCCGGGGGCTGCCATTGCCCTGGTGGCTGTGCTGGTGGGGGAAGCGGTGTTTCCTCCGTAGGCAAAGTCGGCCCCGGCACGTTCGGTGGCAGAGCTTTGGGCCTTGCAGCCGCCAGCTTGTTAGTGGACTGCTCCACCACAACCAGCTTTGTAAGGGCCGTCTCCATTCGTCCTTCCACATATTGCACCTTGGTTTGGAGCTGCTCCATGTTCTGGTTCAGGGCCTTCATCTCGGTTTGGAGATCCTTGACCGCCACCAGGATGGTGGTGACATCAGTGCTGCCCCCACCATCCGAGCTGTGCCCAGGCCGGGTGCCCAGGGCGCTGTGTGTGGAGTCCAGCTTCCGGCGTGCATGCTGAAGTCCCTTTTGTAGGTCTGTCCCCACCGTGCCGACTTGGGTGCCGATGGCATTGAGTCGGCCGTTCTGGTCCCAAGCCGAGTCTTCAACTGCTTTAAAGGCCTTCAGAGCAAGGTCCTCCGCGGCCAAAGTGACATCACGAAGAGGACGGATGTCGACTCCATGCTCCGGGTAGGGGCCCAAAGTGCTCTTGAGCCCATTGAGCGAGGGAGTCAAGGTGGCCTGCAGAGGTTCGAAAGCGTCTCGCATTGCAGCTTCAAGGCGCGGTTGGGAGTAGATGCTGCTGTCCAAGATGCGTCGAAGTTCCGCAAGAGCTTCGGTGAGGTGTTCCTTGTTCCTCGACGCAGCCGAGTGTGCCGAGTCCTCCACCCACATCTTAACATCCTGCAGGCTTTCTTTGAATTCTCGCAAAGCCTCGACTTCGACAGCTGTAAGGTCCGGAGCCCTATCCTTGGACTCCCCTGTCTGGTCCTCCACCACTGGCTCTTGGCACGGGGGCGAAGTAGCGGAAGTCGGTTCCCCACGAGGAGCTGCTTCCACAACTGGCCCAGTGTCTTGGCCTTCGTCCGTCTTCGTCTCCATGTCGGGGGCAGGTTCTTGAGCGGGCAAGGGGGCTGTAGGAGCATCCGAAGCTTCCGTGGACCTTGTCGCAGCTTCAGACAACCTAGCCACCTTCGTAGTAGTCTCCATCCCCAGAACACCTTTACGGAGGTGACGAAGAAGCTGGCAGCAATTGTAGAAGACAAAACATGCCAGAAGGACCCACGAGAGTCCACCGTTTGGATTCGCGAGCCACGTTCCTCTTTCCCACATCGCGATGAGGGGAAGAGGGACATCTTGGTGGCCGAGGGAATGCTGTGCAGTCTCAACCACCCTCGCAGTAGAGCGAAGAGGTACGCCCACGGGAGGGTGATCCGTCCCGAATGCTTCCCCAGGAGTGTCAGCGAAAACATCATGGGGATCCATGGCGAGCAAGAGGCGACATCGCAATATGCCGCATGCTTTTGTGGTAGGCTTTTGCTACGCCGCTTACAGGTTTTGTGATGTTTTGTGATATAGCAAAGGTTAGACGGGTTGCGAAGCTTTAGCTGGAGGATGCTGACACGAGTTGACTCCGGATGTAGTTGGCCAGCGGAGACCTCTGCAAACGGTCCTGACGAAGGTTCATTCCGACTGTCTGCGTAATGGCCGACTGGCTCAAACGGTGTATCGTATCGAATGTCTCGCGGGCCAGCTGGATCCTCAATCCAATGTCCATCACAAATACGATGACTGGCGCGTCCCCTGTCTCCAATAAGCTCCTCTTCGCATGGAATCGGTGGAGAACGCCCGGTTGGGCAAAGAGAAAGAGGAGGCGGTCGGGGGGGGGCGGACCGCTTCGGTGTGAAGAATGGGTTCGTTCTGTTGTCCCATTGAAGGTCGTTCCACCCTTTGTGATCCTCCGTGGTCCTCCCTCTCTGAGCTGCTTGCTCCCGTTGACCATCGTCCTGCATTGCCTTGGCAATTCGAGTCTTGACTTCGCTGAAGAGTGCATGCGCCAGTGCTTGCCGCAGCGCCATCGTGGCTTGACCCTTGTCTCTGAGCTCCTTCCAAGCCTTGGCAACCTTCCAAAGTCGATTGGGCATACCGTTCGCCTGATTGGTGCAGAAGATGATGTATCGGGTATCGAGGGACTGCAGGTTCAGGGAGTCTTCGTGTCGAAGAAGTAGACGGCATACGCTCTGTAACAAGGAGTGCATGCGGCGGAGCTGGGCCTGGAGATTGTTGGAGTAGGTCGGGCGAGTGGGTTGGTTCCGGTTTGGATTGGAGCCGGAACCATTCTCGAAGCGACGCTTGTGGTCCCCTTTGTTGTCCCTCTTCCCTTTCCCATTTGGTCCAGCCTTCCCCAGGTTGGCCCCCCTCAGTGCTTTGGCCGGCCTCTCCTCGAGAGGATGGGAGCTTCTCATCGGCTCCTGCTCGATCTCCATGGCGCTGTCCTCCTGTTGGGGTTCTGTGCCTGGAGCTGACATAATCCCGCAGTACACCTTCATTTCCTCCTCCGGCGACATCTGCTTCGGCTCCGAGGGTGGAAGACCCTGACCCAGGAAGGATGGAGGATCGGCGAATGTCATCGAGCGAGGGTTCTCCTGCAAGCTGTCGATCAGGGTGCAGAATGCTCTCCATCAGCGTGCATATGCAAGGCACAAGACAACTGCGCATATGAGCATCCCGCCTTTTGTAGGATTTGCCACACCACACGCAGGGGGACGGGGTGGAGAACTTGCGAACCCGAGCCTCACAGCTGTGAAGGATGGAGCTGTACTGGGCATGTTTGGCGAGAATATGAGACTTGATGTAAGCAGAGTTTGCGACAAATTTGTCACACAGAGGACAGTGATGCTCAAGTTTCTCACGGACTGCAGTGCAGTTGACGAGTCGGTGCCAGGGCTGATCACTGAGGGTCTGTACAATTTCCGGCATCTCGATAAGCGGAGTTGGTGGGAGACGGAAGGTCTGATGCGAAGGTGCTGTTCTCCGTGCCTGTCTCCGTGTGCACGTATGCCCTCGCACTGTGCGTAGGCTATGTGAAGATTGAATTCAGGCCATCCCCAGAAGGCATGTTTGCGGAAGATACACTTCGGCAGACCTTCCTCGGCAAATAAAGTGTAATCCGCAACGATATGCGCTTGCCAGTCAGGCCTCGTGCTAATCTTATGCGCTTTAGCGATGTGCTTGTGGAGCGAGGGTAGGTCGCTGTATGTGACACCGCATTCAGGGCAAGAATGGCCTACGGGTTGCAGACTGTCAACGGACACGAGCCTGGTTTTAGACTGGGAAGATACAATGTTCAAGCATGTGGTGATATTGGACTGGGCGCACATCAGCCATTCGCGCACTCTGGCAGGCTGCAAGGAGTCCTGGGACTCAACAGTGGAAATTTCCCTAGCAATATCCTCTGCAAAGCACCTGGCAGGGGTGGTGACACCTGTCTTGACAAAGATCTCCTCATTGGTATCACGAGTGTAGTAGTTGTGGCTACGAGTGATTATCCGCAGCTGCTTGGCTACGAGACTCGTACAGTCCTTAATGAGGTCAGACGTCAAGCCAGAGCACACCAAACCGTAGGATAATACAGGCCAGACCAGAGCTTTCCACAGGCGTATGCGCATGTGGTCAGAACGGGCTCGGCGATCTTTGAGAACATGGGCCAGCCTGGCAAATGTACCAACAACCTTTTCTTTGCGATGCTGGTAGGACTCCTGCTCGATTCTGCGATACGAAAGCATGATTCCGAGATAGGGATGGGACTGCCTAATAGGAAGCTTCCATTTGCCGGCGACGACACCTTTGCCAGACGGCAGTTTGCACGTGATGTCAGACATAACTTGCTGTGCTCTGGGGCCGCGAACCTCCAACAGAAAGATGGATTTCTCAGCACTGACCTCGAGTTCACAGTCACGCAGCGTGTCCAAAATGCAAGCGGCTTCGCGGAGTCCTCGGCGCAAATCTGCAACAGACCTGATCACCCAGCTGCAGAGGTGATCGTCTGCATATAAGGTCAGCCCCTCATTAATGAGAGCGGCACTCGTGCGCTGCTGAATCATTTGTATGATAAAGCCTGAAGCCAAAGCCCATAGTTGGGGGGCGAGGGGGCATCCTTGCCTGATTCCGCGACCTGCCAGTACCGAGATCTGGTGATCTCGCAAGCAAAATCTCACTTGCCTGTGCAGCTCGATTATACAGTTGATAAGATATACAAACACAAATACACACACACACATATATGTATACCTGCTACCTGCCTCGACCTCTTATTTTTAGGCGTCCCGGAATAACCAGGTTTTAGGAGGTCGTGTAGGAAACCCTCGAGAAATACATGCGTGTGGGTTTTGGGTGGTTTTGGGTGAACTGGCCTAAAATCGTCGAGGGTCTAGAACCCTTGTTGGGAAGGGTTCAAGGTGAGTTCCTGCAATCAAAGCCTCTAGCTTTGTTGTTGGGATGGGTTCGAGCTTGGTTGGGGCATTTCGGGCTTCAGGCTGCAGATTCGTGACATCAAACCCTCGCCAAACCTGAATTCCCTGAAGAGCCCTAGAACCCAAAACCCCAAACCTCTTCTTCAACCCCTTCAAATCCAAACCCTGAAGACAATGCCAACATCACTCAACAGCACTGCCTGAAGCTTCAGCCCTTCAGTCACAGAAAGCTCCAAACTCTCCAGAAAGCTTAACACCCTCCACAAACCCTAATAAGCCGGGGCCGAGAGCCCAACCCTTTTCTTTGTTGCGGCATGCTGCTGGAGATCATCGGCGAGAGACAGGCATCCGGAAGGGTTTGAGGATCTGAGCTTTCAGGGCCTTAAGATCCTTAATTTTGCCTTAAGATCCTTAATTTTGGAGGAGCTTAGGCCTAAGACTAAGTGATCCTCCTTCCCCACACGGAGACGGCTACGTGTCGCCACCAGATAACGTCCAATCGTTCGCTCGGCCTGCATGCGGGGGCTCACGCGCCGTGATAACCGCGAGACCCTCCCCACGAAGTCTTCGTCGGCGAAGTTGGAATCCGCCAGAGGATTCTGTAAAGAAGCCAAGTTTGCTTGAACACCTTGATGGAGGCGAAGACATATATGGTGAAAAAAGTGCAGTTTCGGCGTCAAGTTGTAACGGCAGAGGCATCGATCTGCACAGACTCGTGCACATTTCGAATAGGCCTGCAAGAAATATAGCCCAGCTTCAGCGGCGACAGCCGCCTCTTCTTTAGCAAGCCAAAGACCAGCCTTGAGCACAGTTTTCATGAAAACACCCATGGCCTATGCTGCTCCATACATGAGCCTGAGAAGCCGCTCTTCCTGTAGCAGTGTCTGCTGTTGATCCAAAAGCCACATGATAAACTCCATCATCACTGTCGCTTTGCTCCAATGGGCTGTCGGAAAGGTGTGCTCGTTCTTGTATCCCAACATATGATATTTGCGTATGTTTGTACGGATGGATGGAAGGATAGATGGATGGCATGCATGCACGCATCCATCCATGCACGTGTTCATGCATACATTCATACGTACATGCATCCATCCATCCATCCATCAATCCATACATGTGTTCATGAATACATTGGCACTTACTACTTAGCCCCCCAGCGCCTGTTGCATCACCAGGCGGGTGGACGACTCCCCCAAGTTGGAATATTTGCGCCGAGTGCCTGGCCTGCAAGCAGCAGTCGACACATCTCTATGGTCTACAGTACATGGCATCTGGTTACCAACCTCAAGGTCCTGCTGTACTAGGAAGGTTATGCGTCTAAATATAGATACAGAAAGGCAAGATGAAGGCTCAGGGTCCTCGGGATTCGGATCTTGCGTCATATGTGCTTTCTTGATGAAGGTCGTACTGTCCCCGATGTTTACTCCACCGCAGCTCTGCAGGGCCCAGAGAGTCAGACTTCTGCCTCAAGGTGTCGAGGCCTTCTCAGCTGCCCATCTATGATAAAAGGCTTTAAGAACCCGTAGGGTCCGTCCCAAAAACCAATTAATCAATTCGAACAGGCTGTTACACGACCTCCACCCCCCGATCCCCCGCCTGACCTCCGTCCATCCATTACGGATCGTCATGCACAGGTTCGAACGGCTCACGCATCTGTTGACACACATTCTTACGCTATGACTAGTGTTAACCGTGTGCGTTCTAACCACCGAGGCATCAGGGTGTCATGACACTTGCGAGTTTTAGCGCTTATGGTTGAAGGCATCAGGGCTAGCTAGGGCCCAAAACCCATGCTGCTAAGTTTTCTGGTGCCGGTTTTATTTCAGCCTCACTGAAACTGTAAACACCGGATCTGCCGACCAAGTTCCTCCAGGAAGGAATCTCGTGTAGAGGCCGTGGCAGCCTGCGCTTGCTGCGATCTTTTGTAAAGTATCAACCTACCCCGAAGCCCTAAGGTAGAAATCATATTCTGAACCTTGCACACATGAAAGATACAGTACGGAAGGTGTCAAAATGAAGCCACAATCTGAGGCGATCGATCCGGCGATCCCTGACTTGGAAGTTACCAGACTGTACTTGTCAGTGGTCCTGCTACCCAGCATAACTACAGATCTTCAGCCTGCAAGCAGGCTGTAAATGTTTAACTGGCCGTCGATGAAGCGCCTAAGAGTTGCAGACAGGTCTCCTTCTGTGCAGACTTGCGCGAGGGTGTTTTTGGCAGATCTTTCTTCTGGTTGGGGGCTGAAGCTTGTGACCGTAAGTCACACATCACAAATTCTGCCGCATACCCTTGAACCGGAAAGCAGTATGGAACCACCCTTTTGCAACAGGCTTTTGCAACAGGCTTGCGACTTCGCCCGGAAGTTGGACACTGGAAGCCCCACAGCACGTACTGTGGAGCCAGTGCCAGCATCCGCCGATTGACGGCATCAGAAATTATGGAGAACTAGTTGTTGCATCAATTATCACAAAGCACAGACTTGTACCTAAACCCTAAACCCTGATCCACAGGTTGCCACCATCTATCATGTAAAGCCGATTCGGAGCTCTACAACTTTAGTGACGGGTATTACAGAATCTGCAAAGGTTCTGTGGTTCAAAATTCGCCCCGGATAAATCGACCCAAAAGGCCGAGTAAGGCCTATTATGCAACAGGTCCGGCTTTTGCTGGCTTCTTCTTCTTCTTAAATTAAGGAGCTTTGCTTGATTTCAATTGCGATATCGACATGTCAAGCATTTGGCTTTCTTTCCTGAACCCCGAACGTCAAACCGTGATAGCCCTGGGCCCTTGACCCCTAAAAGCCAAGGTCCTCAACCCTACAAAACCTCTCAAGAACTTTTAGACTTCGCTTAGGTTTATCGAAGACCAGATTTACAGCAAATCGAGCATAGAGCATAAGGCTACACAAGCTTACCCCGACTGCTTCGCAGTATCGGCGTGACGAAGGTAGAGCCTGGTCTCGGCAGAAAAATGCGAGACAAAAAACGTCTAGATCATCCTAACTCTCAAACCCGATACCCATACTGCACATGTATCAGCAGCCTTACAAAACTCTTATCAAACCCCCAGGCTTTGGGTATATACTAAACCTACAATTAATCGGAACCCTGAGGAATAGAATTGGTACCTTGATTCAGGATTCTACACTCTTGCTACTGCGCTGCTCGTGTCGGGGCCTCGGCCTCTAAGATGGCCAGCGCGCCGTGCCAGGCCCCAGCTGACTGGCAGGAGGCCAGGAGCCTCGAAACTTGCTTTGCGTACGGCGGGGGATTTGGGCGGAGGGTGGGGGGGGGGGGGGGGGGGGGCGCGACGCTTTGCAACATTACCTTGTGTTTTCGCCTCTTAGAGGTTCACAGAAATGGGCGTGCTTACCGCGTAGGGTTTGCACAAATAGGGTTTAAAGCTGCTTTTGGGTTTAAGTTGGGGCGACGGTCTCTTTGTATGCCTGCCTGGGTCGGCTCCCAACCGGAAGCTTGAAGTTTAGGGATTTGGGGTTAAGCCCTGGCGTCTTACTGTGGGTTCAGGCCAAGGATCTGGGTTCCGGGCTTGTACCAGCACAAGCCCAAAATCAAAATGTCTGGACCCTCCACCTCTACAATTTCAACTCGAAAACGCTACACCTCCAAAATCCTGAACCTTAAACCTGCTGTTGACTTGGGCTCAGCTATTGAAGCAGCCCTTCCTCGCCTGGAAGGTCTTAGTGCAGCTGCGAGGGAAGTTGAGGTACAATTTGATTCATGATTTGCAACTATCTCTTTTACACCCGTGTCACATGTCTTCGGGATTGCGTAGCTCCAGTAGCTGATGTCAGGGTTTCGACTCTCACAGCTTGGGCAATCCGGGCGAGGTGTCTGAGTGCCAAGTGAACGCTGGATAACCATTCATTTTGGGTGGTAATTGCACATGGGAAAGCACCTATGAAGTACAGAGTAACAATAGGAGACGAAAGCAGGGTTTTTGGTTGGGGGGTCCGTCTCGGGGACAGTGTGTGGTGATTCTGGTCAAACTTCCAACACATGCTTTCAAAAAACATAATGATGAAGCTATACGTTTACAAAATGGAGCCACGCTCCCTAACTTCCACCTGCGGAATGAGGTTAGTGATGACGATTGAACAAAATCTGATACAGCTGCCGATTCGCCACCGGGCAAACAGCAGGCGGATGACAAGGTGCAAACGCATTCACTGCTTGTCAGGCTCCACGCTCAGTTGCCTTCCAAGCAGCTGGTTGGTACTGCAAACGTCCGGTTGTTGGCGGTGCAGTATCATCCTGTGATGGGCTTTGGATATCCGCGATCTAGGCGGAAGGCTTGCGCCAAAGGGCGGAAAATCAGGTCAACGATTGTAGTCCGTTTCTTCTGAAAGCAGGACCTCCGGATACGCATGACCTTCATCATAAGCATGTCGATCTTCTTGAAATCATAGCTGGCGTCATTACTACATACATCGTCATGTCACTGTCACAACACCACCAAAGTCATGAAGACTGTCCAGACCACCATTTGCCGTCAGTGTCATCCGGCAGCAGCTGCAGCAGCAGCAGCAGCAGCAGCCGCGGCCACACTCGCACCCACGCCAGCACCAGCTTCAGCAGCAGCACCATCATCGTCATCATCATCATCATCACCGTCATGATCATCATCGGCATCGGCACCGCTCATGAGCACCATCATCGCAAAATCTCTGGGCCATCGTCATCATTACCAGAAGAGTCAACATGAGCATCTGCGGCATCATCACTTCATCTGCACAAGGATGGCCCGTAGGTCATAGGAAGTCTGTTGTCAGGTCAGCCCAGGTCACAACTATCTTCTTGTGCTATAGCTCAATTTCGGTCAACTGCCATCCACATGATGGCAAGCATATCTTGCCACTTTGCTACCCGCAGAATTAATAACAAACCCTGAATTCACGCAACAACACACGGAACCCTGAGCCCTCAATCCCAACCCCCTGAACCGAGACCCCCGGCCTGAAAGCTAACTAGACTCTAAAACTCTGCACATCCAGCTCCCGAAACTCCTGCTGAAGGTTCTTTAGCATGAACTTAACGCAAACGTACCCAAAAGGGAGGCCCAATCTCCTCATTCTTCAGGCTGTGCGAAACTTCTAAGGCGATCCGAGACCGAGACGCTGCTCAAGCTGCGCCAGCCCACGTTCCCAGGCAGCGCCGAGCGACCGAAGTACCGCGTTAAACGCCGGGGCGCTTGGGGTGGCCGCCTTCGAACTAAGGGTTAGATGTTGCTTTGCAGGGTTTGAGGGTTCGGGCTCTAGATTCGGTGCTGCGGGCTTTAAAGGGATAGGACAAAGCGTCGGGATGCGTCGGGTTTTGGAGTTTTGGTTTACAGCGCCGGGTTCACGAAGGCCGCATCTGAAACAATACCGCCTTGATATAATAAGCAGGCTTCAAGATGTCGATATTTGGAGTGTATCATAGCTGCCAAACTCTATATGCAGATACTAATGTGATGTGCACATACCTGCAAAACCTGCAAGTGTGCATCCTGATGTATGTACTATGTATATACACCCGTTTCTAGGCGTGTATGTATATATGTATATGTATATGTATATTTTTGGCTCCCGCATGGCGAGTCTATATATATATATATATATACACACATATGTATAAACATGTGGAAGCATCTACGTCTGTGTAAGTGTATATAAATATGAGCATATATACTACACACATACATACACCGACATACCGTTTGCAGTGGCTTTGCGCTGCCTGCAGAGCTGCAAGAGTTCGCCGCCACTGTGCTGCCCAGGTCAGAGCCTGCTTCTCTCAAGCTTTGAAGTTCAACTTCTGGCTCAGAGACTGGACGTGTTCGGGCTGTTGTGGGCCTTTATAGAAGCTGACTGCGCAGAGTTGAGGCTGCTTTTGGAAGGTCCTCTAGTGCATACCAGCGTCGCACCCCTTTCGACAAGGCTACGCAAAATGCGGTCCGGTATAGATGTCCTTTTCTGCCTTCAACGTAATGCGGGTGTAGGCCATGCGTCTGATGTTGGGGGGGTCTTTGCCAGGCCCTTGAGGTAGTTATTGTAGTCAGATATGTAATGCAACATCGTTTTGAAGCAAATATGGTTGAATCCATCTCCCAAAACAAAGCTCTAGTTCTGCCGGCACTTGGTCTTTCTGAACTCCTCAGGCTAGATGAAGCTAGGTGGCCTCTGATTTGTGGGTGGAGAAAAAACGCCGACGTGCGCATCACGAGGGCAGCCAGCACCCCCCCCCCCCCCACGCATCCAGAACTCCAAGCCCCTGCATCCTGAACTAGCATCAGGGTATGCTATAGTAAGGTAGACCGTTAAGAAGTATAGGCACATGCGACGACAAGCAGATACGGGGAATTTACGACAATGAGATTAGGCATGTGAGTACCTATGTAACCTAAGTACACTCTGCTAAAGCAATCACCATAATTATTCCTCAAACACTGCTTGCACAATGGGGTTCTTACGTTCAGGGAAGAGATATTGGTTGCGGGCCGCTTCGTTTCGACGCTCCCGCTGTGGTTTCGCGGGAATTCCGCTGCGTTTAGAGGCTCTTGCTGTGGTTGCGCGCGAATTCCCTTGCGTTCCAATGCTCCCGCTGTGGTTTCGCGCGACTTCCGGCCTCCTCTGGCCTCTTCTGGGGGCCGGCTTAGGTTGCGGACCGCGACGGCGCACACGGTGGGGCGCGACCTTCGTTTTGACGCTCCCGCTGTGATTTCGCGCGAATTCCGCTGCGTTTCGACGCTTCGGCTGTGGTTTCGCGCGAAGTTTCTCGCGTTTCAACCCTCCCGCTGTGGTTTCGCGCGACTTCCGGCCTCCTCTGGGGGCCCGCTCCAATGAATCAGCAGCATCGTTTGGTCTGGCGTGTTCTGGCCTCTTCGGGGGGCCACTTAAGTTCCCACGACCTTTTTATTTTTGGTCCCCGGAAGTGCGGTGATTTTTCGTCGGCCTCTTCTGGCCGCCTTTGGCCTCTTCTGGCCCTCCTCTCTGTTTGGGGTCTACGCCGGCATACTGCTTTTATGTTTATATACGTTGAAGATTACGACTCTCAGTGTCTACTCCAACCCCTCTAGCTGACAAGCCTGCAGCACAGTGCCCTCGGCAACGGCATTCGGAACCAAGCCGTGTTGGCACCTCGTCGGAACGACAATATTATGGTTTGGGGGTCAGATGCGCTGGGGGAGTTTTGAGTGAACCAAGCGCGCCGAGTGCACACAAACATGACAGGTTCCCAGCTACCGATACAGTCGTCTATTTCGTCCCGTGAAGAAAACAGAAAACAAGACCTGGCAATGATACGAAAACAAGGCATATGTGCAGGAAAGAACTGTGCATACAAACAGCGACATTGCAATTCATTACCAAACCAACATGCCACCATCCCTCTTAAGCGAATAAGCTCATACCTACAATCAAGATGGTCACGGCGACGATGATGATGATGTGGTGGCGATGCTGTCACCATCACCAGCAGCATCTGCAGCATCATCTCAGCAACTATCCACACTCAAGAACGCTCAGAATGTATGGTGCTCAGCTGGGATGCAAGGAGAAGAGGAGAGAACACGGAAGCTGCCACTTGTAGCTCTTCTCGCACGCGCTGACGCATGCGCTGTAGGTGACAACGCTGGCCTGGCGTGGTTCAGTTCACGAGAGCAGCTACCAAATCGGGTAGGCACTTCGGTTAGCGTTCCCTGTGGGCTGGACCAACACCCCTTACACGACATTCTGAGTTGGTACGTGTGACTGCTGATGCACGCAGAAAGTTTCAGAAAAAACGTTGCCACAAAATGCTACAGAAGTCGCCAATAGCAATCAGAAGTCACGAAAGCAACAGAGGAAAAAAGGATCACTGTAACGGAACTCAGTCCCGTCACGTGTCCCTGAGATAGCTACCAGAGCATATGCAGCAAGACCAGATACGCAATGAAGACAAACGCCGCCCATCTACCAGAAGCGCGACAGGAGCACCTGAAACCCAATGAAAGAGATCGCAAATAGGAACGTAGAAAACCGTGTACGACCTTGTAGAATGGGTTTCGAAGAGCGGATGCGAGGGATCCTGCTATCGGGATCTATGTTGGGGTCCACAAATATCTGAGACTATTATATACATTCGCAAAGCCAGAAAAACACCGACAGTGCAAACTACCGAAAGTCCAAGTTTTATTTTGGCAAGCGCCCACGGCAGGGAGACATGCAAAATACACCTGATTCCCAGCAAATTCCCGAAATCGTGAATGCCCAACAAGCGCCGGAACAGCAATCTCAACTATTCTCGCCTAGTTTGAACCAGTTCGAGAAACCACAATATCATTAGCTTACACGAGAATCATATTTGCATACCGCGGCCTTGATGCTCGAGCCCAGCAGCCAGAGGGCCGTCGCCCAGTGGCCGGCGCGGCAGGAGGCAATGGCCGAGTTGAAGGTCACCTGTGCACAGCTTTACAGCTCGAAGGCTTTCTCCTGCCTCTTGTTCTAAGGGATTCTAGCACTATTCTAGGAAGTTTCGGGCAGTAGTGTAATCGTGGCAGACCAGGAAAGTCGAATCATTGGTCCATGCAAGGTGCGCTGTTTGCGCTCCCGTCATCGCGCCTCCGGCATCTGCTTCTTACAGCAGGTCATGGATAACCCCCTTGACCCCAAATATCCCACATTGTCCCCGAAGTGCAGGAGCCGTCGCCTGCTGAAATGGAAGGCTCTTTCGTGACATCCCGCCGACTGCAGAGAGGCTGCGATGCCACTGGCTACCTGATGGTGTACCCCTATGGTTGTCTTGATAAAGGTGTTTCGGGTGGCCCCGAATATCCCGCTGCACCAATGCGAATTTGATACTCATCGACTAAAGGGGAAGCCCCCAAGGAATCTTGATTGAAGAAGTTCCCAAACACGACCGTCTCGCACCCCAACAACAAGTTGAAAGTAGCATATCACGAGCAGGAAACAGTGGGTTAAAGAAGAGACCACTTGCGGCAGTCACGTACCTAAAACTTGCAAAAACATCTGCAAGACTTTGCAAAGCTACTCCCGCCCAAGGCTGCCAGGACTGAGTTCGAAGTAAATGCATCTGCTTGGAGACTTCGTCCCCGCACCCAGCGCCTCAGGTCAAAGTGTCGGGTTTTCTGGGCTTCGAAAGCTCAGGGGTTCTGAGGGTTTAAGGTCTCGGTTTGAGGGTTTGTGGGTCTTGAAGTTCTCAAGAATCACCTCGAGCTCGCCGTTGATCCTTCGTCTAGTCTCGTGACTCACCATCTCGCAACAGCTCCCGGAACAATGTCGCCGAAGAGTCTGGAACAGCCTGGTTTTGAACAGCCTTCCAGCCACAAGCTTGAACACGACCATTTTAGGATAACTCAAAAGGTCCCAAGGCCTACCCTGGTCTTCATTCACATCGGCTGCATGTAGCCAGCATTAGCCAGCACTCGACTGCAACGACCACATGGCGTGATCTGGAAATTAGGGTCCCTTGTTGGTACAGTATCCCTTGTATCCCTTGCACTATTTCGAGAGTATCGTTGGAACTCCCGCATGTCACACAACGGATGCGTTCATCAAACTGTAGAGGGGCCTTCAAAAGCCGTCTGAGAAAGTAGACGAGGCTTGGCTCAGACATACATAGGGATTACAGTCAAAAATGTTCATTGTTTCAACTGTTGTCGTTTCAAATGACTTTCCCAAAGTTTCTTCGGGCCCAAGTGAAGAAATGAAATAACTCAATCACAGTGGCAGCAGCGATAGCGTCACAGGCCAATGCTGTGCACAGGTGCTGAACACCGCATTGCTTGCCACAATGTTGCTTGGGGTGCCGCGGCCTGAAACACACACTCCAAGGCCCAGGAAATGCTACAACCGAGAAAAGCGATGCAAGCAGCTAAATCGGCCAAAAGATTCGAAATCACGGAGCTCCGCTTTGGACAACTGCAAAGACTTGGCACATGCCGATACAACAGGAGTTAAACTTTAGCAGAGGCTGCCTACGGCTCAGGGCCTAGCGCTTAGCAACAGCCACACCGACAACTTCTCTTGAGAATTGTACCGTTACCACTGCACGGAATGGAATTGGGGATGCAAGGCCTGAATGCTGAATCCCAAAATACTCAAAACCCCTGACCCGCAAAATTGACTTGAATTCTTATAAGTCCGGGCTGCCTGCCAATTGCACCATCAAGGACAGCGCAGCCGACCATCCATGCAGCGCGGCATCCTTGTGAGGAGGAAGGATTTTGAGCTTGATTATATCACTTCCCTGCATGGATGCTCCCCGAATGTTGATCTTCGGCATACTTCCGCAAGATCCTTCCCAACTGCCGCCACCGATCTCTTAGTACTAGTCGTCGTCGTCGCGCTGGCTGCTGTTGTTGCCGCAATATATCTGTCATCGTTTGCAGGCGTGGATGGACCCATGAGAGGGGGCTCCTCCATGGGGTCACTACCCGTTTCACGGTTACCGTGTCATGCCGGAGGATTGACATGGTCGGGTTTGCGAGTTTGAGCTTTGGGGTTCGGGGAGTCCCTGGGTGTTTCAGAACTTTTGCTTAGACAGCCGCGGGTCTTCGAAGGGAAAATGCTTGCCGTGACGGAAGTGCTTGGAAGGTGGAGGGAAGGCCGTTCTCGTATTCGCTCAGACATCCTGACTTTTGGCCCGTGCGGCAACATTGCCAGAAATCATGTTCAGCCGAGTACTCAGGCCCGTCCTATACTGGCGCACTCTTATTATCTCCCAGGCACCAATGCAGTGACAGCTGCGGACTGCAGGAAGGAATTCTGCTCCAGGCGCACACTTGGCATGCACCCAAACAGATGCACCGCATCCTTGCGCAAGATGGGGAGACCAACCTCTAACACATCTCTCCACAAAAGAGGGCCTGACTGTCTGCAGGTGCACATGCTACCACATTGGGAGCTTCGACTTGTGTCAACCCCTTTATTCACAAAGGACTTGACTGCTGCCCCTACCGCCCAGCTCGACTTGCGCGACCCACAACTCAGTGTGCAAACATTACACGGCCTAAACTCCAAAGTCCTTCCAGCCCCTTTCAGAACCGGCGCAGGCCGCCAGCGCCACACCGTAAGTCCGCTCGTTGGCTGCCAGGGCCAGGGCAGCAGCTCCATGGAACCTTCTGAAGTTCGCCCTGTTCGCTCAGGTCGTGTCGAATCTATAGGTGGAGTTTCAAAAGGGTTGAATAGGGGTGTTTTGCAGGGCTTCAGGGTTCGGGGTTCCAAGTTGCAAGTGTTTGGATTTTTGCAGCTTCGGCACTTTTAACAATGTTCAGGATTGTTGAGGGCATGGAGGGGCCCTAATGCTTCAAGCAGGAGCTTGTCCTCTCGTGAGCACGTACTCGAAACATCTCGAAACCCTTAAATCCCAAAGCCCTTAATGACCTAATGATACATCGTACCGTTTCAGCACAGCCACAAGCTGAGTGCGCGCTGCCATTGCAAGGCTTGCTGCAGCGCCTTGCAAGCTGCAGTGAGGCAAACGACGTCCAGGGCCACGGAATGAAGACGAAGCCTGTCGTGGATTGCAATATAGACATAACTCCTTGTCTTGGACGAACATCTGAGATACCTTAGTCTTCCTCACTAACTTCGCAGAACATATCAACAGGCATTGAGTCGCTTCTTAAGGCACTGTGCATCTTCAGCCCTACGTCACAACGCAGGTGCCTTTGCAAAGCGCCCATTACCACTTGCCAGTCCGTGCAGTTTGCGACCAGGCGGGTGGCTTCAAAGACCGTCAACTCGACTCGGTTCGGCCGCTTGGTTCAGGGTCTAGGATTTAGGGTCAGGTCCTCTTCACCCCTGCACTCTAATCGGTCTCCAAGTGTCGTCGGGCCGTTTGGGGTCTTTCAAGGCTGCATCGGTGTGCTGAGCGGGGGGGTTCCAGGCTTGGGGAGTTGGGAGTGCTGGGCAGCTTAGCTTACCTTCCGTTTTGCCAGCTTTCTCTGTAACACCACAAACCAACAATCCTCAAGTTCATGCTGCGATTTAGGGTTTAGGTTTAGCGATTGTAAAAGGTTGAGGACCGCGCACCCGCGACCACCGCCCTGAACGCTGAACCGCTCAGACGCGCTGCCCCCATTCGGCTTCTGCCAGGTACGGACGTGGGCCGATGTCATCGCTTTGGCCTGAAGTTGTGGCTTAGAATCTCCACATATCTCCACGTAAACTACGGACTTATTCGGAGATTGGGTCGTCACGACAGCATGGCTTCATGGATCTCCAGTATGAAGACTTGGAAACGACTGTAAACACCCAGTAAAATACACAAACAACAAAGGACCTAGAATCTCTAGGTTTCTTCTTCTGCAGGGCTTAAGGGGCGGGTCAGGCCCCCCGGCCTCTTGGGCCCCCCGTTTGTTACGGGGCTTTCGGTAGGGCGTGAGAAGGCATGGAGTCCCCCAGGGTGACAAACACAAGTATATTGGACCAGGTTTCTCTCTCTCTCTCTCTCTCTCTCTCTCTCTCTCTCTCTCTCTCTCTCTCTATCTCTCTCTCTCAAGAAAGGACCAACAAGAAATTCCAATCAGACTTCATCAACAAGTGCATAACAAACACATCAAACACAAGCTTATCACAAGAGTTTCAGACACCAAGAAAAGCGAACTCATCTTGCACTCCGGGCAAGTATCCGGCTAGCCGAAGCACAACGTCCACTGTGGAGACTTCCCCCAGGCTCTAATATGACTAGACGCCTGAATAGCCCCACTATGAGTGTGCTGAGCAATTGCTCGTGGAAGTAACTCTTTGCTGCTGCTTCTGCCCTGAAGTCCAGACCGCTCTCTAGCCAGACCTGGCGAGCACGGCGGTCCAATCCCACGTTCATGGCTTCTGCCCTGCTTTTGGAAGGTCTAGGGACCCTAGGGATTCAGGGGCACATGGTGCTGGATCCATGGGCTTGGAGATTCTATGTCAAGACACTGGGGTCAAACCTCGGATGAAAAGAAGGAAGCTGTGGGTGGCATGCCCCCGTGTTCCGCTCGAATCTGGGGCTTCGGTTGCGAGCCTCAACTTGAGCCAAAGCAGCGGCACCGCAGCAAAGCAGAATTTCAGGTCCAGGGGTATCGGTATGACGTTCATATACAGCTTTTGAGACTGTCGGGCTTGCTGGGTGTGGTTTACGTTTGAGTTTTGAGGTTTAGGGCTTGAGGGTGATTGTTTGGGGATTCAAGTATCGGGTTTTGAAAGCATGTCTTCGAGTTTAGGTCGGGTTAAGGTTTCGCATCTGCGGAACACCGTCTGCCACCCTTTGTCAGCTAAGCAACAAATCACCTGCTTGCCCTAAACTTTGAATCCCAAACCCTCAGCCCGAAAGACTGGATACTGAACCACGAGCTCAAGTCCATTCGCTACTGGCCCGTTGTAGTTTGGGGTTAGAGTCGGTCAGAGCTTACCTTGTGAAGTGCTCTTCTGACAGTCTTGCCAAACCCTAGCAACCTCTTCTATCCCGATATCTAAACTCGTCAACATGTGGAGGCTGCACCTCAGAAAGCCACAAACCCCAGCACCATACTCAACTCTAAGCCACACAGTCCCGAAAGCCTGACACTACCCCAAGAACACTGATCAAGACCTTCTCACTTACTACTACTCTTTTTCTAATCGTCATGAGAATTTCAAGCATTTATTCCACGTCTTAATTCAAGAATCTTTCGAATAAATGCCGTGAAACCCAAACTTCCCCAGCTCCTGGGTTTCCGTTTGGAAGTGCCCGGGGAGTTGAGCGGTGAGCTTAGGCCAGAAGAGCCCTGGAGTTTCGGAAGAATAGGGTTTAGGGCCTGGGGCCCTTTAGGGTTCCGGGGCGGGGCGGGGGGGTTCAGGCAGGAAAGTCTGATTTTTTCGGTTTTGACGCTCTCGGACTGTGCCAAGCAAGAATGGGGTGTAGGGCCGTTTGGAAGGCTTAGGGCTGCAGGGTTGGGGGATGTTTAGAGCCGGGAGGTACGGTTTGGGGAAAATCTCTGGGGTTTGAGGGTTGAGGGTGGTCTGGGGGCTTAAGGTTGCAGACCTGCAACACCTTATCAGAAGTCCAGGTAACCTTTTCAAGGGTTTCTGAGAGGCTTGGGAGAGCGAGCGTACAGGTCACTTCTGAGGCTTTGCTTTTATGCTGCTAGAATTCTTTGGACAAGGGTTTCCGAGCGTTTTCTTTGAAGGCCCCTTAAAAGGGTTTAGATCAATTTGACCCCAAGCTGGTTGCAGGTCTATGATTCAAGGCTTTGGGGCTCGAAGCCATTAGGCCCCAGGCGTTAAGCATCTCTTTCGCAGCCTGTCCGATGCCAGTCGCATCAGAAGTGTTTATGTTTCAGAGCAGCTGCCACAACGACATCAAAACACTGGATGCCCCCAAAAAACACCCCAAGAGAGCAGAGCAGAAAATGACATAACATGACATGGCAAAACATACCCAAACATGCACATGCATGCACGCGTGCGTGTATGCATGTATGCATGCACGCAGACAACAATGGACATTCGGAGCAGCAAAGTTATCAGGCTGCATAGTGAGAGCAGTTGTTAAACAGACAACGCTAAAAACAACAGCCAGTGAATAGTTCTGTTCATAATCAAGTTAGATCATCACGCATCTGATCCGTAGCACGAATAGGACTAAGCAGACAACAACACATATTCCACGGTTGCTAAGTATGAATCTATGGACGTAACCAAAATCATGAGACGATGCGTAAGAGTAGCGACAGGCATAGCAAGATCCTTCTGTTCTTACCAGGATCGATCATATGGCCCGAAAGCGAAGACCAGACCCCAACAAGAAGCGGCCTGCGAATTTCTCCGCAGCGTCGGGGGCTCAGTGGAGGCCTCGAGGCCTCGCCGCCAAGCGTTGCTTGGCTTAGGGCTTACACTGGTGATGTTAAGCTGCCAACTCCAGCAACTAGAATAGGGTTTTAAGGTACATTATAGTATACTTAACAAAAAGGAGACCTCAGTAATAGTACTGGCAGCCAATAGATTTTTTTTTGGGCTCCTATAGATACTCAGCCCACTGAGCCTCCAAGCTCAGTGCTGAGGAATCGGGTTTAGGGCGCTGGGATGGAGTTTGGGGTTTTTCCCTCCTGCTTAGCAAGCACGGGCTTGGGGCTTGGGGGTTTAGTTTTTCGGGGTTGGGAGTCTCGGCGCTCACACTCGGACAATCGAGGTCTGATGAGTGAGCTGCCCATACCGTGCAGCCAAGTATAAGAATAGCAACCTGCCTATCGAGAAAAGGCGGATTCAGGGTTTCCCCTATAAAGCCGCAAACCCGCCTTCCTCCCCAATGGCCGAGGCCATGGTTCTCCCCGCCCACTCCGCATGGGTGGTAGGAAACGGCTGCGGCCGTCGGGTCGCCACGGTTCCAATGGGTGCTGAAGGTCTTATAATGAGGCATATACAAGGTGTGAACAAGAGCTATTGCTTGGGTCATCTGAAGGTCTAGAAAAGTTTCCTTTAGGTCTTACCACGGGTTATGAAGGGCGTGAAGGCTTAAGGAGGTCGTACTCTCAGGGCCCCACAACGAAGCCCTTTCCTATCAAGCAAAACCCTGAATGTTAATTACAAATTTAGGGGCTGAGGCTTAGTCAGGGTTCGAGCTTTGGGTTTCGGGCATCGGGTTCCAAGGTGGCGTGAGGGTGTCTGTGTACAAGGCTTGAGGGTTTGGGGCTTGAGGGTTGTAGGGCAATGCGTTCGGTAAATCCCAAAATGAAAGCAAAGCAAGTCGAGACCCTCCTGCGAACACCCTGAACACAACAAATGAATTGGCATGTTCGGGGTGTTGTACTCGAATGTCCGACAAGGCCCCTCATAATTCAGCCCCCAATTGAGAACAACTAAACAACAAGGTCCGTTTCATCAGGGATCTGGGAATGGCCCCTTAGTTTCTAATACCGATCGAAGATGCGGATTTGCCGCAGAGACCTCGGATCCAGATGAAGAAGTGCCTCCCAGTAGCCAGTGTCGCTGGAGATCCTATAGACCTCAAGAAGCCCTGAAGTTCCATAAAGCGTACAAGCGAAAGCCGAAGTCTTAAGTCCTGAATCCCCAGGCGACCATACTAGGCAGAGGTCTTAGCAGCTGAACAGGCAAAGTTTGGGACTTAACAAGCTGTAGCTTTGAGCGAGTGCGCCAAAGACTCAGAAGTTCAGGTGGCTGGTCCGAAGGCTAAAGTCTCAACTCTGATCTCTGTTCAGGGCTTGAGGCCGAGGATTATCTACGCGTTTGGGGAAGGCTAACTTGCCGGATGAGGTCTTTGGCTTACCAGTCGGTGCTGATGACCCGCGAGCTGCGATATTCTAACAACAAAGCTAGAGTTAGTTTACAAGCTACTTCCAGGCACAGCTCACAGGCGTCAAGCAAACTCTCTGCAAACTCTACTCCCAGAGCCTAGCCCTAGACTATGTTATGTATAAACCCAGGCTCCCAGAGGAGGAATCCAACAGAGAACGTTATGTAGGTTCTCCAAGTGGATGTGCATCACAGGCGTGAAACGAAGACTGTACGGTACGGATGCGTTTCGGTCTCAGCTCAGCCCGTTCAGACAAAGCGTGCGCAACTGTCTGCCTTGCGCGTCATCCACAGCCACTGGGCCTTGCTCGCTGTAGTTGTGGTGTAATCACTGAGGCTTTCCACATCAGAGCTCGTCTTTGCGGCGTATGCACTCAGCGTGACGCTGCACGAGGGGCACCCCCGTGGTGGGTGCCACCGTTGGGACAACTCGAAACGGTCCACATGTGGAAATGCTTCGTCTGGAACGGGCTTGCCCAAGAAGTCGCACAAAGGTGTCCAGCAATCCGAGAGGTTGAAGACGAGGAGGCGCTCTTTGGGAATGGTACGGAAGACCTTTTCTTTGTGTTGCTGAAATCCTTTCAAACATCGCTCTCGGATCTCTGGATCGTCGCGATCGTCCAGGTTCTCAAAACGGCAGCCCCATGCGTGGACGGAGTTACATTCCCAATACTCTGCCCCAAACCCCGGTTGTCGACGTCATTGGGATTCCTCGGCGGATCCTGCCCGGCCTTTGCTTGCAATGCCACCATGCGATTCATGGGCTCTTTGACATGGACAGCCGGGGGAGCGTGGCAGTCCACAGGACCGTAATACTCATGAGGGAGGTGATCGTAGAATCTGCTGTAGCTGTCATACCAAGTGTTGGGATCCGCAAGAGTGTACACAAACTTTGCATCTGGGATTGTGCGCAAAACTTCCTCGTAGAGGAGGTGGAACGGCTCGTCCATGGCTCCTTCAAACCCTTGAAGCAACTCTGCTGGGTAAGGGGTGTCTTTCTCCATGAGGTAGGCACAGAAGGGGGCGCGAAAGCCAGCATAGAATCCGCTCCACAAGGTGTTGAGGCCAAGCGTCTTCAAGCCTGTCCACATGCTTTGCGTGCCCGTGCGTGGAGCTCCTACATCGAGAACGAACTCGGCCAGGGAACAATGCACAGCTGCTGCCAGGCACGGACATCATCTGTTCATATGAAGGCGGCGGCCTTTAGGTGTTGAAAGGCGGCCTTAAAGAAGATCTCGGCTAAGTGCTGGAGCCAAGAGGCTGCCGTAGCCATTTTCGACCACGATTTACAGTAGGGCTTCGGGTTTGGGGTTTGGGATCTTCTCCTCTAGCCCGGTGATAGGATTCGGAGTGTGAGGTGTGTTATGGTTTCCCTTGGGAACATGGCAGAACAGAACCTTACTTTCAGAAAGAAAAGCTTTCGTCTGGTGGCTACGGTCTAACGAGGTACCGTTCCCAACACTCTGCCCCAAGTACAATCCGTCTACCTGCACTGACGAAACCCTACCTGAACCACAAACCGACACGAAAAACCCCAAACACATAGAACAACTCACATAAAGTCGTAAACAACTACGTAAGCGTACAAGTAAATAAATACATAGATAACTACCTAACTAACTAACCAACCAACTAACTAACTAGCACACCAACTAACTAACTAGCAAACCAACTAACGACGTAAAAACATAAATAATGAAACACATAAATTAGCAAGTGAATAAGCACTCACACATTTAGGCTATAAGTGTGTGCATATATGTATGTGATATGTGTTTGCGCGCTTGTGTTTCCATACATAACTGCAAGCACACATAAAAGCGCTGAACACAACAGTCAGAATACCATTGGGTCTTGCTTGTACGACAGCTTAGACGGGCACAAACCCAAGCCAACGTCCCGGAACCTGCTTTTCCGCCTGTGGATTGGCAACGCTCTGATTCGAAGCGAATCGCCTTGGGTTCCTGTTAAAGGATTCCGTTGAAGAGAGAGAGAGAGAGATATATATATATAACATATGTAGTAGGCAAGAAGAATCATCGAGAACTGCAAAAGTAAGACTCATACCCTCCGGAGCTCCTTGTGAAGGAATGGTAGAACCCTTACGGAAACTCCGCGCCCCTCAAACTCAGATCTAAGCCTGGGCCTATGAAAGCCTTACGAAACCCAATATTGAACTATCTTGACAGGAACCCAGTATCGTGCAGGCGGGGCCTCACATGGAAGCACCGCAAACTGAAACTTCCATGGTGGGAATCTCGTCTAAAGCTTCTAAACCATTCAGAGTACAGAGCAGGTGGTTGAGGGCTGCGGATTTGCGGCTTGTGGCGTTCAGTCTATCGTTCGTCGGGTTAAGGGGGGTCGCGCAAGTACAACTTATGCACCGTGAAGCACATTGGGGGCAGACGTCAAGCTAAGCTTTCACACCGAATCGCGCTGTGAGCCCTGGAACCTACGTCTTAGGCAACAGGGTGTGCAGCTTTAGAGTTCAGGGTGGAAGGGTACCCAACTTTGATCAAGCTCGGCTCATCCGAAGCGCAATAAGCTCAAAAATATCAATGCACCCCAAGAAATCCTAGTGGCTGAGTTCCCTGGCAGAAAACAACACGCTTGAGAGATTCAAAGTACCACGGAAGGGAATGACCTACCTGAGCTCATTAACCTTTATGCATTTCCCCGGAGCTGCGTGAAGAGCTGGCTAACTCCAATTCTCCTGCCAGAGGATTTAAGTGTCGTTGAACCTGTCTGTTGGCTGCTTACATTTGCTGGAGTAGAGACTCTGCGTGCTCTGGCAGCTTTTGGAGATCGGGCTTGGTGGAACTCGGAGCTCAGGTTCAAGACAACCGCACGTTCGTAATGACGCCTGGAACCTGTCCGACCAGCATGGTCTCAAGCCCATGTTCGAAACAAATCGGTCTGTGAGGGCAGACAGCATATCCGAAGCCTGTGGGGGCTCGACAGGACCACCGCTGCAATCCATTTCTTCCGTGCACGCTTGCTGTTTGCAATGATGCTTGCGCTCTTGCAGCGTGGCTTCCGGGCGTACATATGAGGGGCTGGCCTGGACACGGGAAAGAAAGTGACAGAAGACATCAGGTTTGACGTGGCATGCATTGGAGCGTTGGAGTTCGTAGGGTGGGTTGACGAGCCCTCGAGACTATGTAGGCAACTTCCTGCTCAGAAGCTCGATTAGGATGTGGGCCTTCAAGGGCTTCTGAACCGAAAAAGAAACACCCAAGGCTCAAGGCCCAGATCCAAACGTCCGAAGCCCTTTGGATACCTGAAGCGTCGAAATGCCCGAAACACCGCCCACCTAAATGTACCTTACGTAGAAAAGCTCCATTATTACCCTAGCAACAGAGGGAAGTCCTTGCCGTTCAGCGGCAAAGCCGAAAAACCTGTGGGTACGGGGTTGAAGGTCTCAAGCTTTAAAGCTTTTGATGGGCTGAGGATTCGAGACTGGGCCTCTGGCTGAGGGGTTGATAGGGTCAAGGTGCGGGATTGGAAGCTGCGGAGTTCCGAGTGGGTGTCTACAGCTTCTGCGAACTACATTTTCTGGTTCCCATCCGGCTATAGTGAGGCTTCGAATTAGAACACAAGTCAAAGACTACTTACCAAGTAACCATGGAGCCTAAATCGCAAAGTTTTGAGCCCTGGACAACTAAGTCCGCAACCCTAATGCAACGGTCCTTACAATTATAACACCCCTGTAAGATCTGTAAATTGCAAGCGCGAGATATTTTCCTTGTTGAAAAGGCTTGCGGCTCCCTGAAGATCTAGGGTCCAGGGTTTGGAACGTAGCTTCATCCAAAACTGCATATGACCTGCAAGCGAGTTTGAAGGTCTCAGGAGAGTCTTCTATAAAGGCCCGATGACATCAAGGTCAGAAGCCCACCAATCCTTATAGAGCCATTTTCCGAAAGAGCTTTCATGGCCCCCGCAACCGAGATGATAACCAACGTGTTAGTCACCGCAAAATTTCATAAGGTACGACGCTCAACATTAGCCGGGCCCCGGACCCACCGAAGGGAACCAAAGCTGCCAGGACCTGGAGCACTCCCAGAGCACAGCAGAAGTAATTGCTCGCATTGTTAGTATTAGCGCTTGTGTTAGCATTTGTATTCGTGTTACTGTGAGTGTTCGTGCTGGGATAACTGTTAATGTTAGTGTTGGTGTTTGTGCTGGTGTGCGCCGTGGTCTTTGTATTTGTCTTCGGGCTGGTGTTATTCATCAGCAGTCAGTAGCCGCGTAGCCAGAGTAGCCGGTATGTGGTAGTGGTAGTAGTAGTGTTACTAGTTTAACTAGCGCCAGTACTAGACTAATTTCTAGTACTAGTACCAGTACAGTAAACCTTGAAACCTAAGCATATTCACGACCTGGGTAAGGAGGTACTTCTGTTCCAAATCAAAAACAGCGCTAAACGCCAAGAAAGATCCCGATGTAGAAGCACAGCTTTGTTGATTGCCAAAACCTGCTTCCCTAAACCCCGAAGCCCGAACAAAACCCTGAATCCCAGCGAACTCTCAATCGCCCTCGCGCCCCTCATGGCGTCTACCTACGGGCAAAAGAGGCCGCACCTTCGGGCGACAAGTCTTCTGCTCCTGCGCTACCCACTCTAGAACTGAAGCTTCAAAGCTTTGCGGCTGAGAGGGTCTTAACTGTACGGCGAATGGAAGACCAAAGTTGCTCAGTGCGACGGGTAATGTGGTACCCCTGGATCTTCGGGGATAAGGTTTCCGGTCTTTAAAATGTGTGATTCGGATCCCATGAGGTTAGCAGACCTTCCGCTGAATGAACGCCACGAAGCCCTGAAGCCCCTCAAGCCTAGGCCTCAAATTCCAATCACTATAATACCAAAACCACTGATAATCTGCGTCTCCCCGTCAAAAGCATCACCCCCAAAGTCCTGTGAAGAGAAGCACCGCGTCGCCATCTTCCAAGCGAGGTGGCGCATCTCCCACCCTGTGCGTCGAGGTTGGAGCTGGTAGTGAGGACAGCAGCAGCCATAGTAGTAGTAGTAGTAGTAGTAGTAGTAGTAGTAGTAGTAGTAGTAGTAGTAGTAGTAACGCATCCCCCCCCGGTGCGACGCCCAGACCTCTTATTTTTGGGACTTGCTGTGGTCGGAAATGCTGTGTTTTACAGCACTTTTTTTCCGCAGTTATCGAAAGTGGCAACTGTTCCTGGTTTCGTGTATTTTTATCATATTTTCTGACATTGTTCATCAATCTCGCACCTGAAAATGCTGATATTTACAGCACTTGTCTTTGCGAATTTCATGATGTTTTACTGTTTTTGGGTGTCTCGATTTTCGTGCCCAAAACCTAGCGATCAGAATCAAAGTTTTTTGGGCCTCATTTTGATCATGATGTTCATCCAAATCGTTGGTTTGGAAAGCATCCATGTCCAAAACCTAATGACGTCCATGGTCTAGCGCATTTTGGTTTGGAGAGCATCCATGTCCAAAACCTAATGACGTCCATGGTCTAGCGCATTTTGGTTTGGAGAGCATCCATGTCCAAAACCTAATGACGTCCATGGTCTAGCGCATTTTGGTTTGGAGAGCATCCATGTCCAAAACCTAATGACGTCCATGGTCTAGCGCATTTTGGTTTGGAGAGCATCCATGTCCAAAACCTAATGACGTCCATGGTCTAGCGCATTTTGGTTTGGAGAGCATCCATGTCCAAAACCTAATGACGTCCATGGTCTAGCGCATTTTGGTTTGGAGAGCATCCATGTCCAAAACCTAATGACGTCCAGGGTCTAGCTCATTGTGGTTTGGAGAGCATCCATGTCCAAAACCTAATGACGTCCATGGTCTAGCGCATTCTGGTTTGGAGAGCATCCATGTCCAAAACCTGATGACGTCCATGGTCTAGCGCATTTTGGTTTGGAAAGCATCCATGTCCAAAACATAATGACGTCCATGGTCTAGCGCATTTTGGTTTGGAGAGCATCTATGTCCAAAACCTAATGACGTCCATGGTCTAGCGCATTGTGGTTTGGAGAGCATCCATGTCCAAAACCTAATGACGTCCATGGTCTAGCGCATTTTGGTTTGGAGAGCATCCATGTCCAAAACCTAATGACGTCCATGGTCTAGTGCATTTTGGTTTGGAGAGCATCCATGTCCAAAACCTAATGACGTCCATGGTCTAGCGCATTGAGGTTTGGAGAGCATCCATGTCCAAAACCTAATGACATCTTGCTTCTTTGCATCGCACCGAGCGGAGATGGTACTTTCCACTGCTGAAGCGTTCCTTGTCCTTGCTACGCGGCATCTTGGACCGCGACAGCTCTGATGGAACATGTTGTACATCCACGAACTCAGCGACCGGCGTCGCACCAGGGGGGGATGAGGTAGTAGTAGTAGTAGTAGTAGTAGTAGTAGTAGTTGTTGTAGTAGTAGTAGTAGTAGTAGTATGTCAGTAGGTAGTAGTAGCAGTAGTAGTAGTAGTAGTAGTAGTAGTAGTGGTGGTAGTGGTGGTAGTGGTGGTAGTGGTGGTAGTGGTGGTAGTGGCAGTAGCAGTAGCAGTAGCAGTAGCAGTAGCAGTAGCAGTAGCAGTAGCAGTAGTAGTAGTAGTAGTAGTAGTAGTAGTAGTAGTAGCTGCTGCTGCTGCCCTACTATTCGTGATATTAGCATTTTTTAAGTCATTGCTATTGTTATTGTTACTAGTATTACTATTGCTCCTACTACGACACACTAGTACTACTATTGCTACTACTACTACTACTGCTACTACTACTACTGCTGCTACTACTACTACTACTGCTACTACTACTGCTACTACTACTACTACTACTACTACTTCTACTACTACTTCTACTAACTACTCACTACTCACTCCTAACTACTAACTACTACCACTATTACTGCTACTACTACTACTACTTCTACTACTCCCAACCGGAACTTATCACCTTCGATCACCTTTGGTCCTGCTGCACCGTCTTCTCTGCTTCTGGCTTCTACCAGCCCGAGGAGTCCCTTCTGTGCCAGGTGTCACGGAGTCACGACGCCAGGAAACACCAGGATATAATGTAAGGTGCTCTGCTTTTGTTGAAGCAACCCTTTTTTTGCAGCAGGCCACGTTGTCAAGATTCAACCCTAAACCATAAATCCCTGAACCCTCAGTTCCGAACCCAAACCCCCGAGACTTGCTGCTAGACCGCTTGTTCTGAGCTCTTGGCATAAGTCGCTGGAGCCTGCGACGACCGGATTTGATGTTAAACTAATAGCGCCACCATACCCATAACGATACCAAATCAAATAATCTACGCTCACCAGTATTTATACAAGGAGGCCGATGCTCGCTCTCACATTTGCGCTGCTGGTTTGGGTCTTTGAGGTTTTGCAGGGATTCAAGGCCGAGGGGTCCGCAAGGTTTAGCTTGTACAGACTTAGATTCAGAATGAAGGACTTTGAGCTGTGGAATGTGGATTTGTGGGCTTCCTTAAGAGCGAAGTTGGAAACTCAAGTGGGTTGAGGTGTAGAAATTAAGATTCGTGGGCTTACGCTCCGGGGCTTGGGGCCTCGACGTTTTGGGTTAAGATTCAAAGGCTGAAGGTTTGGGTGAACACGTTAACGTGCTGTACCGTATAACGCTGCCGAGTTCCCTCTGTTAGCCTTTTCCTCTGAAGACCTCCCCACCCCAAAAAAATCCCCACCCAAGAGCAAAAACAGCTTTACCTAACCTCAAACCCTCCCCCAAAACTGCAAGACTCCTTCAAGCCGAGCCTTCCGCGCCGTGAGAGCCAAATCGGATTCTGACCTTTCAACGAGAGATTCTTGAGATTTTCCTGCCCTAGACCTTTGTTGATTTCAGGTTTTCAGGGTTCAGCAGGGCTTCCTAAACCGTTGTCCTTAAGGTTGTTTTGGGGTTTAGGTTTAGGTCTTGAGTCTTGAGCTGTCTCGAGTTCCTCTTGAACCCTTCTGCACCTGGACTATGCATATTCCAGGAACCGAGGCGCCGCCTGTGCTGTGGACTCGTGCCACACGGCTACCCCAGACTGCAAAAACTGATCAACTGGTCGTGCCAAGTTTCAGGATGCAACGACCACGTGGCGACAACTCCAAGATCGTTAAAGATTCGGGAAGTAAGTGCAGGAATGTCAGGCAACAGCACATCACCCCAGCCTCTCAAACCCTAAACCCCAAACTCCTAAACCTTGAAGTTGTTTGGGGCTTTGGGTTTAGAAGGTCTTGAGGCTTGGAGCTTGAGGGTTTTAGGAATGGGTTTCAGGTTTCGCGATTGGTTTCAGGGACTTCAGTGTTTGGGCTGCTGGCGTTTGAGGTCTCAGCATTCGGGGCAATTTGGGGCAGGTTTGTGGGTGTAGTTCAGGGACTGTTGGGATTCCAGCTTTTTTGTAACATCCCTCTTTCGCCCGCAAGGATCCGAGAAGCGGTTTGTCCGCTGGGCATATGAGGAAGGCACTTGCAGGTTTGAGCATTCAGCGTCCGGGGCTGCCACATATCGCGGGCTTGAAAATTCAAAGATCGACGGATCTTGCGAAAGGAATTCGGAAACCGAGGTCCCAAAATGCGTCGTTTACGAGACACCGTTACGGGACGTGTGCGGTCTTTCTTGGGATACTTAAGGGGTCTAGAGTCCAGGGTTCGGCTCGCACAGGAAAGTCTCGGACTGAGGCGCGCGCTGAGCGGAACCAGCGAGAAAGCTCCATCTCGACTGCACCTCAAGTCGACTGTTAGCTTCGCAACTTTACTTTACGCTACTCTACTGCAACCTCCTCTAGTCTTCCAAAATCGCTGGGACGTCGCTGGAAAAGGCAGCCCATTGTGAATCCTTTCGCTGGAGTCTTGGTCTTGGCACTGACATCCCATGCGCACTCGCCGGTAGGACCCAAAGGCCCAAACACTCCCGGAAACCCACCGCCTTTTTTGTGAAATAAGGGACCAACCAGCAGCAAAGGCCCAAGCAAGCCAGCCTACATTTTATGCAGAGTCCCCCTTTAGTTCGAAGCCCGACACACCTGGACCCAAACGCCCTGAAGCCGCGAATGCAGTGGGCACTTGATGGAGAAGTGGTCTCGGCTGATGTACCTGGCGTCTCGGGCCGAAACTTACGCCTTAGCCCCACACCTGTGTCTTGTATCGATCCGATGACCTCGCGGTTAGAGCTTGGAGCCACAAGTGCGACGTGCCCGTCATGACATGGGAGTTTCCGAAGATGGGGGCCACTGATATAGTACCCTATATAGCAGGATCCCTATTATAAGGACCCCAAGAGAAGGTACCCCTAATTTTCGGAAAATCCCACATGTTGCCGAGGAGCGATTTGACGGTTCCGGTCTTGCAGGGTTTTCGCCGTGAGATGCCCTTTTCTGTTGAACCTTCGAAGCAGAAATCCACAGACCGTAAACCCTTGAATCGCAGCTATGTCTATGTAGCCGAATATCTGTTGAATTCCCATATGTACATATATACTTGTGTTTGTATTATGTACGTATCTCTATTCCTGTTTATACGTATGTCCCTTTTCAGTTGTCGGGCATATACACCTTAAGCCTTAAGCCCTCAAATGCCAGAGCCCGCAGGCCTGGAGCCCAGCATTCCGTTTAACGTATAAACCCAAAAACCGAAAGCCTCGCTGGACTCTGAGACCCGCGGCCGAAAAGCCGGAAGGCTCAACCCATACTACAAGGCCTGACGAAGTAGACGATGTCATCTTGGGGGGGGTAAGGCCCTAATTATACCAATGGCAACAGCATCTCCAGGCCAGAGGGACCCAAGCACTCCTTCCACGAACCTCAGGCAAGATGTGGGCTTGTGGCTTCTGTGGCTTCTGTTAACTTTGTGTTTTCATGTCTGAGAGTCAGGATTCGTGGGGTTTGGAGCTTATGCTCAGGGACCCGAGTCTTCCAGCCCCTTTCTCAGTTTCGCCCGCCTGTGCTTCCACTGGGACATGCAAGGTCTCTTCGACTGAGGGGGTCTTGCGTTTACGAGTCCTTGTCCTGAAGGTCCTTCCATTGCGATCGCATGCCCGCAACACGTCGGCTTCCATCACGTCATGATGACACTGTAGCTTCGCAGGCTTCTGGTTCCTGGTGCTTCTGCTGCTCAAACATTCTTCCAGCCTCGCTCCACGTCTCTACGTGGGACAATGGCCTTGTGCATGAATGATGCAACTCATGATGCTACCGAAATCCTTTCGTTCAGAGTCTGGGGAGCTTTGGGAAACTAGAAGTCCCTCCTTTGGGGGTTCGACCACGGAAAACTGTAGCAGAGCAGGCTTGACAGAATCACAAAACTGCCCTGGGCCAACCCCGAAACCGGGATGGCGGAATCCAAAGCGCCGTGCATGAGGCCCCAAGAACAAATGGCAAAACGTGAAAATCCACAAATCAATCCTACTTGACGAGGTCTTAGCGGCATAACGATCCCCCTCTAATGCATCCAAACCCATGCATGAACTTTATAACCCGAAACCTCATCATGTATCTTAATATTCAAAACCCATGATCTCCCAAACCCCCTTGAGCACAAAACTTGCTTCACCCCCGTAAGCCCTCCTCACAAGCCCCCAATAGCCCCCAGGCCCCTGTGTGCACGGCGATTTCTCGTGGAGTTCCCGCTGGTGCGCTCGCCCGATTGTCAGCCCTGGATGTGGGGCTTAGAGCTTGTTGACTCAACGGTTTCAGGGGCTAGTTTCTGAAATTTGGGCTTGAGCTTTTCGGCCTTCCAGTTTAAGGATATCGGGCTCCGGTTGAAGGGAGCCCAAGCAAGCGATAAGTGTACTGCTCTTGACTCCTAAACTCTCCCATCATCAAGGTATCAATAAATGCATCCGACGCATCCAAAATCTCAGTCATTTATTCAACCCACGACCTCACAATGCACCCCAAAACAAGAGTGCAGAACTGTTGGGAAGTCGCAAGCTTTAAGGCTACCCTTGGTAACCCGAGCTTCAATTAGCTTCAGGTAGGGCGGTACTTGCTGCGGGACAAGATCGTGCTCTGGTGCTCTGGGCGCAGGTGTTGTGGGTTGTGGCCTGCGTGATGGTGCGACGACATGCGTTTGACCGGCCAAGGCATCGCAAACAAACTGCTCGCATGACATGCAGGAAGCACCTGCGAACATACATAAACTGCATGAAGCACACTCCCTGCAGACATGCAACCTTAGACCTTCGCAAACATGGCGATGGGGCTATAATCTTTGATATCGTTGCGCGACATTAATGGGAGGCCAAAAAAATCCCATGCTTTGCCGGGGCTGCTGCGGCTGGCATGAGAGCATTTTGTAACATGTAGACCAAAGGATTCCGGACCAGAAAGCCCGGAGCACTGAGCAATACCAGCTGATCAAACTCAAGCCGAAGAAACCTCCGCCAAGCCTTAACCGGAAACTGCAAGGCAGGGGGGGGGTCCGTTGTAACGCCGAGGAGAAGCTTATTTGTCTCATCTTAGTCTTTCTACCGAGCTTGGCAACTTACACTCCGCAAGTCTCGGCTGGGCTTCCCGCCGTTGTCCCCTGCATCAACTACGCGGAAAGCGTCTGGAAGGCCCTGGAGCACTGGAACTCTCTGGTTTCCTGATTCCGTAGCCAAGGACACGTGTGCCGTGCGACCAAATGTTCGCGAGATTACTTCGGGTTAAAAATCTTCGGACTTGATTCATAGATGGATAGATAGATACAGGGATAGATCATCGAGAGAGAGAGAGAGAGAGAGAGACAGAGAGAGACAGAGAGAGAGAGAGAGAGAGACCGACAGAGAGAGGGAAGACAAAGAGAGAGAAAGACAGAGAAAGAGAGAGAGAGAGAGAGAAAGAGAGAGAGAGAGACAGAAAGAGATAGAGAGAAAGAGAAAGCAAGCGCAAGTCAAACAGGTTGAAGACACCTTACTGGGCTACCGAGTTGGCTTCGGCCTGGCCTTCCGAGACACTCCAGCCCCCCGTCACTCCTGCCTTCAAAACAGCTGAGCCGGCCAAGACAAGTTGAAAAGGCCTCGGGGATAGAAGTTTTGTTTGATGGCTGCTACAATTCCTACCATGTATGACTTGAATATTGCCAAACACTGCTACAAACCCTGCTGCTGCGACTGCCACTCTAGACTCTACATCTTACTAAGACATCGTCGTCGTCCTGGGCAGCGAGTGTTTGCTACTGCAAGTGAACGCTGAATGTGTTGTTTACCCGAGAGGTGTTGTCCACCTAAGCACGCGAAAATGAGTTTAAGGCCCCACGCAAACACACACACACACACACACACACATGTGCCGAAAGCAGTTTTCTGCATCCAGCCTGCAGTGCCTTTGCTGAGGACGCTTGCAGGAGATTCATGGAAAGCCGAAAGCGAGAAATCCGTAAACGGCTTGACAAGTTTGACAGGAACCTGCCAACATGAGAAAAAAGCATGTGAGACATGGCAGCAAGCAAGTGACGATACCCTGAATCCTTCCTAACTATCTCGTGTGCAGAGCTTCAGCTTACAGAACTCATGGTCGGAAGCTCGGATTCCCTTGGCAATATCTATGCTTGTCAATTTTTTAGTTTTGAGGGCTGCGCATGAAAAAAAACCTTAGGGGGCATGAGCTCAGGCTTAAACCCTAAACCCGAAAGGGCTTGGGTTTTAATGAAGCTGATGCCAAGCTGCGGCCGCGTCTTCTGGCTCTCTTTGGAGCCCTTCAGGTGTCGGAAAGAAAGGTAAGGGCGCTGGAGGCTTGAGGTCTTCTTCCCTTTGAGATTTAAGGTCTTGAAGGTCTTTCGAGCCTTTGCGGGAGTTAGATGGCTTGCAAATGAGATCTCGGGGATTCAGACTTGAGTTATCGCGCTAGGCATCGGGTTCCGCTGAAATTTCCAAGCACGGATACGAGGCTTTGGCATTTTGGGAGCCTCCCTAAGCCCTCAACCGACATCCGCTCCGACCCCGAAACTTGGGCCTGGCGGTCAAGTAAGATTGTGCCGGGCTCGGTGGCACGCGAGGCCAGTGAACCTCATCGCTGAGTCTCGATACTTTCGCTCTGGGGTGGCTCGGCTCTGGGGTGTCGACACTCAGACACGGCAGGCAAGGCTCTGCACAATCCAGGTCATCTCGGCAGACTAAGACAAGGCACTGCCAAGGGGTTTAGGGGTACAGGGATTTGCGATGTAAGCTGTAAGGCTTCAGAACAGCATGAAGTGAATTAATTAGGCTTTACGTGTCGGGGTTGTTGCTTGGGAGCTCAGAATTTCCCAAATAACTACAAAACCCTACCCTGCACTAGCGATCAAGAAAAAGATAAAGAGAAACAAACATCGGCTTTAAATGCTCCACTCGAAAGCGAGGGGGGCTTGCGTGATAACAAGCCGCACAAAGTCTCATCGTCCAGGCCCATGGACACATTTAAAGCTCCCCGCCCTATCATTATGTTAAATATGAACAAGACACCCCCTCTAGTGACTCTAGTGGCCATTAGATCCTTCCGCAAAGGAGCTTGTCGAACGGCTCTGCCCAAGCCACAACAAACCTGAGTTGAAACGGCGGTGGTACTTTGGGTTGCGACTCTCGCAAGTTACGCGACATTCTGGGAATAAGGCGTCTAAAAGGGTTCGGGCTTAACTGGGCCTCCAGGTTAAACAAATCTTGCACAGAGCAACTCCAATTTTTCTTGGGGGGGGAGGGGCGACAAGGTAATGCTGGAAGGCTTTTTCGAATCAACAGCTGGTTGCAGCAGTAGCAGAAAGCATAGTGTGAATCCGGATCTCACTCGCAAGTACACTGAATTTCCCTTCTTCCTGACACAGGCACGGAAGCGAAGGTACGGCGACACACCCGTACCGTCCTGGAATCAGAGCTTCTGGGTCGGGATCGAATTACCTGGAGGCTTAGAGTTTAGAATGTGGTTTCTTCTATGTCGGTTTCCGTGCCCAGCGCTGCGGTAGGGTTGCGTTCCTCAGGTTTTGATGGTTTTTTGCTTGGAGCGTGCTCCTCTGGTTTTGCCAGCTTCGGGTGCACTCACAGACGGGGATTAGGACGAACCCCAAAATGCTGAGACGCAGCCTTTGCTTAAATCCCTGTCAGACTTAAACCCCGACCATTATACTACAGTTATAATAAGGAACCCCCTTAATAGTAATAGTATTGGTAATTTTTCGGCCCCTATATTACCTACACGGCTCAGTTGAGGGTGATTGTCAAACACAAACCCCAAAGCCTTCAGCATGAACTCCATACCCGAAGCCGTAAGCCGGAACTTCAGGAGGGGAACTGCCTTTCCACTGTAGTAAGCTTGGCTGTCCTGGGCGATAAGTTCGATGGTGTCGCCAACCTCCCATGTCGATGGCAGGCCCTTAATCTAGCTGAGGGGGATGAATATCGGGGCTGACACTCTGACACATGCAATAAACTGACGAACACTTGGCGGCAGTAAATTCAGTAAACCAGCACCAGAGCAAGTGTAGAAATGCTGACGGCGGCGGTATGCTCATCCCCATACCAACTTTATACTGAACCCTGATGACCCCGAAGCCCCAACCGAACAACAGCCCCTGGAGCCCAAAACTTTGACGGGATTCGTAGTTTTCTGCACTGTCCGCACTTCTCGCTCTCGCACTGTCCGCACTGTACGATTCCAGGCTTAAGCCTCGACGATATACGTGAGAGCTTCATTTCTACCGGAAAAGCTGGCCAGTTGCAAATTTCGTACTCGTTGCTTCTGCAAGCGGGAATGATGCGGTCTTTCCTGTGCTCCGTTTCAAGAGAGTTGCACTATGCCCGAAACCCGGGAACAAGAGAAACCCTTGGCATTACCAAGCCGAAAATCCCCCAAACACAAAAGTAAACCCCGCACCACTAGACATTAAATCGGTCTCAAAAAAATACATACAGACCCTAAAAGCCCACATCCAAGCCCTCGAATCACAAATCCTGACCAAAACATTAACCCCCTCGGCACCTGGATCACCTGCCTGCCTCTTCCTGGCAGTTCTCTCCCAGCTAGGAGAATCGGGTTGCTGCCTCAGCACTCGGGCATGCAAGGGTGTTACACGTCAGAAAGCCCTCAAAGCCTTCCAACACCAAGCTGCAAAAGTCCTATGGTTTAGGAGCTTTCGTAACTGGCATAGGGCTTCTTCAAAATTTTCTCAGGGGGTTAGCATATAGGTGCCCTGAGTAGTTCGAACACGGTTTAGGGGTATAAAGGGCGATGTTCGACCTCTCTGCCAGGAAATCGTCACCTTCCAAGCTCCTCCGGCCCAACACCCTAAGTCTTTAAGCCCACACCCGACCCCAAAGCCCCTGACCCTAACCTAAACCTCAAGCCTGAATTCCCGAGCCGGTTCAAGAATCCTAGCTGAACCTGGAACCATGCAGAGATCCAACTTTGTTGAAGTCTGAGGGAGGAGAGGGGGGGCTGATTGTTGTCCCAAACAGCGGGTGTGGGCCATTTTGGACATGCATTACCCCGCTCGATCTTCAGAATACTGGAAATGGAAACCATGGCCTGTGAACCCGAATCACTTTCTGAACCCTACTGAAACCTTTTCAGCCTTTTCCTTACACCCCTGCGCCCTAACCATTAAACCTTGCTTGACCTCAGACCATTAAAAACCGTCTAACCCGAACAGGAGAGAGTACCAAGAAGGGCCTGACGAAGTCTTATGACAGAAAACCATTCCCTTATACTCCCCTGCTAGTTTTTGCAACATCTTCCCTATCCCCTAAACCCCAAACCTTTACCCTAAATCCTAAACCACAGCCCACAACTCCAAAGCCATGGCGCTGCAGTTCGTCACTTCAAATCGGACTTTGGAAGGAGGCAACTCCTCGGCCAAGCCCGTGACCTCTCGCCGTAGGTCCGATAAAACGACATTCGGAAAGTGTTATATGGCTTGGAAAAGGCATGTTGTACAAGGGTTCCAACAGGGGCCGTTACCGGAATTCGATCTGTCAGAGGCTTGTCTTCCTTTGGTGAATAGTGGGGTTTGCTTAGTGGGTGTCTCCTTCGCACTGACGTACACGAAGACTCCGAGATTGTAGATGTGGATCAAAGGGTTCATTGGGATTTAGGGCTCAGGATTTAAAGGGGTTTGAAGTTTCTTTTTCTCCAAGAGCTCATAGTTGGATATATATGTATATATATGTATATAGATGTTTATGTCTTAAAGCTTTAGAGAGCCTTTCTTGGGTTTTGCCCCCAGGCTTTCGACCTGAGCGGGCTTGATGGAGCGTGGTTTAAGAGCATGCATGTATCAGGTTCTAGAGGGTCTCGGGGTACTGTAGGAAGTGCTTGGCTTTCAGCCTTTCAGCTGATTTTCTGGAAAGCGGCTTTTCGGCTTCATGGCCTTTGGGGCCGCGGGGTTCAGGGGCCTAAGATTCGGAGCAAATCTTGAGGCGAAAGGCTCGCATGATGCTGGCACTGCGGAACTCCATGCAGGTCCTCGTGTATCCCCTCAACAACTCTTAGAGATTCTTAGAGTCTGCGGCGGAGATCCTGCAGTTGCTCTGTGGGCATAAAGGTTTTGCTGGCACGCATACTCTGACTCACGTCTAACTTGTGTAGATTGCGCTTGCAATGCATTCTAAACAGAAACGGCCGTTCAGCATCACTACCGCCAGCAAGGCATGCCCATACACAAGACTGCACATTCTGAATTCTTCAGAAGGCTAATCTCAGCATCAGAACGAACTAGACTCCTAGACTTTCATGTTGAAGCGCCTGTGTGCATGCAATGGCTTTGTGTTTTGACTAAGCTACCTTGTCGGTGCTGGAGGGGGGCCCTGGCACAGCTGCCAAGCTACAGGATCCACCTTCGTGCAAGACACACAAAAATGACTCCAGGAAACGCCGATCTAAACTTCAAGCAACCTCTTCTCCCGCTTGTCCCTCCGCGGCCTGGAAATGAGTCCGGGAAACGTAGCCCACGAACCTCAGCTGAGAGTATCAGGTATGCAGGGGCTCAGAGATGAATGAGCGCGCGGGGTGATGATGAAGATGCTGATGATGTTGAGGTTGTCATCAGAATGCGATAGTAGGCTACTAGCAGGCATCATTATTCTTGACTGCTGGCGGAACAAGTGGTGCACTTCTTGCTACATGAGAAGGCCTACCTACATGACAAATCAGAGCACTCCAGCACCCGCAAGCTTATCCATGCCGTACTATCAATTCTCCCTTTCAAGGTCGCTTCTGAATAAACAATGAACCAGCATCCTTTGTGGGCTCCCTTTGTGAAGCCTAAAACGTCCGAAAACCTCAAAAAAAAAAAGCATGACAAGCACCTGCAAGGCTGGGCCAAGGCCATGGCACCCACTGTGACCGGCTGAGCTTCTGCAAGTTTTCGAAGAAACCTGCGGTTCTGGCGAGGGGGAGGGAGGAGGGGCTTGGGGCCTTGGCTTGGGGAAATCATCTTTCGGCACACTCGGACAAGCCAGGCGAGGTTTTTGGTGAGTAGTCAGGTGAGGTGAAGCGTTTTCTGGCACAACGCCGGGGCTTCTCAAAAGGGCAATGCTCCGTCTCCCTAACAGGAACTCGAGCCGACCCTCTCACTCTCTGACTTAGCCGCTTAGCGTGTCGAGGCCTAGGAAAGCTTCGGAGTTCAGACACACCCGGAGTTCCAAACTGCCGAAGCCCGCAACACAATGCCGACATTCAGCAGATCGTGGAATCCCTAGCAGCAATCCCAACCCAACCCCACGACCCCCCAAATCCTTCAAGCTGTAGGGTGAAATCTACGGGTCTCAGATGCCTTGCTGTCGAGTCCTAGCCCAAGGACTGGAGTCCTGAAGCCGTAAGCCTTGACAACCTGGCATGGGTTCCGAGCCCCGAAAGCCCTAAGCCCCTGAGCCCCATCTTCAACATTTCGAATCTCCCCAAAAGCCGCAAGAGCCTGGTTGACACTGGCGACCGATGGAGGTGGGGCCTGGATGCAACGCATCAAGCTGAGAAAGGCTAGAAGTCTTGGGGTTCAGGGCTACGGGCTTCAGGGGGTTTCGGCGTCTGGGGCCAGGGCGGAAAGCTTTGAGGGTTTATACGGTTTATGTTTCGGTTCAAGGGTATCAGGCTGATTCATGTTAAAGTGTGTAGGATTGTAAGGTCATCCCGAAACCGCGAACCCAAAGTACACCCAACGCCTGCAAGCCTCTTTATGGAACCACCCCAAACCCTGACCCCAAAACCAAACCTCGAAACCTGAAAGCTCTGAAGATCTCCCATGACGCTGCCACGTCGCCGAAACTGCAATGCCGGAAGCGCTGCCGTGAGCTAGCTCTTTTGCGGTTAACAGTGGCAAAGTGACTTGAGCATCAACGCCTGTACACTGTAGGCCCACCTGACCACATGCACCCGACAAGTGCCGGAAACCCTTACAATCCCACCCTGAACGCCCACAAAGCTCAGGGATACCTTAACCGTTCGAGGGTTCGTTCTTCCTAAAGCAACCCATTCCCGGCGAGACCAGTCCCCCAAAGACTGCAAAGGCCCTGCAGCTCGAACTCAAAAAACCCGCATCATTACCACAACAGGCAAAGCCCCGAAAACCTCAGAAAGCCACCCGAAACTTCCAACAGGTCAGAACTGAAGAGGGCACCTCCCTAAACCCTAAAACCATAACATCAAACCCTAAAAACCCTAAATCCCTAAAGACCCTCTAAGTTAGCCTCTAATCCCTAAAAGCCCCTGAAAAAACCCTAAAATCCCAAACACGCTTAACACGCGCTTCCCATCGGCTTGGCGTCGCATGAGCCGCCGGCCCTCCGAAGAGACCAGGATCTTCCGCTCCTTCTTACGTCATAGGGACCGTAAGGGGTAGGGAGTAGTGGACAATATAATCTAGGCCTTATTAGGTCCTTATTATGGGCATTAAGGCCCCATACCCCCCTCAGGGTCCCTATGATTACACGGGTACAAAACAAGGGCTCGTAGGGTAAGGGCTACTCTGATAAGTGACTACATGCTCCATGAGGGAATCAGGAAATTAGAAGGCTTACTATTGGGTAGTTTTCGGGTTCAAAAGGGCTCCAGTATGAGCCCTACAACCCCAACGTGGGCTCAACATCGGGAATGACGGAGCCCGTTCGACTAAGAAATCATTGAAACCTATGCCCTCGCTTAGGTAAACTTCCTGATGTTCCCGTACGTGGTTGGATTTTGCAGGCTAAAGCTAAACTTTGGAGACCTCAGGGCGATCCTCTGCGATGAATGCAATGCGTTCGGGCGCACGTCCTTGCTCCCAAACCCCAATGCACTCGAATTGCACGAAAACCAATCCAGATGTCTCATATTGATCATCAAACGCACTACAGTCGAAAGACTCAGAGCACGGAGAAATTATGCTAAACTAGGGCCTAAGCCAAAAACGCCCAACCCAAGGTCCTCAACGCTAAGCCCTGACTCTGTAAGCACGAAACACACCGAACTCAGACTACTGATAGAAAGTCCCACACAAACCAGAGAAGTTGTGGCCTGCTTACTCGGGCCTCGACCTACCAAGCTGCTGCTACAGTAGCATAGCATCTCTGCATCCCGCCGCGGAATCTACCTTTTTCAGTTTATGGCGCGAAACGACAGAGCTTCAGGCCGGGCCTGAAAGCTTATAAGTTCTGTGGAACAAGTTAATTTAGGAGTCAAGTTCGTGATCTCTCCCGGGCCCCTGGCCCGAAGAATAGACAGGGAAGGCCCGCGCAAAAACAATCCCACGGAGCGTCGGGGCTCCAAACCCCCTCCTCGCTGCCCCCGGGCCCCCGTGGCCTCCTTTGGCAAATGATCCACCGTCTCTCCTGCACAGAGCGGTTGGTGTAAGGGTCTGGACTTCGGGAAAAAGCAACGGATGCACGGTCAGGGGTTCCTGTGAGGCTTTTCCGCAGCTGTGCAACGCACGACGGGTGCTCCAAACCCTGCGGTTTCGGAACTTCCCAATGCAAAAGACCGCGCAAGCTCTGTAAAGCTTTGGTACTGCACTGCCCAAATGAGCGAGAAATAGCAAGCACTGCCCAAGGCAGGTACCGCCACAGAACTTCACTAAACCCTTCAATCCCAAAATCCGTAAGCCCGCGCTAAACTCCCGAAACAAACACCCTGAAACACTCAAGCAGAATCATACGAGCCTGTAAACTCAAAACCCAACGGCCATCATCCCCGTCCCCTCAAGCCGGACATCGATGAACACGTAGGTTCTTCGAGTTCAACCCTTTTCAGAAACAGCCCTGGCAGCCCTGTATGTGCCGCCATTGAGGTGGCCTTAAACATCGTCTTGGAACTCAAAGGGCATGTTCCACAGGTGCCCAGGAGGAAGCACGACGTTCAACTTTTCACTTGGTTTCGACAACACCTCCCATAGTCATGTTGGCATTCAGCCGCATGACGTGGGGACCAGCAAAAGTTCAGCATAACACAGTGTGCCAACACTGGATGGCACGAACACTGTCACCAAGGATACACTGCCTCGCAAAAACTGTCAACTTGCATCTCTCTTCCAGGAGGTCCCAATTGCAACGAAACCCTAAGCTTCAAGCCCAATGTTTAATTGACCCAGGCCCCTAACAGATAAAAGAAACATCCTACCCCGCCGAAGGGCCTGCGAGCCGATCCTGGGACAAGGCGGCCGCAAGCGAAAAAGCAGCAAGACTGAAGATGCATCTCTGAACGATGCTAATAACAATAATAGGACTAAAACTATTAATACTCCGTCGTCTTAGGACACCCGGCCCTGCTCACTTGCACCAAATCGGACGCGCAAAGGACGAAACGAGAAAACTCCGACAGTAAGATCACAACAATGCGAAACAACAGTGAAACCTCGGGTGCCGGCGCAAACTAAGGCATAAGCTGCGGGACCTCAGCTTCAGGGTCAGAGTACTGGGCCTGGACCTGGGTGCTTCTATAGGCCGAGGAGCCAGGAACTTTGTACTGCTTTGCAAAATTGCTTCCCGACAAAAAGCCGTCTGCCCAAAATGCGCATCAAAGCCTGATGCCTCACGTTCACCCTCTTTGTTGAAGTTTTTTCGAACACTATCGATTTGCTTTCAACCCAGCCGCCCGTTACAAGACCAGCACCGGCCGTGTTGGGAGGAGTGGCCTGCTTAAACACCCCGACGGCGACACTCAGTGTACAGCATTCAATGTCCAGGGTGTAGGGGTTGATTCGGCCATTGCGGTAGGGGATTGTGGGGGATGGCGGTTTGCACGCCGAGCGGGTCAACGTGCGAGGAACACAGGTTTCCTCTGAAGCCCATTCCCACTAGGCTTACAAAAACCAACTAAGTGTCACCTGCAGGCGGTTAAATCACTTCTGTCTTGCAAGAGCCGTACTATTCGGATCCCTTTCCAAATCCTTCTAAGCGGGAGGAGGCCTAATCACAGTATCATGAACCCCGATGAGACCACTGCACGCCTATAAGTATAATTACCCTATACAGCCATCACCAAACAGCAAAGCCCGAGACCACAATACTAAGGACCTCCGGTAAACCCCGAAACCGCAAGAGCCCGAAGCCTAGGAACCAGTCTAGGGGCTTATAAGGACACCACATCTTAAACCTACGCTGAACGGCAAATCTGTGAGATCGTTCCACACCCAACACCCTGCACCTCTTCTCTACCTACAAAGCCAAGAGCCTTGGTGCCAAAGAAACTCTTCCATACCAAGCAAACACTCCCTCAAGCCCGAAACCCTAAAAGCCCTGATCCTGCAACCAAAATTTACTCCACAAGCACAAGCGAAAGAGGTCCCGACTGGACCGCGCCACCGTGGGCACCGTGTCCAAAGACTGTGGCAGGGCTTCCTGCGGATCTCAGAGTTCAACCCCGTTACAACACTCACGAATAGTAAGCCAGTTACTAACCTTTTCATTCAGGCTCGTTTAATATCATACCCTATAAGACGCCATTTTGAAGGTACAAAGGAACCCTGGTAGCTTCCAGGTTTTGGGGCAGGTTAGCAGTGGCCCTAATTCTTGTTGTCCGGGGGCTTCAGGGTTTTAAGGGCTTGACTGGCTCAGAGTGTAGGGCTTCAGGAGACAAATTACGGCAACTTTCAACCTTAGAAGCGATTGACAATCGGGTTTTTTCGAGAAGGGATCACGGAGTTTGCTTACAGGGTGAGAGTGGATCTGATCGACTGTTCGTGGTTTACAGCTTCTAGGCTCAGAGTTTGGGGAGGTGGAGCGACAAATGCGGCCTCAGAGTGTAGAAGTGTTCCTGCTGCATGCGGGCAATGGCCAACTTTCTAGACACCGCTCAATTCCAGCTTTCCGGTCTGGAATCTGCTTGTCTTGACTCCGGCCAGGGATAACGATGGTACATCTTTGTACAGGACACCTGAAAGTCGATAACCGATGGAACGAAGCCCGGAACCTATGAGACGTTTATGGAATGTGTGGCTGACTGGCTCGGTCTGCAGTACGACCCCTCACGCCCTCAGTTAAGGTCTCCTATGCAGTGACAAGTTGGCGCCGCCATGTGCTCAGCACCTGCAAACCCTCGGCAAGGAGAGGCTCCTGCGTGGGTGCTGCCTCCACTCCCCGACGGATGAGGAACTGCAAAGTGAGGAACACCTCCCCAAGGACTCACGGCTGTTACGGCCGGGATGGTTCAGGGTCTATCTGGGCATCTAACTGCCTACTATCGACAGGGTTACGCCTTACTGTCAGCACGGGTTCACGGATAAGGAGGATTTGCTGAGATCTGTCTGTTTCTAGTGACCCTTAGGCCCTTATCCTAATCCTTGCAGTAACCCTTCCGGGACCGCGGAGGCCAAGCCTCCCCTTGGAAGCAGAAGCTCACAGACGAGCCGTCGCGGAGCGTCACCTCCTCGGAACCCGACCTTGGGGTTTAGGCCTGGGGGGATCTAGGCTTAGGAGAGCACTAGTTGGAGAGAAACCACCAGCCGTATCATCCCTTCGGATTCCTTGATATTCAAAAATCACATTCACCAAAACTCTGGTCCAACTGACTTGGCCTCGACAATAAAAAAAATCTAGAAACCTATGCCTTCACGAGCTTGTCCCTGCGGTGCGCTGTTTTATGTTATTTTCGATTGGCGGGGTGGTGTTTTCCATGAAGCTTCAGTGCTTGCTGATCAGAAAAACATGTACATGATCATCCGTGTGTGGGAGCCCTGTACCTTCAATCGGCACTAGTCGCTAACCACCCCGAACCCTGAAGCCCTTATTTGCACAGAAATTAAAACTCAAAGCCGTGCACCATAACACAACTCGATTGCAATGCAGGCCACTCCTCAGCAGCCACGGAGCGACCGTCCACCTCAAAGGTCAAGGAGTTTATCTTGAGTCTTGAGCTTGCAGGGCCGACATAGGGCTTAGGCCCATGCTTGACGAAGTATTAGACGGACTCGAATCTCTGTCGCCTAGATCTTCGGGCGAGCAGCACAGCAACAAACGAAGGTTTAGAAGGAACACCTGAGGAATGTGCCGCCCTCCATCCATGAACAATAGTGCAAATCTGGGTCCTACGAAGTTGGATCCCGCTTGTCACTCTGCGCAAAGGACTTGTGCAATCGCCTCAATGGCTGCGCAACCCTAAACTCCCCAGACTCTAAGCTCTACGCCGTCGTTTAGCTGGTTGTCTTTACGACGTCTGCTGCATAGCTCATGTAGATCAGACATTCCAAGCCAAAGGCCCGCAAACCCTGCATTACTCATCATTACTCCCCTAAATACGAAGTCGCACCTTGAGGGGGTTCGGCGATAGTGGGCGCAGCCGCAGTGTGGGCTGCTCCTGGCCAACGCTTGCCGCTTAGGTTTATAAGGTTCAAGGCTTTAAGGCTTCAGGCTCTATCTCTGACGGTGCTGAGAGCTGAGGTATGGCAGGTATAGTACAAGCAACGGCTTGAATAGCTTGACTATGGCTTTGGGATGTGTTGTGCTACAAGTATATGAGGAACCCCGAGAAGCAGCACAACTAGTTTAAGTATTCAGGCTTCTGTATTAAGGACCGGTTGATGTAAGTCACATCGCAAACCTAGAGACTTTAGAACAATCCCTGAATAGGGATCCTGCAGCAGCTCCCCATCAACCTTGAGAATCAAGCCACTTTGGCTGAGATGAGGAGACTTTCGACTTGTCGTTTCGGTTTAAGGTCACAGGCCCAAAAACAACAAATATCAAACCCAGACCCCAAGAAGGCTAGCGGCTGGCAGAAGCTCTTGGGCTAAGGGGCTTTGGTCGGGTAGCGCGGGCGGTCTGTCCGTCCATGTTGGCATCGCACGTTGATCATCGCAACAAGTAGCTCAGACGGTGCTTCAGCAGTGATTGTTCCGGTCGTGGATGCACTCAACCGTTCAACAAACCAGCTGGGTGTTGAGCAGTGTCAGTGTCGCATTTCAGATACCAAACTCACACAGCCTCAACCCGGTGCGACAAATGCCGATTGCCAAGGAGCCACATCACATCGTTTAACTCTTAAAAACCCAATAACGATGCCATCAAATACCGCGCCTCACGGCCTTAAACCCTCAAACCAGAACCCTGGTGACGCCCTCCTTGTCGGGTTCCGGTCGGAGCTCGAAATGCGCCCGCCCGATGCTCGAGAAAAGCTGCCTTCAAGATTCGAAATGGGGGATCCGGTGGAGTTAGGGGTGGGCGGCAGCTGGAGGGCGCGGAGGAGCTTTCTGTTGGCTTTTCCGGGTTCTACACGTTTCCAACGAAAGCTTCGAGACTCTGGCAATCAAAGCTTGCGAGCTTAGGCCTAGGCAGCCGTTAGTTTACTTACACAGGGCTTTAGGTTTATGGTTCATGGTGTAGGGTGGCGACATGGCTTGAAGTTGGTTTTGAACCATGGACATTTGCTGAGACCGCCCTGATGATCATGGCATTTCGGACGCTGCAAAGTCTGCAACTCGTGCTCTTGGCTACTTCGGTGTGGCTGAAACCCAGCTTAAAACCCTGAAGCCCTCACGCTGAAACCGTACGGCTCCAACCCCAACTTCATGTAGCCTGACAGCAGGCCCCAAGATCCTAACTTTTTGTGTCAAGTGTGCAGTTGGTTTGGGATCGCTGGTTTAGGGTTCAGAGAAGCCTGGACTGTTGCAAAACGGTCGTGTAACAACGATCTCGTCACCAAATCCCCACGACCGCCAACGCATGTTAACCCCCAAACGACCTGTCGACAACGATCAGCAAGTTGCTGAATCACGAGCACCCTCGACCCTGAATCACTGAACCCTGAGACCCCTAAACCTGCTGCATAATCCTAAATCCATCCAGCCATAAACCAGATGTGCTCATGAGCGTTGCAAAGTGGAAACATGGGACGTGTTGCAACGATAAAATCTAAAGATGGCTTCGTGAACCTTGGAGAGTGGGAATGCGAGCGTATGCTAGAGCGAAAAGGCAAGCCCACAAGCCCTACAAGTAATTGTCTGCTGCACAGCTACATTGAGCAGCAGATTTGACCGGTGCAAGGTTTTGAGCAACATGAGGCACTTGCTGCTTCCACATGCATCTAACGGCTCCCAAATAACATCAAATCACGTTCAGTGCAATGCTTCGCTCTCCATCTGTCCGACGAGGAAACAGGATCCTGGACTCTGAAGTCCCGAAAATGCCATGGATCTTGAACAGTGTAAACCTCAGCCCTTAAGCATGCCTGAACTCGAAGGCCCACACATGTGAGCTCCATCATACCCGACCTGCATGCGATGTGGACCCGAAATACTAGAATCCTCACCAGAAAAACTTCTAAGTTTGGCATCCCTTGTAAGAAAGTCCCAAATAGGCCCCTTTAAAGGCAAAAGAAGAGAGACCAATCCGGCCTGTCAGGCACCAGGCGAGACAGCAGCTCCAGCTGATGCTGTCGACCCACCATCCAGGGCGGCTGTTCCTCTTGACGGCGTTTGTTGCGGTGTCGGTTTGGGCTCTGGTCTTTGGGGCTTACGGTGTAGGATTTGGAATGCGGAGTTCAGCTTCAAAGTTCCGGGTCTCGAGGGTGGAGCATTCACGGGCCTTCATTATTTAGAATAGGTTGGGGCAAATCATATTCTCAATTATGGCTATATCAAGAACCCTAAGGAACAGACTTTGCAATTGCTCAGACGTCTTTATTACCTCTCTTCAGCCTGGCACCCTCGAACTCCCAAGTAAACGCTGAATCTCGGCTCCGTGAGTAAAGTCTCCTTCTAAGCCCTGATGCCAGCGAGGAAAAGCTGAAGTCCTCCTCGAAAGGCCCAACCAGTCAGTTCGAGCCGGGACACAACCGAGCCTACTTGTTGAAGCCTGCTTGCAACCGTTGAAATCCGTTGAAACCAGACTCCTGCTGCAGGCTTTGGGGGTGTACCCTCTCAACAATAACAAAGCAATCAAGATACCCTCTTGTCAGGGCTCTAAAAGCCCAACAAACCCAAAGGATGACCAACAAACCCATAAAAACTGCTAAACCGCCGCCGAGAACTCCAAAGGACCTCTCCGCTTGCCTTCCTGAAGCCCTACACCTCTCGCCCTACAAAAACCATGTAGAAACCTTCTGGAACCACCGATAAGAGTTCTCTGAATCCGAATCCCGCAATACCCTGTACACGAAAATTAAAACGCCAAACCCTCTAAGACCCTCTGCGACCCTGAATTAGCAGAGGATGGCTTTGGTATCCATTGCACATATCTGCGTCAACGTGGCCGGCTCGAATGGCCAGCGTTTCAGCTCATGGGGGAGCCTCTCCAGGTCCTGAAAGGAAGGTCTAAGGTGAGGTTTCGGGTCTGCGGTGTCTGTAAAGACAACATGATCTCGGCAGAGGAGTTGGGTGAGAAGGCGGTAGGATGATTTATTGGCAGACTAAGCAAAAGTTGTTTCAGGAATTTCAGGTGGAGCCTTTAGACGCTTTGTTCCAGGGGCTCTCGGATTCCGACTCACAGGCAGAGGCAGGATGTTCATACACTGCATATACCTTTGCGAGCTTTAGACCTGATGTTCAGGGCTTCACTCGTTGCAGCCACCTCAAAATGCGGAACTCAATCCCTCTACTCCCTGAAACCCCAAACCCGTAGGACAAAAACAAATCAAGTCCACGAACAAACGACAAGGCGAGGACTCTCAACCCTATTGATTAAGTAAGCCTGGCCGAAACGGTAGGAGCCCACACCCTGAACCTAAACCCTCTACTCCTAGCCTCAAGCCCTTGACGGCCTGGCTGGAAGAGTAAGTGCACTCGAAGCCGGCATAGAATCCTTGGCTCTTGTCCCGTTCCGGCAAGCGAAACAGATCAGTTCTTTGAAGCTGTAAAACTCCGATTACATCCTCCTCAAACAACAGAAGCATTCGGTGGCTCTGCTGAGCCCAGAATCCGGCGAAGTCGGCTTTGGACTTCTCCGGCATGGTGGCTTGTGAGACGCAAGCCTGGGAACCCAGAGATCTCTCGGAGGGTTTATTAGGGGGTAGGATTTACCCGATTCAAGCTTCGGCTATAGGGTTTCACATGTAGGCATAGCTTCTTGATAGACGGTCAAGATTTATAAAATTTTGAGCGGATTTACGACCCTTGCCCTGGATAAGGATCACGATTGTAGCGTCTTCAGAGACGAGGGCGTAGCAGGTGCAATGATCCGGAGAGCTCAGCTGAAGCATTTGGGAAGCCTCGCCTGCGAAGCATCCCTCAAACCGAATGTGCACAACTTATCCCCCAACTCCACGGAAAAATAACAAGGCTACCCGAAGGCACCAGAAGAATCACGAAAAGGCAGGTTAATGTTAGAACGGGCATTTGAAGGCGATGGCCTGAACCTGCTGAAGGAGCTTCCCCGCGACGGACGCCATGCCTTGACTCAGAGTTCCCATGGCTTGTTGCTTAGGGCTTTGAGGCGGCGAGGCCTGCGAGGTTCCATGGCTTGAGGTTTTGGGGATCGCGGGGGATCTGCGAGTGGTAGTAGCAGCATCTCCTCCAAAGACCGAAACCGTGTCAATGGCCGAGGTGCCGGGTGGCGGCTTCGAACCATCAACCTCCGCCGACACGCAGGTCAGAGCCACCTGTGCAAGGGCGGTCGTCTTTTGATACCCGCTTGGTTCCTTTGGGGAATAAACCTAAAACTTGCAACAGCGCTGATCGAAGCTTCAGGAGGTGCCTGAACGTAAAACATGCCTGAACCCTGAAATCCATACCCTTGCAGGAGGTCAGAATCCAAGCGCTGGGGCCCCAAGACGACTCCCGCCAGTCCCCTTGTCCTACTGACGGAAGCAGCAACCTCCACAAAGTCCGGGGGCTGAGTACCGCATCAAACTAAGTCTCCCCGGCAGCCCATAAACAGAAGAGCCTCCATCTCTATCTCTACCTGTACCTACCCATCCATCTATCCATCTGTCCTGCCTATCGATCCATCTATCCATCTGTCCATATGCCTATCCGTCTCTCTCTTTTTACTCTCCCCCCTTCCCCTTCCCCTTCCCCTTCCCCTTCCCCTCCCCTCTCTCTCTCTCTCTCTCTCTCTCTCTCTCTCTCTCTCTCTCTCTCTCTCTCTCTCTCTCTCTACAAAATTATATAGATATATACACCAACTGTATATCTCTCTCGCCGTTTCTGGCAGACGTCCCCTCTCTTCCGCTCCCGCGCCTCGGCCATGGCACAGGCGAAGGGCAGAGGCCAAGCCGCGCTCCGGTCCAGAGGAGAGCCGAGCACCTCGAAAGGAAACTGACAAAGGGAACTCTCAGAGGCTTTAGAATATTTAGTTAAGGGGTAGTTTAGGGTAGTCTATAGGGTGGTTTAGGGTAGGTATAACGACGGGTTTTAGGGTTTAGGGTAGTTATTATGGGGTTTAGACTCTTTAGACTTCTTACGCCTTGGGGACCTCCTTGTCCAGCCCGACCCGGAAGTGGCTGAGTTCGAGTCAACATCAACGCTGTCACATTCTGTCACGCCTGGGGCAATTGGGCTTGCCCGAAGTGGCACAATGCCCTAACTACTCACTGTCAAAGCTATACTGCGTCGAATACTTCCTAAGCCTTAAGCCCCCAGCGCCACGCCCCTCAATAACCCTAAACCCTAAACCTTTCACTTCAAACTTTACACCTTTAATGCCCCGAATACCCTCAATTCTAAAGCTCGAGGCCCTCAACGCCAAACCTTACTTTAGCGCTGAATCCTAGGCCCGTTTCCCAGACCCGAAAAGCCCGTGGAAGCAAGCACAGCAAGGAAAGCCCAGCCCAGCTGCTGCCCGCAGGAGTGAAGCCTCCGACACGCCGGGGGCCCCGGGACCTAGCAAACTGTTTTTTTCTTTGTTCGGCCCGGGCTTTGTGGGGTGTATGCCTGTATAACTGCAGAGCTTTCGGGCATGCGGGGTTTCGGGTGGTCGGGCTCCTGGATTTTAAGGCTTAGGCGTTGGGTGTACACAAGAAACCTAAAGCTCCTAGGCCCTAAACCCTTTTCTGAAGATGGTTTTATTATTTTTATTAACAGAAATTTTGCATATATATATATATATATATATATTTAGGGCTCAGAACACGGGCAGAGGTCCCGATAGCTGATTGCCCCAGAGCTCGGAGAGCTCGTTTTGGTCACGGACCATAGTGCCTAGATCGCCTCCCTGGCATCGCCATCTTCGGCAACAGCGAGCACGTGCTCGCCGCTCTGTGAGACAGAGCCAGCGGCTGCGAGAGCCGCCTTCTTCCAGGGCATTGTGGCTCCTGGAGACACACCATTCAAGGCCTCGGTATTCTCGGCGAGTGCGGCATATGGGCAAGGACAAATGGCCTGGCAGCGGAGGTGGCTACCATCGCCAAGGTGGGTACAAGTACTGGCGTGGTGCTTGGTCGCCCAATCGCAAGTACAAGGACGATACGAGGCCGGCCAAGTCGCAATTTCCCCGCTACGACGCACACAAGGTCGAGACAGACGACAGGCCAGCGATCACCGAGATCAGCACTTCGGCTGCTCCCTCGACCTCGAGAGGGACTCTGGTCGACGAGGTCCAGGCTCAGCTCAACGCAGCTCGGAAAGCCGAGAACAGGGTCCGCAGCCTGATGGGGGCCCGCGATCAGAAGATCAAGCAATGGGCCAAGTACAAAGAGGATGCCAAGCGGGCTTTCAATGCGGAGCACGACAGACACCTGCGTGCGATGGACAAGCTGGAAGAGGACCTACAGGTTGCGGCCATGCAACGGGCGGAGGCACAGGAACTACTACAGTCTTTCGCGGCACTCCGGACACTTCGCCATACTGGCCCGACCGAGGAGACGGTCGACACGGCATGGGACCAGATGATGACCGAAGACTCTCGGCGGGAAGAGTGGGACCAGGCAGCCCTTCAAAGGCTGCTCCGCAAGCCTCCACCGGGCCTGAGGAGTCTGGCAGAGAGAAGCACCCGGACTGGCCGCACGGATCCTGGTACCTCAGCTCCGGATGGCGAGCCAGTACTGACCAAGTCCTCGGCGGCCTTTGGGGAAGGCCCTCCTGGCGATGCGGAAACGGAAACCTATGCTGGCCACCCCAAGGCTACACCGTCCAATCCCTACCTTTCTTCACCGAGTGCAAGGGTGGAGTCTCTCTCGCCTATGACAAGCCGCCCCGTTCGGTCAGCAAGCAAGAACAGAGTGCCGGTCAAGACTTTGACCAAGCCGGAGGTTGTGACCGGCAGCCGTTCCCTCCAGGAGAAGTTGGCATACAAGCGCCAACAGGCCATGAGAGAAGAGGGCGATGGACGAGAGGCTGCTGTCGAGGAGCCAACAGTCTCTGCAGGCCTCCAGTCCGAAGCCGAGCCGGTCGAACGACCTCCCCGCACCATCGACCTCCTGGACGACCACGAGATGGACTAGCCAAGGGGCTCCTTTGCCGTCGTTGTTTTCACCACTCGGTCAGCGTGGTGACAACACGGCGACATTGTACAAGCTGCTTGATTTTCCTTGCTCAGGAGTCTTGCCACAGGCCACTCAGCAGGCTCGAGAGCCCGACTCACTGGACTGACTGGTGGTGTCAGCCCGTGGTGTCAGTGCTCCCTGGTCAATGCGAGTGGCCTTGTGGCAGGCCTTCCTCTGTCAAGGTAGGGCCACCGTCTCACCTTGACTGGCCACCAGTACAGCTCGATGGGGCCTTTAGTTTCTCTAGAACTCGGTGCTGCTCCGGCCATGGATTCTCTTTCTATGCCCTGCCGAGGGCCCCTTCTTCGACCTTGGGCTTCCCTTCCTTGCTGATGCGTTATCCTGCCACGGGCACCCTTCGTCTTGGGGAGCTCTGACAGGGTACACATCTGTCTCCTCTGCTGGCTTCACTACACATTGGGCTATTGTGTCAGTGGAGCTGGCCTCGCCATTTCCCGGCACTGCTGCTGCGTGTGTTGGGCACGGTTTTGAGCGTCACCTCCGCCGGGTTGACATTTTCTGCGATGGCCTTTGCTGTGGAGCACCTAAGAGAAGTATCGGTGGTTCTGCCCACGGCTTGGCTGTCCTGCTCCCTCTGGCCACATCGGAGAGGACCTTCCAAGCTGTGTTTGTTGAGCACCTAAGAGAAATATCAGTGGTTCTGGGACTTCCGCCCACATTGCAGCTCTCCCGCGAAAGGGCCCTTTTCCATGTCTTCATGACCTTTCTGGTTGGATCTGCCAGTTGGTCAGCAGTTTTGATGACTTGATTGTGCAGTGGCCTGCCCTGGTCTTGTGCATTCTAGGCGGGCTACTTTGCTTCTTTTGGGCCGGCCGGTTTGGTGACACCGGCCCTGTGCGGTCGTCCCTTGCCTCTGCCCTGCAACAGCGGCCTGGGCACTCACATTGTCTTGGGCTCTGTGCGGCTGTTGGGACATTGCTCCTTCACCAGTGGCCGAGCTTGACAGAAGTTGAGTTGCACGCCTCGGCTATCTTGCTTTGGGCCCCGCTCTTGTTGCTGAGTTGCTGTCTACACATGCTGCTTGAGGCACTTGCTTTGCGTCGACATTCTGGGTTCAGGCTTGTGCAAGGGTTCGTCGCATGGGCGCCGTGCTGTCTGCGTTTGGCTTTTGACGTCCACCCTGCGCGCTCCAATTGTGAAGGGGTCCGGCGCCGCCCTGTTGCGAAAAGTATTCCTCCTCAGGGTGCACGGCGAGGCCGCTACTTTCACCTTTGGATGGCATGTTGTCTGTTTCCTAGTCTGCCGACCCCGGTTACAGCAGGAGTGCCTGGACTCACACCCGGTTTTGTTCTGCTGACCATGCAGCAGATCGACGGAGGAAGTGCCATGGTACGACCTGGTCCTGCCAATGACCCCGAGGACCCTTACCCCGGTCGGCCACACCTCATCCCGCCTGAGGACCTTATCCCTGAACACGGGGTTTACGCAGTAAACCGACCCTGGTTTTGGCACCATGATCATGCTACGCTTGGCCCACAACTGCGACTTGATCCTCTCCCCCTGCCAGCTTCGTCTGCCATCGCCGAAGAGGGAGGGTGGTTGGGGGTGTATGTTTATACCCCCTACTACCAAACTGTCACTGCTGCTGTTCGACCAATCAGCAACCGGCCATTGCAGGAGATCAAGGACATCATTAGGGATAAGGTTCCCGGGGTACCACAGGACATTTTCGAGGTTGTAGTGCCTCTCCGTCCCCAACGGTTTGCGGGATATGGCTCCTTCATTCGCTTTCCTGAGATCATTCGGCACCAAGGTCCAGATGGGCATGCGGCTGTAGTGCTTGATCTCACCCGTGTTGGAGGACGCTATTTTGCCACGGTCCTTCCCAAAAGGATAGAGCACCATGAGCTCATCCGCTTCATTGTCCCGCTTACCCACTACAGTGATGAGCCCTTGCGCCTGCATGTCGCGTTTAACCGGCAGGCTTGGCCAGAGGATGTTCCCGTGGATCTTCGAGATGGTGATGTCGTCCTGGCCATGCATGGAGATTTGGCGGCTCCAGCTAAACACAGGATTGAGACCCTGTTTCAGCCTGGGGCCGAGTGGGGGGAGCTCAGGCACTTTCCAGCTGTTGAGACCACTCAGTCAACGTGTGTTCTTTTCGGGGACCAGAAGTTCTGCTTCCCTCCTCACCACCACTATGGGGAGACGATAGTCCAGGCCACGGCTAGGTGTGTTGGTAGGGCGCCTCACGCCATCTCCCTCTGTCGCTTCCCCACACATGACCTGGACATTCATGGGGACGCGTGCCCTCAGACCATTGTGGCGATTGACCGCCCGACCCCGCAACAGGAAGGCACACCTCACGCTGGTCGGCGAGATGTTTTTGTGTTATGTGACCTTCGGCCCTTTGGCCGCAGCATGCGGTTCATACATACACATTACCCCGCCATCCACTTGCAAGGTGCGATTTCCATGTTTGAGCTGTCGGTTCCGCCCATATACAGCATCGCAGTGTTTGGAGGTACCTACGACAGAGCCGACATCGGGGTTGTGGGCAACACTACCTTGCTTTTCTACCCACGGCTTCGTAGTCTTGATGATCAGGCCACTTCTTCCCAGGGCTCATCCAGCTCCACCTCCAAAAAAACCTTCTGTGCAGGTTGATCCTGCCGTGCCCTCAGACCCACGTCTTGCAGAAGACTCGCCAACAGCTGCTTCAGCAGTTGGGCACAGAGATTATGAGGCCTACATTGAAGAAGCCTTCGGGCCCCTTGGAGCGGCTTTGCACGGTCCTACGGAATCGACCAGGCATAGTGCTGCCTCCAGCAGTGCGCCTTCCGCTACAGGTCGCTTGCAGCCGTCTCTGAGGGCCCTGACAATGATGTGGGCCCGTCCGGTACCGCTGCCCGTGCCTCTAGGAGCTTAGACGGGGTTGGTCTAGGGGTTCGTAGGACCCAGGCTACGACTGAGCAGCGACAGGCTGATCAACCTGGCAGACACCACCCCCCCTATGAAATCTATAGGCCCGACCCGCCTGCTTTTGCCGTCGATGCTCACAGTCCCGACGAGGACGAAGCCGACACAGTATGGATGCAGATTCTGGCCCTAGTGCATACACCAGCCTATGTTCCGGAACTCTAGGCCACCAATGCGTTTTCCTTGTGGTGTAAACCATGCTCTGGAGGATGTGTAGGCAGCTCGGGACGAGGTGGGTTCCTCTTGGTTTCCACAGCTCCTTGCGGTCCAGCCCCAGCCGCCCCAGCCTTCTCGGGAGTTTGCCTCCTTCGTTGCGTTGCCGGAATGGGAGACCGCGGGTTCCGTTGTCCTCCTGGATTGTCGTCATCTTGGCAAGGGTGCCTTTGCCGGTGTCGTTCCTTCCATGGCTACACGCGAACAGATCCTTCTTGCCGCTGGCACCGGAGAGGATGCCACACATCAGGTCTTTGTGCATGGGTTGTTGCAGGCTCTGCCACCAGACCAACCCTTGGCCACCTTCTCTGGCATGTTGATCGCAGTTCTCCCACAAGGGACCAACGCGTCGGCTACGTTTGATCTGCCTACCATGCTTTTGCATCGGGAGCATTGGGATCTTCAGGTAGATCTTCCGGGCCCGATTTTTGTTCCGGGTCACTATTTCAGCCTTATGACTGATCATGGGGTTGTAGGCTTTGAGGTCGGTGCAGGGCGCCGTCCCAACTTCAGAGCTGATGTGGCCGAGCACCTTGGCATTCCTCTCGAACGGCTAGCGCTTCAACCAACGTCACCCCAAGTTGTCGACCATCTATGTGACGGTCACATCTCCAGTGGGGTTTTGCTTGCATCTAGCCGCCATGTACCCCAGCCACCTTCGCCAGATGCGCCACTTGGAGTGGAGGGCTCCATTATCATAGCCTTGGATGCTCGGCGGCTCTTGCAGGGTTTCCATAGAATGCCGCTTCTTGACACCTTTGTGTCCCTCTACACCATTGTGGCCCCTTTCACCATGTTGTGTCCTGATGGGTACTTTGTCTCGGTTAAGGGTGCCACTGTTCAGAATAGAGCCGACGGACCAGGGTTTCTTGTCAGGAACGGCCAGCTGCTCTGCCTTGAATTCCAGGAAGACTTGCAGCTAGATGACGCCGGGGATGATTCCGATGGCGATCACCCAGCTGTTGAGCCCCCCAACCCGAGAAGTGGCTCGCCAGACAGTGCAGACCCGGATGGGCCCTCTAGACGGAGTCGCTCTCCCCGTGGCCGAGAGGGGGATGCTCAGCCCACCACTGCGACCCATGGTCAACCTCGGGCCACCGACCAAGAGTCAGGACGAGATGATGTTGCCTATGTCTCGTCTTCGCAGGGTGAGTGCCCTGCGGCCTCACTTGGGACGATCGCTGAGGACCCTGGGTGCCCTTCAGGTGATCTTCCTATACAGCCAGAGAGGGATCCATCCCTCCCGAGTCAACAGACATCCTCGCATTCTCTTGGCCCAGCATCGGACCTTTCTGCTGCAGCATCTTTTCCCTACCCAGTGACTTTCGGGATTCTTGCACACGACTACACGATTGAGACCGTGACTGTTCAGCTTGCAATCCCTTCCACGAGTGTTCAGGCTCTCGCTGCAGTGACCGCGGCCAGGACACCGTCGCATGCCAGGGCCTTTCCTTGTCTTACGCCGACGCATGTCCAGGTTGACGAGAGGTGGGGCCTGCTAATTGCCACCCCGGAATGGATTGGAGAAGGGGTCTTTGCTTGCTTTGACACTTATGCTTTCGCTGCACGCCTATTTGTCATGCCAGTTCCTCCGATTTGCAGCGGGACCTTCCTACTGGATGCCGCTAATGTTGACTTCCAGGATGTTCCCGATGTATATGTTGATGGCACAGGACCGCTTCAGCCCCATGAGGAGGCCTTCCTCACCAATGGTTCCTGTGTGCAATTTCTTCCCCGAGGACACCCCCATCATGCAGTGGCCAGTCTTGACGAGATGCTGCAATCACACCTCCCTTGGGCCTCGCCTCCCGCCTTCCCTGCACGGGTGTACCGAGACCGCTACTGTCTTGCCGGTCAGGACGGTTGCAGAATCTTTGACGTCGCGGACGGCCGTGCACAGCATTACCGCGAAGATGCTGCTGCCCTAATTGGTGCCGTACAGCTGAGCTCCTACTGGTACCAGTGCATTCACGGGTATACAATGCTAGTGTTTGGGGTCGTCGTTGTCATACGGTCGTCGTTGCACTCTCGGTCGGGGGACTGGCTCTTGACAGTCAACCCGCCGCTGCGCTCATTGACGCAAGACGCCTTCTACAAGGATGGATTCCGGTGCTCACCCTCGACGGGTGGCTTGATACCCATCCGCCACTCAATGGGTCAATCTTGTCTCTGGCCAGATTCTTGTTGCTCTCGTGGCAGCCACTGCTGCCTCCCCCACGGCCGCATCTTCGACTCGGGCCTCCGGGGCCGATGGACCGGACTCATTTGATGACTCAGAAACTCTCACTGCAAGTGGAAGTGTGGTAAACTGATTCCGGACGTCCGAGCTGCGGACACCCACACTCTCACCCCTGCACACTCCCTGGCCTCTGCCCTTTGCCTTGACGCATGTCCCTTGACGACCATGCGTGCGCTGCGGTCTGGTCTTCTTCCGGTTGTCGGAGCTCTCCTTTGGACCTGTCTCCTTGGCACAGCGGCTGCATCAATACTTGACGCCGTCAGCAGTGACATGCTTTGTCGCTTCATTATGTGTGCTTCGACCCTTCTTCTGCGTGCGCGCCGGCCGCTCCTCCTTTTCGGCGTCTCTGTGCTTCTCTGTTCCACCGCCCTCCCCGGCGCCGCAGCCGTGCAGTTGCCACCGTCAAGGACAGAGTCCGCTGTGTCTTGTTCTGCCTGTGCTGTGGTGGGTCATAGCACCGCAGTTGGCCGTACCATCCCGACCCCATGTAGGGGTAATCTGGTACTTCCCTCTGTGCATGTTTCTCCTCTGTCCGGTGCGGACGTTGGGGGACACAGCATTTGTGACGCTGTTGAGGAATTAGAGGATTGGGATCTTGCGTCTCTGCAGACGCTTCTTGACCGCAGTGTTGCGTTTTCTGCCCGCTGGGCCTTCCTGAGCGCCACCCTGTTGGATACCCTCCTTGAGCATTTCGGTGGCAATCTCTCGCAGTCCACACACATGGCTATCCCAGCCGACTCTTCAACACGAGTCCCTGGCCCTTTGCGCTTGACTGAGCACTTGCCCAATGCAGTTACTTTCGACATCGCTAGTGCTGCATTCTGCTCCAGGTGTGACATCGATAAGGTTGCAAGTGTGACACGACCACACTGGCAGCTACAAGAAGCGGTGCCCGCAGATGCAGCCATCGCACATACCTGGGCTCCGTGCCCGGTAGCGATTGCCTGTTTGGAGCGCCTCGACCTTTACACAGATGGTTCCTTCGGCCTTGGAACGAGCGCTTGGGCCTTCGCTGTTTTCGGCACTCTGCAGGGTACTCAGGTTTTTGTCGGTTGGGCTGGTGCGCCTGTTCACCCTCATGCGTGGCTGCTTCAGGCTCCTAAGCATATCCCGACTGCCATTCACGCTGACTGTGAGGTCGCCCTCCGCCAGGCCACTGGCCGCTACGGCTCGGCCACCCATACAGGTCTAGCTGTTGCCTGCCGTCACCTGGGACCGGCGGTTCAAGCAGTACACCCATGCTTCGATCCCAATATCTCCCATGTGCGATCACATCAAGGACAGCCCTGCAACGAACTTGTCGACCGCCTTGCCAAATATGTCAACCAATGCGGTGTTGCTCACGCTTGTGAGTCCTCTGGTCTCACGAGTCTTGCTGGCTTGTGCCGTTCACACGGGTTGGCATGGCTGTGGCTTGCCATTTCCGCCATGCAGGCTCCTACACAATGGCCACAATACCTCCACTCTGGTTTCCTTGACAAGGACCAACTGGCCGATGCCTCTTCCCTGGGTGATGATGAGTGTCGGGCCCTATTCGGACTGCACCGGGATGCCACGCCCACACCATCGCCCACCTCCTTCTTTGCTCGACTGTGCATGTTCACCTTGAATGTCCAGTCGCTTGCGGAGACATCCACGGTGGAGGAGTCGCCTGCCTCCTCTGGAGACTTCAAGGGCCGCGCGGCCTTTCTGCGGGAACAGTTGGATTATTACGGGGCTCACGTTGTTGCTCTACAGGAAGCAAGAGCCAAAACAGACAGCACCATGATTTCCCAGACGCACGTCAGATACTGTACGGCCAAAGACCCACAGGGGAACTTCGGTGTTGAGCTATGGTTTTCTCGGCTGAAGTCCTTTGCCACTGCCGGGGGTACGGCGATTTGCTTTGCTCCTAAAAATTTTCTTGTGCTGGACTCCAGCCCCCGAGACCTCGTTGTGAGGTTTTCTCGGGGCAGCCTTCGCATCCTTTTCGTTGCTATACATGCCCCGGGAGCGACACACCCCCAGCATGCGGATTGGTGGAACGGGCATGAAGCTCGGTCGGTTCGCCAGGGGCAGTGATGTCGTTCTTCTTGGCGACTACAACACACACTTCTCTGAGAGTGTCGATGGGCATGTGGGGGATTTGGTTTGGCCGTCGCCGCATCACCCTGCACCTGCCCTTCTCACTGTGCTCCGGGAACACAATCTTTGGATCCCTTCCACCTTCTCCGCATGTCATTCGGGACCCTCTGAGACGTGGTGGCCCCCAGCTGGGGGGGCCGGAGCCCGCCTTGATTATGTTGCTGTCCCTCTTGCATGGAGCACCTTCCAGGATGGCTCTTGGGCCGGTGCGGGAGCCGACCATCCTATGATCGAGCCGCCATGCTTACAGAAGAGGGTAGCCACTCTCGGGGGCATCTTTGCTGAGGCCCCGCCTCAACCCTGGGATCTCAGTGTGCACCGGCACTATGCCCGGCTGCAGGAATATTTGACTCGATCCCTGGCGAATGCATTCCCTGCCGTTCGCGGTCGCTGTCGTGCTTCGCACTTCAGCGCGCATACATGGCAATTGCGTCAGCGACGCGTCTGGCTTCGCCGCCAAATTGCGGCCTGAGGCCTCGGACACACTGCTCCCGCACTGGATGCGCCCTCCTGGCATGGCGCCGCCGCCTCTCCCTCACTGTTGCGTCACTCGTTTCCGTCCTTCAGCGCGCACGGGACATTATCACCCTCAGTCATCATGTGGCTGCACTTCGATCCACCAAAGTCGAGCTGCGACGGGCAATTAGGGTTGATGTTAGCAACCGGATTTCTGAAGCAGCTGCCGCGGCCTCCACCACTGCCACTGGAGACGTTGTCTCGCGCTTGCACTCTCTGCTTGGCCCCTCTGCCAGACGCACCAAGACCGCGCGTGGTCTTCCACGCCTGCAAAAGTCAGATGGTTCCATTGCACAGTCTGTAGAAGAGGTGACGGACGCATGGATAGAGCATTTCTCGGGCATTGAAGGAGGTCAGTCCAGGACCCGACGGCCCTTGTCACCGCTTGTGTTTCCCAGCAAAAAGCGCGTGACCTCGAGGACCTCGCCCTCTCTTTTGAGGATGTTCCGACTCTTTCAGAGTTGGAGGCTGCTTTCAGAAGCACGCAACTGCACCGTGCCTTTGGGGTCGATGCTATCCCGGCTGAAGCCTTGCATGCTGCGCCGGGGATGGCCGCTCGAGCTTTCTTCGGGGTCGTGCTCAAGTCTTTCATGCGAGTTGAGGAGCCCATCCAGTGGAAGGGTGGGTCATTGTACTCCGTATGGAAGGGCAAGGCGGCACCACACCTCTGCTCTTCGTACCGCGGGATTCTCGTATCTTCCACTGTTGGGAAGGCCTATCACAAAATTCTCAGGCAACGTAGCGTGCCAGCGCTCACTGCTGCTGCCACACCACTGCAGGTAGGCGGCTTGCCTCGGCGGCCTGTCACGCTCGCTGCCCACGTGGTGCGAGCACACCAGTCTTGGGCAGCTTCCCGCGGTTACTCTCAGGCAACGGTGTTCCTCGACCTTCGAGAAGCCTTTTACCGCATTATGCGGCCTCTCGTTGTCGGCTTCACGGGCACAGATACCGATATCGCCAACATCATCCGTGCTGTTCAGCTTCCCCCGGAAGTCATGCACGACCTACACAGCCACCTGCAGCAACAGTCCCTGTTTGAGCAGGCTGGAGCCTCGCCATGGCAGGCTGCAGTGACCACCGAGGCTCTATGTTGTACCTGGTTTCGATTTGAGCGTACGGAACACCTTACTGAAACCGGTATCGGTACCCGCCCGGGGGACAATCTGGCGGATATTGTCTTCAGCTTCGTTTTCGCCAGAGTGTTGCACCAGGTCCGGTCCACAGTTGATGCTGCCCTCGGCGTTACCAAGGTCCCGTGGCACGGCGACATGTTGGCTAATCCCTGGCCTGTTGTGTCGGCACCCCAGGAGCATCTTCCCCTTCTGGATTGCACCTGGATGGACGACGCGGCACTTGTCATCCAATCTGCTGTTGCCGATGACATGCCGGAAAAGTTGCGCTGCACCATTGGGGCCCTGCTTGATGGTTGCCTGGGTCGTGCCCTTTTACCCAATCTAGACCGCGGCAAGACCGAGGCTATTTTGGCATTAACTGGACGGGGATCACGCAAACTGAGGGCGGCTTTGTTTCGGGACGCCGCGCCCCACATTGCAGCGCAGAGCGAGCTTTGGCCTTCGGCCCAAGTTCGCCTTGTCCCCTGCTACCGTCACCTGGGGGGCCTCATCCACCACAGCGGCTCCCTTCTGCGTGAACTGCGGCACCGCACGGCCCTTGCTTGGAGTGCTTGTAACCGTCGTCGCAAGAAGGTATTTGCTTCCAGCTTCGTTGCAGTCGCTGACAAGCGCTTCTGTTTGACTCCCTTGTGCTCTCTGTGCTACTTTATGGTGCAGGTACCTGGGGTAGGCTTTCAGTTGTTGAGGAGCAGTGTTTGACGACGACATACTTTCAAATGGCGTGTCATCTTCTCCGTCCACATTACGACGTCCTCCAGGCCAGGCATCTGGGGCAGGCCCGCGTTCTGGCCCTTGCAGGGCTCCCTGCCATCCCCACTCTGCTCCACCTTGCGCGCCTCCGACACCTTGCGTCGTGTGTCATTGACAGCATTCCAGACTTCTGGGCACTGCTACACGCGGAGGGGGCATGGCTGGACTCTGTGAGGGAGTCCTTGCACTGGCTGCACGGTCTCCTTGAACCGGAAGCACCACCCGACTCGCTGCATGCTTGGTGGCTGAGCATCCGGTCTATCATACAGCGTGCACCGGGTACCTGGAAGAGAATGCTACGTAAAGCCCAGCAGAGGGCTACCCGCCAGGAAGCATGGGCCTCAGCATCTACCTTCCACATCGGTCTCCTGGTGCGACAGCTCCGATATGCTGGGGCCATCCTGATTTCTTCTCTTCCAGAGGGCGAGCACAGCCGACAGTGCTGCGGCCCTTGCCGGAAGGTCTTCCGCAATCTTCAAACATGGTCGGTTCATGCCTTTAAGACCCGTGGAAGGTGCACAGTTGGACGCGGAGTCCTTGCCGGCACACAATGCCAGAAATGCCTTCGGCACTTCAGCACCAACCTGAAACTGTGCAAGCACCTCTCCTATAGTACCGCCTGTCGGCGCAGTCTTCAGGCGGCTGGGCACTTTGCTCCGGTTGAACCGGGACAGGGGAGCACCAAAGGCGACGATCCAGGACGGTTCCAGGTTCCGGTCCTTCAGGCACAAGGGCCCACCCTTCCGTTCTTGTCACAACAGTGGGCTGACGAGCCAACCCGCCCAGTTGCCGAGGTCATCGACTGCCTACACCATGTGGGGGCTGACGTCACTGAGGATGATGCCTCTACTGTCTGGGAACAGGTGCGTGTTGCCTTCGCTTGTGTATGCGCTACCACCTCGCGTCTTCGCATCACAGCCGAGGTCTTTGCTGAGTCATTGGCAGGTCGCCGAGACCTTCAGTCGTGGCTTGTGGTGCTTTTGGGCCAGATCATGATCTGGATCCAGACGGCTGACCTTGTCGATTGGCTTGTTCCGAGCGCTGACCCGATTCCCGAGCCATGTCAGAACGTTTCGGGACGGACCCCTCTTGCTTGCTGCTCTGGAGGTCGGTGCAATCACCTTGCCTCGCCCGCTCCCTCGATCGGCCGACTCCGTTTGCGTTTCTGTGGGACCCGGTCTATGGTGCAAGGAGTCCGCCCGACGGGGCCCGCTCAGCCTCACTTTTCCCTTTGACGAATGTCTTACCACTCTGAGCTCGGGGTCTTGTCTCTCCTTCTTGGAGGGCCCCTTTGATGATGTCTCTTTCGACTTGTGCTTGGATTCTTGGATGGGGTTTTCCCAGGCCCCGGGTATCCATCTCCCGGCCAAGGCGTATCACGCCTTGCTGTCGCTCGAGACCCTCCTCGGTGACCTCTTCCGCTTTGCCCTTCGACTTTGGGGCCAGGGCGTGCCTACTCGGCTTTTCTGTCGGCGTTCAGCCAGAGCACACCTGTACCCTCTTTTCGAACTTAGGGGCACTGTCCTGTCAGAGCAGACAGAATGGGATGTTATCTCGAACAGCGGAGGAATTCCCGAGGGCTCTCTGTTTCACCTTAATTAGATGCCGCCTGGGCTGCGACCTTACGGATCCTACGCCCGAAAGACGTGAAAGACGTGATATTTATTATATCTATATTTATTTATAACTATCTGTCTATCTATCAAGCTTTTCATGGTCTGAGGTGTTGAAATAGAAGCTCAGACCAGTCTTTCCCGCCTCCTCCGCGAGCGATCCGGGAGCGGAGCTTTGGCAGTTGGGCGTCGAGAGCCTCCGCAGCTCTCAGAGTCTGGATATCAAGATTTGAGATTTGAGCTCAGGGTTTTTCGGGATTATGGAGATAGTCTATTCAGGAGTTCAGATTTAGATTTGAGCTCAGGGTTTAGGCACAGGATTATAGGGATTGTCTGGATTTCAAGTCAAGATTTTGGCTCACGGTTTAAGGGGCTAAGGGTTTAGGGATTATCTGGATTGAGGGATTTAAGATTTAGATTTGGGCCCAGGGTTTCGGGAGTAGAGGGATGGAAGCTTGGGGCGCAGGTTTGGGCTTTGAACTTGGGGGTCATGGGCGCTTTGGGGTTTGGAGTTTCTCGAACGCGATTCAGTGCCCGGAACCCTGAACAAAAACTCCCACAAACCCTTGTGCGCACCCAGTACTGAGCCCCAAAAAAAGTGAAATCTGTCCGAGCCTCGCCGTTGGCACCGAGCCCGCGGGCGGCCGCCGCGGCAGCTGCCTCAACGGCGGCGTCGTCGGGGAGTAGCCTTTGGGAAGGTGTTTTAGGGTTTACGCTCTCGCAACTCGGATGCATCCAGTTTAGGGTTCGGGGTTTAAGGGCTAGAGCCTTGACGCTTTCAGATTTTGAGGGCTCGGGGTTTGTTAGCGCTCGGGGTACGAGCACTATAGGGTTGTGAGACTTAGCGAGATTGACTGCCTTTCGGATTCGCTTGCTTCCCGCACTGCTGGGGATCTCGCTGGGCAGGGACCAGGGAGTACCACGAAAACGGGCTGCCTCAGGGCCTGGGAGCAACACGAACAGGATCAACCGAGCGGAATCTGAGGCAAACGAGATCAGATCAGCCCTTGGGGGATGGGAGTCAGATCCTGGGCAGCGCCGACTCGGCTCAGAGGCAAGACGAACCGGCTCAGGGTTTAGAATCGCAAGGCTTAGAGTCTACGGTTTAGGGCTCAGCTTTTAGAGTTCAGGGTCCACAAGGCTTAAAGTTGGAAGTTTAGCAAGTCACACAGCAAGCGCTGTAAACACCCGAAGCACCACGCCACACAGCAAGCGCGTAAGCAGCACAAGACCCAAGCCGCACAGCAAGTGCTGCAAACAGCATGAGGGCACAGCAGGATGGGGGCCCACGGAATGCCACAGCAAGAGCTTTACACAGCATAGGGGCACACAGCCAGCCCTGCAAACAGCATAAGGGCCAAGCCACACAGCGAGTGCTGCAAGCCGCAAAACGAGCCAGGCCACACAGCAAGTGCTGCAAACCGCAACAGAGCCAAGCCACACAACAAGCACTGTAAACAGCATAAGTGCCAAGCCACACAGCAAGCGCTGCAAACGGGATAGGGGCAAGGCCACACAGAAATCGTTGCAATCAGCATGGGGCACAGCCACGCAGCAACCGCCGCACATGAGATAGAAGCAAAACCACACAGCAAGCGCTGTGAACAGGATAGTAATTAGGGGCGCGCATCAACCGCTGTGTGGTCTTTGCTTCTATCTTGTGTACAGCGGTTGCTGCGTGGCATTGCCCCTATCCTGTTTACAGCGCTTGCTGTGTGGCGTCGCCGCTATCCTGCTTTACAGGATCGGGCCGGGGCAATGACACACAGCAGCCGCAGTACATGAGATAGAAGCAACACCACACGGCAAGCGCTGAAAAAATGATAAACTCAAGGCCACACAGCAGCCACTGCACATAAGATAGAAGCAACACCACACAGCAAGCGCTGCGAACAGGATAAACGCAAAGCCACACAGCAGCCGCTATACGTAAAGATAGAAGCAAAAAGCATACGCAGCAAGCGCTGTAAACAGGATAGGGGCAATGCCACCCAGCAACCGCCGGACATAATACAGAAGCAAGACCATAAGCGCTGTAAAAAGAATGGGGGCAATGCCACACAGCAACCGCTGTACATAAGATAGAGGCGAAACCACACACAGCAAGCACTGTGAACAGGATAGGGGCCAAGCCACACAGCAACCGCTGTACATAAGATAGAAGCACAGACACAGCAAGCAAGCGCTGTAAATAGGATAGGAGCCAAGCCACAAAGCAACCCCTGCAGTACATAACACAGATAGAAGCCACACAACACAGCAAGCGCAGTACATAAGATAGAAGCAAAGCCACACAGGAGGGGCGCTGCAAACAGGATAGGAGCCAAGCCACAAAGCAATCGCTGTACATAACACAGTTAGAAGCAACACCACACAGCAACCGCTGTACGTAAGATAGAAGCAGAAGCACGCGGCAAGCGCTGTAAACAGGATAGGGGCAATGCCACACAGCAACCGCTGCACATAAGATAGAAGCCACACCACACAGCAAGCGCGGTCAACAAGGATAGGGGCAATGTCACACAGCAACCGCTGTAAACAGGATAGGGGCAATGTCGCACAGCAACCGCTGTAAACAGGATAGAAGCAACACCACACAGCAACCGCTGTACGTAAGATAGAAGCAGAAGCACGCGGCAAGCGCTGTAAACAGGATAGGGGCAATGCCACACAGCAACCGCTGCACATAAGATAGAAGCCACACCACACAGCAAGCGCGGTCAACAAGGATAGGGGCAATGTCACACAGCAACCGCTGTAAACAGGATAGGGGCAATGTCGCACAGCAACCGCTGTAAACAGGATAGAAGCAACACAACACAGCAACCGCTGTACGTTAGATAGAAGCAGAAGCACGCGGCAAGTGCTGTAAACAGGATCGGGGTAATGCCACACAGCAACCGCTGCACATAAGATAGAAGCCACACCACACAGCAAGCGCCGCAAACAGGATAGGGGAAATGCCACACAGCAACACCACACAGCAACCGCTGCAGACAGGATAAACGCAAATCCACACAGCAACCGCTGCACATGAGATAGAAGCAAAAGCATGCGCAGCAAGCGCTGTAAACAGGATAGGGGCAATGCCACACAGCAAGCTCTGCAACCGGCATAGTGGGAGAGCCACGCAGCAACCGCTGTACATAGGATAGGATCAACAGCAAACGGCAAGCTCTGTAAACAGGATAGGGGTAATGCCACACAGCAACCGCTGCACATAAGATGGATGCAAAACCACACAACAAGCGCTGTAAACAGGATAGTGGCAATGCCACACAGCAACCGGTGTAAACAGGACAGGGGGCAATGCCACACAGCAACCGCTGTACGTTTGATAGAAGCAAAATCACACAGCAAGCGCTGTGTACAGGATAGGGGCACAGCAGCCGCTGTACATAAGATAGAAACAAAACCACACAGCAAGCGCTGCAAACTTGGATAGGGCAAAGCCACGCAGCAAGTGCTGTAAACGGAATAAGGGCAATGGAGCCTGAAACTAACTTATGAAGGATCCTTTTCGCCCCCCTTCCCCCTCCCCCCGCTCCACCGATCTGCTTCGGCCCTCTGTGCGAGCCTGTCCAGCGATCCGACTCAGAAAGCCGATTCGAAACCCTCTAGATCTGACTGGAGCCCTGCACCCGAAGCCCTGGTTTTCCTAGACCTACCCTGCAAATCCCGGAACGCCCTGAGGAAGTTTTGACCCTGAGCCCTGCATCCAAAACTTTCGGACACGGCACAAGGCCAGCAGCATGCGACCAATGTCCCAGAGCTCGGCGACCTTCCATGTTCTGCAGCTAGAGGGTTCGGGATTAGGGTGCTTTGCGGAACTCCTTTTTCCAAGTGGTTCGGGTGTCCCCAACGCAAAGGAAGTCTCGGGTGCAGAAGGAGGCTGGTTCACGCTTGCCAACCCGCAGAAATGTAGACTCAGGGTCCAGCATTGGTTGAGCGTTACTTTAGAGGTTTAAGGTTGCTGGGACTCTGAGTGAAGAGATATACAACAGTTTCTGGCACGCTGCAGATGGGTTCAGGTTTAAGGGGCTGGGTCGCTACAGCCACCAGGGACTAAGACTACTACTAAAGCTGCTACCACTACTTCTGCTTCTACCCCTTTTTTCTATACCACAACTACGGCGACTACTGCCAGCATCACAACAACAACAACAACAAGGACAAGGAACGAAGAAAAACAACAACGACAGTAATACAGACACAGCTGGTGAAATATGTCTACTTATGAGGGTCTTCCACACTTTTGCCGGAAATATACCACCGAAACGATTGGAGTTCAACCGGCTCATGGCCCCCGAAACCAAGATTGAATTAGTAGAGTCCCTATATTACAGTATTCCCGCCTGTTGCACCGACAGGCTCGAGCCTCGCACCTGCGTTGGGGGTGGCGGGATGAGGGATGAGCGTTGAGAAGGGCTTTCGACTGGAAGCGCTGTGAGGTTTGGATTTAAGAGAAGTTCTAGGCCTGTTCGGACTTGAGAAAGGTGTTTGGGCCTAGGCTCTTCGGGTTTAGAGCTTTGCCGGATTTTCGCTCGGGCTCTAAGCCTCGCGGTTTCGGTTTTAGGACCCTGACCCGTAGGCCGAGGTAGGCCTTAACGCTTCCAAAAGCTGGACTCGAAATTTCACCTGGTACGCAAACCTTAGGGACGAGAGTGTCGTGTTGTGGGGGCGCTGCTTGTCTCTCTCAGTCCCCCCGCCCAAACACCCAATTTGCCTGCTCGATTGGCTGTTTGACCAACTCTCAAGCATCCAGAGGTTCCGGGATTGCAGGTGCCGGCGCGGTCAGGAAACCAGCTCAATGCTTAGGAGAAGATATGGCAAGCTTGTGGCGTCCCAGGGGTCCCAGAGTCGGCAGCGATTTTGCGGCACCGTGCGAAGCTAGCTCTTCTTCTGCAGGAACAGTGCCTCTACGTAAACATGTCAGGGAACCGGACAAGCAGCGCAAATGAACATTCATTCAGAGGATTCACACGTACATCACAAATCTTGCGTACTTATGTGGTCAGTAATCATATATACAATAGCAAAACTATAGCAAACAATCCCTCTCCACAAATCCTACACCCTACACTCAGCAGCCTTGCGGTGAGACTCTGTGCACTGTACAGGTACGAAGGCTGCCAGCCATGCATCCAAGGCGTTCGGCTGCGGCTGCCGAAGGCAGCTTAGACCTCAATATTTGAAGGCTTTCTGTGAGGGGGATGGGGTGCAGGAAGTTCCGGCAGGTTCATTCATGTTCCTTCAAACACAGCTTCCCTTGAGTCATGAATCCCCGAGGTGCAGTTCCAAGGGCAACAACGTAAGATTCCGTCTACCTAAAGCACCTCCAAGTTTTAAACCAAAAACTGAAACCCCAAAGCCAGCATCTAAAATCTCCCTTACCCTAAACCTCCAGACCCGACATGCCAAACCCTAAATGCCCAAACCCTGCCCCCTAGCCCATCGACTGCTTCCAACCCTGAAAGCTTTTCAGATCGGACTTTGGGTGTAGTGTAGTATGCCGGCAATCTGGTGTCTCAAGGTCTTGATTCACGGCATACCAGCAAACTCAAACATTAAACCCCAAGCCTGAACCCTAAACCCCGACGCTCGAACTGAGCCCTTCCAACTAAGTCCCGGGTGCAGCCAGCAGCTGCTTGGAAAGCTGCTCCTAAGATGGGAGGAACTACCTACAGGGTTAGGGCTAAAGGAGGTCAGGACAGAAGGGATACCATGACGATACTTAAAAGGTGCTATGAGGGTACTATTAATATGAGGGCATTGCAGGCTATTATGGGTGAGGGTCTGGGGAGTTTGCGGGGTTTAGGAGGGTCAGCGGCGTTTGGGGAGTTGAGGGTTCAGAACCATACGGGGATGCATGGCAATTTGCACAATAAGGGCAATGAGAACAACAATGCTGGTCGTACAAACTCTCCCCTCGAACTCCCCAAAACCCTAGACCCCGTAACCTTAATCCCCAAACCCACAGAACCCCTGAACCTAGGCCCGACCAAGGATACTTGGATCCTTCTTATGCAGACTCTTGGCTTGAGTAAGGTACCCCTACTTTTTTTAAGAGCCATATGCTGCGCTTGAGTTGTCCCGCATATGCCCTGGGAGCCTAAACCCCCTATCACCAAAAACACCTGTAAACTCTAAGGTTGAAGCCTTGGGCCCCTAGTATGGGCCCCTTAACCCTGGGATCCTTCTATCCTACCATGTACCCTATGTATACCCTTCAAGAAGGACCCCTAGAATCCTAGCAGGCCTAGGGGTCCATATCGGGCGCCCCTACTTTAACCTTAATACACCCTAAACCTACGGAAACCCACTAAACCCGTAAAAGGCCTAAGGGTCCGTATGAGGGGCCCCTATACTTCGGCCGTGGAAGGCCCAGGCCTCCGGTTGGAATGGGCTCTTCACGGAGTTCACCGCCAAGCACTTAGCTTTTCGTCCGGTTTGGGGGATCTTCTTCGCGAAAACCTTCACTGGAATCTTGAAAAATGTCTTTTAGTCGGTTTGGGGGGCAAAGTCTGGTGCAGGATTTTGAGCGTTTTCGAGATGGCTATTTGGGTGAGTCTTGATGTCGGGATTACCTGCGCTCAGTCGCAGCCCTTTACTCCTGAATCACCCGTCAAGCGCGCGCCCTACTTAAGCTTTGTGGCTTTATATCACCCCGACACCCGTAACCGTGAACCTTACCATATTGAGCCCCAAAGCGCCCCTCAGGGCGGGTGTCCATGGTCTCTCGGGAGATCCCATCTTCGGCCGCCGTCGCCGAGCTTTGCGGCTTCCTCTTGGCCTCCGCCTCCACAAGATGGTAGATCTGGGAACCGTAAGGCTTCCTTTTCAAGGTTTTAAAGACTTCCTCGAGGGTTTCATAGAAGCTTACGGACTCCCTGGCAGCTTCGTGCTACAGATGCCTGAAGACGGCTTTGAAGGTAGGCTCAGGGTTTCGACTCGTAGACTCGCATTGCGCTGGGGAGTTATATGTAGTTCCGGTGTAGGCTTCGGATTTAGCACTCAGGGTTAACGGTGTCGGCAGGATTCAGATTTAAATTGATGAAGGATGTAGACCCCTGGCTACTGAAAGCCCTGAAGAGCGGCCATGAAGGGAATGATAACACGAAGGACCTGAAAGAAAGGGATGCGATTCATCCGGGTCTACATATTCAATCTGTATGCAGGTTAACACAAGTATATATATATATATATACCGCTGTAAAGCTTTACAGGTTCATGGCTCCACGTTTTTCGCTGAATACGAGCATGGGCCATAGAATAGAGTTTGAAAAGACAGCTAGTACTGGGTTTGCTTCAGAGGCCTTCTCAGATCTGTATAGCAGCCTTACAAAACAGTATAACACCCCCATAAAAACCTGACAATCCCTATCAGACTCGAAAAAATACCCAACCGAAGCCCAATATGACCTTTCCAAGACCATTATAAAACCCCCATAAACCTTTCTCAAACCCTTCGAATACTGGGGCATATGATACGATAGATGTACGTAACAAGGGCGCTTGAGGAATAGTATTGGTAATTATTCCGGCCCTAAACCAAACTGAACCCGAAACCCTTATAGATCCATTGAAGGAACCCCTAGAAATAAACCACGGTGCTACACCATATTACGTAATCCGAATAATTAGGAAACCACAACATAGTCTTGGTAATTATCTACAAGCCCTAGGCCCATACTTTAAACCCAAACACCTGTGCTTTCGGCCTTGGCCTTCCTTTCGTTCCGCTTCTCGGCGCGGCTCGCCTGCGCTTTCAGCTTTCTTGCCCGAGAAAAAAGGGTCTGTGAGGGTTAGATAGGTTACTCTAAGGGCTATAAGACTGAGTATTATGGGGTTATGATGGGCTTACTGATTGGCAGGTTGGTATACGGTTTTGGGTATAGTATAGACTAGTATAAGCATGTTCAGGAGTCAAGATAGCAATTATTTCAGAGACCTGAACTCACTCACTCACTCGCGTGCCAGAGGACGTGTCCTGTGCGAGAAGCTTGCAGAAGGCCGAAAAGCGACCCTGCAGTGCTTCAGAGACCTGAACCGTAAATCCTAAATCCTGGGCCGTTCTTCCGAAATCCGAAGGCTTGTCGCTCCTGTAGGGCCGTAAGCCCCTACGCACTCATCCTGCGCCCTTTTTTGCATCTGCCTAAACTCTAAATCCCGAAAACCCTAAGCTCCTGACCCCAAAACCCAAAAGCCCGCAACCTACAAAAGTAGAAACCAGTTCCGAAACCCTTTACCCCTAGCTGATTTGACAAGAAGAATCTGGTTGGTCCTTGGCGCGCTTTTCGGGGCCCTTGGAGAGCTCAGCGGGCGCCGTCTCAGTGCCCTCCTCCTTCTGCCAGGGCATAGTCATAGGGCGCTATCGGGCTTTAGAAGGGTTTCTGAAAGATGTTTTTGCGGTTTCCTGTTGCTTCAGAAAGCTGTTCCCTGCGATTTATAGGGGTAATTTTTGCGGTTTGAGGCTTACGCTTCAGGTTAGCCCAAAAATCCCAAGACAAAAGTCGCTGTTGCTTGACAAGCAGACCGCGAAGGAGGGCTTGAGGTACAATACGGAATCTGCTGACCGTGCTGAAACAAGGGCCTTTCCCAAAAACAACCCAAGTACCCGGTTGTCGGCCCACAAAAAACGGGGCTAGCCTTGCAATGGATATTAACCCTCACGTTTTACCCTCCCGTATATAGGTTAAACCAAACACCATGCAGCAAACAACATGAAACAATAGCACGAAAAGGGCCAAAGTATAAGGGCCAGGGGCTGCCACTCATGGCTCACTTCTCCCGACGCAGTATGCCGTACTCACAACAACGAGACAACAACCTAAAACCAACAGTGAAAAACGAAGCCTCGCCACCAACAACGACGACAACAACAGCAAAATCGTCGCGATAGTACACGCACTAACTTATAGCTCTTGGCAGAGTTTCACCATACACTAGCACTGTGCTGACTCCATCCATTAGAAAGGTCCCCGAAAGGGATTCTCTCGACCTTTATAAAGCACCATACACATCACACAGCTTTTCCAGGTTCGCAAGCCTTAGAAAATGTTTATGAATATGATCCTCATAGGCCCAATAGATATAGAATGTCCCGAAGGCCTACCTAGTATTGGGCTGACGTTTCCTGGGTGGCTGCCGCTGGGGTGGCATCCGACGGCACTTGCTCGGGTGCAGCGGCTGCGGCCTCCTTCGACTCCACCTGGGATTGAGGGAGCTGTGGCATGCGGGATCCTGGCAAAGGGCTACGGCTACTGTTTCCTCTTGTCAGGGTTTAGGGGATGTTGCGCGCTACCCGAACAGGCAGACATCATACCACGAACCAAGAACAAGTGCTGCTGACAGTACGAAACTGCACGTGCAGCAACCGTCAATGCCAATGCAATCGCTGACGGTCACGGGAATTACTGCCGGCCTCAGAACGAGCAAAAACACTCTTCGGTATCTGCATGAAGATTGCAACACCCATCCCATGCGCTAAGTCAAGTGCATCCATGCGCTAAACCAAAGAATTATGTCAAACCCCAAGCACAAACCCCAAAGTCCGTTTAAGACTTACATAAACCTACAACTTCAAACTCAAATCAAAGCCTTCCAAGCCCTAGACCTAAGTGCATCCATGTGGCTGGAGCAGAGTGTGTCTCTGTAACGCCCGCCAGCTTGTTGAGCAACAGTTCCACAGCTGCCCCGGCGTCGTACTGCAAATTACTATCAGGCTTTCCGCATACCAGTGCAATAAACTCATTGTAGAGTTCTTCGGCATACGACCACTTCTGTCATGATCATTCTTGCTCTGTCTCTTGTCAATGCTGCAGTACTTGTTGTCCTTCATGGGCTGGGAGCTCTCACGTTTCTTAGTGGATTTTTCCCTCCCACCAATCTTAGTGGATTTAGGGCTTAGGCTTGGGGTGAAAGGTTTGGTAGCGCGGGCGAATATTGCAACACTAGTAGCAATGTACACCTCTGATGCCGCCAACGGCGGTGCTACCCCCGGCAGCAGCAGCAGCAGGAGCTGCACTACCAGAACCATCTCCACGTTTATGTCAGCTTCATATCTTGAAGATGACAGGCCTCATCGCCATCAGCACGACTGCCATCAACTCTCGTCTTCATTATCTTCACTACTCCCCGGCACCCAGCACACACATATTGGCGAGAATGCTATCTTTCCTAATCGTCCTCGACATGTTCATCACAGGCACGGCCACCGTCATCATCGCCATCGCCGCCGCGAAGGACGTCATCGGCACCGGGGTGTCTGCTTCCCTGCTCATGTTCACCTCATCTCAACAGCGGCCACTCCAATATGGTACGAGTAGGATGCTCGCCGCAGGTCCTTGGACTGTAGCAGCGTGGAGCGAAGCGTTGCATCCTCGAAGCCGTGGTTGGGAGGCAAGCTGTACTTCACCTCACAGAAGATGAGCCCAACTCCAACACCAACGGCTGCAAGTGAATTCCGCATCGTCAGTCCGCACGTGACAGTGGCGGAATTACCGAAAGTTAGCTTGTTGTAACGTGCCGGTAGCCCGACTCGTACCTGAAAAGCTCTTCGCAAAATTTGCCATCGCAGCGGCCCCCACACAAACGTTTCATGGACTTCATGTAAACCTCAAAACGGCTGATGTGCTTCTCTCGTTGTTTCTATCTTGCAGGGGAGCTCAGTGAACTTAAAACTTCGAGATTGGTGCTGGTGCTGGGGGCTTCATGGCAATAACGGGGTTTGTTTGTGAATATGTAGTTGCCGGTAAAAGGCGTGACACAACGAACAGCTGTGAGGGAGTGGGCACGTGTGTGCAAAGCGCGCTGACTGAGTACACTCGGCAATTCCAGCCACCCACTGTGAGCTCCAAAAACCTCCGCCCAAACTTCTGTCGGATTTACGGCTGTACTCCCGCACTGCCAAGCTTTCTGTGAAAAATGCCGCGCCAGTTTGGTTTGCAGCTGCTGAATGACCGTTTGGATGACCATTGAGGAGTTTGCACGGATTGCCGTCGAAGGCCGTTTGCCCAGAAGCGCAGTCTGATGGATTAAGTGATCAAGGTTTGGGTGCATCGGGCTTACGGGGCTAGAGGGAGTCTGCGACCTCCTCCAGCAGCGCGACGACGTCGCTGTCCTTCATCCTTCGTTGGGTTCTAGAGTCTAGAGCAGCAAAGAAGCACAACAGGCTTGCAGCTAGACAGCCCAAACGCAAATCAAGACCGCAAGCCTACACCAAAGAAGCACTGAGGACTGAGGGTCTTCAGCTGCTGCAGAGAAAGGAAGCTGACCGGCTTGCCCGGACAAAGATCCCATTCAAACCTGGCTGATCCCAGGTGGAAGCTCTCGCTGTCGAAGCTCACAACAGGGATTTGGGTTTAGGGTTCAGGTAGGGTTCAAGCTTCTAGGTGTAGAGCTTATACAATTGGGGATTCGGGCTTTGGGGTGTTCGGGTTGGTATCGGAAAGCCGAAAGCTTTGGTGGTCGAGATGTTCGGGTTTAGTGGATATTTCTTTGACGTTCGGGTTTGCCTTCAGTTGTTGTGGTTTGGACTCTTCGGCAAGGCTGGGTGTTTGAAGACGACAGGTGCACACGACTTGACATCTCCGAAGCTAGATCGAGTCGACGTCCCGGTCACACCCCCTAACATGAGGGCCCGATGCCTTGCAGGAGAGAGGGCATATTTCGACTCAAGCATACCTACCAATGAAAGCGGGCAGTGTCCGAAACCCAAATCGGGAAAAGACCTGAAAGGATGCAATGCAAAAGCCATACACCCCTCAACCTTTCCACGAAGATCCCTTGAAGCCGCGGTGCCGGACACTGTTGTAGTGCTCTCCATCCTTGTCTGGCGCTTCAACCCCTCCGACAGATAAAACGGTCTGCCTCCATAGCATAAACGAAACGAGGATTGCGCCCTCAGAACTCGAGTGTTTAGAGCTCGGACTCTCGCAACTTGGACACCGTTTCGGTTCGCGGCGGGAAAGTATGTAGGCTTTTACACCCCTGAATGCCGACCCAGGCATAAACAGCCGAGCATCGTGGTAGGACAGCTGAAGGCACCGAGCATCTGCCGGGCTAAACTCCATTTCCTTTCCACGTTGGCGAGTACTCGCTTCGGCTTCGGGGCTTCGACGCGCTGACTCTGAACACCTAGATTTCCAGATGCGCGCATCAGCTTGAACAACCCGAAATCCCAAACCCTTGCTTCACTCAAATTCCTTACTTCAACCCTAAATCCCAGCTTAACTTTTAAACTTTTAGAGCTTTGTGAACCCTCAACTCTAGAACAGAACCCATGGGGCCCCTAAACCCCTAAACCCCAGGTTTACGAATAGCTTGTCTCTGCCAGACGAGAGTCGTAGGAAGGCGAACCGACCTGGTGGACGATGACGTTCCTGGGGTCTTGCGCATTCGGGGCCCAGCGGGGCTTGTGGTCTTCGAAAAGCAATACACTGAGACTTACTTCCCATCATCCCCATACCCGAAAGCAAAAGGAAAGACCAACCCTGAACCCAACACACCTTTCACACCAAAAGTTCAACAAACAGCAGCAAGCAAACTCTGTGCTGCTTTGGGATTCCCATCTTCGATGCCGAACCCTGAGCATAAGAATAAAAAAATAATCCTTAGGGTGAAGTCACTACCAAACCACTGCGTTCGGAGGGGACGATAACTGGACGATGCCTCAACAAAGAAGAGTCCATCAAAAAGAGCGCAGGAGGCTCGACGTGACACACCACCAAACCACCCAGACGTTCCCTGAGAACCAAAGTCCTGAAGGTTATGAAATTCCCGAAAGTTTCTGCAGTTTTCCCGAAAGCCGACCACATGCAAGCACGGGGACACCCCGAACGTCTGGCAGATGGCCATGAGCTCCAGTTGCGATCCCCAGTTGCCTAGCGTTTTATCAGCCCAAGACGCTGGAGGCGGTTCGGCTCTGGGGCTTTGGGTCTAAGGTTGTTCACGGTGGCACTACCGACATGCTCATGCTGTGTCCTGTTCCCTCGCCTGGACGCTTCGGGTTTCCAAGACTGATTAGAGTGACGAGAGAACTAAAGTGGCGGCTCCTCTTGTCTTTGGACTATCTCTGATAAGACTCTCCAACTACCCGCCTACAGATTATAGATCCCTTTCAGATTGCCGCACTTGGAGTTCTAGCCGGGCAAAGGCTTGTGGCTTGGGGTCCCCAAACTCCTTGAGGACGTCGGCTTCTGGCCTCAAGCAGGCTTCACCTTCACGACTTGGTTGGGGTTTGATCCAAGCTCATGGGTCTTACTGCTCTAGTTTCTTGAGAGCTAGCCCTCCCGACCGCCAACTGGACATGCGGACTCCTTTTGCTACAAGAAAACCTCTTATGCCTGAAGCACGAAAGCCCAAATGCGAAAAGCCCTCCATTCAAAGGCCGGAGCCCGAAACCCGCAGACATGCTTACAAGCCCGTCGGCAATCCCGCCGCCAATCATTCAATTGACAAGATTTACGCGAAAATTGCGTGAACCGTCAGATATCAACGTTTAACGCCTGTGGCTTCAAGCGCTTGGGATGACAAGGCTCAGAGACATGACATAACAAAGCCAACTGACATCAAAAAAGAGCAATACCTTCTGTCTGGACGCCTGGGCTCCGCATGCGCTCCACGTAGGCACCAAAGCAGTCGCAGGTGGTCTCGAAGTCCTCACACGCCCCGAAAACCTAAATCCCCAGATCTTACACCCAAGCCTTGCTGGCTGAGAATCTTTAACTCGAAACCCCGGAAGTGAAAGGCCGGTGTTGAGCTCACAGCACTCGCGGGAGACCTGGCAGAACTTCGGGTCTCCTCGTCTGCATAGAAGAGTGAGAACCTGGCCAGGACCGACTTTGATCAGCGCTGAAGGTTGAGAGCGTTGCGCTTCGGCGGTTCTCAGGTTGAAGGGCACTTCGACGGGGAGCTCGTCAACTCTTGTCTCACTTCTCCAAAACCCTGCGTCAAGAGCTGCTTGTCAGTGCGAGGCGCTCATCTGCATTCTCGATCATGTGGTTGCAACACATGTCCTGAGTTAGGAGTTTGGGAGTCTGTTACGCTTAGATCTCGTCGAGCCGGGTTGAAGCCTCACGGTTCACAAAGCTGCAGCCGCCAGGTTGGCTCCCTGCTGCCAATCCCAAGCCGCGAGTTCAAGAGCCCGTGAACGAAACATCAAAGACTTGTTGCGGGAGTCGTGCATGCAGACGTCTCTTGTGCAACTTTCGCAGAGTCCCACATTACATTGAGGTCTTCACTACTACAATGAATCGACAATGAACTCCGTTCATCGTGTGCCTTACACGGAACGCCGAGTCTCTCTGTAGTGGTTGTGCTCTTCTGGGTCACCACCTCGGATTATGCAGGCGCAATGCCGCAGCACACAACAGGACTTCATGTTTTCATGTTCTGACTCAGGGATTCAGCTTCGCATAAGCAGAAAAAGTCTTTGACCACGCCGAAGACCACCCCAAATCAGCAACTCTAAAACCACAAGCCCAACCCAAGGCACTAAAAAGCTCACGACCCTTCCGAACACAACGGAGAGCCTTCTCCTATATCCGTAAGGTCCCCAAAAGAACACAGCGAGGTGGAGAGATACCCTTTTCGGGAGAGAGTTGAAATCCTTTTGAAGCAGGGCTGGTGCTCTGCTGCACTGCTGCTACCCCGGAGCAGAGCTGGTCGGCGATGGCCCTGAAAAGGCAGTTGCCGTCGGGCTCCATCTTCACGACCTCCCCAAGGTTTTTGGGATCTTGCGTTTTTTTCAGAGAAAGCTTGCAGGAACTTTCCGGATCAAGGATACCTTGGCAGGGGTCTCCTCAACATCCTTTAAGCTCCTTTTGCGGCAAGGCTTCAAGCAGAACACCTAGGTGACTAGGTATGCTTTCATAAGGACTCCAGAAAGGATCAGTGATTGGACAACCCCTTGTAGATGGATCTTGGTTTGGGGTTCATGGCCGTGCAACTCGTAGGGAACTGTGTGTTAGCTTGGCACTGTCTGGGATGTCGGATTCAGGGACTAGGTTTCGCTGCGACGCAGATTGGACTCAATGCTACACTTCCTTACAATGACCGTAAGAACAGAACCCTAAATCCCAAAATCCTAGACCCCAAACCCAAAACCCTCGCCCTGAACCCCAAGCCGAGAGGATAGGAGGGGTCTGCAGGGGTACACGGATTCTCGGGTTTTGGGTTTTCAGCCTGGCTTTGGGGCCATGCTGCAAGGCCTATAGGAATCTGAGGAGATCCCGTGACAGGCGTCCGATGATAATTCCCGTCAAGGCGCCCGGAGGTTGAGAGGCTGCAGCTGCTTGACCTTGCGCTCGGCTTCAGTATTACGGAGCGTGGTAGCGAAACGAGACTGACAACTGGCCGACGAAGTGAAGAACTAGGGACCACCGAGGGGGCGGAGCCGGGCCCAACAAGAAGCATGGCGCCCTTGCAAGACCGTTCTTGCCAAGTCTTCTAACATCTCTTCTGGGATCAGAGGATATCTCAGCCCCCTAGGCCCCCAACCCTGAAGCTACCGAGGCCCCTGACCAAATCCTGGAAGTCCTCCGCCGTGTACTTGCCTCGGGCTTGCTTGGAACTCAAAGGCGCTTGCTTCCAGCCCGATGCATCGAATCCTTGAACATTTCGGGCTTCGGGATTTTCCGTTTGTTTGGCGGGTCGCTCGTCTCGGGATGATTGTGGGCTGTGAGGGCATATGGTATACCCTGAACGCATATGCACATGGCAAGTGCTTGTTCTTAGGAAATTCCGCCCTGTTGCAAGGCTTCCAAGCCTCGAAGTCCTCTCCCTCAACCCTTTTTGAACGCTTAGGGTCATAGGGCCTTCTGGGACTGCACTGCTTCAGGGTTTGGGGTTCTGGACCTTTAAGGTTGCGTGCTTCAGTGATAGGGACATGCCCTGAAGACCTTAGCAAGCTTGAAAGCTCCGAAGACACACCAACCAACCCCCGCTGGACACCCCCGAGGCCCAGAAACAACACCCCACGAGCCACCGGACTGAGGTGAGAGCCTTTCGACTTTTGATTCCGCTTTGGAGGCCATGCCTAGTCGCTTGGGCTTCAAAGCTCGTGGCTCGGTGGGATCCTGGGGGTTTGCTTGGAGCTGGGTACATATCAATTCAGGCACAGGTTGCGCTCATGGTTGCACAGTTGCCAAAGGCGTGTAAATCCCGCAACAACTGGAGCCGCATCCCCTCAAAACCCCAACGCCCCGACTCCTTCTTCAGCCCAAAACTTCCCGAAATGTCTATGTATGATGGATATATTCGAATAGCTCGGAGACCCGCGTTCGAAGAGACAGCTCACATGAATTTCGGGTTTGTGACACACGATGCTTTAAGCAAGGGCATATTTGGAAGATCTGAAGGCTTGGCAAGTGGGCTGCATCCGTGGTTTGTAGGAGCATGAGACTGCAAGAAGGATACTCGCATCCCCTCCGCTACTCACTCAACCGAACCTCAAGCAATACTAGGTTCAGACCCGTTTGCTACGGGCTATTTTAACATGATGCCAGAGCCTGAAAAGAGACCTGAAACCCAAGTGCCCAACTGCGGCGCCTTCCCAGAACCCGGCCGTGAAGCCGCGGCTTTGGCCTTGGATGCGGCCTTCTTGCCCATGGCTCGAACTCGTCTACTTCTTCTTGTTGGAGCGGTTCGACTTGGGTTAGGGGCTGCTGGTGTTGGGGTTCGTTTGGGGTTCAAGGAGGTGCGGGGGCCAGCTCGCGTTCAGGGCTGGCCGATACTCTAGAGTTGGAAGGCTTTGCAAAGCGCTAGGCCCTCAAGCTGTTGCTGAGCTGGGGCGTGCAAGTTCTGGGGTGCAGTGGGTATCGGGGGGATGGGTCAGGGCTGCAGTACTCAAGCTCCAGCAGTTCTTGAGCTGAGACGAGCGGAAGCCATCAGGAAAACACGCAGCGAAGAAGCTCTAACAGTTCAGTTGCAAGCTGCGGGCTCCCCGCCCAGGCAATCTGCTTCGTTTTGAGCGGCTTTCCGACAGGAATTTGCTGCCGTAAAAGGCCTTTGAACACCCTGAAAACTGTCCTTGTCTATCGTAGATCATAGTATGCGATAGTATCTTGTAGTGCAGTAGTATGTCTTAGTCCATTATCGTATATTGTAACGTATCATCGTCGTATACCATAGTACATTCCGCACAGCATCTTGTAGTCCGCTCAAGTATGCCTTCCCCAGCCACCAAACCCAAAGCCTGCTCGCGGTTTGCTTTTCGTCCTATCGTTTTCTGCCGCCACATGAAAGCAGGTGGCAACGGCGCGCTCTTCTGCGCCTTTCCGAGCCTTTCAGACCCTGGCTGGAGGGACCTCGTTGCCCGAGAGGTACAGTTGAGGCTCCGTTTGCACTTTAAGGCTTTAATGCTTCAGGCATCTATCTACCTAGCTACCAAGCTACCGATCTTTCTATCTAACTTTCTTTATCTTTCTATCTATCTACCTATCAGCTGCAAACACGTTCGAGCCAAAGCCAATTCGTGTTTCGTCGAGGTGCCTGTACTGAAGCACCGATGTACTGGGTGGACGCTGTGGGGCTGCACCGCTAGATGATGCTTGCCTCAACGCTTTAGGGGAGGTTCCTGTAAAAGCCTTGCGTCTGCCTTGTCTGTAACAGGAACTCGTCCTGGGTCTGCGGATCGCCCGGTTTGATTCAAGTTTTGGTTTTGGGGTTCAGGTCGAAGGAAGTATCAGCGGGGCCACCTTGGGATTCACACTTCAAGGTCTAGGCTATCGTTACTAACTACGCATATCCGGTTGATTCCTCGCTAGAGTTCTCCAGAACATACTTTCCCCTACACCTCAACACCCAAGCCCATGAATGGGGTCGGGTCATCACATCCAAACGCGTTGCCACCTGGCTCGGCCAGCAAACCCAATCGAACCCAAAAGCAATCACTTCTTGTCAAGCCGTGATAAAACACACTTTGACCCTGTGAACCCTTAAACCCTTAACTCGAACTTAAACATTCACCGAGCCTGAAGACCAACCCGCACTGAAACCCCACTTAGACTCAAGTCGCGCAGCTCATCCTGAACCTCAACCGTTGGGCCTAAGCCCGAATGATATCTTGAACTCCAAAGCCCTTAAACTCCAAACCTTTGCCCCAAGATCGTCCAAACTCCCACACCCGAAACACTTAAGCCGTAAATGCTCTAGTTAACTTCAGAACCCTTATAACGCATGGCCATCCTCAGCTCTGGACCAGCAGCGGTTCTGTTTCCGGGGGCGGCTTTTCGACCAGGGACTCTCTGGCCTCCAAACAATTTTCTGCCCCCTACGAGCTCCCTACGAGGACATGTTGACTCCTACTTCGCAAGGACAGGGAAGACATAGTTAGAGCATGCCTCGTGTAATTTCGGCTAATGGCACCACCGACTCCACCAACGTACATATCTATCTTAAGAAAATCTTATTCCAAATACCGGTATCTATCCAAGTGCCATGGCTAAGAGTAGGTGAGGGAGTGTCTTATGGAAGTTGATTCAGGGTTTGGCGTTAAGAGTTGTAGCTCTACTGTAAACACAACATGTAACTTTGTATGTGCTACATTTACACTATACGTATGTGGCTATATGTTTTAAATTTATTTGTGTGCCATTACTCAATATGTATAGAAGTCATTTCTCTACACGTGTCTTCCGTCCAGTGTCTAAGCATTCAGAACAAGTTAAGATATATTCGAGAGATAACTGGTGTAATGTTTCTTATTAACGCAATACTATGCTTGAAAAATTATATAATATGTTCGACTTGTTTACGGCGACAAGACTTCCTGGTAACACTAGTGCCTGGTTCACCATAAGCTCCAGCATGAACTAGTATCTTGTCTACTCTTACAGGCAGCGACATATTCCTTTCCCAACGCGCATATATACAACCTTACGTTTATTAAGCCTTAACGAAACGAAATAACTGAGTTAGAACATTGATAGGGCTCTTACGTCTTTTCACTAGCGCCAGTGTATGGTCCACACTTTCTGGCATGAAGCTATATGCTGTTAGATATTTGGAAACTATTCTAGCAATTACCAGGGCCTATTACAGCACCGTTTGAGTCTGGTATCTTTAATTATTACCTCTTCCACCTTTTTGAACTTCATCTATGATCTCGACGCCAGTACTCTGTATTATATATCAAACATCTTGTAATGTAAGCTAGCTATCTCTACAGTAGAACCTGTTGACAGACCACAGTATAAGTATGAGACCAGCGAAAATGAAATATTACAAAGGAGGTTCGGTCCTTGAACAACCGTTTACGGTCAGTATGTACATAAGGAAACAGCGCCTGGTGCATTGACCGGCAGAAATCACATAAGTTTAGTGCATAAGCGAAAACGCCCCAGAGATAAGAGTCAGGGCTATCCCGTCAGCAAGCCTTCACACAAGGATCTGGCGGTTTGACAGATGGCTGCCACATAATGCGCATGGGCACGGACAACATGATTGCCGTGGCAAGTTCAACGGGTGGTAAATCAGTTCTCATTTAGAACTCGATATCAAAAGTGTATCGTGGCTCTGTTCAAAGGTAATGTATGTATACATATATATCAATATATATATATATATGGAAACCATTTTAGTCCATGCATTTATGTAGATGACACATGGCTGGCTGAAAAGACATAAAGAAGCGATGTTATGAATGTTACAAAGAAAAATCAGCTTGTGATGGAGAACACGACCCAATAGCAATAAAGAAGATAGTAGACACACAGCACCAGATAATGGACTTTCACAAGAATACCAAACAAAAGGAAACATTAGTGAATGTAATTGTTGTCGACGATTTAGCAGATGATCCTCGTTTCGCTAGATACTCAAAAGCCTGCATGGGCTATTTGCTAGAGGACGTCATTTTTTCATCTCGTGGATTTCATCCACTAAGAGGTGTATTGCATGAGCTCCAATAAATCGCTTAAATGCTGGTGCTTTGTGACTATTCAGACTAGAGAGCATGAGTGAAGTTAATAGTTCCCCTGAGGAGAACGAGGTGCTTGCTGATACGAAGGCATTATACGATAGGTAACAACACGCCGCGAATTATCTTCCTTGCAACGTTCTTCTACATAAACACCGAAGCTCGCCTTAACCCCAAACTCTAACCCACATTCTACGGAAGTTAGATGTACGGAACCTTGATAGAAGCAAGTGGTATTTCTAGGATGGTAATTAACTTAGGAACGTAATGGTAACTTAGGTTGGGATCTTTGGTTGGGTATCCGAGCATTCGGGCTGAGATGTTGAGATAGTGGATAATCCTGGCATTGAGTGGAGATTTTTTGGCCCCCGCTTGGCATGTCCGAAGACCCCGCATTGCAGGTCACACGTCGACTGAAGGGCGAAAGGGGATACAGCACTCAACCCTTTCAAAAGACTGACTGAGTTGAGTGGAGATCTTAAGCCAGATTTCATTGCACGGAAGGGGCTGGGTGGTGCCATGAACCTAAATAATTAGGCAAGGTATCCTCTAGCTGACATTTTTCCCTCTTGGTACACTTCTTACATTCGGGTTATGGTTGCCGGTGCGGTTTGGGGATTCTAGGACCCTGACTCCCTGAAAGCTCCTCACCATAACCAATGAACATACCTGAACTCCGCACTTCGACTACCTAGGCATGGACCGCCCCCATCCGTTGGGTTGGATTGGCATTTAAGTTATACGTATTTTGGGGCTTGTGGAGGGTGACTACACCCAAAATCTCCAATCTCCCAGACTCTCAGACACCAGCTGCCCAACACCCCAATGATATAGCTTGAGCACAATACCAAAACAATCTCAGGCCCCGAAATGTCACTCAAAGCCCCGGTGAACCTGTCAGCAACCCTGAATAAGTCCTCAAAGAAAAATCTATAACCCCTGAAAATCCCAACACAAAGATCTAACCCCTGTTCTGTTCTCGAAAACCCCAAGACACCCCACCATTCCGCAACCCCCTCTCGGAAGGGGTCCACTAAGACGAGACCCAGCCTGGCCGAAGGTCACAGCTCCGAAGATGGAAATCCTTCGGGCATTTCTTCGGGGGCGCGCGCTTCAAAGGCAACTGGTGCCCGGCCCCGGGCTGCCCGAGCCCTCGAAGCCCTGCATGTTGCAGTGTTGCGCATTCGAAGAGGGACGAGGCGACAGGTGTCGTCGTGATAGCCCGTTCTTCTGCACAGAGCTTAGTCACACCACTGCGAGGGAACGAAGGAGACCGGGACACCACCACCACTTACACAAGCAACAATCATAAGAGGACTGGCAATACTACTAGCAGATAGCCACAGCTATGCATCAACCCACGGAGGAAAGGACGCAGGCAAAGACCTGTAACAGATACTGAAAAGGACACCATGGGACGGATGATTGAATACCAAACCACAGAGATGATGGCAGAAGAATCATTAGGGGCTTGTGGCTCCGGCGTCAAGGGGAGAGGTGGACAATGTGGGGTCTTGGTCTTGGGGAACAAAGCTTAAGGCTTTGAGCGTTGACGCTTAGGGCTTCGTAGTGGGCTCAGCCCTTGTGGCTTCAAGCTTTTCACAGAAGCACCATGAAAGCTTTTCGGACGCAAATCAAGCGAGGAAAGCCATTGTCAAGCAAGGGCTTCACGTCTCAGTGCAACAGGAGTTGGCCAAGACTGAACGAAATCACACACATCGCAATGGATGCGGAGCATGGCCAAACAGACGATTGAACTGCATCGCCGTTGTCAATAATCCTCTGTCAAAGTGGGAAACATGAAGCCCTGCCTAATGCAGCACTCCTGGATTTTCGAAACCCTGGTAACTTGTGGATCCAAGCTTACTAATTGTGAATCCCTCAGCACCCAAAGCTTTAAGAACCTTGCCTGGGCAGCCCAAACCCGTGAGGCAGAAGCCCTCAAACCTGCCATGCTGCAGCCTTTAGCGGGACCCGAAGCTCCTGAAACCATACAGAGACCCCGGAAACCGAAACGTGAGTGATAAAGGCAGCTAAGGAGCAGGGCGCCAAGCACTTGCGCCCAGGTCAGCTGGTAGCTGTTCATGAACAGCGCCTGCATGGAAGGAAGCCCTACAGGGACCTTGGGCAACATTCGGGTCAGGCACTTATGGCTCCTGGGGTTTGGCACTGCGGGGCTTAAGGCGCTTAAGGTTTAACGGACAAAGTTAAGAGGTAGCCTGGACGGGGCCTGACAACTGTCAAACTTTTTTGTAGGGCCCTTGATGTAAATATGCGACGACATACCCTGTTATTGGGTCCTCTGAAGGCCCTCAGCACCGGGGTGGTTTGAGAGGTCTCCAAAATGAAAGTTCTGGTAGCTTGGGGCAAGGGATTTAGGGCGTAGGGTGCCGCAGTTTAAGCTTTCGACTCTGCGCGCGCACGAAGCAGGCAAGGCTCCACAACAAGTCGGGACACAACAAACCACTACCTCTAGCAACGTGCTCAGGGATTAGGTTTGATACCTGCTTGCCGCTGTAAGTAAGGAGTGAGGTAGGCCTGCCCCGCACCCTGATGCACTGCAAGCTTTGTGCACGCAGGGCTCTGCTGGCAGCACGACTTAAGAGGCTCGCCTGTGGTTGCGACTATTGGGATCACCATTTCAATGGCAACAACCTGAAGTCCCTAAACCCAAAACTTCAAACCCATCAGCCTCGATGCAAACGATGGCAAACTTGCTAGCATTGATCAGGACCAGAAAGCTCGTGGCGCCTCCGTTGGCCGTTGTCCGGTCGACTTTGCTTTTTGCCGCCGGTTTACGGGGTTCGCAAGGGTCTTCTTTAGGGAGGAGGGCTTCGGGATATGTTTAGGGTGCCGAGTTTAGGGTGGACATTGGGGTGGCTAGTGCTGCAAGACCGTGTTGTTTTGGGGTTCTGCCTTGAAACAAGTCACACCGGAGCCTTAAACCATGGACCTTCCAGGCGGCTACTAAAGCTTCATGTCAAAGACTCCAACAAGCCCTATAGGTTCTACTCCGCTAAGAATGCCAGCATTCGTTGATGCAGGCTGTAAGCGATTTCGAGCAATTTGGCCTCTCCTGGGCCATGTCCGGGTTGAAACATCAGACGGCGTTGAACGGATTGAAGTGCTGCTTGGCGTGCGAGGCTTATCTGTCCCTGACTCCTCTCGAAGACCAAGCCTGTCTAAGCTCGAAACCAGCAAGCCCGATGCTCATATCTGAAGAAAGTTCCAAAAGTCCCAAAAACGGAGCGCCGTAAACCCCATGCTCCAACCCGCTAGAAGTTAGAAGCCATACCCCCAGTCCCCGAAGCCATACCCGCCATGCCCAAACCCCGAAACCCAACCGGAAGAACATGTGACGCATCTCGGGACTCGGGTATCCCTGATTGCTCTGAGGAGGGCACTGATCAGGCTTTGGCACCATATTCCAGTGTAGCTGAGGCCCACCTCGGGGCTTCGTGTTACGACTTTTCAGCACTTTCTCGGTTCTTTCGGACTTCTTAAGATTGAGACTTGCTGACTCTGAACAGCCAGATGCAGGATGCTTGGTTTTCTGCACCGGGACCCCAAATTCAACCTTCCACTGACATATACTGAACCCCCACCAAACACCCCGAGCCGTAAAGCCCAAACAGACTTGGCACATAACATGCTTAGAGTTTCGATGCTAAAGTCTGAAAGCCGAAACCAACAATTTCGCAAAGTGAGCATCGAAAAAACCAGCCCTCTAGCAATACATTGGCAGGAGCTCCTGTCCACCGAAACTGTGTGAAAGCAACAGTTCTATCGTATTCTGGTGATGCATAGGAGAACCCCACGCTTTAGCAATACTCCAGCAAGAATCCTCCAGCTCAACACAGACATACGGCCATGAACCCGCATGAAGCGACAATCATGAGAGCACAGGCGGTTTTTCTATCGTATGTTTCTTGGCTTGGCTCCAAACCCGAACAGAAGCCGCTTGCCACTGAGGCCAGGTACGCCCACCACACAGCTGGCGAGGAGCCAGGAGTAGCTCGGCAGCGTCAGATCTGACCTCACCAGGCTCGGTCACAAGTACATTACGGTTTAGGGTTTAGGGGCACCTTACTAGGAAATAAGATGAGTGATCCTAGCTATCCCGGCCCCCTTCTCGCCTCGAAAGGGACTAGAGCATGCGTTCAGAAGGAGCTAGCCGCTTTAAAAGACTCAAAACAATTGAGAAACGGATCAAACCACTCGAAAGAGATTTTAGCAACGGGAAAATCGAGCAAACCCTTGAGTGATTGAAAACTAGAAGGAGAAGGAGAAGAAGAAGCCAGCTGCTCGAAAGCAGCTACAGGGAAACAGAAGCAAGCTGCTTTGAAAGGGGGTAGAGTAGAGGCAAACTGCTCCACACGGATTAAACTGATTGGGACAATGGAACCAATAAAATTGTCAAGATGGACATGGACTAGATCATTCAGAGACCGTAAGAGAGTAGATCATGTGAGAAACAGGAGCAAACCGGTCGAGACGGGGTTTGAGAAACAGGAGCAAAAAGCCAAAGGACTAAATACATAAAGCAGTTGAGAACAACTTTCTCTGAGGATAGTGGGCTCGGAGTGCAAGGTTGTTCGGGGCTTAGGTTAGGAGGTAGTAGTGTTATGTGGTACATGGTCCGCTTTCCTCTGTGGTGACTGATGGAATGGCACTTCGCGTCGAAGGCTCGGAAGGATGTGCACTATTTTGGGGGCTCCCGGGGCTTTGAGGTCTTGAGGCCCTGGAACGAAACTGGGCTGCTACTCGAACTGCTGCGCCGACACCCGAAGGCCTTTGCCTCGTTCTTTGCCAGGAAAACTAGCTTCTCCGCCACCACCAGCATCAGCAACACGAATAGCACCACCACTCATCATCGTCGTCATCACATTTATGATATTTTCTTAAGTACTATATGCCAAAATTCCAGGCTTCCAGACACATGAGGGACGTCCTTCCACTCCTGCGCAGGAAGGTCCGCTGAGGCAGCAGCGCGCGAGGGATGGAAACGGGTGCTTGCACTGAGGTTCACTACAAGTTATCTTTGCACGGACGCTGAAACACGGATGGCGGCCGCGCCAACGCAAGCAAACGGAAGCGGCTGTCAAGACAAGTACACAGGCGGCCCACGGCCCAAGTCTTCACAAGACCCTTGTCGAACTCCCTCCCGAAGCTCCTCTGTCGCGATGGCACAGAGTAGCACTGGCACCAGGCCTGCAGAGCACAAGAACAAGACAACGTTGGCTGAGTTTAAAGGATCGCCTGTGGCGGCTGTAATAAGCTTGCGTTAGGGTTTTGGGGCTCTTGTGACAGCGGAGACCACAAAGCCAGGGGCCCGACCCTGTGCTTTAGGGAACAGAGGGTTCACTGTAAGGATTTACGGATGTCCACTGTTGAAGCTGTCATTTAGATGTCAGGATTTCGAACCGTACTGCGGGCTCCTGGCTTACCTACAACCAAACCGGGCGGACTAAAACAGAAAGTTCATCCAGGTGAAGAAGACGTTTTTTCGACAGCACTTGACATTGTTCCTGTCGGTTTGAACCCTTTGCTCTAAACCCCAAAAAACTCTATTCTAAAACCTAAACTTAGGCCTAACCTAAACCCTAACAACCCTTGACCTTAAATCGAATCTAACATGCTTCGAGTTCCCCAGTGCAGAGGTTTCCGGTGCCTCCCAAGTTGTTAAGCAAAGTCACCCCACACTTCGAGATGTCGACCTTGCAAGTCTTTACTCGTAGAAGTAAAGGTGTTCGTATATGTATATATGTAGCAATATATGTGTATATGTCTATGTATGTGTGTGTGCATATATAATATATATTTCTGGAGAGTGCGTCGGAATGCAGGCCCGTGTTTTTCAGTCGAAATAAGCGAGTTTCAGTACATTCTTCATGCTTCTCAAGACTTTTGGCTCATCTGTAGCAAAATCGAACACAATGGCAAAACCTCCTGCAAGTTTACAAACATGCTGAATGGTAACTGACCAACACAGTTATGCAACAGACAATTGATTTTGTGCTGTTAAGTTACCTATTCGAAACATTCGGGTTTGCCACCCCTTCCATTTTTCTTTAGACCCAGTAGGTATGCTTGAGGAACATGTCAGATGTTATGACCTATTTCTGGATCTTGGCATTCACTGTATCTTTCAGGGTTCTAGTGTAACATCAGTTATGCCTTGTTAGTTGGGACAGAAATGCCTCCATTAGATGTTAGTCTTGGCTCTCCACCATGTTTGTGTTAAGTTGCTGAATTTCCACATATCATCTTTTGTTGGAATTTAAAGTGTTTCTGACCTAGTGGGGTTGACTATGGATTTTTACCCGCAGTCTGCCGCCAAGGATGAACATATTGGACATGCCACCCATGTATCCTGATCAGAATATATCAAGCATTCAAACTTGCTACCCTTCTTCGGGATGATGAACTGAATTCCATCACCTCCCTGAATTTTTTTTGGGTTTGCCACCCAACTTGTCCAATATGGTGGATTGCTGGAACCCAATCGTGATGTTAGTGTTTGAGACGCATCATCTGTCTCCCATATCTTAATTTAAGAGCTATATGTATTTATACATATCTGTTAAACATTTTTACATAATCTGCATCATATCTAATCATTATTAGCCGTTTGGACAGCCTTCCACTATGTCCACTTGTATTTGGAAAGTTTCGTTTCTCGAACCACTGCGAACCACTCCTCCATTCTAGCCCTTTTTGAACTTTTGCCAGTCTTCCGAGTCATTTATTTCATTGATTGCTGTCATCTTGTCTGTGTCTGCGCAATTTGGGTCCATCATCTTTAGTCATAACGATGAAGATTTGGCCACCTGTCCGTTGCTCTTATTCATATCCTGCTAAGGCTGTGGTTTCGAAAGCATAAGGCAATCCCTGATAGGATTGGGGGGGGGGTCCCGCCTATCCGCTCCGCAGTTTCAACCGTGGTTATCTGAACGAACGATTGGGATTGTGATCTATCATCTCGTATCAGGGCTTATGCATCTTTTGGGGAATGCATGCATCATGTCTGATAGTGCAATTTTCAATCACCCAGTAAAAAACATGATAAAATCGAGTGTTTCACCCAAAAGCACAACATTGTGATGGGGTTGCATAAGCCTTCAACTTTCTAAACCCTAAGGCCGCAACAAATTCGCGTGTGTGTATATATATATAAGCCAAATCGATGGTTGAGATATCCCTATCAACTTGCACATCTGTCACTATCGTACATGTTTTCGACCGATCGATACATGTATATATTATATATAAACTGTACATCTGACATGATAACACATATGTATTTAGACATGAACCGACAATGGCATCAACAATGTAGTTTTCAACGACCTGGTTCTAATCATTGTTGTATGATATTCATAGGAAAAACATACTTAGACATACATGCTAAGTGTAACTATATATATATATATACGCACACATTCACGACTGTTAAATGCATGGTTCCTCTGTTTATACATATATATGTATACAAACACATATGCGATGTCATGCGACTTGTCAAGTTGAATGATCACATAGACACATGTATCTACAAACATACCCAGGAATGCATGGACAAGCTCTACATATGGATCATGCAAGAGGTGATATCTATTAAAATATCCTATAACCTTATGTTGCAATCTTGATATGTCTCATAGGGGTGGATGATAGAGATGAAGATCTTTATGAGGTTTCTCCTCGGTCCTGAGTCTAGGTGGATTTATGATCTTGTTTCTTGGCCTAAGGCCTGAAGGCTTTACAGATTTGTATAATTACTGAAATTCGCTGGCTTGGTCCGTAGGCCTGGCTCTAGCCTCAGAAGGGCTGCACTTTGAGGTTTTGAGGTCTCTGGGCTGGACTGGGGAGGGGGGGGGGAAAAAAAAAAAATAAAAATAAAAAAACCATATTCTTTAGTTTTTTTTCCCCCCCCCCCCCCAGCTGCAAGGCCAGGGCCAGGGCCACGGACTCCAGGCCTTTTGGCTCTTTGGTTTAGGCTATCTAATGTTGCAGACACTATCCAGGCCCGTTATTCCCATAGGAGCTTTCAATCAGATAACATTTTTCTTTGTTCAGTAATTTTTCCTGTAAACAAATAAATGCAACACTCTTGCACAATCCTAGCTTACAATATGGAGAAAGGGAAAGCTCCAAAACTCGGGCCTGCAGTGCGACGCTTTCTGTATGTATATACATATATATGAGCGGCGGCCTAAACCTATTGTTCGACCTGCTCATGCCGAGATCTCGGGTCGGCCCCTATCGGTTATGCAGAGATCAACTACAAGATGCCATGCCGAGAACATGGGTCGGCCCCTATCGGTTTTCCTACTAGACCCTAGTTTTTCACCATCTCAGTTGCGCTCTAGTCATGTTAGCTCTTACGGAGGTTTTGTCCGATGCTCATATATATATATATATATGCGTATTTGTATATTCGGTTTAACGCTTTGGGAGCGTTGGGATTTGGGAGCTTCTGCTCGCTCTCGCACGCAGCAAGCAAGGCTCCACACAAGTCTCATCCTCAAGCTGCACACAACTTGGGGCTTGGGGGGTTTCGAGGTTTTCGGGTGTTTGGGTGGTTTCACATGCATTGCTCTTAGTCAGGGCTTTGGGGATGATTTTCGGGTTCAGGATTCTGGAGGTTTAGCGCCGTTGGTGTTCAAGGTTTTTGGGGTTTGCTGGATTTAGAGCTTTCTTTCCCGATTTAGAGCTTTCAGGCTTCAGGGTTTTAGGCTTGGGTTGTCAGGATAAGCTCGATAAGCGACGCGCTTCTCGATTACCATGAGTTCATATTCGTCGCAGCACTATGGTTGCAAGTATAGTGTTATTCACAGTGAAGTAAGCGCGACAGTGTTTTTGAAGGGCTAGTAATGGCTCCTGCAGCAAAAAGCAAATGACACGTGTTCTCTTTCGGGTTTGTGATTTCGTCCGCAGGATCCGCGGCCTCCACATATCAGGAGTCATGGAGGGATAGATGTCAGGCCTACGCACAACGTACACGATTAGAGTGTGCCATATGTTGCTCATGGTTCGTATCCAATTTGATCCACATAGCACCGGCAAGAACGGATCTCATGTCATGAAACCCATGATTCACGAATCCACAATAAGACACCCGAGTCCCGTTAAACTGTGCTGCCCGGGAGCCTTGAACGCCTCTAGTCCCTTCGACCCGAAGAACACAAGCCCGAAAACCCTGTGCCACAGCCCAAAGCTTGGCACGTTCCAATTACGCTCCGCAAGCCCTGAACCTCAGTCCGGGGTTCCTGCCGGGGCCAAGTCTGGGGCGAGCATTAGCCTGGCAGAGCCCAGGATTCCGAGCCCAAAACGAGCAATATTCGCCAGGGTTTTGGTGAAGGTTTAGGGTTCGAAGGATTAGGAGATCGAGCTCCGGACACGGGGGCCTTGGGGCAAAAGGTGGGTTGTTTGCAGTCTTGGCTTTCAGGTTCATTGTGCGAAGAAACGGCCATTCAACCTGAGACTAGGAGCGAGTCTAGACTGAGCTTACTAGTGGTCTCGTTTCGAGTGTCGAGGAGCCCCAGACCTCACCAACGCTGGTTCTCATGCAGGGTCCTCACGGTGTTGTCAGCGGCATCGCCAAAAGCCAAGACCAACACTGCCACATTCTGCCCCAGGCGGCAATCAGATCTCATGGGCTCTACCCTACCTGGTAAGGCACGTCTTGTGGACCCAAACAAGTTTTCTTAGCCTGAACGAGAAGTATATGTAGGAAGAGGAACGGTCACCCAACATGGGGTTCAGAGTTCTGGGGTAAAGGCATATTCTACGCAGCTTCTCGGAATCCACAACCAGCCGGCACCTTGCGACTTGGGAGAGGCAAGGCACTGCAAAATCAAGTCCCAATTTTAGACCTTCAAGAGAACCGATACTTAGCCTCAGTGGCGAGTCCCCCAAGCTACTTGGATGCCGAATAAACCGGATGTGCAATAGCCCCAGACGTCCATACTATCACATCAATGCAAGCTGAGTCTGAAGGAAGACAGTTTCGCTTGGCTGATCTTGGCTGTGTCAGCCTCGGGTTCGTTTGGGTTTAGGAGCGGTGTTGGGTAATGTGGGGAGCCACGGTGGTGCACAAAGCTGTTGTAGTCAATTGCGGCTTAGACTAAAGTTTTTGGCGTCCTGGCCATGACATGAACATTGCAGTGTTTTCCTTCGGTAACTGTTGAACCCCACAGCGTGCCCACATCCCACAGCTTAAACCGGAACCATTTATCCTGACCGACCTCTGGAGAAGGCGGTCTGCCACCGCGAAGAAGGTGTTTAGCAAGGCCCAGCCAACCTGCTTGCAAGCAGGGCCTAGGGCTTCGGGCTTGAAAAGTTATGCGAGGAGAGCTTGAACGGTTCAGGGTATGGGCTCGTCTCGGAGACCCATGTGTAAACCCGAAAACTTCCTCATCAGTAGGATCCTCAGCACGGTAACCAGAGAACCCTCCCTAAAGCGTCATTGAAGTCGGAAACTCCGCCACAACATCAAGGCGATGGGTTCCAAGGTCCTCTTGCTACCACGCTGGCCCTGGCGAAACCACAGTTCTGATTCTTGTCAAACCCTAAAGCCAGTCCTAGGTGCCAAGTTGGTGTGTAAAGACTTCAGAAAAGGCAGGCGTCTCGCTGGTTCGATCAGTCCCAATGCACCCGAAACCCCAAACGGACCGCTGATGATAAACCCCCAAGTATCTAAACCTCTTAAAGCACCCGCAGGCTCCTACCAGGAATAGCTATACCGCGTTGCCGCAAAGGCCGTGAAGAAGCAAGAGAATAACATCTTAACATCTCATGATACCACGAAGGACATGGCCCTTCTGGTACTGGTAGACCTGGGTTCAAGATATCAAGGGATGAGTTCGTTTAGCTCAGGGCTTGGAAAAGTCTTGCTCTACATTGCGCATGTTGGATGTTGACAAAAGTATGTTTGCTTTAGGTGCAGGCTGATTTTTGCAGGACCCCTCCTTACATCGGGCGGGTCCTTGCAAGACTTACACTGCAGCCAGCCATGGTTGAAACAGCAAAATATGCAAGACACTGTACTAAAGCTCAAAATCCGAAGTGAACTTTGAAACCCCCAAAATAACTCCAAAGCCACCGGAAGATACATCTAGGCTGGCGGACCCCAGTCAAGTGCTGCCGCGGCATTCTCGACGCATAAAGCCCACTACCTCCGAGCTTTGCAGGTGTTTGGAGCTTCTGGGTCTTTGGGATTTTGGGTTTTTTTGGGGTCTTGGGATTTTCGGTTTTGGGCGTTTGTGGTTTTGGGACTTTGTGGTTTAGGGGTTGGGGTGCGAGACTGGCAATCCGAAAGATTCAAAGGTTTGAATCAAGTTTTGGCTGGGGGATCCGGGACTGAACCCTGTTGGTGCGTAAGGTTTCGGGTGTGGTTCGCAATGGTAGCTGAAGCACTCAGTGGGATATACTGATATACTGGAACATGCTATACTATTTACTACTATAGAAACTGTATTTTAGAAGATGAGGGCTGGCTCTCTGCGGGAATCTCCCCGAGACTATCCAAGCCTCTCCAGCACAGTGAGCCAGTTATGGCTGCAATTGAAACCCTACAACCACGGCTACTGCACAAGTATAATTTCAAACGGAATCCCTGCATTAGAAACAGCGTGCGCAAGCACCGTGAAGGGCCCCGGCCGCAAAGCATGATAAAGATTGAGACGATCATGCCCATGTTCACCTGGCTGGGGCGCTGGACGAAGGATGGCCGGTACAGCTTAGATACATGACTTTGGTCTCTTCCGTTCCAGGTCTCTTCACACACTTACGAATGACATGGCAGTGATCTGCAAATCTCTGAGCCTCTGAGCACACCTTTATTTGCCATGGTCAACCCTAAACTTAAACTCGAAAGACCACTTTCTACACCGAAACAGCCACACTGCAATTTTCTGCAATCCCTCCTTGGCTCTGTAAATATGGAGACTGCGCAACTTCAGCGATGTGGCAGCCTCTGCTGTGCCCTAAACCCGAAGCAAAGAAACTTGTCGGCCAGCACCCCAGACGAACACGCAGATAGGACAATGAAACAGAACACAACAGAAGTAAGATGAGTTCGATCGATTCGAGCAGAGATACAGATAACACGAATTAACCTCAAAAGACTTGGTTAGCCTGATGCAAAGTTCAAAGAACAGAAGATGCACCACATCTGGGAAACTAAAATGACACCACATCAAAAGTGCACGCGTTTTTGTCTATTCGTGTATGTGTATGTATGCTTACATGTGTGCATCCATATCTGGAAGTTTCGTTCTACACGTCTGCGTATACACATGACCTGAGCAACGTGCTATGCAAACGCAGGACGGCTTCATTGACTGACTACTTGGCTGACCGTTCGGGATACTGCTGCAAACATTTCTGCAGTGAGCAGGCCGGACCCAACTCCTCCCAACCCCTTAAACCCCTGAAGCTGCCTGAACCATAACGATCCCACTTGCAAGCATCAAGTAAATCTGAGCGATCAAAACACACTTAAGTCACTCAAGCCCTCAAAAACCGGAAAAAACCTAAACACGCTGAGCCCCCGCAGCAGACACAAAACAAAATGCACAAAACAAACTCTGAAAATCCTCTCTGCCATACCCCACCTGCAGAGGCTGCGGGTAGAAGCTTTCCACTGCTAGGCCAGCCACCTAGGCCCGGCTTGCATCTTTCCGGCTTGAGGGCGTGTGGAGTTTAGGGTTGCCGGTTTCGGGCTTGTTAAGTTTTGGGATTAGGGTTTCTACTTATCTCCAAGCTGGAAAACCGAAACCGCCCTAACCGCCCTAAATCCAAAACTGATAAACATTGTCAAACCCCGAAGCTTCGAAAACCTGCTGCTGGCAAGCTCGTTTGGGTTTGGCCCTGTCTTTGCCTATGATGACGACATCACTTAGCATGACGATGACTGGAACGATAGGGAAGGAAGAACGGCTTGACACCGGGATCAACCCAGTCACAGCTACTCTAGCGGTAATCTGCCTGGCTGCGTGTCTCGCCTTCCCTGTGGAACGTCTTTGTCACCTTCGAGTCTTTCCAGCAGCGGCCTCCTGTTGCCCCTGCGGCCTGGAGAGGGAGCGCACGGCAGCGCCAGGAGCCTTTGGGGGCTTTGCCTCCTTGAGCCCTCTTAGCATCTGCCCAAGGCTCTGAGTTTCTAACGTGCTTCGGGGCTTATTTGCTGAGGAGCATACCCGAGGCCCCAATACAGGGACCTGAGAACTAGTTTAGGGGGTACGTGATAATACAACTCGATAAGGCTATCAAGAGGTACTTTAGGATTTTTACTAAACCCTCGTAAACCCCAACTTAGTAAAACCCTCATGTTGCATTCCTGAAACTGACAGGGACCGACTTTGCATGAGCTAGCTGACTACACTGAGACTTTGCTGCACAACCTCAGCCTGACATCCTATGACTTGACAGCCAAAACCCACAATCCGAACACGACTCGGGGAGTACAGTCCAAGATCAGGTTCGCATGTGACGGTATCTAGGGATTCAACGGCTTACGGGGGGGGCTCACACTCGTTAGATTCGAGGTGCTCGAGGTTTGGAGGTTTCGATTTGGGGCTTATGGGCTGAGGGGAAGGCATCGACCAAGGGCACCTGTGCTGGCATAGACACGCTCGAGTCTTCAACGATAGAAAGCGTTGAAGCTACGAAATTGGCATTTGAGCAAAATCCTATGGACAGCGCATGTCGCAGAGTTCCTTCATACGCTCTGCGACAGCTTAAACGAGAGCATGTCCCAGGGACTCCAAAATCTCGTGACCCAGGGATGGTTCCTAAAAGCTGCAAGAAGGGTCGTTATTCGATTAAGGACATGGTTCCTAAGTTATGGTAGTCAACCTCACAAAAAGGAACCCCCGATCAAGGGATGTTTGGAGTCTCTGTCTCCGGATAGGTCAACTTCTTCGCTCTTCATGAGGAAACCAAGGAGAGACGTTGCGCCGGCTTCGGGCTTGCAAAAAAGATATGTAGTTCTTCGCCTGTTGAAGGAGCGACGTGCACAAAACCCACTCCAAACCCCAAGCTATGCCAGCTATGCTAGGCTGCGAGACGAAAGCTCTAGTGCTCTCAAACAGACTTTAGAAAGACTGCGCCTTGGCCCTAAACTTCTAAAAAACCTACGGTCAAAGGCCCTAAGCCCTCAGACAAGTGAGGACCTCCCTATCCGGAGAGCGACGGCATGCATTGCCTGATACTTCAGGCAACTTCCAGGGGCGCCTCAACGTAGACCAGGTCATCCGGCTCCTTGAAAACGTTTCGAGCGGAAGGTTGGTGGCTCAGGGAGTGAGGCGAAGATTAGGGCTCGGGGTTTAAGCTGTGGGTGGGGGGGGGCTTCAGGAGTGTAGGGCTTGCTCTGCGATGCAAGTGTCTCGTTTTGGGGCCTCGGCTTTCGGATGTTGGGCTCAGGGCATGTCAACTGTAATGATGCTTACATCTAAACCTCACCATCATCAGCAGCAATATCATCTTCATGGATGCCATCATCATCAGCAGCATCATCATCCCGGTGATACTTACGGTTACACTCTTTTGCGGGGGCGTTGAAAACTAAGAAATCCGATAGCCCAAAAACAAGTGCGACAGGCCTAAATGATCTGTCACGGAGCAGGTGTGAAAGAACATGGTACTATGATTGATCACATACCACGTTGCCAGGGCTACCGCCGTTTCGAAGTGTCTAAGGGGTTGGGGGTTTGGGGTGTCGAAGCTTCTTCAGTCCGTACCTCCCCAAGTAAACCCAACCCCGGACCCAGCGAAGAAGCCAAGCCTCAACACCTGGCCATGACGCAGGTTCAAAAGAAACCGAAGACTCCTCCCTTGGTGCTCTTCGAGCCCAGGCCTGCAGAGCTCGATGCTGCCGGCGAAGGTGGAGAAGGCCAGCGACGAGCGAGCCCGCCGCAAGGGTCGCAGCCACAAAGAGGAACGGAGATGGAGTCGGAACGGCTGCCAGCTCGGCGGGTGCCGTGGCTTGCTCCTCTCTGGCTCGCTCTCTCTCCCTCTTGTCTCTCCTCTTCTTCTATCGTAAGGGGCGAACTAGGCAAGGCACTTGGTCTGCCTGTGAGAGGGGGAAAGCTCTCTCTCTCTCACTCTCTCTCTCTCTCTCTTAAAGGCTCCTCCTTCTTCTCCTTCTCTTCCCTCTCCTTCTCCGCCTGCTCCTCCTTCTGCTCCTGCTGCCGCTCTTGGCGCTCCTGCTGTGCTTCGGCCTCCAGCTCCTGACGCAGGTGCTCCTGCTCTGCCGCCAACTCCTTGCGCAGGCTCTCGCGCTCTGAGGCGAGCTCGTCATGGAGCCTTTGCTTCTCTGCGTCCAGCTCTGCGGTCTCCTGCACCTCTGGCCCTTGGTCGCTGACGAAGAGCGCAGGGCTCGAACCTTTGCCCTCTTTCGCTGCGGCGGCTTTGGCGGCGGCCCTGGCGGCAGCCTGCTTTGCTTCGGCCGCAAGCTCCTTCCGCAGCCTTGCATGCTCCGACGCGAGCTCTGCATGGAGGCTGGCCCTCTCGGACGAGAGCTCCTCCTGCAAGTGCTGCTTCTCACGCTGGCGCTCGAGCTGCTCGCGCTGGCGCTCAGACATCTCCTGCGGCTCTGGCTCTGCCTTCTCCTTCTCTGACGCCTCAGAACCCTTGTGCTCAGACCCTGAGCCCTTGTGCTCAGAATCAGAGTGACTGTTCTTGGGGGCACTGGAGCTGGAGGCATCCGCCAACAAAAGTGCAGGGTTTCCCTGAGCGCCCGGGCGACCACTGTTCCCAGAGTGCATGTACTTCGTGTAGCCCTTCATGTACTGCTGGTAGTCTCGGCCCTGCGAGCGCATGCTGTCTGCGTATTACTTGTAACCACTTCCCGATGGCAGGTCGTGGCGAGCGGGTCTTTTGTGGGTTCAAGCTCACAGCTGGTTGGAAGCCGGGCCGGGGACCCTCAAATTTGCCGTACTTTTTCTCTCGAGATTGGCAATCCCAGCTCACAACCCAGAAACAGAAAGACAAATGCAGGGACACACCAATGATGAATGTTCACCCAAAGCGGGACGATGTGGTTGGGGGCTCGAGGCCTCAGATTTAGCCAAGCAGCCAGTCTTACGTGGTTGTTGATCTATCCGTGACAATCTTGTTTCAACAGATGCCTGGTTTGTGGCAGCAAACAGCTTAGGCTTACGAGTAAGGAAACTTCCAAGACTTTGCCTTGTGGGTCTCTGGTTGGCGTCTTTAGTTTCTGAATCGCAGTTTTCCGCAGATGCCAGGAGAAGTAGAAGTTGCAAGCCTTACACTGAGCTATGGGGCATGGTTTCACTTGTCGATGTTACCAGGTAGTTATCGGTCGAGGGCCTGAAGCATGACCATCCTTATGTCTTCGCGACCGCTTGATGCAAAACTTGCGTGACTGCCCCTAGAAACCACTTAGGGTGAGCTCAATATTCCGGAGAAGAGTTAACAGACTAGCAGACAAAGCTAAGCGACCTGCCATCGTTGCAAGTAAACCGTTATCAGGTGTACTTAAGTTTTTCAACTTTCCATTTGGGACGATCGCGCCTGGGAGCCCTGCCCCTGCATGTACTTGCTGTAGTCACCACCGTAGGACTGCAGATACTGCTTGTAGTCTCCTGCCTGCAAGAGTCCATGCACCAGCAAAGCTGACATCTTCTGCATGGGGATAGGCACATGAGAATGCTAGGAGAAGTAGAATCTGCAAGCCTTAAACAAGCTGTGGGGCATGGTTTCACTTGTCGATGTTACCAGGTAGTTATTGGTCGAGGGCCTGAAGCATGACCATCCTTATGTATTCGCGACCGCTTGATGCAAAACTTGCGTGCCTGCCCCTAGAAACCACTTAGTGTCTTAGTGTTGCGAGCCCTCAATATTCCGGAGAAGAGTTAACAGACTAGCAGACAAAGCTAAGCGACCTGCCATCGTTGCAAGTAAACCGTTATCAGGCGTACTTAAGTTTTTCAACTTTCCATTTGGGACGATCGCGCCTGGGAGCCCTGCCCCTGCATGTACTTGCTGTAGTCACCACCGTAGGACTGCAGATACTGCTTGTAGTCTCCTGCCTGCAAGAGTCCATGCACCAGCAAAGCTGACATCTTCTGCATGGGGATAGGCACATGAGAATGCTAGGAGAAGTAGAATCTGCAAGCCTTAAACAAGCTGTGGGGCATGGTTTCACTTGTCGATGTTACCAGGTAGTTGTTGGTCGAGGGCCTGAAGCATGACCATCCTTATGTATTCGCGACCGCTTGATGCAAAACTTGCGTGCCTGCCCCTAGAAACCACTTAGTGTCTTAGTGTTGCGAGCCCTCAATATTCCGGAGAAGAGTTAACAGACTAGCAGACAAAGCTAAGCGACCTGCCATCGTTGCAAGTAAACCGTTATCAGGCGTACTTAAGTTTTTCAACTTTCCATTTGGGACGATCGCGCCTGGGAGCCCTGCCCCTGCATGTACTTGCTGTAGTCACCACCGTAGGACTGCAGATACTGCTTGTAGTCTCCTGCCTGCAAGAGTCCATGCACCAGCAAAGCTGACATCTTCTGCATGGGGATAGGCACATGAGAATGCTAGGAGAAGTAGAATCTGCAAGCCTTAAACAAGCTGTGGGGCATGGTTTCACTTGTCGATGTTACCAGGTAGTTATTGGTCGAGGGCCGGAAGCATGACCATCCTTATGTCTTCGCGACCGCTTGATGCAAAACTTGCGTGACTGCCCCTAGAAACCACTTAGTGTCTTAGTTTTGCGAGCCCTCAATATTCCGGAGAAGAGTTAACAGACTAGCAGACAAAGCTAAGCGACCTGCCATCGTTGCAAGTAAACCGTCATCAGGTGTACTTACAGTTTTTCAACTTTCCATTTGGGACGATCGCGCCTGGGAGCCCTGCCCCTGCATGTACTTGCTGTAGTCACCACCGTAGGACTGCAGATACTGCTTGTAGTCTCCGGCCTGCAAGAGTCCGTGTACCAACGTTGACATTTTCTTTACGGGCATGGGTACATGACGATGTCGGGAGACGGGTATCAAGACGGGTATCAACTCTGCGACTTGCGCAACTTCCTTTGCACTCGTTTTGCAGACGATTCCATTCACGAGTTCTGGCGTAGCCTGTGCTTCTTAAACCAAAACACTCTTCGGTCTGCATCTACAGATTGGGGACCATTCCAATCACGCGCTCTCAGTGCTGATCCTCACGACACGACGCAGCAACAGTCTGGGCGCTGTCGACTTGTTTGGGGCCTGGAGGGTCCAATTCCGGCTAGAACTTGCAAGCCTTACACAAGCTGCGGGACATGGCTTCAACTGTCGATGTTAAAAGGTAGCTGTTGGTCATGTCACCCCTGTGTAGTCTAAATAAACGGTGCTGACACATGCTGACACAGCTTAAATGGAGGCTAAGACCGTTTAGTAGCATGAGATTTCACCTCTAGGCTGCTGCTGCTGCTGCAGGCTTCATCGAACGACCTAGCATCAGCATGCAAGATGTTGAAAACACGACTCTACTTTGTATGCAGATCAACGGCACAGACAATGCATACATGCAGATAACAAACGCTTTGATCTGCATGTGGTGTGTGTGTGTGTGTCTTGGTGTGGGGTGTGTGCATGCGTATGGTGTGGAAGTATGTACGTATGCGCGGGTCAGCCGTTTTCAAGCTTTACAGTGCATGGTGCGACCTGGCCTGAGAAGAGCCCTGCCCTTGCATGTACTTGCTGTAGTCGCCGCTCTGGGAGCCCTGGTTCAGGTACTGCTGGTAGCCGCCTTGCTCATGCTGGGACGGGTGTGCCTCATCGCTCTTCGACGCAGAGTCCTTCTTGGAGTGCGCATCATCGGCTGCAGCGAAGCTTACCGCCTCTGCCTGCTCTGCAGACTTCTTCGACTCTGCCGAGGATGGCATGTACTTGCTGGCATAGTCGCCTGCGTATTGTGACATGAACTTCTCGTAGCCACCAGAGGCCCCCGAGCCGTACTGAGACATGTACTTCTTGTAGTACTTTTCGTAGTCCCCACTCCCACCGTTGCCACCACCGCCGTGCATGTATTTCTCGTAATCACCAGCGTATTGGCTCACATATTTCTGGTAGTCCCCCTGCGCTGCAGACAGGACCGGAACGAAGAGCCCCAAGAGCGAAAGCAGAGCCATGGCTGGCGTCAAGAGATGGGAGGACGAGTGAGAGCTTCTGCGCTACCAGCTTCGGCCAAAATGGCTCCAAGGCATCGAACAGTGTCCCAACGTCTCAAGACCGACTACAAAGCTTTTTGGGATGTTACCACTTGAGTTCGACGTAAGATAGTAGGACAGCCCCATTCAGTCAGAGTTGGCTTTGGAGTTCACCGAAGCTTCATGACCATAACACCGTGGCAGGGCTACACCTGGGAGAACCGCAATCCGGCAATTCCTTCCCAACCTCGGTTACAACAGTTGCGACTTGCAGAACTGCTCAATCCCCTGATCCCGTACCCAGTGACTCCATCTTATCTGCCTTGCGCAACAGCACTAAACACCAAACCCGGAAACGCTGAACCTAAAGCCACCGAAACCATAGCCCCAAAGCCTAAACCTTGAAGCCCCTGCCCCCGAGCAACAAAACCGCCAAGACTTGCCAAACAACAATCCTTCGTCCTCGAAGATCTTATCAAGCTCTTGGCTGCTGGAGCGTCTTTTTTAGATTCTGGGGTTTCGCGGGTTTCCACATCTGCGAGGCATCAGAAGCCTTCGTACACCACCCCAACTATCGCGACGAAAGTTCTCTGATACCTACACCCATCATTCCGCAAGAGAAATATATAACCACCCAGGAAGGACCGAAGAATGATGGCACTGGTAAAAAACAATTGAGCCGACAACATCTTGATGTGGTGGCCTTCAGTGTTGCGCACGAACGCGGACCTTCTCTGGAATCACTCTAGGTTTGGCCAGGTTAAGATGGAGCCTGGTGCGAGACCAGCCCTGCACCTCTTGAACCCTAAGATAGCCTTTAAAAATAGCATGAATCATGGTCTTCTTGTCGAGGTGGGATCTAGGCGACACACTGGCGAGAGGCAGCGCAGGACGACCAATAAGGACATCGGCGCATTCTTCAAGGCCAACCTGGCTTTCATGTTGGGGTTTGCTGCTGTGGTTCATAATGGCTAGCGGCTAGCGGCTAGCGGCTAGCATGATTCATTAATTAAATGAAACACGGGCGGTGCCGGTGCTGCTGCTGATGATGCTGACGAGATGGTTCAGATCGTGCAGCCGCTCGCAAATTACGCGGTGCTGAAATATCTCAGCTTTCTTGCTGCATTAGCCCTCCAGAATGCTGCAGGTTTGGGGCCCTAGGATCGGACGTGTAGAACTGCCGGAGAGGTTAGGCTTGGCTGCTTCGGGGTTTGCGGTTTGTTCTGCATAGAAACAACTTTGCCAAGGACGTGAATTTGCAAACGCTAAACCTATAATATACTCTAGGAGCCTTGATTATTAGAATAGGGTTTGAGGGCCCATTATACTATATTTATAATAAGGAACCACCAAACTAGTATAGGTAATTATTTAGGCCCCTATATTCAGCCCCAAGTCTGAGGCCCTAAGCCGGACCCCCTTCAAGAACTACGCGCTCGACTTCGCATTCGAAGATGGCCAACAGCTCTCTTGCTCAGCCAAAGCCTTGACAGCATGTTACAGCTAGAGTATGTATTTTGTAGTCCACCATGCTATGTCGAATTGTCGCATAAGTTTTGGCATAGCATGTTCTTAGACACTATTCCACAACGCACCTTTCGGGACCTTTGGCCACATTGGTTCCTTTGCCTTGCGTGCTTAAAGTCTACATCATGCGGTATCGAGGCTCATGAAGTGCCCCAAACCCCGAACACTGAAGCCACATATCCTCAACTCTTAGCCCTGAAACCGAAAGCATCCCTCATGTCGCAGCAGCCCCGACCAGTCTTCCAAGCGGGATCCGTATCTCGCTGATGATTTCCGAACGTTGCATGCTGCAAGGGTTCTGTACAGATTCTACTGGACAAGGGCTAAATACTTTAGGTCTGTCATAGTACGCTTGTATTGGGACTATAAGGGGACACTATTACAAATCGTGGCCAAAGCTTCGAAGGCTCTGACGTACGGATGCAGGGTTTGGAGTGAAAGGCTGAGGGGTGAGTTTTGCATCACGTCCGTGGACCCTAAACTCCAAAATACCCTTACGCCGGCACATGTCGACTCCGACATTTGGGAGACGTGGCCAAGACACATCGAAGTCAGCAACATGCCGCTGAAGCACCTCAGGTTCAGTGCATCCTTGTCAGTCTGGATTCCTGGCAGCGTGGCCAAGCCAATCTTGTGTGCCTGCTACGACTCTGACCTTCTGCCGGTGCTGATGGTGATAATTCTTCGCGTCGCCTCCCTGCATCTATTCAGCCATTCATCTTCATCTCCCACTCACATGCATGCACACAAACACACACTCTGTACCTTTCTCTCTCTCCCGCTCTATCCGTCGCACGTAGAAGTAAGCAGCACAGAAAAATGCGCGTGCCATCATCCTTAACCCACCGAAAACTAAAGTCCTGAACCGCACAAGCGTCAATACCTATCGCTCTAGGTCCTGCACCCTTCAAAACTAAAAGCTTGGGTTTAAGCTTCATATGGAGAAGGCCGGCCACAGGAGGGCAAGTGTGCGAAAAGCGGAACCAGTTCATCGACTCCAACAACTTGCTACTGGTACGTAGTAGTAGTATCGCATAACATCTTATGGTAAAGAACAGCTCGAAAGGCGAAGGAAGCATCCAATTCTTCCTGGGCCCCTGCAGGACGCCAGCCCAAAAAGCCATGGCCCTGAATCGAAAGAGCTAGGGTCCGAACGGGATCACGAGAGACCACCTGGCGACATCGCGGAAGGAGCCGATGTGGATGGACCTCGGAGATCGAGACTTCTACGTTCATTGTTCGCAGATCAAGGAATTCATGGGGCTTTGGGGCTCAAGGACCAAGGCTCGAGGATCAAAGGTTTAGCTAGTTCGGAGTGCTGGAGTGGGCTGCTCTTGGATGCCTTGCCCTAAACTCGACGACTTCTTCCCTCCACAGCCAACCTGTCAAGAAACTCAATCTCTTCAAACCCTACCACCCATAAACATATCCGAGACCCTGAACCCGATGCATCCGAGACTCAGCATCCCTCAGCCTAACCAAACAGATGCCCCTAAGCCCCAGGCACCCTTGTGCGACAAAGTGACAAACCCTTTTTTGAACGAGGTCTCTCTGTGCGACAAACCCTAGGCCCGAAACCCTAAAGCCCCAAAAATTGAAAAACGCCCTGATGCATCCCCCTTCTGATGATCGTAGCGCGCCCCTTACAATCCGACGGCAATACCGCCAACAACAAAAAACAAAAACAAAACCACTTGAAACCTCTACATTAAGCCCGTTCAAACCTCGGGAGACCTGTTGAAAACCTTCAAGCCCCTGAAAAAATAACAAAGAAAACTAAAACCCAATCCGAGGCCAGGGGCTTCTGGGCGAAGCAGAGCAGAAACGCGGAGCAAAAGGCCATCTGCAGCGCCACCAAACAGCACCTCTTGCGGCTAAGGGCTCCAGGGCTTGCGGGCTCGGGTGCTTTTGGCTTTAAGGCTTCACGGATGCAGGACTGGGGGTTTTATGGTTTGGGGCTTGGTGCTTTCATTCAAGGTTTAAGGCTTCGAGGGTTTGCCTGCAGTTGAAGGCTTTATGGTTTAAGGCCGGGGGGTCAGGCCTTGCTCCTGTAAGGGTCGCCGCTACCTTGGGGCCTTCGAGTTCAGGGATGTTCAGGGTTAAGGGCTTGGGCCTCCAGGTCAGGAATGAGGTTTAAGGCAACCCAAAACAACGAAGCCGGATGCATGACATTAGTCCCCAAAACAGAAACGAACACCTTAACTCCAATCCTATCCCCAAACCCAAGCCCCTCAAGCGCCATAAAGCCTAAAGCCATGAGGCGCAAAGACCGAGGCACTCTGCAGGAAACCGTGTCACCGCCATTTTGTTGAAGACCTGAAAGCATCACGGGTTTAGGGCGCTGGAAGATTACTCTATCTGAGTACCTTTATTGATTGCTAGTCGCGATGCTAGTACTAATTTGGTCACTTTTCTTGCTGCCGCTATGCTTACTCTTAGTATACGGCGATCCTTGAACATCGGCCTAAAATCCGAAAAACTCAACGAGAAAGGCGTTTCAAGAACAAGCAAGCGGCCATCATTCCCACGGAGCAAATGCACCTGCGGCGACGGGTCGGGATGCTGGTGAGGGCTGGGGATCGGATCTGCTACTGTCGAGACCCCTTATGCCCGCAGTCTTGCAGTAGATATTCTAATCGGGGGCTGGCGTACAGCACATGCGCCTAATGAAGAGATTCTCGCCTCAACACTTGCACACATTGGACACTTAACTGAACCCATGGACGAACAGCCAGGCTCTTCTATAACACTTGATTGATATAGTTGTTTATCTCCTGGAAGCGAGAATGCATCGGTACCATCGTCACAAAACACGCAACAGTGCGCGCAGCCCTTATTTCAACCCCAATCGAGAAGCCTTAGTGAGGACAAGAAAGCTTGAATGGAATATGGTACCGTTACTATGAAGGGAGTGTAAGAAGAGATTGGGCACTTTCTGACTAGCTCCTTCGACCCTTCAGTAGCTTAGGCCACTCAGCCGATGACGAGGGAGGCAAGGCTTGGAGGACCACGATCTAGGAAGATGCTTGCAACATGCCAAAATACACGATATAGCCTAGGGCCTTGACTGCCCTCCCTTTTTGCTTCAAGCCTGCCCTCCCTAAAGCCCAAAACCCATAAACCCAAAGCTTTTGAAACCGGTACCCCAAAGACCCCCCAACCAATACCCGAACCCTACAGTGAAAGCCCCAGGGACCCACATGGCTGGGGACGGCGCCAGCTTGAGACGCTCAGCACGATCTGCGAGGACTGGACCTTGGGAGTCTGAGAAACTACACCCAAAAAGCAAATCCTCTGAATCCGAAGGATGAAGGTTTGGGGATAAAGGTTTTTTGAATCGGAAGTCGTTGAGAATTGAGGCTCCATGTTGTTCCAAATGCCGACTCCAAAATGAAGCCTAAAACTGCCAGCTTAAACAAAGAGCGAAACTATCCCGAAACGTAAACCGTAAACCCACCTAACCCCAAATCCAAACAGGCTGGACCGTCTTACATTCAATGAGGCGGGTCCAACGAAGGCGGTACTTGAAACTCTTACCTTTTACACGATGTACGGACCAAGTACATCCCTCGACGAAGCACCGTAGATGGTGCATCCGTTAAGGCACCATATCCTCCATAGCGCATCTGAACCCTCAAGCCTGCAGCCTTAAATCCTAGATGGGACCTCTTAAACCCTTATGTGTGCTGTCAGCTTTTACTCCTGGGGCTGCTGCAGCCACGGGATCATCGCCACGAGCCTCGAGTCGGTCCCGTTTCGGGATCGGGAATTCGATCTTACTGAACTTTGCGGTAGGTTCAGGGCTTGCATAAGGTTTTTTGACACTCACACTCGGAGCCTGGCAAGGTCTGCATAAGGTTTAGGGTTCTGGTTCGGCAAAGAGTGTTCTGCGAAGCGGGTGCGCTTCACTCGCCCCGCCCCAACCCACCCCCGGAAAGCCTGAGAAGGCCCTCTCAATGCAAAATTCGCCGTTTCTGTGCTTACGAACCTGATCGAGCTCCCTGCGGTGTCCCCAGGCAGATTTCACGACCCACTTGGCAGATGGTTTAGGGATTCTATGTTGCTGGACTTTGGGGTATTGGATATCGGGTTGTGGGGGTTTGCGGTTTCTGCCGCCTGCTACCTGACATCCGCAAAACCCGTAAAGCCGGATGAGTCCTACACCCTCGCACCCGAAACCCCACACTCAGATGTCTCAAGTCCTTCGAAAAACTCAGAAACCCCAAACCTCGAGTCCACAACCGGCAAGTTAAGCCTTAACAGACGCAGACCCCAAATCCCTGCAACGCAGTGAAGCTTTCACCCTGAACGCCAAAGCCGTAAAACCCTCAACCCAGAGGCCCTATAAAGGTCTCTCAAAACGCTTCAGCGCTGATACTCGTAAAACTGCTCGAGTCCGAGGAAAAGGCTTTCGGAGTGGCGCTCATCTTCGTTAGCGGGGCCGCCTGGGTTGACATGCCCACGAGATTTTAGGGTTTGAGAGCTGTTGTAATAGTTAAGGTGTAAGTAGGCTGCAAGGATTTGAAACGAAGCTACGACATGAACTCCGCGAGTTACGCCAGACTGCTCCAGGCAGTCGGAGCATCCAGGCAAACGCGGATCGGGATAGGTTACACCGTCTCTCTGCAACGAGCTGTCTTTAAACCCCCAGCCCGGCACCCGAAATCGCTAATTACTCATCAAAGATCGGCTTTGGCGTGCAAGAACTGAGTTTAGGGCCTCTTCAAGGCTTTGCAACTTTCAATGCTTCCGTGTAGGGCTTCGGAAATTTCAGGGCAAAGCCGACGTCTCGAAATCGCTTTCGGAGTCGAGGGGCAGGCGCTGTGGAAGCGGAAACGCCAGCGGAAGTTGAAGGCCAAAGGAGGCTTCTCACAGAGACTCCCACGCGAGGTTCTCAGAGCTCTAGGCTTGAGGGTGCAGGTCTCATGGGGGCCGAGACTTTCAAGCCTCCCAAGTAGGGAGGGAGGGGGGGGGGGTCTTGCCGCTGCGTACTATTGCACTGCAAAGCATTACTGCATTAGGCTTTACTTCACAAGTCTTTGATATACTACAGATTTGAAACATCCATCCTTCCCTTTGGGAAAGTGATGGCCTTCCACTGGCCTTGAGCCACGCAGCCGCGGGCTCAACGTTGGCAAACACAGCTCCTTCGCGCGAGCCCTGACCCGGGTTGTGCTGGGAAGCTCAGATCCGCCGACACTCAAGGAAGCTCAAGACTTGCAGCCCTTCCCTTTGGGGGACACTAAAAACCTTTAACCAGGAGCCCTCAACCCCTGAAGAGCCCAAATTCAAACCATGTCAACCTAAACGGGCACCACGACCCCCTCACAGCATCCCAAGAATCCTCGCCCCTCATTGAAGACTAAGCTCTTAAGTCAGGTTACGATTCCAATCTAATCTAAAGCATAGCATGAGTCTTACTATGAACATCTATTGCGGGAACTGAATTCAGGCCCTGCGCAGCAAAACAAGGAACCTAAACCATCGGCACTGATTTAGAATGGTTTAAAACTTGTCCGGCAAAATCAATGCTATCCCTGCGGGCTGCGAGCCTTATCCGCAACTGAACCCTAAACCCAAGCCTCGACTTGGGGGCTTAGGGTTTGGGGCTCAGGAACCCCCGACACTCGAAAGCCCCCCCCAAACCCTGAAGTTCCTAAAGCCAAGCCCAAAGACGCGCTGAAGCCCGGGATGCGCTGACGGCGGCACCTCTGCATCTTTGCACCTAAGCACATGGGCGAGGGGTAAGGGAAGGCTTCAAAGTCCAGGAACTAGGGCCACCAGGGGTTTAGGGCTTAAGTTAAACTCTCGGTAGAGTCGGTAGAGCCCCGACGAAAGCCTCAGAATGGGTCTTCACAGGCGACGCTTGGCTTGGTGCCTAAAACTCATGAGGTGTGGCAGGTCTGACTGTTTAGGATGGATCTGCAAGAGTTTTCAAGTTGTTACGGATCTCGGAGAGCCTTTTCTCTGGCGTGTTGGCTAGCTTTTTCAGCACGCTTCGGCCAGCGGTTGGGCGTCAAGCGAGCTGCAGGCACTGGTAGTGGGACGCGGTTGGCATAGCTTCAGCTTGATGACTCGGCTTTGTCTGGTGCTTGTCTGTGGCTGCGGTCTTCCGAGTTAGCTTTGGGATATCGAAATGAGCTTCTGAATATCTGAGCCGGAGCTGAGCTTCTGAGGTTTTACGCTTGCAAGCTCATGGGCCGAGCAACTAGTTTTGAAAGACGGGCTCTTCGTGCACGCAAGCATCCCCCTACCACTCCTGCTGGTCCAGAGACGTTCTGTCTATATTCGAGCTGTTGATGGCGTGAGGGGGCAATCCGTCGGCTTCTCCAAAGCTTGTGCCGAGCATTTGCGGAGCGGGCGATCGCTCCGGCCGAAAACGCCGCCGGCATCGCCCCAGGAGCCAACGTCGTCTCAACAGCAGCAGGATACCTGCGAGCTCCAGAATCCCCCACTACTCCTGCCAGCGACCCCTATGAAATTTCGACTCACGAAACCAGGTAAACGAAAAGGCGCCTAGCACCAAGAAACAGGAAACCGGCTAACCCCCAAAGCTGAAAGGTTTCTCCAGGTGCAACACGCGAGCAGCGCCAGGAGAAGACACGCAAAGAGCAGCAGGTCCCGTGGGGAGGGCTCGAAGGGACAGCCGGAGGAACCTGAGTCTGTAGGAATGCATTTGTTCTGAATGTTTCTGATTCCAGCAGTTGCGCTTCATGGTGAACAGCTCAATAGAAGCTGTTTGTATGTTATGTTGTTTGTGTATCTTATCAGCAGGAAAGGCCCGAACCGCCTTTCTTACAAGCCACACAAGCCCACATCACCTTCTAGTCCTTCCGTCAACGTCAAACCTTGAGCCCGAAGCCCCTAAATGACGGCAGCGTTACCCCCTAGATAAGGCATCCTGAATTGCCAGCCAAACTCAGAAACCGTAGGGCTTCGGGCTTGGTCTACTTTGGCAGGATGTCATCCTACTGAGCATCCAAAGACCCTCAAGCCTCAAAACACCAAACCCACTCAACCCAAATACGAGAGCCTTTAAAGTTAGCACCAGGTTTGGGTGTAGAGTATGAAACGAGACAGAAGCACCAGCATTTTGATTGTATCATACTGAAATCAACTTGTAGTTATTCCGGCAAACCCCTAAACTCTATACCCCCACCTCTTGAATCCTACATCCTTCGCTCTGAACCTCTCCACCTACACCTCCCAGACTCTATACTGTCCATACTCTAAACCCTCCAGTCTAAGCCTCAAGATCCTGAGCTCCGAACTTCGAAGCCCAACAGTCGCACTATGGTCTGGAGTGGTTCCCTACTATAACCTATTCTATTAAAGAAGCCCATAAAAGCAATCTTACAACATGTTCAGGGCCCCTAAAAACCCTGTGGCCCCTTTCAGACACCGATAGGAATCTTACATCAAACAAGGGGCAGTTCGGATCAAAGCAGTCGTCAATCAGAACGCCGCCCGCGAGATCGGGCCCTTCAAGGCAGGATTTGAGACTTCAGGGCCTACGATAGGGGCCTTAATGGTTGAATGAATGGGTTTCCTGACTTTGACAAGTGGACTGCAAGGGCGTTAGGATTTTAGGGTTTCGACTCACAAACTCGCACAAGGCAGGCATGGCTTCAGGCACTAAGTTCGCTGAGCTTGCTACTTTAACACCAAGGGACAAAGCGTGGCAAGCAACACCAAGACCCAGCAGTATCCAGCCAAACAAGTAATGAAGGAGCAAGTACATTCTGACGGTCCCATGGTGCTTGAAGGTAGAGGCTCATGTGGTCTCTCCAGGAAGTTAGGGTTTAGGGTGCAGCTGCAGAGTTCTGAAACGACGACTCATAGGGTGAAGCTCAAGATTTCGGGTTATGGACTGGGCCGGGGGATTTGGGATTAAGGCTTGCGGGGTTGCGAAGATGCATCTCTTGCAGTCCAGTTTAGGCTGACGGGAGGGGTGGGACTAGGGGCTCGCTGCCTCCCAAAGACTACATGGGGCTTGAGGCTGAGAAACCCTCCGCTGCAATCCGCACAGCGTCTGAGACAGCAGAGCTTCGGGGCTCAAACTCGACCTCGGAGTCAAAAACTCCGAACGGCGGCCGAGATGCTGGCAACTTGGCACACTTCTTGGATTCTCGGCATGTGTTCGTTGCGTCTGCGAAGGGGTCAAGGCGGAGCTGGTTTCTCAAACCCAAACGCTACAGACATTTCTGAACCAATGAATTGGATTTAATGGCCCGCACAACTAACAAGATCAAGACGTTATGTTGGCAGAGCCAACCCAAACCCGAAGACCGCTACCAAAGCAAAACCAGTGTCACCCAAACTACGGCATTCCGTACAAGCACACCCCTTCACCCCGTTCTCCGCAGCCGCTGCACTGAGCCCTCGGATCCTAGCGCAAGCCAACCTCCAAGGCCCAGATCCGGGCCTGGGGACGTTTCCTGCAGCCAGGAGCGGGCGAGCTGCTCGAGGCTCCTTCCAAGGGATTCTTTGGGATATTCCCTTTTTGTGAACTTTTTCGGGGCCTGCTAGGGGCTTCCTTAGGGATTTTGAGCGTTCTTATGGTTTCGGGGTGGTGAGTCTGGGGTAGTAGCTTAAAGGGTTGTCGGGCCCGCGGGCCTACCACGGGACCTGACTCAGGCAGCGTATGTGGGCGCTTGCACTCGGGATCACCCGAACCCCAAACTGAGAAATCAGAGCTGCCCTTCAAAACTACAAAGAAAGTTCCCAAAACCCTGAAACCTCTGTTAGCGCAACCCGAAACTCAGCAGTAAGTTTTGATTATGCTGAGCCTGTACTCACCAGTCTTGTTCTTGTCAATGTGCAAAACCTGATTAGTCTTGTCATCAGATAATCTGACAGAGCAATAACACACAAAACACGACATCACAATTATTGCTGCCATTATAAGTTCTAAGAACAAGACCGGAAACCCCCTGCACCGAATATGCCACCGCTAAAGCCGTTTTGTTGAAGCAGGACTCTACCGCTATGCCTACCCCTCCAACCCTGAGCTCATGTCTGGATGGGTAGGCCATCGAAGACAGCAGTCGCATGCCGCATGCAGATACCAGGTTGTTGAAACCCCAAATGCCGCTCCAGCTCTGGAAGCCAGGGCCCCGCCGCTGGACCCGCACTCGCCAGAAGAGTTCGCTCTCGGCGAAGCAGTGCTGCCTCGGCTCAAGCTCGGCGGGCTCGGGCTCGGGCTGCCCAGTTGGGGGTCTATTTGCGTTTCGGCGCTCAATTTGATCAGTTTTTGTGACACTCACACTCGGACAAGCCTGGCGAGGTCAGCAGCAGTACTGGTTCGAGGACACGTTAACTAGCTCACCGGATCGGTGTCATCCTGCGAGCCTCGCTGTCAAGCACATTGAAGTCCAAAGCCACCAACAACCATCACCCATAAACAAATTGCTTCGAGCTGTTGAATGTTTTTTGGTGGTTCCTCAAAGAAGGTACCCTTCAAGGCGGGTCTGGTCTGTTTCCTGCCTTGCATCTCTTTCATGCCTGATGGTCGGTGGTTGGGCTTTCTCCATCCTGCCCTGCCCTGCCCTGCCCCGGCTTTGGATTTCCTGGCCTGCATGCCTGGCAAAAAACGTCGACTCCCCGTGCCGGCTGATAAAAATCCAATGATGCTCAGGAATTCTGACCCTCGACCCACGAAGGGTTGGGTTCCAGCCTTCCGCACGTCTCCTCCACCTGTCGCGCGGCGTTGGGCGGACTACCCATGGTGATCGCCCACTTCTGCCCTCGACCCCCGAACCTTCTTCTGCATACCTTTGCGCGATCATAACGGTAAACCCTCTGCACTGCCCCGTCAGGGTTTTTGTTCCTTCACTTCTGCCCTTCCAGCTGTACCAAAAAAGCCATAGCCTCCGCCGAGTCTCGTGCAGGTCGCGGAGTAGGCCGCAGCATCACGCCGGCCGCTGAGTATCGGCAGGGTGCTCTTCACCTGAGGGCTTAGGCGGTTGAGGGTTTAGCTTCTAGGAAAACCCTCTTTGGAGTTGCAAAAGTGACAGAGGTGCATACATTGTAGACGAACCGTCAGGCGCGGTACCACAAATTGGGCAACCCCTTGAATGGAGGCCACTCTTTGTAGAATCGCTCCAAGGTGCCACGCTTCTTCACATGCTGCTGCTCCATAACAAACACCTTAAGCCTTCACGAAAGTCTCACGAAGGCCCCGCAAACCTTCAACCTTCCCGTGCGGAAAAAAAATGCCATGTCTCCCCTCCCAAGCCATGCGTTAAAACATTTTTCTAGCCCGGCCCGGGCCTGCCCTTGCAGATCCCGGGCGAGCTGCCAAGCCTGCGAAGAGAATCGGCGGCAAACATCAACGTGCAGGGTTTGAGGTTTAGGGCTTGAGGCCTTCAGGTTAGCGCTCAGTGCCTTTGGGCTTAGGGGTTCGAGCCTTGGGTATTCGGGTTTTCTGGCGGAGATTTGGGATGGTGGGTTTATCTTTTCGGCTTCCAGTAAATCGAGCGGTATCTGATGAAAGGCAAGGGCTCCCTAAATTCCGGCAAACACCAAAACCCCAAATCGCGCAGAAAGCAGGCTATGTAAATCCGGAGGAGACTAGGGTCTGAAGCTTTTTGAAATTTAGGGATGCTTCGGGTTTGCTGCTCAAGTTTTGCGGGCTTGGGGGTTGGGGTTTCCGGCGACTTGCAGATTGAAGGCTTCGAGATGGAAGGACCACAAACCTGCACCTGAAGCACTTTCAACCTCAAATTCCTACTTAAACTCTGCAGATCCTCCGGGCTCCACAGGATAACAGGACGCTGGACACCACGCTTTGACAGCATAAAATAGTCGAACTGCTCTTCATGCACCTGGGATTCGACGGGGGTGTGCGGTTCAGGCTTTTTTTGGGGGCTTCGCTTGGGGTTTGCTGAGTTCGAAGTACAAAAGAAACCCCGCCGCCAAAAAATCAATCAATTGGTCTTGGCTTGAGAGTTTCTGTCGTTCAAAACTCAAAGTCTGCGGGATGTGCGGAAGAAGCTTTCGTGCAGCAATAAGGTTTAGATTGCTTCTGCCAGCCTACCGTCAACTCAAGCAGCCTTTGATCCAGAACACAGCCTGGCTTGCCAAAACTCATGAACCCTAAACCCTATGGCCCATGAAACCCTCAAAAAGCCTGCTAAAGCCCTCGCCAAACTATACTAAACCCTTCAATGTAGTGGCACCAAAAATGGAGTCCGGACATATGGCGCGAAGTGCGGCCCGAAGAGACACAAGTGAGCCGCATGCTGTCCTCGCAGGCTCCAAAGGCGATAGCTCAGGTGTATTTTGGGTTTATTGTTCACGATTTAAGTGTCTCCATCCATGCATCCCACGACCCACCCACCCACCCGCCCACCCAGCCATCCATGCAAACATACAGCTACCTCTACATGCACGTCTTCATCTACATCCATACTCGTACCTTTACACAGCCATATCATATACGTATATGCGGTCAATGCATCATGTAGTCCTGTGCTCTTGTATTTGCTTGCTTGCCTACCTACATAAAGGCTGAATCATGCAGTTATTGGCTATACTGAGCTTCTTGCTCCGAGCATGTCACTTGAGGTTCCCACAGCCGGAGATCCGAAACACCCACGTGTGCTGAATCCTAATCTGCCCCTTTGCTTTGAATTCATGTAAAACGTTAGCCCTTCGATTCCTTGTGGCCTGAAAATGGCAGGGAAAGGTTTTGTACGAAAAGGGGTCCCTTGAAGGATCCTTTTCGCTGGAATGAGACTGTGTTTGAAAAAGCGACAACGTCCACGAGGAAATTGTTCCAAAACCTTTTAAAATGGGTCCTGCCGACGCAAGGCAAGGCGCCAGTGATTCAGACGGCCCCCACAGCTGCAGGCCCTCCTGGACGCTGGGGATTGGGGCAACAAGATTTCAAGCTAATCTAATCTATGCCCAGCAAAACAGGATATCCTGAACACGTACATTCTAAACTCCTAAAGCCGGAAACCCTAAAGCCTCAAACCACAAACTCCGAACACCTTGACCGTGAATCCAAACCCTGTAATGAGAACCCTATACGCCCACAATCGTTCCTTCGCACCCTGCTCCAGGGCGCCCTCATCCCGGACCCACCACGCCGCATCCAAAAAGCCCCGGCAACGCAGCGCAGCCGGCAACCCAGAGCAGACCCTGTCCTGGGTTTGGGGTTTCGAAAGAGGGATCAAATATTCAGGCCGCCAGGGTTCAGGGTTTAGGGGCCTGCTTTAATGTCGATACATTTTCTGGAAGGAGTTTCCCTGTTCTGGAAACTTCAAAGGCAGGAGGAGACCCAATGTAATATTTGGTGAAAGTACCCTGAAACTACGAGTATGAAACCATAAACATGCAACTTACACATACCACCGCCGTACAAAATCTATGAATGCCAAAAATGTGGGCTATACATTCGTCAACCTTTGTAGCCCCCTGTATCTTCAACTCCTCACTTTATCCCGTGAGAAAGCACTGAAAATCTTCATTTTGAGCTGGCCCCCAATGTCCTCTCCCTAAAACACCGATCATTACACCAATTTTCCAGGGTTCCTCATGCACGTGTTGTTTGTCAGGCGACGATGCATTTGCGCAACTGCAAACTTGCAGAAGCATCGCGGTAAAGTACTGCAGGCGAACCCAAGCTGCAACACCAGGCCTCAAACAACACCGCCTCGGGGTAGCATTGACATCGCCACGACTGAAGGGCACGGCTTCTTCCGACCACAGCCTGTCGGCCTCACAGGCCCGCCAGCTGAGGGCTGTGAGGCGGCGAGGCTGCCAGAACGAAGTTTTCCAGGACGCATGAACTCTTCGACGCGACGTCCAGGCGCGGCCTTTTTGCACCTGTCGTTGCAGCTGCTTGTGCACACGTTTCTGGCTGGCTTTGAGCTAGGCCGAAACATTGCATGTTGTTGAGCAGCGACTGCAACGCGCGAAGCCCCAGGCCTTGTTGATTCGATCTGCATTCATCCACAGTCGACCATCAAACCCCTTGGAGAAACCAAGCCCGTCTCAGCCAGCTCCGACGTCATTGAATCGAAATGTTCACGCCACACGACACCTGTATGAAAGCACGGTAGTCGACGAAACAATCCGGCGCCACAACTATTACTGGTCACACCATCTTGTTCAAGGCACACTCCCTCTCTCCCACTCTCGATAAGCTGTCTGGTCCAACCTGCATGTCACGTAGGACAGCGTGTGCTCTATGCACATGTCCAAACTGGACTCGAGGCATATCTCTACATGCTGTATAATAGGATTTAATAGGAGAGCTGAAAATCATCTCCGTGAAGCCAACAATGATGTCATCGACGTCAGGCGTCAGAACGTCAAATCAATTCTTGCGAACAAACGTGCACGCACTGCATAGCCTGGGGCGAACCAAGAAACACCGGCATGCTTTCATCGATCCACGGATCTTGGGAAGTCACGCCTTCGAGCTCGAATAGTTGCACTGCAGTCAGAACAAGTTTCCAGGGCCGACTATTTCGCAACAGCAGGAACACCCGCATGACGCGGGTAGGCCCGGTTATCTGGCAGATGGCAAACACTAAACAAGGAGTGTAGGTACAACGCACCTTGGCTGCACACATTCTGTGACGCAGATGCATCTGGTCTCGCAACCAAGGGCCCATGTGGCAAGAACTCCCCAACTGCTTGGCGAACGCCACAGGCCATTGCAATGAGGCTAGTGGACACCTCGCCACGCCTGATTGGCACATACGCATACCAGTCCTCTCCACATGACGTCGGAGCTGGCTGAGACGGCTTGGTTTCCCCAAGGGGTTTGATGGTCGACTGTGGATGAACGCAGATCGAATCAACAAGGCCTGGGGCTTAGCGCATTGCAGTCGCTGCTCAACAACATGCAATGTTTCGGCCTAGCTCAAAGCCAGCCAGAAACGTGTGCACAAGCAGCTGCAACGACAGGTGCAAAAAGGCCGCGCCTGGACGTCGCGTCGAAGAGTTCATGCGTCCTGGAAAACTTCGTTCTGGCAGCCTCGCCGCCTCACAGCCCTCAGCTGGCGGGCCTGTGAGGCCGACAGGCTGTGGTCGGAAGAAGCCGTGCCCTTCAGTCGTGGCGATGTCAATGCTACCCCGAGGCGGTGTTGTTTGAGGCCTGGTGTTGCAGCTTGGGTTCGCCTGCAGTACTTTACCGCGATGCTTCTGCAAGTTTGCAGTTGCGCAAATGCATCGTCGCCTGACAAACAACACGTGCATGAGGAACCCTGGAAAATTGGTGTAATGATCGGTGTTTTAGGGAGAGGACATTGGGGGCCAGCTCAAAATGAAGATTTTCAGTGCTTTCTCACGGGATAAAGTGAGGAGTTGAAGATACAGGGGGCTACAAAGGTTGACGAATGTATATATATATATATATATTCATTTCCCTATTGCTTGATTGACCCGTGGATATCTTCTTTCTGTTGATGTCTCCCTGGGGCCCCTGGAACCCGAGAACCTCATAGTTGACAAGGAACCGCTATTGGGCCAAGGGGCTCATGTGCTCATAACTTGGAACTGCCAGATGAGGTTACAAAGTTGGTTTAGGGGTGTAGGCTTCGGGTGTTTTAGGGGTTTTGGGGTTTAGTGGTTTAGGGGTTTAGGTTTTCAGGTTACTGGATGTAGGGTTCAGGCGCTTGGGATTCGCTCTTAGGGTCTGAACTTCTCCAAGGTCCTTTGTAAGGGTAAAGATTTCGGGTAAGCCATTCGAACGGCGCGGGGGTGCCAACTGCATAGTCAGCATACACGGTCAGTGTGCCAGGTCCCTGCATGAACCCGTACCATGTGATGAACAGTTCCCCTGAAAAGATGCGTCACTTGCCAAGGGGCACGTCTGGATCTAGATCCCCTAACGACCACTTCAAGATATAGAGATAACGGTGACGGTACCATTTCAGTTAGAAATGCATACGAGAACAGTGTAAAAGAAAGTACGGAGGCGTCTTCAACCCAGCCCTGCCATCCCTTTACGAACCTTGAGACTTGAGACTCCAGGCTCGGAAAGACCGCCCGTTCCAGCAGAGAAGCCCTGAACAATGCGAAGGAGCCTGACCCTATCAGACACGCTTTAGACGGACACTGCGCACCTGAGCTCCTTTTCTCCAACTTACCCGCACAGTATCCTGGGTGAACTAACTGTCAATAACCTAATTATTGGATTGTAAAGGAATTCTGAATACCTCAAAGAGCATTAAAGTTACCTACTCTACTGCTAAGCCAACGGTCCAAGTTGTAGAGCGCTCCACGGCCCCCCGCAGAGCAGCCGCCGAAGACCAGTAGATCGACGCTCTCGAAAACCGAGCGGTTCCTGAAGGATAGAAGGTTTATGGCTTTGCTAAGGGCTCTGGAATTGTAAGATGGGGTGACGAAAAACTTTTGACGGCTTGGAGGGTTTAAGGCTTTGTTTCGGTGTTCTACAACCGCAATGTGGGTGTTGAGCATTCTGTAAGGTCCCGTTGGTGAATACGGGTCTTGGGGTATGATATTCGGCTTTTGCACAGGTTTGATAGGGTGTTATAAGGGCTTCACAAAGGCTCGATACCGTTGAAAATGGTTGTCACAAGTGAGGTTCTAGGGTTTGCGAGGCTGTTTTGGCATTCCAAGTTCGGGGTGGTGGAGCTTGGCATTCAGGGGATGATGAGGGAGGTGTGAGGCTTGCTTGTCGTAGGACTTGGGTGGCAGCCGTCTGGAGTTTCGCAGTAGCCTGCAGATGCAGATGGCTCTCAGAAGGCGTCGAGCTTGAGGCTTGCTTTGACATATCGGCGGACCCCACAAGTAACATCAAGTTCTCACAAAGGCAAAGGCTCCCAACGCCTAAAGCATCTTCGTCCTTTGAACTGGAAACAAAACCCTGTTTGGTCACAGCTTCCTGCCCAGCACAACACCGCACCGGGCCACGATGCGGTCCAACTCACGAGTGATCAACATCACTTCATGACCACAAGCTAGAAGGACTCCCACCCCGCCCGCCGGTCCTAAGCTCTTCAAGGACGGCCGAGATAATGCGCTCGCCCTGGAAGAAGTAGCCGGCAGCTGGTGCTTCCCCTTGGCTCTACGCTTTACACGAAGGCAGCAAATTAGACGTTCGATTGCGAAAAACAAGAAAACCCAAGGACATGATGATAGGCGAAGCTGCACACGAAGTCAGTCTTTGATGCACTCGCCCCCTTTGCTTTTAAAGCCTTTGAGCGAAACTGCCTGGGTCTCCTCTCATTCCTGCTCGCCACTGCGAAGCCCCGCAAGCCTGTGCACTCAAACAATCTCAAACCAATGACTCTGCACCCGAAACAGCATAGACCCACCTTTTCAAGCATCGTCTGACAGGCACGTGGTAAGAGTAGACGTGAACCATTCGAATGACAAAAACTAATCATATCATCAGCAGTAATAACACCTACGTCGCCATCGCCGCTACCATCATCAACAAAATTTCGCTGTCTTAATCACGATGTCACCGTCGCCACCGTCATCGCCGACACCATCATCGCCATCATGTCCATCATGGCCATCATCACTTACCATCATCATAGCATCATAACATTAATAATCATAATCATCGTGACCACCACCACCACCATCACCAGTGGCAGACCGCGACCGCTCGGGTAGACACAAACAGCGGAAGGGAAAGGCCGAAGGCCGGGCGTCGGTTGCCGACCCAGGAGTCGGAGCCTTGCAAGCTATGGCAATGTGGAAGCTCATCTACATCTTCTGAACGTGCCAATCGCAATCCTGAACAGAAAAATAATCAAAAATGCCGATCTATCTATCTCTCTCTCTCTCTCTCTGTCAAACCTCCCGGGCATCATGCCCGCCCGATATTCTTAATCGGGAGGGGGGGTGAACAGCTATCTATCTCTCTCTCTCTCTCTCTCTCTCTCTCTCTCTCTCCCTCCATATCGATCGGTGGCGGGCCTGCCCGTGCGGTTTTCACTACAACTCCTGGCTCTAGGAAGGCTTTGTCCGGATCAGCGCTTTTGGCATGAGGGATCAGGTTTCAGAGTCTGGAGTCATGAAAAGTCAGCCAGGCCGCTCCCTTGGGCGATTTGGGAACCTTCTCAGGACCTAAAGCTTCTGTGCGATTGGACTGCCGGGGCTTGCAGTCGCATGCAAATTTAGCTATGTCCAGTCCCCGGGAAATCATTGCTTGCTTTGCAATCCATGCGAGGTGATTTGCTGACCAGCTTGTGCACTGATTGCGGGGTGACTTGGATTTCCTTGCATTGCCAGCTTGTGTTTACCTGTGCGAAGTGATTCGTATTCCTTCGCATGCGAATGCATTCCTGCAGTGCCCAACCATGTGCAAGCTTGTAGAGCTTACTCCTTTTCGCGATGAAACGCAGGATGCTCTGCGGCTCACTGTGGGGAGCTATAGGGTTGTAAGTACCAGCATTTAGGTAACAGCAAGTATCTTACTCGTGGCCCAAGTTACGACTGCACATGAAACACTATGCTCGCGGCGTAGCAAAGGCTTGGTGCTTCGTAGAGATTAAGGTCGAGTTCGGTGCAGGAGCTCTGAAAGAAACAATACCCTCGTAAGACTCCTGCAGAGCCGCGACGGTGCTTTTGTACACGCCCTGGCAACCCAAACCCATGAACCCTTTTACCTTTTTAAACCCGCATTGAGGCCCCAAACCCCCAAACCCTTGCCCCCCAATCCGCGAAGCTCCATAATGCCCCATTGACTTTCAAGGTCCGGGGAGCTGCAGTACGGCACGAACACGCGAGTGGCCGTCGCAAAAAAAGGGTTGGTATCCTAGCAGAGCGAGATATTTAAAGAGGGTGTGTGTAGCGTCTTTGCGGCTTCGGGCGACAGGGTTCAGGGCTGCAGGTTGAAGCGTCTAGGGCGCTTTTGGGTTACCCCCTCAAGGTTTCAGAGGGTTTCGGAAGGCGATGCAGTCCTGGCACTGTACATATGAACTGCTGGGTTGACAGGGCTCCAGTGTGCAAGTTTGGGTTTCGGAGCATCAGGCGGGGTGCTGTGCCTGAGCAATTAGAACCCCGGACATTGGCCGGCATGGTGAGGTCGAGCCTTTCGAAATTCCGGATGAGCTGCACAGCCACAAGATAGTCTCAGCCCAGCCCTTTTGCAACTGGCTTGCAAGGCTTGCAACTTCACGCCAGGACATCTGACATCGTCTGACTCCCCTTTTTGCATCGGGCCTTTACCACCGCCTAAACCCTAAACCCTGAAATTGAACCCTAAACGTTCAATTACTGGCACAGGCCCGGATCCCCAGAGTCTCGACACCTCGATCCTCTGACATGCTCCGGAACCGCCGAATGGCTTTGGGGGTTTCCGGTCGGACTGAAAGGTTTAAGCGTCTCGGGTGCTAGGGTTGAAGAACCCAAGGCTTGCGATTCGGGGTTCAAAGATCAGGGATTCGGTTTCGGAAGACAGAAAACGGAGGATGCGCGGGTATGCGCGAATATGCCCGGGTAAGCGGGAGTATGCCCGGGCATGCGCGTGTATGTGTGGGTGTGTATGAGCATGCGCGGGTATGTTCGGGTATGCGAGGCATGCCGGAGTGTGCCCGGTATGCGCAAGTATGCGCGGGTATGCGCAAGTATGCCCGAGAACGCGTATTAGACTCGGGCGTACTCGAGCGCACTCGAGCGTACTCGGCCTACCCGGCAGTACTCGGGCAAAGACGGGAGTACTCGGAGGGCAGTCGCCGATCGCGACTGCAATCGAGGATTATGCTAGGGACTCCGCTTGAAATCAACACTCAAAGCCGTTATGGGAGTTCGCAAGTGTGCCAGCCGGCCCCCGAAAGCACCAAACGGCGGCTTCACCGCGGAGCCTCCCCGCCCGAGAAGATCCCATCAAGCTGCCGCAGCTGTGGCCAGTGGGCTGAGCCTTCCCATGGACAAAGCTGGGATAAACTATGATCCTCAGAATTACTGCCCTTTTAAATAGTCGTTTGTCGCGTGGCTACACTACTCTATTCGGTGCTGAGCAGCGGGTTTGCTGATACATGTGTTGGGAAGTGGAAACTACTTGTGTCATTTCGAACGATTCATTCTTCAGTAGTACTGCGATGTTTGTCACCGGCCCTTAACTTGTAACGTGGCTGTCACAGTTGTCACAGCTGTGCTTGTCATTATCATTGTACCTGGTCATTAAGTTGTCCTATTGCTGGATACTTTTCTTCAGTTAGAGGCTTCAGGTTAAAGACATTTTCCTTCAAAGGGATCCTCGAATACTAAGTTACTAAAAAACCGTTTCTGATGGGCTTGTCTTCGCCGACTTGGACACGGCAACCCCATGAGTGAAGCGACACCCCAAAACCAAAAAGCACCAACACCCCAACACCCTAAACCCCGACCTTCGCAGAGGACCTTTTCCCGCGAGCTGCACTCCGGTTCGGAGAGTGACGCTGGCTTAGCGTTTAGGGTCTGAGGGGCGTTAAGGACTGTTTAAGGCCTTGGGACTCCGTTTCGGTGTAAAACAAAACCGGGCTCTGCTGGTGCTCTTTTTTGGATTGCATTCGGATTTGGGGGCTTCCGGGTAAATGGTGCATCAAAATACCGGGTCTTGAGGCTTGGGTCCGTGCAATGGCAGTTTCAGGTGCGGGCTCGGAGAGTTGTGGATGGCTTTCTGCTTTTGTCGCCATATCAGCACCTAGGTTATGCCGAAGAAATCTCTACGTCTCCCGCAGCGAAAGAACGAAGCTGGCTTTGATGAAGGAGTTCGGGGAAAACGCCTTGGCACCAGCAGCTAGCCCAATGCCGCGACTTAGGCGTGCCTTCGGACACCTAGTCAGGCAGAGCTTAACTGAAGTTCAAAATAAGTCTGGAGCATCTCGGCAGCTGCGAGCAAACTAGGCGCAGACATCACTGCTATCATAATCATCATCGCTCTCCACCTCTCCGCTGGGCCCACCGAAAGGGAAGATGCCGTCCATGAGGCCTTGGTTGCCCTCAAGAACTCCTCAAGAATTAAGCTAGACTTACCCTGCCACCGATTTCTCAGGCTTAAAAAGGAAACCCCAACAAAGGTACTACTGGGTAACCACTGGGGGCCGAAGATGATGCCGCCCGCAGTCAAGAAGATCGCGCCGATCACTTGGAAAATGTGGATCCAAGCCCACGCAAACCTTGCAGACTTGCAGTGCGCCAAGGGCAGCGATGATACGCTACCCTGAGCCGTACTCATCCGTAGCCCTGAAGCCCTGAAAAGCCCCTGGAGCTTCCAACCTTGAAGCCCCAAAACAGGCTAAAAGCCATGCAACTCCCGAAAAAGAAGATCCTTCCAAACCCTATACTTCCGCCCCTTCAGCTGAGCGCGTGCTGCTCGCCAGGGTGCGTCCTCTGCTTGTAGAGGTCGGTTGGGGCCTCGAAGTCTTCGTACCTGGGGTCGGCGCTGTTATGGATTCGGCGGTTTAAGGTTGCGCCCGAAGTTTAGGGTAAAGGGTATGTGGGGTTCGAGTACTCAAACACAAATCGGGCAAGAGCAAACGAAACAACCCACCTCACGAAGCCGTCCATCAAGGTCGGCCCCCACAATCCGATCACACCGATGGTCCAAGCTCCGATGAAGAAGCAGGCCACAGCCCAGAAGGGGCTCACGATCTTGTTCTTCGGCAAAGGCCAAACACCCTGCAAGCCCATGCTGGTGGCAACCATGAAGCAGGTGATGCCGTAGTAAGGACAGGCATCCGCAAAAAGTGCGTTGGAGTCGGGTGCCAGCACATAGTGGAGGCTGATGATCTTTCCTGGGACGCCGTCGTAGAGCCCGGATATGGCAAAGAAGATGCCGCCGAAGCAGATGATCGTTTGTCCCACAGCAAGACCGGCATTGTTGACGATCATGTTAATCTTGGTCAAGAACCCGGCAGCCACAGCCCACAGCACACCCTCAAGACACATGGTCACCTGCATGACCGTGTGGGCCGTGCCCTCCATCTTGAACCACTTGAAGGTAAAGGCCCCAGCAATCAGCGAGAAGGAAATGACGAGGGTGATACCCGCAAAGACGTTACACCAGTCAGCCATGAGCACCATGAACCTGGGCGGCACCGGCGTCTTGAGCTCATCGCCAATGCCCATCCTGTGCGATGCAAAACCCACACGAAAACACTACGACTACACTGATTTGACCCTTCGGCTACCCTCCGTAATTTATTGAAAGAATCAAACTCTGAGACTTAAAGCTTCCAGTGCGAGCCCCAGCCACTTCAACCACCTCGGCGCAACCGGGGTCGAAAAAGGCGATGCAGTCGGAAGCCCGCGCGAAGCGCTCGAGCCCACGCAGGCCAAGCTCGTTCTATGTGCTTGCGTGCTTGCGTGCGTGTGCAGCGGAGGGGGGTTTGTGGGCCTTGGGCATCTTGCGGTTCAAAGTCACTTGGGCACAGCAGTCCCGAAGAGAACCCTGCAGTCTTCAATCCATCGAAGCCCCAATGCGTGTATCTGAGAGGCCTGAGCTCGAAACCTTATATCCCACGCCGTACGCACCAAGCCGTGTCTTCTGTCCGTGCCTTTGAGCGCAGCAGGCCGGGCGTCACACGTTGCCTGGGTGCCGCAGTCACCTCGCCCCAAGGTCGGCACAATGAGATTACATGACAAATTCTAGGCAGCAAAGCAAGCCTCCGCCCATTCTTGAGCCTGATATTCAAGCGATCCTTCTCCTTCTGCTGATCGCCAGCCAAAACATGAAAGAGGAACGGTGGAAAGTAATGCCGAAAGCAAGGAATCGACCCGAACCCTCCTCCCGACCGCCCCCCCCCCCTCTCCGAAAGAAAAATATTTATCCTGATGACACAGCATGCCGACTCATACAACTGCAAGACCCCATTTAATCCTCCAAGAGACACCTCTACCATGTTCTACTTGATGCAGCGGCTCCGTTACTGCAACCCTATGCAGCACGCTATATGACTCCGCAATGAAACTCGCCTATGACGACCCTGTAAGACCTCATCACAACCACCTAGAGACACACATATTATAGTGTCGAATAGCAGTCTACAGGCCCCCTTGTAACGCAGGAGCTTTGATAATTCGACAGGATTCTGCGGTATATTACGCTATTGCTATAATCAGAAACCCCACGTCAGACTACTGATTCTTCGATGCCTTCACTTTTGGGGCCTAGGCCAGAGCCTCCTCCCTCGAGCCAGACCAGGAGGACGCCGGAGCGACCCTCTCGGAGGTAGAATCCCGGCTCAGAGCCTCGGGGTGGTTGAAGGATTTCGAAGAATTTTTTGTTTTTTTTGGCTTGGAGGTCTCGGAGCGCACATTCGGACAAGCCAATAATTGGCGCGTGTCAGTTGAGGTTGTTCGCTTTTTTGGGGAGTTGGGGCTCAGGGTCTTGAGGTTCTGGTGGTGTTGGTGAGGGTTTGGGGCGCGTACAAGGAAGGCTGTAAAGCTCTGTGTATCTGCAAGTTCGCAAGTTCAGGACTGTTTTTCAAGTCTGTCACTCTGCTCCTAAATTGCCGGCCCAGTGTTTTTTGCATCCTGAATCTCGTTTGCGTGGGCCCCCAAGCCAGGATCGGAAGGATTAAGCTCTGAAATCAACACAGAACTTCAAGTTGGCGTTGGGTTTTGAGCTGAATTCTTCAAGCAGAAATAAAAAGTCTTCCTGCCAACTCACCTGGCAACAGGCCTCAGCCCGAAAGCTCATTCAATCCAACTTCTCCAGTGCTTTGTCATGAGCTTGATTTTTCGGTTTAGGGCTCTAACGCATTAGTGCTGTAGGGCTTCAGGGTTTAGGGCTTTGTGCTTCTTTGCAGAACATGCTTCTGCGGAACGGGGTTTAGGTCTAGTGCGGGATTTTTTACATCCGGTCGACTCGTTTGTGACAATATTTCGAGCTTAGGCGTTTTGTAGTTTTTCAGGCTTCAGAGCTTAGGGATCGAGGTATAATAGTATTTTACATGGTTTTCGTCACTTAAACCCCGGCATGGTTGCTGGCTCTACAAATGGCATCAACCCTGGCCCTAAACGCCGCGCCGGGCAGTCTGAGTGAAAAACTCGCAAGCCCACTCTGAACCAGGAAGCCGTCGTTGCATCGCGCACGGGTGCCCTTGAGAAGGTGCAAGCGCAGCGTCGCGGGCCCCGCATCCGTGGGAGAAGAGAGGACGAGCAAGCAGACCCAGCAACCGAGACGGCCATGCATCTGAAGGGTTCGTAGGGTTCGTCGGAGCGTTTAAAGTTCAGGGCTGGTGGGAGGAGTTTCGGCATGGGTTGATTAGGGCGGGAATGAAGGGTAAGAGGTGTTTCGGGGGCTGTCGATAACGGAGACTGGGCACCTGTTATCTTGGGTACACAGACAATCGCAAAAGAACATGGAAATTCGGGCAGAGAGGTGCAGGGCTAGGTGTTGGGCTTCGGAGCTACATGCAGCACTCAACGAAACCTTTGACAGGAAAGCTGCGTCTGAGGAACATTCGGAAATCCTCTGGTCAGAACTGCATTGAGTGAACTGATACATCACGCTGTGTCACGGATCGCAGTTGTGGGGCTACTGGCAGCCCCATGATTTCCCCTTGGCTTGACAGTTATGGTCCAGCCTGTAGGTGTGGCTTTGATAGTTAGAGTTAGGGCTGTCTTCGGACTTCTTACATTGGCCAAACATTCTCAAGACCTTTCTGGAGTACTTTTCTTCCCAAGGTGCTAAGCCAGACGGAACAAACAGATGCACAGCTCGTCCTCACGAAATAACGACGACACCGGGAAGGTGTCGAGGGAAGAGGCTCGAAGCTCAGTCTATAGAACCCATCGAGGAAAAGACCTCTGCGTGTAGGGTCTTTATTACTTATATATCTCTACCCCCTGGCAAGATCCTGTGAAACCGCAAGAACCGCTCCGTATAACTCATTTACAGAATCCGACAATCATTAATCCCTTGATTACAGCACCCTTCAAGAACCCAACACCCTCAGCCTCATAGGCGCCTACGAAACGCGTCCTAAGGGAGCGGCAGGGTGGAGACGGCCGGCTGTAGCAGCTCCCCTGACGGAGGCTCGCCAATACTGCGAGCCGGGTTTGGGCCGCAAGAGTTTAGGAAGGAAACACTTAGTACCGCACCTGGTATCGTTTGGTGGCTTTCTGTGGTACTTGTTGTGCAAAACTCTATCATTGAAACTCTCGTAGGCTCCCATGATCCGACAGAACTGTCCGACTGCATCAGTGGGCTTCCAGAGCCTCCAGAGCCAGCGACTCTCAACTTCAGGTTACGCTCTCGCAACTCGGACAGGCCAGACGAGGTCTCGGGTTCGAAGTGCTTTGACTGATCGGGACTAGCAGCTGAGCTTTAGGCTCTAGGGGTTCAGGGGTTTAGGGAGGGTACCGTATCACATACTCTTCAGACACGTGTATGCTGGCAGGATACCCTTAAGCCCTTTGATCCCTACACCCAGAAGCCCTGGAACTGCAACACCCCCAAAACCCTCTTTCGCCTCCAAAGCCATCCCCTGCAAATCGAAAGCCAGCCCAAACCATCCCAAACCGAAACCCCACGTCTACACCCCCAGAGCCGGAACAATTGTGGCCCCCTGCGCCCCGAAGCCCTGCGCCTTCGAAGCCCAGATCGGCCAATTTCACTTGGCCAGTCCTCCAACCGCGGGAGTATTGGAAGCACTGGGATTTTACCAGCCTTAGTATATATAAACTAGGCATAAAGCTTTCGGTCTTCCGATGTTAGGTGGTTTTCGGGTGGATTGATCGCCATGCTGTTTTCCAGGGTGTCGGGGTGTGTAGCAGGTCTCCAACGGTTTAAGAAGACTTACCCCTCATCCTCAACTCTAAACCCCAAAGACTGAACCTGCACCCAGGACCTGTTTCGGGAGGCGGGCGCTTTCAGCACGCTCCGGTTTTACGATGTCAAGGTCTGAAGGATTTGAAGTTGGAGGCCTTGTGGTCACTGGTGGAAGTCGGGTTGTGGGTGTACGCTTCGTACGGCCTGTAAAATCCCGATTCGTGGTGTCAGGGCCTGAATCTGCTTAATTCCACCGTCGACGAGTCACAGAGCTGACTGCATCCGTCATCCGAAGAAATACAAGAATGAACGATGAGAATCTACCCGAATGCTGGCCATTCTGCGATACTGGCAAGACTTGGAATCCGCTTTTTGCCGGAAAGTCTGGCTTGCATCTCCACCTCAACTCACAAAGATCGAGACGGCGGGCCAATCCCAGCACAATGAAACTGGCTTGCAACATACAAGCTAGTCTGTGCAAACACTTTGATTTGGACATTGCTGCTATGAGTGTTTCGCATCCTATTGGCAACCTGCCAATACAGCGATCCTGTTTCAGAGCTGCTCTTGCAATACTGATCACAACAGAATCCAGGTTGCCCGGCACTTCGTCCACTAGTGGCGACAAACACCAAGCACCCTGAAAAACCCTAGTTACATGGAATGCAGTAGTATGCAACCGTGCTGCTAGGGATAAACACAAGGCACCCCCATCAAGAAATAAGTGTTATAGTGTCTTGACGGGCCTTAAACTCCCTCCTGCTGAAAACTTTCAATACTCAACGTGTCTAGGTGGCTTGGGAGTTTGCTTTGCCCACTCGGCACCTTGAACTCCCGAAACACAAACCGGAGCTCATAATCAGGGGTCCGGCAGGCACTCGAGTCTAGTGTTTAGGGCTTGGAGCACTCTCGCGCAGTTCAGGGCCAAGGCATTGCCGCAAGTCACTCAACTCTAAATCAAGACGATATTTCATGTGAGCCCTGCCCTCCTGCTATAGAGCCACGATACTTCAATTTACTTCAATGGAGCCCTGCCCCTTGATTTGCCCTCCTCTATAACTATAGCCAACCTACTCTTGAATTAAGACTATACAACCCTGCTGTTGAAAGCGTGTGACGCCGAAACCCTAAACCCAGCAACAACCCCCTAAACGCCTGCCTAAACTTCCTGGATCACTCACCCCGAAGCCCCAAAAACTTATTCACGAGCCCGACTAAAGCCCTGAAATCTGAAATCTCACGACACCCTCAACCCTCAGTCCCTCCTGTCAAAGAGCACGCTGCTCAACTTCAGGTTCAAGTGAGGGCTGCCCAGCGAGCAGCTCCGCCTCGGTTCGCATCTTCCAAGAGCGCTTTCAGACGGGGTTGAGGCTCCCGAAGAAACTACACCCGCGACCCCAGACTTCTACACCGGAAACCGCAAAGGGCCCCTGACAGATGGCTCACGGCACTCGCCACGGCGGCGCCCAAGCGCAAGCGATCCGCCTCAGCTCAGCGAAACAGGGTCCGACGAGAGTAGAGTGTGATACAGGAATCCTGGTGCAGGGAGAAAATTGCGAGACACCAACTCCGAGGAGGGCTTTCACGGTAGATCCTACTTGCTTGGACTGGTGGAACCAGGCGGTTCTTGGTCAGGCTCCTACATTCAAGCTTTACATGTGCGTCGACGGTGTCCTATGTGGATCCTACCGTGAGTTTTCAAGGGTCGCGAGAGGAACATGGCTTAAGGCTTTGGGTTTACGAGTTTCTGTGGTTGACGAGTTCAAGGTTGAAGAGCTCCGATCTCATGGTTCGGAGAGTAGGAACCATTTTAATGATGCAGCGCGTGCACCTCTGCCTGGGGGTTCTGCAGCATGTAAGCCGATACGTCTATAGGGTTTATCGACAAGTGGGGTTCAGGCCTTCGCGGTTTTTGGCTAGTCTTACCAAACCGAGAAGATTAAACCGCAATCTCCTGAAACCAAAACCCGACTCGAAACCCTGACAGCCGCATGGTTGCCAGGGCCTTGCTGCTTAGACTGAGAATTTGGGCTACGTTCCAGGATAATTGTTCAGGGACAAAAAAACACCGACAGCTGAGGCCCCAAGCCCCATCCCCAACAATAGGAGTCAGGGCTTTGAGCTTGGGGCTTTCGAGGTTTCGACCGTTTCGGCGCTCACACTCGAAACCGTTTACGGTTTCAGCACTCACTCTCGGAAGGGTTTAGGGTCTGTTTCCCAAAACATCCATCCTTTCGAAATTTCCGTATGTTTGGGGGGTTTGGTAACGCGTCCTCTTAGTTCTGGAACCGGGCTTTGGCGGGTTCAGTTCGGTGTGTCGGTTCCAGGTTAGGTTAGGGCTCCCGGCCCGAAGTCCCTCAGCTTCAGAGAGGGTAGAGCACAGATTACTGTTCTTGTCTAGCCTTGTACAATCTACTCGAAGGGCCACATGCCTGCACACTGGTGCTGACTGATCATGAGCCCCCCACGTCCCGAATCCCAAGGTGCTTCGAGACGTGACCGAAAGAATTCCTGAACCCTACATAAACCCCAAACCAGAACCGAACTTCCCACAGAGAGAGCCCGAAAGCGCCCCCGAGCGCTCTGCCCAAGGGAAGTCCTTGTCACCTTTCCGCGACAAAGCCAGCCTTGTGGTTTCTGGGCTATTGGATGCTTTGGGCTGCTGGGCTTCGTTGTGGTGGGGTCTCGAAATCTGGGCCACTGGGGTTTCGGATGTCAAGGCTGCAAGATTTCGAGGTTGAGATGGGCCATTGGTTCAGGGTTCAAAGTCGTTTCAGATTTTGCTGGCCTGCAAAGGCAATCTCCGGGTCGAGGAAAACGCAGAGCCAGCATTTTGCATCCAGGCCTATTGCGACTGCCGGGTATGAGGGCATTGAACCGGCAAACCACTAGAGTCACTACTGGAGCCTATGAACCTAAAAGCCACAAGCATTAAAACAAAAGAGCATAAGCGGCAAACTCCAAAATCCCACAAGACTGCAGATCAGAGAGACCTATATCACGGCAGCAGTACGAAGGAACTACAAGCGGAATCCACGAGACTCAGTAATACCGTAACACCGCTCCCAAAGGGGGTCCTTCGACTGGCGTCCTGCGGGTCCAGCATGTCATAGAGGACCTTGTGGCTGGTGCTCGGAAGGTCAGCAGAACCACGAGTCTCCGTTCTTTCGGGGTTTAGAGCCAAGCCCTTTTAGATCTTGCGGGTGCCAGGGCTTTCATTCGGTTTACATTGTCAACATGTTTTGTGCTTGTGGAGGGGTTTCAGGGCCCTCAGTGTTTAAGTTCAAGGCTCAGAGTTTGCGGTTTATAGCTTACGCAAGCTTTCGGTTACGGTTAAAGGTGTCCTCGGGGAGATTAACCTTGGGGTGTTTTGTGCCAGGGCTTGCCGATCGGTTCAACTTTGTTTTGCGGAAGAAAGAAACCGCCCAAACACAGAGTTTGGGAGTCCCGGCGTAGCATCTCGACTCTTGCTGGCACCAGCCTCAGAAGCTTCTGATTTCCGGGGTCGGGGTCTACGTTCTTGAGCTTGAGCCTTTGGCTCGCGAAGGTTGCAGGCGCAAAGTCCGCAAATGCGGTTCGGGCTACGGCTAGTGTCATGCTCGCGTAGACACGAGGAAAGAGTTGAGAAGATCTGGAACCCCCCAATCCAAAGTTAACTGCCCAGTCTCTGAGTTGAGTTCTACATGCCCACACAAACACACACACACACACACCGACAAAAAAAAACACACAAACACTTCGAAGCACGCGTAAGATAGAACTCTCGTGGCCACAGCAAAACCTACATGCACCCGACGAGCCAAACCGCATCAGTGGGACCGCCCTTTGCTAAAGAAATATTGGATGCTTTATGTAACCTTTGAGCGGGGCCTCTTTAGAGACCAGAACGCAAGATTCGCAACACCCAGACAAACAGGCCCCCGGGCCCAAGGGAAGCAAGAGATGCGCATGCTGCTCCATGCCTAGGCCGTCAGGGTCCGGGCTTAGCTTAGGGTTTCTTCTATGGGAATTCCAGATAATGGGGGGACCCTAACATGGAACCAAACAAAAAAATCCGGAAACTCCCGTATCTTGCCGGAGGCATAGCAAGAATAGGTTTAATATTTGGGTCTGGGACTTCTTGCACCATAAAGACGTAGAAGGGTTGAGCCTTGCCCGTGTTATCCCAGAAGAGACGTGACAATGGCAGGCATCCCCGTCGTCCTCACTGGCGGGCTCATCACCGTGGCCGTCACATCGTGGCGGTGTTGGCCGTGGTGGTGGAGATGGTGATGGGGCAGCAGCAGCAGCAGCTGCTGGAGGAGGTTGTTGGTGTCGTTGTCGTTGCTGCTACACTACTGTTACTGCTACTGCTACTGCTGCTTCAGGAGCTAGAGCTAGAGCTAGTGGCACTGCCACTACCACTGCCGCTGCGGTTGTTGCTTTCGTGACAGGTGTGATTGTTACTATTGTTGTGGTGGCGTTTGCTTTTGCTGCTGCTGTGGCTGTTGTTACAGGCATGGCTAGCACATCGCTACTGTTAGTGCTGCTTGCAATTGGTATGATGTGCTTCTCTGATGCTTCTTCCCTTGTGCGCTGTGCTCTTGCTGTTTATGAGCATGTTGCTCTTGTTGTTGTATGAGGTGATTCCCATCCCCATACACAGGGCCCTTGTTAAGGAAACTGCCCTCAAATAACTGTGCGAACAAACTCCTCTGCATAGGTAGTATTCCTTCTGTTGCTGTTGCTGATGCTTCTGCTCTTGCCATTGCTGCGGTTAGTGCTGTTTGCTACTGGTATGATGTGTGTCTCTGATCCTTTTCCCGTGTGTGCGTTTGCCCCTGCTGTTTATGATTATGCTGCTCTTGTTGTTGTATGAGTTGAATCCTGCTCCCCTACAGAGGGTCCGTGCTAAGGTTACTGCACTTAAGTTACCATAACGGGGGCAAACAAACTCTGGACTGTATACCTCGGTTTGGGGAACTCAAACTTGCTTCCCCAAGGAAACCCAGACATCTCCACTCAGCACAAGAATCCCCCAAGGGCCCCAAGAGCTGTACACCCAAACCCAGCTCCCTTTCCGGGTTTTCGGCGGCAGAGTGCCGCAAGTCCTTGGGGATCAGGGGACGGAAGAGCGTAGACCCCAAGCCCGAAACCTGAAACCCCATAAACCACTAGTGAACTTGATGTCGGGAGATTTTAAGGTTTAGGCGGACTACGGGTTTCGGGGGCAACTCGAAGCAATTGGCTTCGTCCTTATGGTTTTAGATTCAGTGTTGGGTTTGAAAATTTACGACGAAGGGTTCGGTTTTGGCATTCAAGTGCGGCTCGCTAAACGTGACAGCTGCTCTGGGCTCGGGACCGAACAACACTAGCTGCTAGCTGTTGGTGAGTCCAGGTGCCTTCCGGAGCTTGGTTTCACATCGTCCGCTTGAGAGCTGGGAACAGCGAGGAGCAAACCCGATACCCTAGTTGATATCCTGAAACCTAAACCTTCATGCGCAGCTGAAACCCTAAACCAAGATTGTCGCGGATGCCGGGTTTCGGGCCCACGTCTCCAGGCTAGCGTTTCGGGGACTGGACTCGGCTTCAGGCTTAGTGTTTCGGGCCGCTCATGTCTGCTGTACGTTGGAAATCAGTGCTTTCAGGGTGCGATTCTTTAAGAACCTCCATTTCGTGGACTCTAGCAGTTCAAAAGGAAACCTAAGGGGGTGCAGGATGCAGAATTTTGGGGTTTGGGGCTTCTGCAAGCAGGTGTCGTTGCTTGATCTTCTGCGCGTCTGCACCTGGGCACTCGAGGGCGCAAGGGGTCCACTCGAGATCTGTTAACAAACAATGGAAACCACTCGACATGTCCTGTCTCAGCCAAACTCGACGTGCACTACGCGGTTTGCCCGCCACCTTTGCAGGACACATGAAGACAGACAGAGCTCCATCCCCACATCTCATAACAAGTATGAACGCATCGCCTAGATACCAAAATGGGAACTAGCAAATTCTGCTGGTTCAATGCTAAGAAACAGTAACAAAGACAACAGTAATCACAGCAACTAAGACTACACTAACACTGATAACACTGACCACAATGATAACAATAACAGTAGTAATCCTCGTAGTCCTGATTTGCGATCGTAGTAACACTAGCAGCAGTACTAAAACCAAGAAAAAGAAGAATACGAAAAATAATAAGAACAACAGTATAACTACTAGAAAACAATAGCGATACCGGTCATAATATCAGTACAATCATAACAATGACAAAAATTTTAAACGTAATGATACAATGAAACATCTTAGTATAATTAATATTGCTATGGTTATTGTTTGTGGAAGTACAAGTAGAAGTGGTAGAGGTAGAGGTAGAGTTAGTAGCAGTAGCAGTGGCAGTAGCTAGTAGTAGTAGTAGTAGTAGTAGTAGTAGTAGTAGTAGTAGTAGTAGTAGTAGTAGTAGTAGTAGTAGTGGTGGTGGTGGTGGTGGTGGTGGTGGTGGTCGTCGTCGTGGTCGTGGTCGTGGTCGTGGTCGTGGTCGTGGTCGTGGTCGTGGTCGTGGTCGTGGTCGCGGTCGCGGTCGCGGTCGCGGTAGCGGTAGCGGTAGCGGTAGCGGTAGCGGTAGCGGTAGCGGTAGCGGTAGCGGTAGCGGTAGCGGTAGCGGTAGCGGTAGTGGTAGTTTCGTTTCGTTTTACACGCCGCCAAGGAGGTCCAGGCTGTGCGACGGGACGTGTGGTCAGACATGTACTTATGACGATGTCCGGTCACTATAAGCGTAAGCTTGGCATACACGCAGAGCGACGCACACTAGTGCACCATCCCATAGACAAAGTCAGCAGCTCCCCACCGCGAACGGCCCGATAAGAAGTGCTGGGATAAATGCGATCACATATATCAAATGATTCGGCAGCACAAATGCTATTGCAGCTGAGCAAAAGAAGATCCACCCGAGTACATCGTGGGAGTAATCTGGACAGAATCGCTCACATCAAAAGCCTGCCACGCAATGCGGTAGGAGGGATCGGAGTGAACCCAGAAGACTCATACAAGAGCCCTCCGTGTTCACCCACGTACCACACCTCACTCCGCATCGCGCTCCACCTGTTCCTCTGCCCTGGCTCGTGCCACGACGGGTCGCGCTGACCCTTGTAGCTGAAAGCCCAAGTCCGGCAGAAAGATCCGTTGGGCCGTAGACAACCTGTCAGTGGATTTGGCGTGGAACGCAATCAAGATTACTCGGTTGCCTCCTGACCACGGATACGTAGCATGTGGACAGCGTGGGCAGAGTACATGAAACGGTTTGGCAATGGCCATCAAGCGTCCTGGACCAGTACAGTCGTCCACGAATACCGACCCAGTTGGGTGCGCCTCCCACAACTGGCCTCCGCACCACCGGCTGCACGGAATGATGACATTGTGCGTCCCAGCCGCATTGGCTCCATCCTTATGCAGAAATGATTGCACATTGTACGCCAAAGTACATGAGCTGAAAGCGTAGGCCTCAGTAGCACCGCGGACCAGTGAAGTACACCACACTGCAAACCAGGTAGTGGTAGTGGTAGTGGTAGTGGTAGTGGTAGTGGTAGTGGTAGTAGGGTGGTAGTGGTAGTGGTAGTAGGAGGAGGAGGAGGAGTAGTTGTAGTAGTCGTCGTAGTAGTAGTAGTGGCAGTCGTAGTGATAGTAGTAGTAGTAGTAGTAGTAGTAGTAGCAGCAGTAGTAGTAGTACTAGTAGTAGTAGTAGTAGTTTGTCACCCACCTAGCACGGCACTGCCAGCTCCGCGGGGTTCTCTATGACCAACGACGACTGGATACATGCATTCTTCCACGCGAATTCCGACAACCAACCGAGTAACACAGGCCTCATGATTTAAACACACAAAACAAAAGTCAAAGCCAAAAGTGCGTACCGGCCTGCATTACTCACAACACAACACTTTACAGCACAGTCGGTGACTTGTTGCCGCTTTGCCAGTCTTGGAAGAAAACACCATAACAAGGAACCACTAGTTCCCCCAATTCAGAGGCAACCGCACGAAGAAGTCGTCTGTGCTTCCCCCCATCGGGCAAGCCCGTTTCCAAGACAGCGAAAACACAAGTTAGGGCCACAAAGACGCGGGTTTGCCCTTCAGGGAATGTCATTCACAAAGGATGTCAAACTACAGCAGTACCAGTTATTGCATTCCACTACGAATCAAGAATCAATTACAAATTCTACGTTGCAAGCATCTCTCACCTCGCACTAACTATGCAGGGGCAGCCTTCAGTACTGTACAAAGCATCCTCATAAGCTCATCCTCCTTACGCACCGGGGGTGTCGTCTCTGTGACGGCAAAATGCCCCAGAGGCCAAACACACAGCCCAGTGATCAAGCAGTCCAAAGTCGCCAGGTAGGTATCATCACTCTGCCAGGAAACGCACCGTCCTTCCACGAGGCACAACCTCCGTAAGCTGACCTCTTCGCAGTCCACTGCCAGAGCCAGTGCAAGAGTTCGGTCGCAGATATTGACAACCATGGACATGTCCCGATACCCCGGGGATTGTGTCATTCAAGCAGCAGCCAGGAATTCGTTGGGTCACTCATTGGTCACGGTACTTGTGTTGGTGGTGCAAAAAGTGACCACAGCATCTCGCTGTCTGTATTGCAAGTGTTGCCATGACCTCGTCTTCCAGCAAGTTCCATGGAGAGTTGGGCAGTAGTAGTAGTAGTAGTAGTAGTAGTAGTAGTAGCAGTAGTAGTAGCAGTAGTAGCAGTAGTAGTAGTAGTAGTAATGGTAGTAGTAGTAGTAGTAGTAGTAGCAGCAGCGTCATCATCATCAGTACCAATACCATTGCCACTGTTCTTACTGTTCGCATTGCTGTTGGTGCTATGGCTCGCAGAACTGCTATTGCTACTGTTATTGCATTTATTGGTAGTTTTAGTTGTTCTTATTCATATATTGCTATGTAATATTAGTCTTGTTGTTGTTGCGTTGTTGTTGTTGGTGCTATAGAAACATGGACATGAATATTCATGCCTGCGGTGAATTATTCACCTCCGCGTCGAAGACTACTCGGTGCTGACGCCGGTAGGAGATGACCGCTGAACCCTCCCTGGATCCATGAAACTCAGGGGTTTTCGTTTCAGGGTTTTTGTTCACTCCATGGTTCAGGGTTTAAGTTTAGGGGTTGAAGGATTTTCTCGGGTCTGATGATGGATTTAAGGCCTTACAGGGTCGAACAGTTGGGGTTCAGGATCCCACGGTTTCGGCAGATCGACGCATGGCAGATCACACTCAACCCCAAAACTCACGAAAACAGGACATTTTACCAGCCTAGCCCCTAGCCCTAAACCCCCAAAGGCCCTGAACCCGACCGGGTCTTCTGCCCCTCACCCAAATAGCCGTTGAATCCTTCCAGTCCCAAATGCTGGGGCCGAACCCTGAGCCCCATTTCAGCACGGGCTGTTGGTGTAGGCCCGCGAACCCCTGAAACCTAAACCCCGATCGCTGGCTAGTCTACTCCTCCCTCTGAAGGGTAGCCTCGCGACCCAAGCAAAATCAAGGATCTAGCAGATTCCTTCTAAAATTTTAACTGAACCCGCACCCTGAAAAAATTGCGAGTTTTGTACCCTAAAACCTACGGCCTAAAGCCCTGCACAAGGAAAAGCTCTCGAAGTCTCTCCCGCCCGAGGCCCGAACCCGGTACATCTTTGAAGACCTGCAAGCAGGCTTTGCTGAAGGGTTTGGGGCTTTGTTTAGGGGCCTCAAAAAATAGAAGAGGGTTCTATCAGGGGGTGGTTTTTACAACGGTTTCATGGCTCTTTACAGATCAAGCAAGAACTGATACAGAAGCTTCAAAATCACGAACCCTACAACCGTAGTAAGCATCGCGGCATGTCCATGTCCAGACACGGTTTCTCAGGCTTGATGGGATCCTACCAGATTCGCAACGACAAACCCTCAATTCCGAAAGGAAACCCTTTATCCCCAAATGTAGGCAACTCGGATAATCTTCATTATGACTTGCTTGTTTCAAGGTTTTTTTGGCCAGCTGCGTAGATTAAACACGCGTCCCCGTCATTCCACTGAACCCCAACATAGGGACCGCAACAACGAGAACAGGGTCTTGGCGGATATGATAGTAAGCCTATGCAAGCGCTGTAAGGGAATAAATGCTATTTCCCTTGTTTTCCTCAGCCTTTTTCCCACCATCTAAACCTTTCTGAAACCCTGAACGTGGGCCTTTATGAAAACATGCAATTACAAACCATTTCGACCCTCTTTGACACCCCGCGGGCCCGAGCCGGGGCCTTGACGACCACCTTCCGGCCTTCATCAAGCTTCCCAGCCTCGTACCTGAGGGTTTCGGGCTTGGGGTTAGGTAAGGGCCTTCCTGAGCTGTCGGGTTTCAATTTCGCGTTACAGAGTTTCGATTTGTTGTGATGCTACTCTCTCAGGTTTTGAGGCTTCAGGGTTGTTGTGCTTCCAGTTGTGTCCTTTTGCATGTTCCCTAAGCACAGGGAAACAATGCTTTCTGAAATGTCCCAAACATCCTTAAACCACGGACCAACCTAAACAGTGCGAATCCTAAAACCCCTCCGCCCCAAAACAACTGTAAAACACGCAGCCAGGCAAAGCACCTGCCGGCTGAACCCATGGTCTGCTCGGCATTCCTGGCTTCAGTAAGGGCTCCTCCTTGGAAGGGTCTCCACTAACGGGGCCATTCTTAAAAGGCTCTTCTTCAGGGCTTCTACAAGGATTCTGCAGATTCCTGTCAGGAATCCTTTGAAAGGGCTCTTTTACAGGCTGCCATAAGGGTTCGTTGAAGGGTTCCTGCAACTCAGCCTTTCAGAAATCTAGGGAGTTTGGGCACCCGCGATGCGACGATGGTTCAAGATTCTTTGGATTTTCCGAGGTTTACATTGTTGTAGCTGCGGAGTTCAATGAAGGCTCGAGATTCGCTCCAGCCTCCAGGTTTTAGGGTTCAGGCGACTTTTGGGATGTAGGGTTAGGGCCTAGGGCTTACGCGGGTTTGTATGGTTTGCAGGAATCTTGGGGCTTGAAGTGGCCTCTCATCAGTGTACATGCAACAAATGCCTTCACTTACAACCCGGGCCAAAAGAATTACGGTTTCGCACTTTGGGCTTGGGACTTATAAGGTTTGGAAGTGAACTTGTAGGATCTAAGGCCCTTGCGGTTTGGAGTTTAGGGTTTAGGGAACCGTATCTTCCCTCTCGGGGCTTACTTCTTGGGATTCTCTTGGACCAGCCAACGATTTTTGGCTTCTCGGATCAGGGACTCAACATGTAAGTCTCAGGTGTTGGTGGTTGGCGTGTCTACGGGTCCCTTACGCTGCTTCTGTTAAGGCTTGGGACGCAGGTGACGGTCTTGTGCACAGCGCAGACGATGTCGGTGCAATGTTTGTGGCCATCGTCGGCGACGGCACCATAACGGGCTTTTTTCGATGCTAGTCCTGAAGAGTGAACCTGCGCCCTCAAAACCGAACCTTGATGCTGAACTGGTGTAACGTACACTACTTTCCTTCGATTCCGCCTTCCGTCCCTTTCCGAGAACCCGTTGTTGCTACTGCGAGCCCCGACAAAGCAATGAACTCAGGAAGAGCCTAACCCCTCAAGATGATACATCCATCAGGCGATGTCCGAAGTTGGAAGGAAGCAAAGACACCCGACATCCACGAAACTACTCCAAACGCTGAAACCAGAATAAGCCCCCTCTTCAGGCCTATTGACAAAACCGGGCCACAAAATTTCAGACCGCAAGCTGCCAGCTGCCCGCCTGAGAGCTCGGAGCACCAGCTCCTCTGAGAGCTCCCCGGAGGTCGACTCCGCTGAAGCGGGTGCGGAAGACTCCGAGGCCTCGGAAGCTTCGTTGGGGCAAAGCGCTCGGCGCCCCTAAACTTATGTCTATGTGTGGGAGGGGATCAGATGTTGGGTTTAGGGGGGGAGTTCTTTTCCAGCGAACATGTCTTCGTGGGTTTTGACTTTTTGGGTCTAAGCTTCTGCCGGAGTGAGTCGAATGACCTCAAGGCTCGGTGTGTGCCAGAAAGGTTGCTTCAAGCTGTCGTTTAGATGATTTCTTTCCGGAATGGCTTGAATGCACCAAGCTAGACCAGCCTCGTCACACCAGCAACCGCAATCTCTGGCAGTTTGGCAACTTCCGTGCTTCGGACCGTCGACGCTTCTCAGAAAACCCAAACAGCCTCGTTGAGCCCTGAATGCTCGAACCCCGCAGTCAAACTTCCCAGAACCCTAAAGCAGAAACAGTGCAAAATTCCCCCCGGAAGCTTGGCCCGCAATCTTCTTCTTTAATCCCTACGGGACCCCCTGGGCCAAGTTCTGAGTCCCGTGGCCCCCATGGATCGCGGCTCCCAGGGCCATGGGCAGCAAGGGTCACATGTCGGGTTTAGGAAATGACTAAGACTAAGAAGCCCAGCAGCATAGGTTTAAGCTAGAGCAGCTTGCGGATATACTCCACACTGGTAACCACAATGGTTCTTCCTATGCGAGACACTGCGCACGGTATGACGGGCAACCTCGCCCGTGCCGACCTGAATATTGAAGTTTGCGCACAGCATCTATGCATGTTTATGGTCTGCGACGCAGCCGAAAGTCAAGCATCATCCAAAGAGAACTGGTACCAGCCCTCATGTGTATCTGCCACGACCGAAGTTTGGACCTTCGGGGTTATATAGGGGCTCAAGGGTTTGGACACGTAGAACTTAAGTGGCACGTTGGGTTTACCCGAAACCCTCCAACCGCACCACAAAGCCCAGCAGTACTCTTTGTGCAGGCAGTGAAGCCCAGTTTTTTCGTAGCCCCGGACTCTTTTGGGGTGCTTTGGGCCGCGTCTCTGAAAGTTTTTAGGGGCAGCGGGGAGCAGACTTCCAAGTACACCCGGGCCCTCAACTAACCAGAACGGAAACTACTTGCGTCAAGCGTCTCGAGGCTTGAGACGCCTCAAGGCCTTAGTAGCCTTAAAGTTTTCGCGCTTACAGGGGGAGGCTGTCGTCCTGAAGGGTCTAAATTTTCCGCTTCGAAGCGCCAGGCAAACACCAACCCCAAGGCTACACCAGACTACACCCCAGAGCCACAGGCAGATACTCCTTTGACAAGGCTCAACCCCAAAAATTTCGCAGCCCCGGGAAAGCCAAACGTCAACCACCATCCTGGTTGCCTTTTCCTGAAGATCTGGCGACGATGGTGCCTCTGCGCACCTCCACCGGTCCGTAGCTGGTCTGCACAAAACAGCCTCTGTCGCTGAGCGCGCCAGTGCAGGGCTTGAGTTTCAGGATTGATGGGCTGCCTACTTTGGAAAGGCTTTATTGCTGTTCTTCTTCAAGAGTGCTGGATTTGGACTTTCCGAGGCCTCGTCAAGCAAGTCGGACCCGTGTTGCGGCCGCCGCTACTACTGCAAAGGCTCTACTCCGTTTACACTACTCCTACGGTCTTTGTGGTGGTTGATGATTGGGTTTCCATGGCCCAATCAAGATACGGGATTGGTTCAGGGGAGCCTTTTCTTGACACTCATGAGGGTCGGTTGGGATCTCAGCCTCCATCTCGGACATACCTGCAGCGTGTAAGCTCTCTTGAAGGGGGGTGCATCGTTGCGTTGCAAGTTCTGCCTCTTTCATTCCCAACTGAATGCACTAAGGAAGTGCGAGGCTGGATGCACGAAAGCTAGCGGCCAGGGAAGTCCGCTTTATGGAGTCATATTAGCTCCGTGTAGCTCGAGCTTTGCCCGCACAGCTCCAAACCGCGAGTCTCTGGCATGCCGCAAGGCTCACGAAAAGGCTTCGCTACCAAGCACCTGGCAGCCCCTACATATTCGGCCATTATATGCACAAAACCCTCTTCTGATGGTTAAACCTTGAAGCCCAAACAGTAGGCCATAGGCAGCCGCCCCCAGGCAAAAATCAAATTTGCTCCAAGCGGCTGTTCGGGCAGGTCGAGTCGTGGACCAAAACCCAGCCATCTAGGAGCTCGAGAAGTTGGCCTTTCTCCTGCATTTCAGGGATATCGGGCTGGGTTTACGGGTTTAGGTTTAGACTTTATACGGAAACACTTCAGCATTTACGGGTTTCAAGACTTTAGGATTTGAGACAGATTAATGATACAGTATCTGCTTGGCCCATGTCACCTTTAGGATGGGATCTCCCGCTGAAGTGCAAGCTTCGCGTTACCCATATCCTCAACCCTGGTTCCGTCCAGCCTCCACCGAAAGGTCTACGACCGCCAAGGCCTCCACGCGCTCTCGCAGAAGGGCCGCAAAGCCCCGGAGCCAAGCGAGGATGAGGTCACTGAAAGTGAGGAGGAGGAGGTCCACATGGGCCTTTGTTCGTGACTTGATTCCTCTTTGCATCACAATTTTCTCGTCTACACTTCCCCTGTTCCTTCAGGCTTCGGACCTCCCACAGACTCTGATACATGTGGCACGCGCTGCTATCAGAACCAAACCGCTCCTGGGCACCTGATCTTCCAGCCACTGCGACAGCGACGCCAAAGAGGGCGGGCCACAGTGAAGGGAAGGTGACTGCAAATCGTCCAGAAAAACTTGCCAGAGGAGGCTGCAGAACCACTCATCACCATCCTGGCTCATGACCGCTTCGACCAGACTACTAAAACCCTCACCAGGCTGAGCTGCGGCGACCTCTGCCACGAAGATCTGCGGAGGTCCCAGAGCCGCGTCCGCCCTTCGCTGGGAGAGTTTCCCAGCCCGTGCTGCCCAGTGCCCAAGCATCGCTCCGGCTGTCCCCATGACGAAAGGCCGAGGTTCCTCCTCAGACGAACGTCCGAGACTGGGAGGCTTAAGGGGCTTGGGCTTGAGGTGCTCAGGGCTTACGCTCTAACACTGGGACTCGCCAGAGGGTTGAGGGATGTTACTAGCATCTTTCACGAAAGCGTCCTGGGCCTCGCTGTTCAGAACGGCCTCCCCGACCACAATGGCTAAGAAGTAACTCGAATCCACCATGGGAAGGGGCGGGCACGCAAGCTGCAGTCCCGACTTTAGGTGTGCCACATTGACCTGGCAGAGCCACTTCCAATTAACCAACTCCGCCATCCAATGATCGCTCCTGCCGAAGGGATAATAAGGCTGGGCTTTGAGGCGAACGGAACCTTAGCTAGGCGCTAGCTTGTACGTGCTACCTGCAATCGAAATGCATAAGCATACTATGAATTCCCGATCCCAGCTCTTGCACAGTTATAGTAGGAGGTCCGAATTTGGTCGCCTCCTGGGACCCGTCGCCTGGCGCCGGCAGATGCTCCGAGGCCACCGCAGGCCCGTCCAGTCGAAGAGGAACCTCGGCGCTCAAGCGGGTTCGGGTTGGGAAGGCTTAAGCTGGGCGACTCGCACAGTCGCACGGGCAGACACGGATTCATTGGTCGGAAATTTAATGTGGGGTTTGGCGTCGAAGGGCCTCTGGGGTTTAGGGGTTTAGGATTTCAGGTTTATGGGGTCTAGGGTGTAGTGCCTCAAAGGCGACATACAATTGTGGTTCAAGTTCTTTTTTGCTCCTGCATCGCACATTTGGTACGAAGACAATCCAAAGAACAAAAAACAGAAGTTGGTCGCTCTATGGCATCCTTCTAAATTTCCATGTTCGTATAAATATGCTGACAAAATGAAGCCAAACATAGCCTGCTTGCGGTTATGGTAAATCGCGAACACAATTGCTTGAACTCCTCAGTGCCCCTCAAAAAGCTTGAAAAGCCCAACCCTTACCCAAGACCAGTTTATCCCATGTTTCCCTGTTGACAGAATCCTGCCATCAGCTCGGGAACCCCAATTTCTGATCACTTTTCGTAGCGCTACCCCACACCCAAAACCACCACGGAAACCACTCAACTGTCAGCACCGGGCGCTCCTCCGTCACCGGCCAAAGCCGGTTTTGGAAATCGTGGAAAACGGGGTGGTGCTCATACCTACATGGGTTTGGTGGTGGGATTTCTCGTTGGCGGCTCTTAAGCTTCAGTGTTCGAGATGTAGGGTTTGAGATCGTGCTTCAAAACTGTTTCGGGGTCGCGGTCCGTTTGCGTGGCTTTGGGACCTTCGGGGTTTCGCGGTTCGGCTAAGCCTACTAGATGTTAACAGAATGGTCCACGAATGTCGCTGATCAGACCAAAGATGTTTCCCGTTCTCGGTTTATGTAGCGCAAGACTTCTTGAGGGCGCCGCATCAGTCAGAGTCAAACAGCTTGGGACAGTGCACAGGCTGCCTCGCCCTATCGGCACGATTCACCACCGGTGGCAGCTGCCGGGGCTCAGCGGCAGTCGTCAGCAAGCGAAGGCGCTCGAGTGCCTTCACACAGTAGCACAGTCAAGAAGCAAAAAAACATTCACCCAAAGCAGCACCAGAAGCGTTAGGCATGAGCTAAGCATGAGCTGGGAAGGCCTTTTCTTTCATTCACGGTACAGCAATCGAACCACTGCCAAACCGCCGCAGCAAACACTAACACGAGATGCGGTAGGTTGAAGAAACATGCATAGGGAGTGGGACAGCACCATCTGCAGCCGTGCAAGCAAATTTACGAAGTACGAACAGCAATATGAACCTATCTTAAATCAAAGAACTTCTAAGCCATATCAGGAACCCAAGTTGTTGGTATCGACGCCTGAAAACAACGTGTCACGAAAAGCTGCATTCTCTGCGTGGCTTGATAGAAGCCCTTCAGCTGCCGGGCCTTTGGAGCCACAAGAACATTAGCTCGTGTCTAAAATTTGGCAACGAGTGTCATCCGTCAACTGAGCTCCGCTGCTCTTCGCTGGCACCCCGAGCTCCTGCAACGTCTGGCAGTCAGTCTAGCGGGTCGTGGGCTTGCGGGATAAAGCACCCCACGCCCCATCGTCTCAATTCTTATTCTTGTTGCGTTTGGCCGCCCTGCTTGAAATCCGACAGAATCGTCGTCCTCCTCGAGCACGCAACCTTTTCCCGGACCCGGGGCCCCTTTGGTGCGGCCGCAACTCCGGAAGGGACCACCATGGAAGCGAAACACTGGGACACCAGCCTTGCGAAGCTCAGGGGCCGTGAGTCTAGTGCTTAGCAAGGTTTGGGTTATTTGGTACAGATACCCAACCATAACTATCACCATAATGATAGCAGTCCGATCATCCTAGCCGTGCTCGTGGTTGTATCGCAAACAAGAGCAATAGTTGCAGCAGCGATGGCAACGGAAGCAACAGCAGTACTTCGACCAAATTCCGGCAGCGGCGAGGGTTTTTTACCACAAGCACCTTTTTACCAGCATCCGACAAAGCCAGGTCCCAGTGCAAACCCGAGCCCAGGGCTCACTGCAAACTGCGTGGAGCGAGGCACGCGGCTGGCGAGGGGTGGCTCGAAGGCGGAGTGGCGAGGAGGTCGAAATAAGCTTTGCCGAAATCACCGTCAAGGAGCAAACGGGTGGGCAGCTGGTCCTGCAAACATCTCGGACCTGCGGGGCCATGGCGAAAAGCTCATCTGGACCGGGGACTGGGCTCGTCCCCGCGATCGCCAAGGCCTCCTCGTCCTCAGCACGCCGCTCACGGACAGGTGCGTGCTGTGAACAGTCAGCCTCTTGCTGAGCTGTTGTTCTTGTCACTTGGTCCCAGAGCCGGCAGGAAACTCCGAAGTCTTGAGGCCCGAGACCGTAAGGGCCCCCAGTACGTGGCGGCGAGCCATAGGGAAAACAGTGCGTGAGCTATCGTGTCTTGTGTGACCGCTGGCGATCGGTGAGGGTATCTAAGCGCTGCCACTGTCAATCGACAGTGGTAGCGGAGCCCTCGGTGAGTTCCTTGGCGAAGCTACGTGTTTGAGGGCATTGCCTAGAAGATCCAGAAGACCAGGGGCGACAGTGCCATTTGGGGCCGACTGATGCCCTCTCCAGGAGAATCCTCTGCTCCGGCGGAGGCCGAAGACGGCGGTCCACCTTTCAGGGATCGGGAGCCTCCTCCGTTTTATGACGGAGAAGAACCAGAGAGAACATTCAAGCCTTGGCTGCGAGAGCTAGAGCTGTGGGCACATGATACCGAGGTGCCGAAGGCGAAGCACGGGATGCGCATGCTGAGTCGCTTGGGTGGAGTGGCCAAGGCCGCGGCGAATGAGCTATAGACATCGGAGATTTTGGGCGGGTTAAGAGTAGCCTGGCAGCACTCTCACAGATCTAAGCTCACGAAGTCAAAGACCAATCTCGTACACACTGATTTTCCATGGGCGTACCCGACTAGGCTCAGGCCCTCCCCTTGATAGACAAAAGCCGCGGCACCTGAGTCTGCACATGTGCTCGCTTCCACGTGGCAAGCACCAAGGTGACCTGGCAGGTCTTCACACGAGGGAAAAGGAAAATGTCGAAGAAATTTGGAGCGATCGCCTCCATGGAAGGCCACGTCAGCTGTTTCAGCCGGCTCTCCGTTCACAGTCAAGACAGAGACTTTTAGTCTGTGTCCTCGCTCCACGAAGGTGCCCACAAGCAGCGTCGGTGTGGTAGCTCTGGCCCTTTGGTGTCAGGTACACTCGTTGAGGAAGCTCACGTCGAGGGGGGCGTCGCTGGAGTGCATCTCTCTCCTCTTTCATCGTCTCGAGCTGGCGCCACAGGTGGGTACACTCGCCACTCAACTCGCCAACTCGCTCGCGGTAGTCCTCGAGCTCGTTCTGGTACTGGGAGGTCATGGCACGGAGATGGCGAAGCTCAGTCCCATGCTGGAGCTCAGGAGTCTGGGTCCCCCTCGTTGTGGTAGTCGTCGGGCTTGCCCTTGGTGCGGTCAGGTAGCCAATGATCTTGTACACGACGAAGCCAAGCATGAGGGTGAACTGCAGCAGGAGGAAGCCGAGGAACAGGTCGGTGAGGTAGTCGCGGTGGTCGTCAGCATCGTTGGTGTCCCGGGCACCCTCTACCGCCTCAGTCGCTTGAGCAAGGAGCACCGTGGCGATGTGCTGGGCGATTCGTGACCCGTAGTGGCCACCCGAAGCCCGCTGTGATTTCTCTCGCTCCTCCTTCGTTTTCTTCTTGGCGGCCACAAAGTCCTTGTCGTAGACCAAGCTGAGGCGACCCGTCTTGAGCATGTCCGACAGGTCCTGGCGGGAGGAGATCTTGGTCAGCCCATCGGCCAGCATCCTCTCGCTCGAGACCCACCTCAACACAGTTCGAAGGCGCTTGAGCTCATCCTGGATGCACAAGATCTCGATGGCCGTCCTTTTGTCCTGTGCGCTTGTGAACCCGGGCTTCAGGAGGGCATCATACAAGGCCTTTGCGTCGATCACTGCCACTGAACTGCCGGGCCACTGTGCCGTCTCTGGGTCACGAGGGTTTTGCCGTGGGTCCAACATCAAGGAAATCATGGACTTCACCATCACCAGCTCGTCGAGGGCCGTGGCAAGCCCCTGGGCTTCAGCGGCCAGACTGCTGCGACAAACTCGTTGCAGCTTGTGCGACCGCCAACTCAGGATGCTATAGGGAACCGTCTCGCCATTCAGCACCCGCTTGGAGGTCATGATCACCAGCAGTCCGCCTTGCGAGGATCCATCAGGCCGAACCGCAAAGGCAGGGTCGCTGAACACCAGGAGGCAGATGTCGTTGAGGTCCTCAAACACCTTGCCCATCACAATCCGGAAGGAGTCCTGGGCCTTAGCAAACCTCAGGGTCTTGTTCAGCTCGGCAACCAAGTGGTTCGTGGCATTGGGGACCCCTGCTGCCTGAATGCTCAAGGAGGCACTCAAGCTCGGAAGCCCTTGGCCAGCTGGCCATTGAAGGGCTCCAATCAGGCCCCTGAGCTTGCCGATCTCCTTCTGGTTGAGGGGGGTGTCCTCCTTGGCCTGCTTGTTGGTGGTGGTCACGGGGGCGATCTTCTTGATGTAGTCAGCGTATCCCAGGACGATGCCATCCTTGTTCCGCTCGAGCTTGCCCCCACAGTACACGATGGTTCCGCCACTCAGGAGCACTTGCCACTTCCCAAAGTCAAAAGTGGAACGCAACCGAACAATCGCGGCCTTGAACTCCTTGTTGCTCTCGTCACCGCCAACCAAAAGGTCGTCGACGTGCAGCACCAAGGCCCCGATCAAGAGGCGCTGAAGGGAGAAGAGCAGGTAGAAACAGCGGTCCAACGGGTGTCGTTCCCATCCCCCTTCTCTCAGCCTTCGATCGGCCTCCTTCCACCACAGAAGAGGAGCATCGGCCAGCCCATAGGCTGATTTTAGCATTCGCATGAAGGTGCTCTGCTGGCCCATGCCAAGTAGCGGTCCACAGTCGGCCGGCAGTTTCACGATGATCTTCCGGTCGAACTTGGCCCCCGACAAGAAGGCTGTCCGAACATCTCCGCAATAGACGACCCACTGCCAGTTGCCAGCAAAGGCAAGGAGGATCATCTTGCTTTGCCGGGTCGCCGTGGGGGAAGCCTTCTCGATGTTCATCACATCGGGGTCTTGGAAGCCCCTCAGCACGAGTCTCGCCTTGGCCTTTGGGTTTCCACCATCCTCTGGAACCTTCCACGACAGGACCCATCGGGCTGTCACTGCCCGTCCGGTCTTGTCCTCACCATCATCGGCGAACTGCCACACCTGGTTCTTGAAGTACGATTCCAGCTCGGCCCGCTTGGCTTCCATCATCGCGGCCCTTTGGTCCACCGTCATATCATGTCATATCTTTCTCCCTCGCCTCGGCCCTGGCCAACCATGCCTCGTCCAAGGCAATCTCGCCATCCACAATGGTCCAGCCTTTTGGGAGGTCGTTGCCCACACTGTCCACAACATAGGCATCGATATTAAGAGGTCATCGTCAGTGTCGACCGGTACCGGAGTGTTTTCCGGCAGTGCGCTGGCAGCCGCACCCGACGCGGGGAGAGAAGAAGAAGACGCGGCAGCAGCAGTGCGCGGGCGCTTGTCTGGCGGTGGACCAGCGCTTTCGGAAGCTTCAGAAGGCGCCGGTTCAGGCTCGGCAACGCTGATGCGGCGGCGCAGTGACGGTTGTCGGGAGAGCACGTCCTGGAAGGCAAGCTCCACCACACCAGGCACAGGAGGCATGAGCACATCAGGCTCACGCTCGCTGTCGGCATCACTGGGTGGGTTGGGATCGGGAAGGCTTGGCTCATAGTCGGAGAGGTGGTCGTCGTAGTTGTCCTCGAGAACCGGGCCATCCGCGGTGATGTCCTTGAACTGAGTCGTGCTTCTGGCTTTGAGTTCCTGCAAGGCCTCAAGGGCAGCGGCAGGATCAGCAGCAACATTGAAGCCGGTCTCCTCGATGATGGGGCGCACCTGGTTCAATGAGCGCCTCATGCTGGACTCGGCCTGGATCGACACCGATGATGGTCGAATGTGCGTGCTCACCATCATGTGTCAGGCCACCCGCTTTGTGACCATCCGGGTCCTAGCCAGCGAGCAAAGCAAGGAATTGCTGAAAGGGCTGGAAAGGGCGTGGATCAAGCACTTCGGAGTCCCCAAGATAATCCGCATCGACGAGGCCAAGATTCTCCAGGAGATAGCGCAAGTACCTCTTCACATAGACGATGCTCCCAAGAACTGAAGCCGCACCGCCGTCCTGCACCGCCCGGTTGCACGTCTGGTTGTCGTCCTCGTCGTCGTGGTCCAGGGCATACACAGGGATGTTGCCGTAGTGGTCGGGGGCGTCCTCGACCATCATCACTTCATCGCCTCCGGCCTCGGTGTTGTCCAGCCGCCGCTTCTTGTCGCCACCGCCGGCTGGGCAATCCCGGGCCCAATGGCCTGTCTGTCCACATCGGAGACAAACCTGTTTCCCAACGCCAGCGGCCTTGCCTCGAAGGCCAGCTTTGGAGGATCCTTTCGGCACAGGCAGCTGCTTGCCGCCCTTCTTTCCAGGCCGCTTGCCGCCACCCTTCTTTCCTTTCGGCCGCCCTCCAGGTGAGGATGCCGGGGAGAAGGAAGGCTTGTCCACCAGAGCAACGACGGGGTAGAAGCCACGGGAGGTCCTCATACGGTTAAGGCGGTTCTTGGCGTCGGCGTACGCAGCAAAGATCTCGTCAAACTCCTCGACGTCAAAGGCCTCGTCCTCCTCCTCGTCGACCGCGTCGTCCTCGTAGTAGGCCTGGTCGGCGTCCACCCAGGGGGCGTTCTCGTCAAAGTCCTGGTAGTAGGTGTCCTCGATGTCGGCGTTGGCGAGGTCCTCGTCGTAGGTCTCGTCCTGGTAGTAGGCGTTCTCCTTCTTCCGGTTCCAGCGAGGGTCGGGGCGTACTTCAAGCCGGGAGTCCTGGCCAAGGATAAAGTTCATGGCCTTGCCCACGGCATCGAGGTTCAGGTTCTCCTTGCCGACGTTGGTCAGGATCAGCTGCCGCTGCTCTTTGCTCACCCCGCTGCGTCGCAAGTAGAACCATGCCCTGATCTTCTCCGGAAGGTCCACCCCATGTGTAGTTTTGAGGCGGCGTTCGGCACGAAGGTACTCTGCATTCCATTCTTGAAGGGTCTGTCCACTTTTCCGCTGGAGCTTGATGAAGTAAGCCTCGAAGTCGTCAGGCAGCTCGGTGAGGGGGTCGTAGCGGAACCCCTGGTCGAGCTTCTCGAAGAGCTTGTCGAACCCTTCTTCCTTCTCCATCTCGGTGGTCGGGAGGTCCTCCACTAAGTCCCAGGACTTCCCGGTCAGCATGGTCACCAGGTTGAACACTGTCTCCTTGGACCTGTTTGCAAGTCTCATCTTGACCCTATAGATCTCGGCCTGCTTCTTGTACTCCTTGTAGTCGCGCTGCAGGTTGCTGAACACTGGGACATAGCTGTCGGCTTTCCCAGTATTAGGGCTCGAGGTGGCACCCGAAGAGGTCCCTGGGGTCTCGCTCGTCATGACACCGCCGAAGAGATGCCAGGAGCGAAGCTGGTAGCACGGGCTCCGCTACCAGGGTTAAGAGTAGCCTGGCAGCACTCTCACAGATCTAAGCTCACGAAGTCAAAGACCAATCTCGTACACACTGATTTTCCATGGGCGTACCCGCCTAGGCTCAGGCCCTCCCCTTGATAGACAAAAGCCGCGGCACCTGAGTCTGCACATGTGCTCGCTTCCACGTGGCAAGCACCAAGGTGACCTGGCAGGTCTTCACAGGGCGAAAAGGGCAAGGACAACATCATCAAGAAGTTGCAACAATACTTCGCACCCCATTTGAAGACCACGATGCCGAAAGCCTTCGAGAGGGCTATCTATGGCGAAGGCCGCGGAGCCAAAGAGAGCCTTGGAGAGTACATCATTCGCATGGATGCGAGAAATGAGGGGGTGGAGCTTCCATCGCAGGCGTGGGGGCTACGTTATGTATCGACAGGCTCGTCTTAGTGGAGTGCAAAGGGGACCCGGTCACCACTTGGACGGAGGGCAAGTTCGACCGGGACAGCGTCATCAAGGCATGGCGCAAGTTAGATAAAGTCCGGGAGCAGGGTGGGTCATCGAGGAAAGCCGCTTACTTCAGGAATGAAAAGGATCGCGAAGCCGACGGCGCCAAGGAGGAGTACGACGAGGACTATGTGTACCTCGAGCAGGGCGACTTGCAGGAGGTCAGTGACGAGGCGGAGGTGAAGCAGGCTCTCGCGACCTACCAGCAAGTGCGGAAGGCCCTCCAGGACCAGAAGAATGCCAGAAAATTCTATCCGGTTGAGCGCCCCAAGGGCAAGGGTGACGGCAAGTTCGGGACCGGCAAGGGCGGAGGCAAGCAGGGAGTCAAGATGCACGTGAGCATGTTGAAGCTTCGCGCCAAGTGTGCGAAGTGTGGCCAGGTGGGCCACTGGGCTGCTGAATGTTCCAATCCGCCTGATGGGGGTCCCGCCACCGGCGCCGGAGCAAGCCAGCCAGGCGGGTCGAGCGGAGCAAGCGCCAAGACCGGCTTCTACCAGACGAGTGGAACGAGCGGCTCCGAATCCTTTTGGGAGAAAGCCCGACGCTTGGGGACTTTGTCCGGGCCGGCAGGGGCGTCGAGCATGTCGCAGATCAAGGTTTTGTGCGAGAGGGTCCGAGAGCAGGCGTTGCACAGCATGTCCCAGCATCTTCCTGAACTTCAGCGGTGTCACCACACAGCCTCATCACGGCATTGTAGATAATGCGGCGCAGGACGGGGTCATCGGAAAAGTGACCCTCGAAAGAGTCGAAGCCGAGCTAAAGAATCGAGGCCTGAAGCCCCGGTGGAGCGATGGAATTGTGAGGACCAAAGGCATAGGTGGCGAGGCTCCGAGCATCGGTGTGTGTGTGAACTGCCGCGTGGCTTTGGTGGGGTGCGTGGACTTTTGGAGGTCTCTGTCGTTGAGGGCGACGTTCCGGTGTTAGTGCCAGTGAAACGCTGCGAGCCGTTATCAATCTTGACGAGGAGCACCTGGAACTCCGGGGTTTGGGAAGGACCGTGCCCATGCAGCCATTGCCTTCAGGACACACCATCGCCAGGAAGTCAGAGGTGGCGGCGCCAGTGAACATCGCCGATTGCGATCATCCACAGGAGCATCTTCGGGGAGCGGGGAATGGTTGCAGTCGAGACGCGTACTGCTCGAGGTGCAATCCCCGGTGGAACGCCGACGGCATGGAGGAATTCCTGCGGCAGTGGATGTGGCAGCATCGGCGAGCGATGGTGTCCCGAGTTGCAATTGCAGGCGTCCTGGGGTCAGATTGGTGACCCGCAAGCACAGGGCGACTCAGGGCCGCCATTTCTGGAAATGCGCAGACATGCGCAGACAAGGCCGAGACCCAGAGATTGCAAGCCGAGCGCAACACCGAGGTCCAGACCCAGAGGCTTCTTATCGAGCAGTTGCAGAACCAGTTGCAGGCGAGCCGGGACGAGCACGAGCAGATCCTCCTAACGCAAAGGGCCCAGTTCGAGATGGTAATTGAACCACTTGCAGCAGCATGCGGTGATGAACAATCCCATGGGACGGGCCCAGTGATGGGTTCCAGCAGCGGCCCCGCTGAAGGGAGTCCGGAGCCAGCCGAGACGGTTGCTTTGGGCAGCGCCTAGCTTTGCAGGAAGTGGAGAGCCTTACAGTGGGAAGAGCGGATCAGCCAGGGTAGAGCGAGGGTTGCTGCAGATGGCTATTGGTGGTGCGAGTGTGTGAAAAACGCCGCTTATGAATCAGAGTGGCATTTTGCCACCGGGGTCGTTCCCAGTGAAACAAAGAACAAAAAAATACGAGGCATTTTTCATTCACATTTTCACGGGAGCGACGGCACCAACCAGTTGGAGCCACAGACATCCAAAGACCCTGCCACGGCAGAAGCGGAGGAAGATTATCAGGGCACTTGGAGGCCCGCGCCGGCAAGCGGGGAGTGCCCAGAAGGCAAGGTTCCAAATTCAGAATCCGGATGGTGCTGGCACGAAGTCCGGGCCAGCCGTACTCCTTGTGCAATTTTTGTGGTGAAGTTGCTTGATCCAGCGTAGAAGTTTCGGTGGCAATCCATGGTTTCGGGCGGGAAAAGGGCTTTGATACTCTCCGTTGGTCCGGAATTTCGCAAGCTTGGTTGTGAGTGGTATCGTTGGCAAGTTGAGTGTGAAGGGGAGGCAACCGTGTTGACGCAGGAGACCACAGGGGAGGATGCGTACGAGACGATTCGCTTCTATGCGCAGGGCACCCGACACAGTATTGCAGATTTGTGGGGAAACATTGTAGATGCATGTGGCTCCAAAGTGAATGATCACGAGATCAGGTGGGACTTCGAACAGGAGGCGGGTAAGGCATCGGAGCGCAGTGCTTTTCCAGTCAAAGGTGACAGTGATCTTTTCGATGATGCCGAGTGTCGCGAGGATGATCGCGATGAGTTCGAGGACGCGGAGCTCGGGGCACACAAGCCTGAGGCACTTCCCGAGCTGACCCAGCACCAGAAGTCCCTAGTGAAGCGCGTGCATGATTGGGCAATCAGGCACTCGAGCCGTTGCGGGAGAAGACCGCAGCAGAGGCCCTTCGGAAGAAAGCGTGGGGCAGTCACTTTGGTGCGCCAGAAATTTTTTCCAGAAGTGTTAGTCACCGATGCCGGCACCGAATTCAGCCAGGAGTTCTCTGAGATGGCAGCAAGGCGGGGAATTGTCACCCGCCAAATCGCGAGCCGGGCACCTTGGCAGCAGGGCATCACGGAACGTCAAGGGGAACTAGCGAAGCTGTTAATTGAGCGAGTTCGTGATGAAGTGTGTCCCACCAACAAGAAGGAGTGGGCCACGGCATTGCGAGAATCCGAAGCAGCGAAGAACAGGCTTGGCCATCGTAGCGGGTTCACTCCGGCACAGCGGCATCTAGAACAAAATCCACGGTTGCCAGTGTTGTCTTTGTGGCTAACGACACGCTTGATGCGGAGCTCGTGGAAGGCGGTGCAGATGGTGAGATGAGGCGGGTCTTGGAGATGCGCCAGATTGCAGCGGAGGCCTTCGTGAAAATTAAATCGCAGGAAGCGTGTGCTAAAGCATCGAGGGCGAGGACGCGCACATCCAAGGAGCATAAGGCCGGTGACTTGGCATAAGTGTTCCGAAGGCCCCGGGAAACGAAAAGCAAGCAGGTACAAGAACGAGCAATGGTGGAAGGCCAGCAAAATGGAAAGCCGCAATGGGTTGGACCAAGATGGGTTCTTGCTGAAGAAGGACCGAATGTTTGTTTTTCACGCACCTTCTTGCTACTGCACGTGAAAGAGGTCCAAGCCCCAGTGCTAACTGCAGCCTACGGCGGCAGCTCGCGACTCACGCACGGGCAGGGAGGCGGCTGGGCTCAGGAGCCTCCTGCCAGCGAGCGTCTGCAAAGAGCTCGTGCAAAGCTGGTGGCGAGCCAGCAGCACCAAGCTCCGATTGGAGGGGTAGCTCAAGGAAGGTCGCAGCGAGTGCACGCTGCGCCGCCACAGAGATGAGTCCACTCCAGCGAATCTGTGGGTGTCGATGCGGGGGTGAGTTGTGGAAAGCTGCTAAAGAACGAGTGCGCCAAGCTACGTTGTTGGAGCGGGAGGCCCAAGAGTTGCTTCAGGGTGAGTTGGAGGAGCTTAGAGAAGAGTTGACCGTTGAAGAAAACAAGCCACCATTCAAGGACATCACCAGTGAGCCGTTTCCAGAGGCAGATGAGGATTCAGTGCGCAGTCAGGGCGACCAGAATAACCGCAGAGTCAAATTTCGTGAGGACGGCGCGGGTGGGTCGTTGCAGTTAGAGTCGAGCCCTCAGTAGCAAGCCAGTCAACGGATCAGTCATCCGAGTCCAGCTCGAGTTGATCTTCGTCGAGCTCGACGAGGCGCACCTAGCAGCTAGCACTCCTATAGGGCGAACGAGCACTCAAGGAGGACCTCTCAAACGAGTGCAACCACAGAGCCGGAAGGGGAGGCGGCGGTACAGTCGGACGGCCCTGCATCCCGCCAATCGTCGGAGTACGGCCCGGTGCTAGACCGGCCGGCTCGAGCGAGCCCTTGCGATCCGGAATCCTGCGAAGCTGGCTTCGTGCACATTGGCAGCGACTTCTCTGTGGGCGAGTGCGAGAATAGTCCAGCTCAGGACTATTGGGAGTGGGACGCCGAAACAGAGCGGCTGATCCCGTGGCACGGGTTCTCCAGGTTCGGGATGTTCAAACCGAACGGCGGAAAGGGGTGCCCAGTACCAATATTGCTATTCGGAGAGACCCGTTACTCCTTCATCGAGTTTGACGACGGCGCCCAATGGATCGGTCACAACCGAATGATAGTGGATCCCCTCACGAGAGTAGGAGGGAATCTTGACCCACTCATCAAACTTTTGCAGACGGGGCGCTGGAGCATTGTGGCGGAAGCTTAGGAAGCGGAGCTTAGACGGAGACAGAAAATCCTGGGCACCATCACCCGTCACACGCGCTCTGGCACCAAAGAAAACTTTGCGAGCTGTGAACAGTCAGCCTCAGAGCCGGCGGGAAACTCCGATGTCTTTAGGCCCGAGACCGTAAGGGCCCCCAGCACGTGGCGGCGAGCCATAGGGAAAACAGTGCGTGAGCTATCGTGTCTTGTGTGACCCTGGCCGCTGGCGATCGGTGAGACTATCTAAGCGCTGCCACTGTCAATCGACAGTGGGCGAAAAGGGAGACACAGCAACCTCTCCTCACCAATCTCACCCGCATCCCTGATGTGCCAGAGCTGCGGGCCTCCTGGCTGTTGCTGCATTTCTGCGCGGCGCCCCGAGCGCATTCCCTCCTGCGCAACTTGCCCCCCGCACTCACAGTCATTTCGCTGTGAGACACAATGCCGCCGTTGCGACCTGCCAATGCTCTCTTGTGCATCGCGGTGATCAAATGCCAGCCAAGCTTCGCAGCTAACCCTCGCTACGGCGGAGTGCGGTTGCCTTCGGCAGCTGTCGATCGCCGTGCCGGCGACTGGATGCCTATGAGGGAAGACGTGTTGCGAGCGATCCAACTCGCTCCCGCCAGATCGCTGCCACCTCCGCCTTGCAGTCGCAGCACCCCACGCCAGCAGCTCAAGTGCCGTCGCAGCACCAGCCAGAGGTCGCCACCACGTCCCCGCCTTCGCGCCCCTGCGCCCCGGGCCCGAGTAGACGGATTTCGCCAACTTGCTGTGCATACATGATCATACATGTTCATATCACCTGTGTCAGCCCCGTCACTCGTTCCGGTGATCCGAAACCTTCCGCCGGTGCTGCGCACACTTACCTCTCCGCCCGCAGCCCACTGATCTGGAGTGACATCATCGCGGTGGCTGCGCAGAGAGCCTTCGCCGGCTCATTGCTTGAGTTCCTTCTCGACATTTTTCGGCGCAGTCGCCGTGCTGCCGGCTGCGCACGAGGTTTTGCATGTTTTGCAACCCGAGCGATGGCTCGAAGCCCGTGCCGCTCGCCACCTCCCAGCATTGACATAAGTCACACATGCGCGCCGTTGCCTGACGGTGCAGTGGCACCGCGCACGCAACTGTCGCAAAAAAATACGTGAAATAAAAAGTTTTGTTTCGATTGAGCGTACGTGCGCGTGGCCTCCTCGCGCATCTCACCCTGCGATCCTCTGCGGCTTGGTGGTCTCGAGGTGCGCTCGGCAGTCGCGGCTGCCCCCACGCCTACTGCGCATCGTGGGCGGACCGGTTGCCGCTGTGGAGGCAACTGCTACACGACGCTCCGGCATGGGATCCCCCGATGCTGCCGCGCGATGCCGCGTGACGGCGTGGACACCGCGAGCAAGCGTGCACTTGAAATCATTTTTCCTACTGTGATGCCGCATCTCGAGCGTTGCGGCTGTCGCAGTTCGGGCCGCTGGGTAACCGTAAGGCTGGATGTGCGACCTCCGGCGTGCTCGCATCTTAGGCCCCACCTCTCGTGAGGGCGGCGGGCTTCTCGGTTCCAGCTCTGGCCTTGCAGGTGGTTGTAAGGCTTCATCCAATAGTTCTGTACGCTGCACCTTTTCTCGCTGGTGTGCCCGGTGTCCTTGGCAAACTAAACCAGCTCCCGTGGCGCTGGGGGAACGCCATTCTGGGATGTCGCTACCAGCGTGAGTTGCAGCACCATGTGGTGTCTGCACAGTGCGGCTGGGAGTTGCGCTCAGGCATTTGTTTTCAGCTCGAGGTGGCCATGGCTGTGGCAAGAGCGAGACTTCCGGAACATCCAACCGCCAAGCTGTCTGCTTTACTGATGGCCAAACACTGCCCCTCTTGGTTTACGCAAGTTCGGGCTTTGTTTCATGCGTGCCAGCTCCCTCGTGAGCTGCCTGCTTTGGACAGCTGTGGGTTGCTTTCGGTCAGTGAGGTTTCAAAGGCCATATACAACCCAGCTCTGCGCAACATGGTTGTGCGTTCATACATGCATGATGTAGTTAAGCCGCTCTTGCTTGATTTCGACAAGCAGCACCTCATGGAGACCATCATTGAACCGATTCCGGCTTTTGGTTTTTCGCTTGCTGATTCGGGCTTTTACGAAGTTCGCCTCGAGTGGGAAATGTTTGACCATGCCTCCGTGCAGACTTCTCATTCCAGTTTCGGGTCATGGAGACTTGCGCGGATCACGGGCAGATGGCCGTTGCCTTTCCTAGGCAAAGCTAAACTGCCTCAGCACATCGCGTGCCCTGCTTGTGGTAGAGAAAATGTTTCAGTGCTGCACATGTTGGGAGGATGCTCCGCCACGCAACACCTGCACAGGAACTTTCGGGCTCAGGGCCCCCCAGAAGTTCGAGGCGTGAACTCTTGCAGCATCTGTTCGGAGATCCCTGCACATCGCAGGCCTCGCAGGAATTTGTAGGATCCTGTCTTCGAAGACTGCATGATGACGATTCGGTGAGGGCAATCGGCTAAAAATTACGTGCTGTGCAAACGGTGACCGGTGAAAAACCCGCGTTCATGGCGCTGCCAGCAACGCATGCTTCCAGCACCAAGCGTTGATGCTTGCTGCTGGGCATGAGTCAACTGTTGTTTCTCTCATACGAGAGCGGGGGCACAGTTGACCGGGTGCATCTTATCTTATCTTATCTTATCTTTGCGGCGGCGGCGGCGACTGCGGCAGCCTTTGCCAGTCGCCCCACACAAATGCGGCGAACATGGCGACGGCTGCGGTGCAGTAGTCAATGCATACGCGGTGCAAGGCGGATACATTTGCCCAAGTGTGACGTGGATCAGGTCAGCAATTCTATTCCTGTTGACAAGATGCGGCGTATCAGTGTGTTTTCATGCTTTTGGCGCATATTCGAAAGCATGTTGGCTGCACTCACCCTTATGGCGCAGTGGACTCGCTGTTCGGGGCTGCACTTGTTTCCTTAGACTATCCTAAGTTAGGAAGTGAGAGATTGAGAGTGGCCGGATTGCCAGCAGCGAAGGCGACGGTCTTTTGCGAATAAGCAAGCTCCGTGCCATCGGAGCCATTAGTGCCAGCCATGGGGAGGCAATCTATTGCAGTCTGAGGGCCGAACGCATCGAAAAAACAATCGTGACCACCATGCCGTCTGCCCCGATGACGGTCTGCTCGCCCCGCAGAGCCAAGCCCGCGCGAGCACACCTGGGTGCGCGTTGCTCGTGAAGCTGTCGGACCTGAGGGCCAGGTCGTACCGCCGCATCGGCCCCCGACGTTGATCTTGCCGATCGCCGCCTTGACTTTGTGGCGCAAGGGGCTACCCCGCTCGAGGAAGCATTTTGTTGCGACGGCGGCGACAAAGCGCGGCGCGAGTGCCGATGAAAGTGCCCAATGACCGTTCTCGTGTGCATCCCCGCGCACCCAAGCTCGGCGATGCCAGGAGGTGCTGGCCCTCCAGCGCGGTTGTACACGCGGTTTTGCCGACTTGCCCTCGCTCGATGAAAGTGGTCCGAGCGGGTGTAGTGACGAGATAAACATCGTCGAGAAAGCCGCCCAGCACTCTCCTGGGCGCAGCTGCGCGTCGGCGGCGGCGCGGGCGTCGTGTTGGCCAAGCGCATACAGCGCATGAGCCAAAGCATCCCCTCGTTTGCAGCCTTCGCCCTGACGGATGGTGCGTCGCTGGCCTGTAGCGTCCCACCAAAAGTTGAGTGGACTGCTGCCTGTACCAAATGCGCACAAGGGGGACGAGTGCAGGAACGACGGTGACGGTGTGCAGCTTGCGCAGGAACGCGGCACGCCAGCTCGTGTCGTAGGCACTGCGGCCGTCGAGTGATACGATGGTTGCCGCGGAGTCGAAATCGACAGCGGCCCGGAGCATGCCCGAAAGAAAGAGGGTGCGTGCACGTGTCTGCAGCGCGAGCTGGTATGGACGGCTCGCTTCATTAAAAGATTCTGCGAACATCCTCGCAAGACCGCGCGACACGAGAAGCAAGAAAGTGTCGCCGGTGGCGATGCCGCGCATTCCGCCGCCGGCGGTTAGCCGCAGCTCTTGAAAAGGCACAATCGCAATCGAAATAGTGTGACCACGTCTCGATCGAGTCAGCCGCACCGGGTGCTGCAGCGTCTTCCAGGAAGAAAAGGAAAGCGTCACGTGCATGCAGTAGCTACCGCACAAGTGAAGTCATGAGGGAATAAATACATTTTAACGCACGTCGATCAACTCCCTCGCACAGCGTTCTTCACCACCCCTGCCAGGAAAAAGAGCAAAGTCGTCACAAGTGCTTGCGGCTGCCGCTCAAAAAAGTCATCATGGCATACAGCTGCTTGTGAACGTGCTTGACGCCACCTTGCCTGTACGAAAAAGAAGTCGTCACCTGATCACTGTGGCCTCCATTGGTTGGAAATGCCCAGCAGCTACCACGATCGTCGACACGGAATAGCCCGCGATATATGTCACTTAAATTGCGGATTGGTTTTGCCTCTCTCATGATGATCGTTGTCACTGCTGATTCTTCAAACGGAAAGAGCGGACATGCATTGCACCCATGACCCCTGTCTTCGTACTGGATTGACGGCACGATTGCAACTTGACGTGCGAAAACGTTGCCGGTGCCCAATAAGACTCACATCCCCGGACCACGCGAAGAGCAAACTGTAATGAAATACTGGCTTTACGTGAAACCGTTATTGCTTTCGCCAGTTTTGCACGAGCTCCCCAACATCAGGCCGTGAGAGAGCACTGAAGGTGTAAAGTATGCACACAAAGAGGAGCCTTCTCCAAGGTGTACCGGATGTGCTTTTCCACATTCAGGCTCTCCGGATACGTGAACTTCCCGCAGCTTTCGTACCAGTCCCTGGCCGCGGCACGGTACATGGGTTCCGGACCACGGCAAAGAAATGTCGAGACTGCCGTTCCTGTCAGCCCCCGAAGGCCGGAGCCTCAGTTCAAGCTGTGCCACCGTGTCGGTGATGGAGTCGTAGCGACCGGTCCTTTGACGGACCCAACGAATCAATGGGCAGGCGGTGTAGCATTCAGCTTTGGGAACACATGATCCTACTATGTGCACACAGTCGCATAGGCTGCACTAGACCGCTAATCAGCTAATCGTTGTCAAAACCGAAACGCCTGAATGAATGCGACGTGCAAGACACCAGGCCCTTGCTGCCAATCTCCACTCGTGGGGCATGCGTGAAACTGGGGTAGAAGGAAACTGCTGCTTGAGACGTCCGGCTGCTACTTCGCATGCTGTGTAGATGATGGTGACGCCGTGCATTGAGACACCATCAGGACCCCACGTAAGGTTAGAATTCTGAGCTCGCGAGTCTGGCCAGCATGGAGCATGTGGGCTAAAACACGAAATTGCCAACGGTTCGCTTCAACGGCCAAGATAGGGAGGAAAACATGACTAAGTCTAGTAAAGCACGCAAGGCCTGACTCTTGAAGGCCGGTTGGAATCAGATCACTTGGGCTCAGTTTTCCGGAGCCACACGCCATGCTTGAATTGCTTGGGCGCACTTGTGCCTCGGCCCCAAGTGCTGGACACATCGCATGGGTGGCACAGAAACTCATAGAGAGACCTGAGGCGTGCCGGGTGCTGCGGAGAGTGCTGGCTCGTGACTCGCCGTCAGTGGTCATGCCATGCTTCATGGCTTCCCGAACTGACAGGATTTCCGACGCCGCAGGCCAAGCACATGGGCCGAGACGCAGCGACCCCGAGAACATCGAATGTATTCAGTTTCCAAAGCTCGACGGCATGCACCCTGACTTGTAGGATCCTTACGGCAGGACTCCCTGAGAACACGGTCCGTGGAATGGCAGGCCGAGCATCATGTAGACCTCCGCACTTCGTCGGTCACAGAAAGCCTTGAGAAGATCTAATCTTCGCAGGGCGCGCAACGGTTTTGGTTTAGGGTCAGGGTTCAGGAGTTTAGTGCAAGACTTTCGAAAGTCTTCCCCTACCTTGCTCAACTCTGCGTGGTGGGAGTCGCCGCTCTTTGGGTCACCCAAGAGTTCTCGACCGAGCACACAAACCCCACGACATCCTGAGATTTTACAAGTGATGGTGCATGTCATGCATACGATTTGAAACCCCAGATATTCATCACTAAACTCATCTTGCCCAAGATTTCCCAAACACTGAAGGTTTCGGCGTCACTAACCTGAGGAGAGCCCGGGCCCGGACATCTGCAAAGGAAGCTTCAGGATTCAGAGCCGGTGTTTCGCAGCCTCACTACTACTACTGCTACTACTACTGCTACTACTACTACTACTACTACTACGACAACGACGACTACTACTACTACGACTACTACTACTACTACTACTACTACTACTACTACTACTACTACTACTACGACTACTACTACTACTACTACTACTACTACTACTACTGCTACTACTACTACGATCACCGGACCTGTCGCCCTCTGCAGCAAGCCTTGCAGTCATGGAGCATGGTGGTCATTGAAGCCACCCCAGTCATTGCCACCACGGTACCTTACATTTCGCTTCCGGTCGCCTCTGTCTACAACTGTGACTGCAGGTCTTCGTGCGCTGCAACATGAAAATAATTTTACTTCGAACATCCCCACCCTAGCGCCTTGTCCTTCCTACACGCAAATCGGGATTGGGTACTCCACGGAATCTCACTGTAGTCTGTGAGGTTGGGCACTCCAGGGATTCTCACGGTAGTCTGTGGGGTAGTCCGTGGGGTTGTGCACTCCAGGGATTCTCACGGTAGTCTGTGGGCTTGGGCACTCAGGGATTCTCACGGTATTCTCACGGTAGTCTGCGGGGTTGGGTACTCCAGGAGGTAATCTCAGCGGGGTAGGAGTAAAAGCTGACTTTAAAATCTAACAGTCCCACACCGAGGGTGGGGAACAAATACGTGAACCTAAGCGACGACCACCCGGTGTCCGGACTGTCCGAAGGATCCACCCTCATCTGCTTGAAGCAATGAGCATGTTGAAGGTCATGTTGCCTTGGACCTTGGACTTTCCCTCACAACGTCAATACATCCTTTTAAAATTAAACTGAGCCTGAACCATTCGCTCTCCAGACAAACTAGGAACGCCCAACCCAAGCCTAGCTTTGAAGCTTGTGGCTTGGGGCTTCGGGACTTGAAGTTTGAAGGATTAGGGATGTACAGGCTCGGGCTGGGAGAGAGATCGCACCCTCGGAGCCCGCTTTGGGAAGCCGGGCCAAAGTCCACGACACAGTCCCTCTTCAGCCAGAGGCCTGCTTTTGATCGTTTCAACGCCGAAGCCACGAACTAGTAACTACCAGCAGTTTTCAGGTTTAGAGCGCATCAGAAACGACCCGAAGCCAAGCCACCAAGGGATCCAGCAGCCCTGACCGTCCGGCAGCGGTGGATGGGGCTCCAGCCACATGTTGTCGAACCGCGATAGGACAACGTGCCGATATCGATACCTGGGGTTCTGGGGTGTATCACATGTTATATTGGGACTAGAAGGGCTTCTTAAACCATTCTATTTATTACATGCATATATACTTGGACCTGTCAAAGCCTGTAACACACGGCGAGCACTGATAACCCAACGATTGCAAAAATGACAGGAGTGAGACCTATGAGAATGCTACGACAGCTCGAATTCAAACGGACCGGCAGACGTCTTTCCTACATTAGTAGAAGCAAGGGCAACGGCAAAACGATGGCAGAGGATGCAGCAGGCATAGTGTTGGGAGATAGCTCTCAGAACATCTAGTAGCAAAACTTCCTTTCGCACGCCTTAAAGCTTGAAGAGCTCCCTCGGGCCGAGCCGCCCTCGGAGATGCTCCTCCTCGTCGATGAGCTCCTTGCAGCGCCTCACAGGGACCAGGCCCGGGCCGGGGATCCCGCATCCTCAGGCCCTCAACCTCCCAAAGCCCCTGAGCTTATCTCAACCTCCAAAGACTCTAAAGACTCTAAAGCCCTCAAGACCCGCCAGCATCCTCAAACCCTCCCAACTCTCCCAACTCTCCCAACTTCCCCTCTCCTGGGTTGTCCCGGTCTACTCGGGCCTGAGGCTGCGAACCTGAAACCACCCGGAGCCAGGGAAGAAGATGCCGCCGGCAAAGTTGCCTCTTTTTAAGGGTTTAGGGCTTTAGGGTGTTTCAGGGCGTTCAGGTTGAGGGTTTGGGGGTTTAGGTTTGACTTTGTGGTTTAGGCTTTATTTATAGGGCGGTTCATTCAGGATTCTTGCCTCCCAGGCTTCAGGGGTTTAAGCTGCAGAGCTTAGTAGCTTCAAAGACAAACTCTGAAGGAATCTCAAACCCAAACTCCTGAATGTTCCATCTGGGCGCGTTTCAAACCCCGAGGCTTCAACCTCCAGCCTCACGCCTCCTCGTCCCTCGTCATGCGACATGATATACTACAGGAATATAATATAACATACTCTAGTATCAGTCATCTGACATACCTTAATACACTCACAGCTCGGACCAGTCCCGGCCGTAGAGTGTTAAGCCTTAACTGCTAAGCCACTCAACCAACTCCATACCCTCATCGTAAACCTTGGGCCCTGAACGTTGTGAATGCGCCAGCCGAAATCTCAGGACTCTCACCAAGCCTTCAATCTCAAAGACTTCTCGCCAGCCCGGAAACTGGTCGAGATGCCTCTCGAGGCCATGGCTCTAGGGGGATTACGGCCTGCAAGAGTTCCGGTCGTTTGTGCTGCTTCGGGCGTCTCGTTTGCGCAGGGTTGCATCCTTCTTCAGGGCTGCAGCGGAACGCACAAAATCGGCGGGAGTGCCACTCGGACTGCACCGGGTAGCAGTACAGTTTTTCGGTTCCGTGCGCACTTGTGGCATGTAAGTTTTCGGTGGAAGCTTCGCACTTCAGCACTGGAGCTACAACCAACACACAACCTTCCACACACGAAGGACAGGAAGAGCCACAACACGAAGACATGGTGTCCTTTCAGCTCCGCCGAGATATTTAAAAGCCACGTCTAAAACGTGCACAAACGGCAACGGCATGTCTGCCAAGCACGAAAGATGTGCAAAAGTTTTTCTACCTTGTCACAAACTGCCCTGCAGAATGACAGGACAGCAACGACATTCTGTCAAGTGAACGCCCCACAGCTTCCTTGCAAGTCCGACGTCTGAACCCCAAAATCCTACACCCTGAACCCTTCAATCCCATCTAAGCCCTACAGCATTTCACAACCTCCCAAACCCAAATTTCCCCTCTTCCTTCCCCTTCTCCAATCAAGCCCCTAACATCTGGAAGTTTCAGGTCCTCCCGAAACCGAAATTACAAACCACATACAACCCGATGCCCCCAAACCCCGTAACCCCAGTAACTAAGGCTTAAACAGAAGCCCCCTGATCTTTTGCTCTGCCTCTGGGGGTCTTCAGAGTTCACGTCCAGAACCGCCCGGCGCCAGTTCGGCTCAAAGCCCGACAGTTCCAATGCCTCCCTGGCCTGGGTCGGGTCTCGGACGCGGACGCGGGCCGAAGCTTTCTGAGAGTTTAGGGCTCAGGAGGCTTGATAAGACTGCGATAAAGGAGCATAGTGTGTTGTAAGGGCATTGGGGGCTTGGGCCGGCTTGGAGTCTAAAACTTGCGTTCGTGGAGTTGACAAGTTACAATACTCCAGTAGCTTGGAGAATTTGGGCCTTTTGGAGGCTCAAGGGTTACAGGGTGTGAAAGTTGGGGTTCGGGGGAGAGGGTCCAGGCTTGCACCGTGGATTGAGGGTACAGCAACTCATTTTGGATTTAGCGCATTGAAAGACCATGAGGGTTTGGGGTTTAGGAGTCCATGTTGCGTTCACGCCGTGGTTGAGTCGAGCAAAACATAGACAGTGACTTGACAGCGTTCCTGCCGCACTGGGCCCGTGCGTGCAGGTTTGACATGAGCGCTGCCAAGTCTTACGATGTGGGGCTTAGGGTTGCTGCAGAGGTTGGGGTTATGGTTTCAGGGTTCTTCCCCGTGCCTCGGTCGACACCAGAAAAAGCTCCGCCCCCAGCACCTGTACCACGTTCCTCCTCGGGACAGTTGGCAGCTAAGGGTCCGGCCCTCGCCACTTCTGTATCTACGGAGCATATGAACAGGAAAGAAGACCATAGATGGATGGACTGGAGCGAGGGATGCATGTATGCGCAGGTGCACGGATACACGGATGCATGCGTGGATAGATAAATAGATGGATACATGGATCATAGACCGACAGCTACGTAGATAGATACAGATAGAAGGATAGACTGAGAGACGGATAGACAGACAGACAGACAGGCAGACAGACAGACTGCCAGCCAGGCAGGCAGGCAGACAGACAGACAGACACACAGATAGATAAATAAGTCGATCCCCATAGACCCTAAACCCTCAGCCCTTAACATCTGCTCCGAAATCCGGGGGCCTGAAAGCTTCCACCGCGGGCTCAGCACCCAGGTTGCCAAACAGACACAGGGCCTCTGAAAGCGCTTCAGGTTTGTAGGGCTTAGTGCTCTGAGTCTTTGTAAGACTTCGGGCTTAGAGTCTAGAGTCCAGAGGCGTGGGGCTTTTGGGGTGTAGGCTCAAGTTCGCTGTGCTTGGTCGCTTCTCCCCAAAAGCCTACTTGCCCTCGGCGATTGACGATCGCTCTGGGTAGGGAAACGTAATATGACTCTGTCGTTGAGCTTCGTTCGAGACAGCACGTTAGCTTAATCCGACTGAACCTAAACCCTCTAAACCTAAAAGCCATTCCGCCCGGGAGCCGTCCCCGCGCCGTACCAGCGCCGCTGTGGCCGCTGCGGGCGCAGCTGCTCGAAGCACTGGGCCTCCTGCCGTTGTGTAGCCCTTTTGGGGGGTTTTGCGTTTAGGGGCTTTTGGGTTGGTCTCTTAGGGCTGTGGGGGGGGAGATGGCTTCAGGTTTTTGAGGTATTGCTGGAGTTTCAAAGGCGTTGTTGGGCTTCGGGTGGGTAGATTAAAAGCTTAAGGGTTTGAAGCGGCTGTGTGGTTTAAAGAGTTGGGGGGGCGCGGTGGCTTAGTAAGGAGTTTGGAACGTTTGGGCGTTTGGGGCCTGGGGACATTAGGCGAAGGCGGCAACGAGCCGCACACCGTAAAGGGTGGCCAAGGACCAGTTTAGGGCTGAGGGTGTAAGGTGCAGAGTTTAGGAGGACATCGGAAGCTTCGAACTGCCTGAAGTGTCGCCCTTACAGTCGGGACACCAACCATGCCCGGCAGATCTTCTCGATCTCCTGATCCTCAGCTAGGGTTCTGAGGTTCAGGAGCGGTGCTTATGATTGTTTTATGTGTTCCTAGGGTTTGAAGGTTCTCAGGGGTTCTCAGGGCTTAGGGGTTTGGAGTTCATCGGCGTAAAGGGTTCAGGCGTCGTTGTAAACCTGAAATCCTGGCCCCTATGAATCTGACAAGCTACTTGGGTACACCACCATACTCCGAAACCTTACAAGGTGGACTACAGGTGCCTAAAGAATTAGAATGGGGTTTGAGCGAACATTATCGAAGAATTGCTACATTGAGACCGCTACCGAAAATCATGGGCAACTGCTAGGCCCCATAGTCGTGAGAAGCCCCAGACGTCCACCCCCAGACCCTGTCAAACGCCGAGTCGCCCCAAAATCGAGATCTGCAAAGTGCCCGGGACAGAAGCCAGGACCGCACTCCTCTACGAGGCCAGGTTTGGGAACTTTGGTGTCGTTGAGGAACTCCCATGTTGAGCTCGAAGAGTACGCAAAACTGGGGGGTGTTGAAGACGAAGATGTTCATTATGAATTATGATGATATTCCCTTTGTGGCTAGAACTTCTTCCACAGTAGTGTAGCAAGGTCATCGTGCGGCTGGAGGCCATTCATTGCATCTGCCGACGGAGCAGTCCTCGCAAAGGCTGTGGTTGCCCTCTGCGGCTTCCAGGCACTCCTCTTTGCAAGTCGGCTGAAGGTGATGTTGCTGAGTTGGCGCATGACCAACCTGTTTCAGGGTGTAGGTACGAGTAGGGCTGCACGGTTTCGGGGCTTCGGTTTGAGAGTTTAGGGACATTGGCTTCGGGTTGAGTGTTTAAGGAAATTTTAATGCAGATTACATGCCGATTCGAGAGGCGTAGATAAGGCATGCCTGGGCTATTCCGTATTGAGGTTCAGGAACCAGTCCAATCATCGTCCACATGCATGATGAGGCCAAGATACTCGGCCATACGCAGTCATAACACTCTCCAAATCCTTCGGGAAAGAGGAGCTGAGGCGCAGCTTGCAAGCTCCGGGCCGGGAAATCGAGTGACGGTGGTCTGCTTAGTAGGGCGGTGGCCGCCTGTCGTTTTAAAAACCAAGAGATACTGCAATGCGTGTTTCAGGCTTCTGCTTTTAGAAGGTGTTCTTTCACGAGGGCCCGTTAGGACTCGACACACATGTGGCCGATTTCAACAGCCGCGGAAGGCCACATTGCAGAGGACTGCTTGAATCTTAGTGTTCGCGACAATGCGAGTCAAGCACAGCGGTGCTGGTTCAATGTTGGACAGCACGATTCAGGCCAACCCCCTGAAAAACCCGCTGAAACTGCACTTCACCCAAACTTGGACGCCATGGCGATAACCACAAACCGTACTTTAAAGCCACGAAGCGCAAGCCGAGAGTCTTTGGACATGCATCAAGGACTGTTCGCTCCAGGCTCGCTGCGGCGTGCTGAGCTACGGACACGTATGATCCCGGTCACCACAGCGAGTGCTTCTACGTCTGAATGCTCCTGTAGTGCTGCTCTCTGAGAGCGGAGGCCACTGCAACTGCAGGCCGGAGCGGAGCAGCTCCGCCGGACGGTGTTTCGGCGGCCTTCTCTCGTCCTTCTACGAGCATGGCATTGAACTGGTTCGAACTACACCGTGCAACAAGAAGCGACGCGATTTGAAGCAGTCTTGTGTCGGTGGGTCCTAGACTCCCCACAAGAACTTTTCTACGAAATGCCTGTTCTGGCTGGAACCTTATGCTCATCGCAAACACAACGCCGAATGCAGGGAAAAATCGCTTGTCTGAGAAAAACACTGCACTCAGAAACAGAAACTGGACAACGCCCTGTGACTGGGAATTCCTGTCCAAGGCAGGTTATTGTGACCTTGCCTATGAAGATTGCATCAGCTATGGACGTTGCGAAACTTGCTGCGAGCAGAGACTCCTCGTGCTGTACAACGAAATCTACTATCCGTACTATCCTTTGGATGTCAATGTAGTAGCTAACAACTCTAGGATTGGGAACGGCACCCACAGCGGCGGCTATAGTCTTGTCTGAATGATTTTGCGAGGACCTTCTTCCCACCTCTGAAAAAGAGAAAGGGAGAGAGACCGAAAGAGAGGGAGAGAGAGATAGAGAGAGAGAGAGATAGAGAGAGAAAGCCAAGACACAATTGGTTCTTGCTTCGTGCTCTTAGCAGCAGTGCGCTTCCCCCTTACTGCCACCAGGTCGATATGATAACAGCTTGCAAGGCCGCATGTGTGCACGTGCATGTAATCATGTACAGTCACACACCAGAACTTTGGGAATTCAACTGCCCTGGCTGATGGAAGTGAGCTTATTGCAATGCATAACATCTCCTTCGCGAGTAAAATGCAAAGCTTGGAATCTGCATGCAGCAGCCCCCTTAAACCGTCTTACAGTAAAAGGCTTAACCCCAAGAACCTACGAAACTGCCAACTATCATCCAATCCCGGGTGAAACCGTCCGAAACATTTCGGTTCCTAACACCAGTACAAAGCCTTGTAAGACCGCGACATATCCAGCTGAAAACACTCTCAAGAAATTGAGATCTAAAACCCTTGAAAGCCTCAAACCTCTGGGCTATCCCCGCGCCACCAACATTTTCACCAGGCTCTTGAAGGACGCAGCTAGCACACTTTGGCGGTTTGCGGAAAATCATCCTGCCCAAAATATTACGAATGTTTTTTCGAGTTTAAAGCTTAAGGAGCTTGGTTCATGCTGCAGGGTATTCGGTGTGTGCACATTGCACTATTAGGCGATCACGTGCTACAACATACTCATTGGGCGAGATGCTCCATGGCATGCTATAACTCGAAGCGCAAGACAATCAAAGGAACAGCGCCTACACGCTATGTACGCCCCTTCTGCGCCAGACGCAGCGCGATTTGAAGATTCTCACCGTAACGGGCAGGGATGGTGGTGCCGCGCGCCACCCGATGCTCAACTTCATCCATGACCTTCTCCAAACAGGGAGTAAGGCATTGGTCGCACACAGGTTACGCTTATTGACTGACTAGCAGTGGCGTTTTCTTCATAGAAACAACCAAGATACAACCTCCAAAAGAAGATGCGAGAGAATTCCTTATGTCGGACCTTGTTAGCTCCTGACATACCACCGAAAAACCGCGGTTCCCGACAGCAGGAACTCTCAAGGAGACCTCGACCGTTGAAACCTTGTTGATCCACACTTCTCCCTTCCCATACCCTGCCGCGTAAAGCTAGCTTGGCACCCCTGCAATCGAAAAAAGCAACACACAGGATCCGCCGGTGTTCGTCTTTCAAGGTCTAGATTCTAGATCTGAGCCTGGTGTAACAACAGGTGCACATACCTGCAAATTAAGAAGCACGACACTGCGTCCCATGACACCCCCGCCCCGCGCCTTTTCTGGGAGCATGAGTCTGCAGGCGTGTTGCACGTCGCTTACCACAGGCAGCCGTTGCTGCTGGTATTCAACCAAAGCTGCTTCGATTCCTGGTCCATCAGACCCGGCCGTGGAAAGCAGCTCTGCTATGGCAGCCGCCTGGATATCATGGTGCCCCCCAAAGATCGTTACGCTCTCTGTGTTCTTCGGAGGCCTTTTTGTTGAGGCAGCAAGGGAATCTGTAAAGCTTCGAATTTTTAGCCTGGTGTTCCCAGATCCGAGATCCAAGATTCCGAGCGAGTCTTAGATCTGGGATCACGGGACACCAAGCCTTCAGGAGGCTTTAAGCGTACATACAACAATAGTATCGGTGCAAGAGTGAGGTTCAGGATTGAGGGCTGGGGTTGAGGTTCGTTTCATCTGATTTTAAAAATTCAACACCATATGCACGCAATACATTTCATCTGCCTCCAGGCACCCCTTCTGATCCTCCAAACACGTATTGGAAATACCTACCCCAGATAATTATCAAGAGTTGATTAGCGTTCAGAATTGCAGGTTCGGGTTGAATCTCATTTTGCAAGTGTGATGCTTGGTATCTAAACCGCATATAGGCAATACATGTCGTTGAAGTTTAACATACCTTTTTCATAGTGCTTTTCGTTGAAGCCCCTTCCCCTACTTCAACTTTGCTTGTCGTCGTCAGTTCTGAAATCGTTAGTTCCGCGAATTCCGTTACATTCGTGAGGGGCGGAGGAACCTCGCTGACGAAATAGGAGCACTAGGTAGAATTAGAGCTTTGACGTTCCCGTGCAGCCCTATGCCATAGGTATCTCATAATCGTGATGTCCCAAATGATTGTTCTCACGCGATGCAAAGGGCCATTAAGTTGGCATGTCTATGGACGTAGCCAGCATGATCAACAAGAATCCTGAACAGTGTTTGATCCTGTCAAAACATTCCCTGGCTCAGGTAACTGACTAGAAAATATAAACGAGTAGTTGAAAGAGACTACCCTTCAATTTTCGCACACTGTATTCTGATTCTGTAGCCAAACAGCTGCGGCTGCCTAGCTCAGCTTGCATACTAATACGCGTATCTGGCCTCCCAGAGTCCAAAACTGGAGTCAACTGTTACTCAAGTTGGTCTGATACTTGGCTCCAACTCAGTTCAAGGAATCACAACCAGCAACAAACTCGAACCGAACGTGTGGCAAACAGTACTCTGGTTTTGATATGCAGGTGAAACAAAGTAGATCCAGGGTCTCAACTTCTTGAGTCTTAGCAGCTGCATGGCAGAAATGTGCATTGTTGAATTGAGCGCGTTGTAACGATGAGCCGTGCATTAACACTTTTTCGTCGACACTTCTTTCATGTTCTTGAGGCATCGCTTGCAACAAATTCAATTCACTGACTTTTCCGACACACCCAACCCGAACTTTTCATGCCATATAACACAACCAGGCGGGATCAGCGATCGTGTCTCGTGTCGTTAGACAAGATAAGAACAAATACCTACCGGGCTCATGCAGTTTCTTATCCGTTCAAAGACCTTTTGCAGCTTTCTGTTGGTCTCGCATGATGAACCAACTTCAAATCTCAAGTGCCAACATGCAGACAGCCAGGTCGTGTGTTGCAGAATAGGAGTGTGTGTGTGTGTGTGTGTGTGTGTATGTTCACAATCGAAACCAAATAAGATGCGACACCTTCCGAAATCTGAAGCACAGCTGTACTGATTGACAAAGCTTCGTGCATATTGTTGTAGTACTCAACTGCCATTCAACCTGCGCAACTTGGAGATCTGTGACGTGGTCAGTTGTCTTGGTTTGAAAATGCGCAATAGAGACCTACATCTGTACATGATCCTTGATTTCGAAGTTACTTCATCCGAGCGACGAAACGTACAAATCACGGCACTAATGAATCGCTGGTTTAGACTGAGCAGGAAAACAACAAGTTGTGCATATCAAATACAAGCAAATCCCAGTGCTTTAAACAAGGTAGTGAGCGAGTGTTCAAGCGAACACTTTACAAACCATTACGTTCAACATGTCTACGGGCATTCACGGCCTTATTGACTTCTTTCGTTACAACGACTGTGTCTGTCATAGTCTGTGGCCACAACACATCAACAGGATGGCTTGGAAAGTAGGAAAGCAGGTGTGTGGCCGTATCACCAGTGACATATCCACACCCGCTCCGCGCGCGGCACATCACAAAACATCGTCTACAACTGCGAATATTCAGAGCGTCGGGCCCTCGACCTGATATCGCAAACATTCGCAAACCATACCAAATTGGCAGGCACATCAGGGCACCTAGCATATACAAACCTGTGAATACATACATATATATAAACATATACATGTATGTGTGTGTGTGTGTGCGCGTGTAGAATATATACTTTCATGCAAATGTAACAAAGTACAGACTTATACCTATATGCACGTATGCATAAACCAATCAATAAACTCCCTCATTCTCCAAAAATTAACCATATAAGGTTGAACACATGTTGCTATACTACCATTTCGTCGTATCTTACTCTGACATACCATTTTACAATATGCTGAAGCTTTAGTTTCACAAAAGCCAGCTGAGTAGATGCAGCGCGCACGGAAACCAAACCTTACAGACAAACGACACCTTGTGACGAAACTGTAAGGTTATGGCAACTGCGGCATGTGAATTTACTATTCGTCGTCGTCGAGACTGCAATCATGTAATATTACGCTGCCAAGTCTATACTTTCGCCATGGTACAGGATGCCGCCGTCCAGCCGAGTCTGGCTATGCTTGCCGCTGCCGAATGCTGTTTTGCAACCATGATGCAACACATAGTACTGAACCTACCCCCGTTGTACTAGTCTACCATATTAATCTACCGCATCACGATGTTGCTCTACTGTTCCAGATTGAGTCTGGCCCGCGAGCTAGCCGCCCATAGATGCGACCGGGTGGCATCCTGGATTGCTGTGGACCCTCCATTAGAGCCAATGGGATACATGGGATGTGCTGCATCTCCCAACAGAGCCACCCGGCCTTGTACCCAAGAGGCCAGTGGATCACAATCGACCATGGGCCATACAAATATGTGCCGAGTGGATTTGATGAGCTGGGCGTGGTTCAGAAATGGCAGATCAAATCCTGCAGTGCTCTATTTGCACATCTACCACAAACGGTTGTGACTAAAGCTACCCATCCTGCACGAGACATCGCGGGACACAGCGTCGCTGATAGTTACGAGAAAACTGCAACTGCAATAGCAGCATGAAGCCCTCTCACTTCACACGACACATGACTTCACACAAACTAACAAACAGCCTATGCCAATGCTGTCAAAATCATGCCGCTGTATTGTCCGTGAAGTTCCGGTAGCAGCATGATCTGGATATGGGTTGTTGTCAAATGCTTATTCCCGAAACTGACGTTAATGTGGCTGTAGTTGCGTGCCGCTTCATGTGGCAAAAGAAAACCTGGCTTACAGAGGCTTACAGATACATACCAGCAAACGCAGGAGTTTGGGAATGCATGCGTGGATTCTTAAGAAGGGTACTAGCGCGCAGGCTTTTCAGCAGCTGCTGTCCGAAGAACTGTCGCTGCTGCTGCTACTGCTGCTGCTACTGGACTCTTGGCGGGAATGCAAGATGTCCCGCTGCTGCTGCTTGCGAGCATGGCGCGGGTTCGACAGTAACGTGTTGCTTGCCCTTGACCTCTGACCCCCGTGGAAAGCAGGGTGGCTGTTACAAACACCGTGGAATCCACGGTGGCTCAACAACCCTATTTGTCCTGAGTGCGAACCAGGCCCCTTGTATTCAATGTGGGGAGGATGACGGGAAGGAAATGATGGCCTAACGGGGCTAACGTAGGCCTCCCTGAGCAGTCACCACTGCGGATCTCGGCATATATGAGCAACCCCCGGCGCGCACGAGTTACGAGCAAGTTACGCAAAAGTTACTCGAAAGTTACGCTGTAAGTCGGAATGGAGGCGCCCGGCAACTGCAATCCGACGAGCTTGAATGGGCCCGGGTCTTCCATGGCAGGTTGCGTTGAATTTTTGCTAGCGCCCACCTAGCGCGGATCTAGCGCACTGGCCTCTCTTACAAATGCCTGAAAAATGACCTCGCTGCAAGCTCGGATGAGGCGGCACAAAGGCAGCGAGGCAGAGAACTCCTGAAGACACCTACCTGTACTCTTGTTACGACAACAACGAGTGCTATTCAGCTCCGGAAATCTTCGGGTTTTGAAGATGCATGGCTTTAGGTTTTCATTACGGATCCTGCGGGTTTGGGGCGCTTTGGTAAAACCTTGAGCATACGACATCATGCGGTTCGATTCCTGCCTAGCGCGAATCTAGCGGTTTTCCTAGCGCCAACTTCGGTAATAAGTGGATCTACTTGCGTGCCGCCTCATAGCGAAGAGCAAGAAAGATACCCCCTCAATGCATTAATGTCAATTTAAATAACTCCACCCACACGCGAATTTAGAACGCAACCCATATGAAAAAGATTGGTCAAGACGTCCGCTTCCGTTCTGTGTCATTGTCCGACTTGCCGGCTTCCGTCGGCTTTGCACGGAACAACCTAGACCGAAAGGATCTTTGGAGTGCAAGCTTCCGCGAAAACCCAGCTGCCAAGCAACTCTTGTGGCGAGGTGCGATGTTGCTGACCCGTCGCTTTACTGCACCAGTCTCTCAATCGGATTTTTCACGGCCTTGTAAGCATGCTGAATGCTGCGGCAGAACTCCGTCTTCGACAGTTTCACAGGTACACAGCTACACGCATTCAATTTACCGTTAAATCAACCCAATGGTGTCTTTTACACGCGGGGACTTGATCCCAAATGCGGTCGCGTAAAAGAACTTCGAAGGCCAATAAAAGTACATCTGGAGGCAAGGTAAAATCTACACCCCCTTCGCCGTGCTGCTCAAGCTAAGGCGGCTACAGTGTGAGTGAACGAGTGAGTGAGTGCTGGAGTGAGTGCGTGCATGTGTGGTGTGCGAGTGTGTGTGTGTGTGGGTGTGTGTGTAGCGACAGCGCAGGCAATCTGCGCAGCAGACTACGGATTTGCTGCGCAGGACTCTCCAAGCGTTTTCCTCGTGCGGCAGCTTCCCACCTCACCTAGACAAGAAAGCTCAAGACACGCCATCGCCATCGCAGAAGCAACCTCAGCTCAGTCCTACGTGGCAAGACTGCATGAAAACCGATGGAAATGTTGCGACGGCGAGGCAGTTACATGCACCACTCCTTCTTGGACTGGATCGAACTGCGCCTCCGGGCATCATGCCCCCCCGAAGTCTTTTCGGGTCCACAGGCGTCTCTCTCTCTCTCTCTCTCTCTCTCTCTCTCTCTCTCTCTCTCTCTCTTTCAATCGGAGCATCTGCGCTGGCTTCCCGCGCGTGACCCGTACTGGGACAATTGGCAGTGACCGTCCGTAACAGCACTTGCGCCGCAAGCAACGGAAGAGCTAGCTTGCATATGCTTGCATACTTTGTGCCCGTCACGAGCGTGACGTGATTCCCTTGCGATGTCCTTGCCTCACCCTGCACGCGCTCCAGCGCAGCAGCGGCCAGCTCCAGCTCTAGCGCAGCTGCCCATGCAAGTTTTGGCTCCGGTGCGGCTGCTGCAAGTTCCGGCTCCCGTGAACTTGGGATTGCCTCGAGCACAATCTCGGCTCTTGCCTGGCAGCAAAGGGCGCATTCAGTTGCAAGCTATCAGCAAGAACGATTCGATCGCCATCGGCGTGTTCGAGAGTGGCAGAACCGTATGCCTCGGAACATGCTGCCCCGCCACGATGCATATTTCAATGACTGATCCAAGTTCTTGCTGACGTGCGGATGCAAGTTACCAGCAAGAACCCTTTCTTGTCTGTTGCCCGTCCCTTGAAATACTGCTGTTTACAGCCAGGACTCGAAGGATACAATCTTCCCGGTTCGCCTTCGTCTGGCCTTCGAGACTGGTTGGGATCCCATTTACGTTGGTAAACCTTCAGGTTGCGGGAGCCCGAGATATCCACACTCTCACACGCGAAGTCATCGACTGGACCATCTGGAGCTGGTGGAAAACAAATCAGGTCCGCTGCCGAGGGATCGACACTCTCACCCACGGTGTCATCGTCTGGTCCATCTGGAGCTGGTGGAAAACGGATCAGGCCCGCTGCCTTGTATAATTTTCACGAGTGATCCTTGTTCTTTCACGTAGTTGGATCGGCCGGAACTCCAGGTTTTGGAATCTCAATCTATCTTCATGCGACATGACAATGTGACCGGCTCGTCCTTCTCGTTCTCGAATTCTTCTTCCGCCATGTTGCGGTAGCCCTGATGCTGTTCCGCATGAAACTCAATTATGGGGTCATCCCACGACAGTTTCTTTCTGTGACTCCGTGGCTTCTCCGAAGAGGATGCTTTGCCCGGGTCTCCGGCAGACGACGCCTCGCCCGGCTGCCATGTTGAAGTCGAAGTGGGCGTGTAGCCTGAGAGTTGGCCGTTTCGACAGCTGATCCACCTTCACGCTTGTCGTGGTGGGGCTGTGAAAGTTTAAACCCTTATACCAGTATACTTCCTATAATAACCACGGCGCGAGCTTGGATTCTTTTCTCACTCCGTGCTCCGCTGTCGGGCTGTGCCTGAGCCTACGTTTGACCTGCGGTGAAACACTGGATTCCTGTATGTAAATGGGCATGAGGGAAAATTGAACTATCTGTTACGCCCTCATCGCATACACAGCTTTGTCGTGTAATGCGACCCTTGTGAAACTTTTCCTACATCTACCACTGTTTTCGCATGCTCCTGTGAGCTTGATCTTCACTTCTCGCACGCTTCTTTAAGCACTTCTTGAACATCTTTATTCTTCCTTCTTTTGTCTTCATCCTCACTCTTCAGATGTCCTATAACAGATTTGCGTGAATTTCCACACACACACACACACACACACGATTGGCATGGGACTCACTCAGAATCTAAAGCGCACTCACTTTTTCTTCACGTCGCGTTTCGCGATATAGTCCAGGCTTGCTCTTCGGCAACTGGAAACTTTGGCGGTTTTCTCTGCACTTACCGCTCTTAGGCCTTTTTGCCTCTTCTTTTGAAACACTTTCGTTGTGCTCGTTGTGCTTTGACGTGGGTTTCAGCTTTTGCTGTAGTGGCGTTGAACGCCTTTCCGTGAAATTCCGCTCTTCTCTTTGGAATTCACTTTCAGCATAGCTCTCCCTTTTCACACGAAAGGATAGGCCTTACTGCCCCTTCTTTCGTGCATTGTGAAACGTTGCTTGCTCCTGGGCGATTTCCGCCCTCACGCTTTGCCTGGGCGGCTTTTCCGCCCTCACACTTGCTTCTCTTGATTGTTAAACCGCAACCTTGGTTTACATCAACTCCTTTTCCCCGCGCTGCCGCTTCTCGGCACGCTTCTGATCAAACGGGGATTCGCTTTTCCGCTTCTTCTCCTTTTCAGCCTTCTTCTCCTTGTCCTTGCTCTTGGACTTGTCGGCTGTCGTTCCTGATCAATCGCGGCATGATTTCCAGCCAACCCTTGGATCTCGTTCATGACTCGCAACTCTTGATTCTTGGCAAGAATGAATCGCTCTTGCATGGCGTGCATGGCTTGCTCAGAGCTAGCCGTGCTCGATCGGAGGAACAGGTTCTCCCTGGCTTGTTCGTGAAGTTCCTGTGTCAGATGCTCATACTCACGCGCCATGAGTTCTCCATCACCTTGAGCTCGTGCTTCCAACTGCACAAAGTTTGCAGCCGCCTCTGTCCGAAACACATGTAGCTGCTGAGCCAACTCCTCGGCGATGGCATGCCCTTGACGTTGTTGAGCAGAGTGCTGCTCATCCATGCGAAACAATGCTGCTTCATAGTCCCGCTTCATCTCCTGATTGACATTGTTGATATGCCGCATGGCCAAGCATGCGTGGTCGCGTTGTCGTTCCAATTCTTCGATGCGAATTCCAGATCCTTCATCTTCTTGTTGCATCTCCCTGATCTTCTCTACCAGGGTCTGATCTGCTGTGCAAGGTTCGAGGCTTCGAAGTGCTGTTGCATCGTCATTTCCTAAGTGTTCGGACCGTCAGCTATAGCCGTATAGCCGGGGTAGCCACCGATGATGCATCACCTCGTACTGGAATTGTATCGAGGGTCATGTCCGCGTCATCAATGTCGTTGGGATGGTTCGTAACCATTTTCTTCCACGTCATGGATCTTTCCCGCACCCTTGCAGTTGACGTCCTAGACCGTGCTGAAGAGCTTCTCGAAGATGATGGTCTTGACACTTTCTCCATGGTTCTTACTCCTCTGTTCAGTCCTTTGCCCTCGACGGAGTCCGGGGCACCTGAAAACCAGATGCATCGGATCGTCGTTCTGCAGCCTTGCCCGTCCTCGATCCTGAAGATGTAGGACGCAAAGGCGTAGATGCCCTTGGGGAATTCTTTGCTTTTGCTTTGGGAACTGCCTTTGCAATGGCGAGCGCGGAAGATTGACCTTTGTCATCTTCTGTGGAGCTATCAACGGATTGCACCACTGTGTCATCGGCAGTCGAATCACCGACCGCTGGCGCTGCCACATCGGCACCGAAAGTCATTGTCGTATCCTGACTCGTTCCCGAGTTCATTGTGGTCGTAGTAGATCAAGTAGTCTTTGCTGTAAGTAGGCAGAGCCTACGGCTGATAACCTGTGTGGAGATTTGATCTTGATGATGTTCTTCGTCGCTCACCCCACCGAGCTATGTTGGGTAATGATGTGGTTGCCCTCTACAGACTCGATCACTGTCTCTCTCACTTCCACACGTAAGCTTCACTCCCTGCGCAGGCAGATCCAGAGCTCGCTTGTTTTGCACCTTCGCGGCCAGCGATGGAACGTCTGTGCTCGGGATGGCTCTGTCCCTCGGAAAGGTCACAGAAGACGAAAGCTATTTAGCTATTGGCAATGCTTTCTAGAGCTTGTGCTCATTCTTGAGCCAAAGTTGCACGGGCGGCGATATGGTAAAATGGTTCGGCATTGCGGTGTGCGTAGCACTCCCACAAGCCTACACCTAGAGATGAAGGACGCGTAGCGTACCTTCACTCTTGACCCTTTACAAGGCCACGCTCACAGCTCTTATCGTGACACCATAGAACTTGACTAGGCATCGCAGTCCGTTCGCAATTTTTGGTGTTGAACCTAAATTGGTTTCATATTCAGATTCCTCAAGCTCAAGGCAGCTCATCTCAAGAAAGGGCTTAGGCAAGGCACGTCATTTCGACGTGGACCTATCCCTCGGACCTAGGGACAAAATCCCTTACGTGCGACAAGATAAAGAAATACATGGTCACACTAGGCTATGTAGGCGATTATCTTGATGAAGAATCACAAGAAGTTCAAGAAGAGACGGTGAGAAGGACAAGTGCGCGGGGCAAGATGAGTTTCGATGAGAAGACGATCACAAGGATTACTCAAGCGGTTACTCGTGGAGTGTTGATGAGTTTGTCTGAGGCGGGCAAAGAAGCGATGAAAGAAGAAGTCGGACAAGGTGTACAAGAAGGACTGAAGTTCACCTTATGTGTGTCCGCAGCGGTTTTCAGATCAAGCTTCCTAAGGGAAGCTGGGAAGAAAGGAAAAAGAAGAGAAAAGAAAAGACAAGAAGAAGAAAAGGAAGAAGAAAAGATGACCGAAGACGCAACGGTCAAAGAGATGATTACGAAGGTCGCGAAGAGCATAAGCGCGATGAATTATCTGTCGGTTCAGTTGAATACGCCGAAAGAAAGCAGATCTACGAAGGAAGAGATGGAAAGGAAGTGAGAAGATTGAACTTGGATCGGGAAGATAAAGCGACTCCAAGCCCATCTCAGGACGCAGGATCAGGTCCGGATACCAGCAACGGATCAAGCAGCAACAAAGAAGAAGATGATGGAAAGAATAAGAAAAAAGAAGAAAAGGAGGAAAAAGAGAAGGCCGAAGCCTGATGAATTTAGAAGCACTGCCGAGGAACTCAAAGGTTCTATGAGCAAAAGGAGATGATGGAGTGACTCGGAGTGACGGAAGGCAGAACTCGACAAGCTCAAAAGAGCAGCGTCCGAACGGCGCTAGGAAGTGGCGCGAAGGGCGAACGAAGAAGCAGAAAAAGACAAGGAACCAGCAGAGAAGGCCAAAGAAGCAGAAGAAGACAAAGAACCAGCAGAGAAGGCCGAAGAGGACGAAGAAGATGAAGAGACGGCAGATCAGATGGCCCGGCTGAAGACAGCGTGCGATATAGGATGTGACCCTATCTGGTCAACGATAATCGATGAAGAAGATCCAAAGGCTATCGAGCATGGTTTGCCAAGTGAAGCGCTAGGAAGAGAGTTTGGTTTGTTGCGAGAGACGACAATGAGATTAACAAATGCTTTACCCGATGGGTATGGTCTAAAGGTTCAAGAGATCAAGATGAAGCTGGAAGAACGGGTGATTGAGCACACGGAAAGTCTGAGTGTGCTTTGTGACGATGAAGTTCAAGCGGAAAGACTGATGAAGGAAGTGCCAGGGGAATATGAAGAGTATGAAGAAGAGTTGAAAAAGGAGCTTTGAGACAAAGCTCGAAGAGGGGAAAAAGCAAGTTCAAGAAGCGCGCGATGATAGCAAAGGCAAGTGTGGACACGACAGCCCAATACTCCAAGGTATATCTGGAGAAGTTCATGAGTGTTGCGCAGAATGCGGAGATATGCCTAAGAGAACTGGCGAAGATTTTTCCAAGCCTCGAAAGACTTTACAAGCGACGGGATGAAGATGCGGAGAAGAAACGGAAAACTCTGTCAGAGATCATGCTGAGAGTTAAGAGGAAGCGTGAAGGTGCAGCAAGCTCAAGTGCGGCTGGAACGCCTGTTCCACAGGAAAAGAAGGACGATGACGATGATGTTCAGATCACGCAGGTCAAGACCGCAAAAAGCCACAGCCGAAGCATATGCCGGAGCAGATAAGAATCAAGCAGGAGAGGAAGGAGGAGTTGAAGAGCAAGCCTGAAGAGGCGAAAGAAGAGATCAGCAAGCAGAAGGAAGAGGAGAAAGCCGACAACCAAGTCGACATTGGAAAGCACAGACCCTCAGAGCCTGAGGGAGAGCCAAGAAAGAAGAAAGAGAAAGATGATGCGAAAAAAAGTTTGGAAGGTGTGAATGAAAGATGGATCGTGAGACAGCGGAACCGAGGTTGTTTTTGGTGCAAAGAGCCAGGACACCGTGCAGAGGCCTGCAGCAAGATGTGGAAGAAGGTAAAAGAACCCCAGGCAATGGAGCCGAAGGAATTGTTTCCGAAGAGAAACATTTTCTGCCAGTGGTGTTTCTACAACGCCAAAGAGCTTCAGCAGAACAACCAGCCGTATATGGGCTGGGGAGGACATAGTCCGAATATCTGTTGGTACCGACCTGAGAAATGCAAGGAGATGAAAGATTTGATGGATGAACGAGAAAGTTTGGCGAAAGGAGTTAAGGCAAATCCAAGTTGGGGCGAAGAGTCCCTGAAGAAGAAACATGAGAAGAAAGATGAACAGAAGCAAGACGAACAGAAGAAAGATGAAAAGAAGAAGGACGATGACAAGAAGGACGAGAAGAAGGACGATGACAAGAAGAAGAAAGAAAAAGGTTGAAAAGGCGAAAGGGGGTTCGACGGACAAGAAGACAGAGAAAAAGAGAAAGGCGAAGGATAGTGACTCTTCGGAGATCATGAAGAAGATGAAGAAAACGAGGGACGAAAAGGACCTCAAAAGGTGAGGGCGAACAAAAAAAGCCCCAGGACGGAGACTCCAACTCCAGGAGTATAAAGACGGGAGTTGATGAAGAAAACTCTTTCTCCAAGAGTATAAAGAAAGCAACAAAAGTTTCTGTTGAAAGTTTCACATCGCTAAGAGAGAGCTTGTGAGAAAAGAGTGAGGGCCAACGGCCCAAGGAATGAAGTTTTCTTTTCACGCGAAGTGAATGCTGGAGCTGAGAAGGTCTGTGTAAAGGACTGCGAATGCAAAGCCACATAGCAAAGTCTTTTGAGACCACGACACGTACTACAAGCACAATGAAAGTGGGTAAAGAAGACCCAAAACGCACAGTGGGTTTCCCCGGAACCCAAAAGTTCTCTTGCGTAGTGGAGCTACGCCGACTACCGCGACCTCACGCCCGCGGAAGCAAAACAGTGGGCTGCTTATAAGAAGCGTGCGATAAAGGCGAAGGCTCCAAAGAGCACGCGAGACATGCCGTGGGTGGTAGAAGAATGTTTGAAGTTCGAATCAAGTTGCACAGTGCAACCTGAGTCGATGAGGGCGTAACAAACATTTCAATTTCCTGTGTATGCCCAATGTAGCATGTTTCACTGCGTATTCGCCGTAGGTCGTACCACGGCTCAAGACTCACGAGTCAACGGGGAAAATGGTGGAAGCCCGTGCCGTGCGTGTTCAAGGGTTTAGAAGTGACGTTGGTAAAAGGTTTTAAACTTTCACACCACCACCAACACCAGCCGACCGAGCACCTAGCTACAGAATGATGTACATCCGGCAAAGTGATTTCGAGCAGTTTGGTTACACTGGAAGTTGTGAAGCTTGTGCGGCCATACGCGAGGCAAGGGGATGTCAAGGCATCAACCACAACGAGACTTGCAGAACTTGGATTCAGGAGGCGCTGAAGGGCACTACCGTAGGCCAAGCAAGGCTTGAGCGAGAGACCCAGCGCGAGACTGAGTTCTGTACTAAAGTGCACGAAGCAGAAGAAAAAAAGAGGAAAGCTGCAGCAGAGAGGCCACCTGAGTCGGGAGGCGTAGGCTCGAGCGAGCCGAGCCAACAAAGCATACTTGAGGGCCGCGCTGCAGCCAGCAGACCAACAGTGGAGAAGAGAAAGCCATCTAAGGCAGAGCCAGTACCTTCACGAGAGAGCAAGAAGCCAGCAGCGTCCGCCTCGGAAGCTGCTACGCCAGGCAAGCGGAAAGGCGAAGAACCAGGAGACCAAGAAAGGTCTGAGGTGAGACCCGCTGAAAGCAGAGCTGAAGCTTCTGAGGGAATGATTGCAGAGCTTATCGGGGAAGAGCGGAAGGCTTGGATTGAATCCTTGGAGGGAGTCCAGCAGCCGACTTGCGACCTGGGTGATGGTTTGCTCGAGGAGGTTCTAGCAGAGACCTTCTACGACCACCCCGCAGGTAAAGAGCTCTTAGCCGAAGGGGTCAAAGCGACCCACGCTGAGGAAGTGAGCGTCATCCAGCAGATGGGCGTGTGGGAAGTCATACCCCGTCCTGCAGGGGAAAACGTGAATGGTACGAGATGGGTGGACATCAATAAGGGAGATGCCGTCCGACTCAAACTCCGATCCCGTTTGGTTGCTCAGGAAATCAAAAGAGCGCGCGCTCGAAGACCAGTCTACCTGGAGCGATTTTTTCGCTGCTATGCCGCCGCTCAGTTCGTTGCGGGCGCCATTCACCTTCGCGACAACGAAACGAGTACCCAACGACCGGGGAAAGTTGTCACCCGTAGGTTCTGGAGGCGAGGTTTGCCTGATGTTTCTGGATGTCAAGAAAGCCCACTTTTTTTGGTCACCAGTACGCAGAAGACTTTTGGTGGAGCTGCCGCCAGAAGCTGGAGAAGAGCGCGACAAAGTTGGACTCCTGAAGAGGTTTCTCTACGGAACAAGAGATGCACCCTCAAACTGGGAAACGGCCATCAAAGAAGCTCTGGACTTGGCTCCAAGCAAGGCCGAAGCAATCCTTGTCTGTACTGCCACCAAGAACGATCCTTGAGACTCAATGTCCATGGTGATGACTTCACAATGGTGGGAAGTTACAACAAGCTTAAGTGACGGAGCTAGGTTCGGTGCTGCCAGGCGTGATCCACCAGATCTCGGTCCTTACCCGCCTGGTCTCTTGCAAAAACGAGGGCATCGAGTTGGAGGCCGACCCTAGTCACGTCGACCTGGTCCTGGAACAGTTGGGACTAGACAAGGGAGTCTCTGTCACGACTCCACTGGTCAAGTGCAAAGAGGAGGACATGGACAAAGATCCACTTGGAGCAGCTGAAGCAGCACTGTACAGGTCTATCGGTCTATCGCTATGAGGATTGGCTATCTGTCCATGGACAGGCCAGGTGTGCTGAGGACTGTCCGAGAGCTAGCGAAAGGACTGAAGGAGCCCTTGCAACACCACTGGGCTACTGGGGTCTCCTGAAAAGAGCTGCAAGATATCTCCACGGTGCGCCGAGACTTGTGCAACTCATTCCTTACCAGGAACAGTTCACATGCATCAACGCTTGGTCAGACAGCGACCATGCAGGGTGTGTTAGGTCGAGGAAGAGCACGACTGGAACAGTGATCCAGCTCGGGGATGCAACCATAAAGGCTGCGGCCAAGGGGCAAGCGGTGATTGCCCTGTCCACCGGAGAAGCAGAGTACTATGGATTGATCTCTACGGCATCAACTGCTCTAGGCGGGCAAGCTATGATGGCAGACTGGGCAGTGGCTATGGATGCCAATGCCGGAATCTCGATCGCCTCGCGGCGAGAACTCGGCAAGGTCATGAGCACATTGACACCTGCTGCCTCTGGGTACAAGAAGTGGTAGAGCAAGGAAGGATGGATACGCCTGAAGAAGGTGGGCACGCAGGATACGTTGGCCGACCTCATGACAAAGCCTCTGGATGGCCAGACAGCAACGAAGCTGCTCGGTCGGATGGGCTACACCTTGAGGGCGGGCAAGCACGCGCTAGCCCTTGGAAAGGCGTAGAGGAAAAATACCCCCAGCACTCGCGAGAACAGCAAAGCGCGATCCCACTCGGGAGGCGTGACTGGATATGGGGTATGGTTTAGGATGGTTTGGGTTATGGGTCTGATGCACAGTCGTTTCACACTGACGTTATACTTTTGGCTCAAGTGCACGGTTGCTAGAATAGTGCTTCAAGCAGCCACGACACCAAATAAAGCAATATTGCTTTTCTTGTGTGAAGACCCGCTCATTGCTTTAATTTTGGATTTTTGCTTTTATGTTGACTCATTGCTGTATTTTGGGCTCATTGCTTTAATTTTGGCTCATTGCTTTTCTTCATTTGGCATTGCTTTAAATTACAGTGCTAGGGGCCTGCAGGAGGCACGGCTGTTGCAGGGCGAGTCGTGATCATGACTACGCACGAGGTTGCGGTCAAGCAGCACGGCGCGAGTGCCGCTGCGCAATCCAAAGGGAAAGGTAAGACCAAGCAGAAGAAAGGGTCGCAGCCGCAAACAAGTCCGAAGACGGAGCTGCATCTGGCAGGATCAGACTCGGTGAACGAGGTAGTTTTCATGGATGCTTGGGCGGATGCGTCCAGTCAGCTCCGCTCGCGCTGCAATGTCGGAGACTTGATTTCCATCACGGGTGCCTCTGTGATCACCACGCCGCAGCCGTGGTCCACTCCTCCGCGCCATCCATTGGTGCCGTTAGACTCCTTGGCCCGCGTGGAAGACAAACAAGACGTTTGCCTAGCTGCGCAAGTCTCAGAGAACCTGCAGAACCAGGGCCGCATGAACATCTGCAACACGATCCTTCAACAGGGTGCCACCGGGTCCGGGTGCGCCTTTTGGCCCGGCCATGCTGACCGGCTTGCAACATTCCAGCCCGGAACTTGCTTGTTGCTTCTCCAAGTCCAAATCGAGAAGAAGAAAGAAGGATCTTGGGAACTGGCCAGTTGTCGAGCAACCCAAATCTGCGACTGCCCACCGATTCAAGCGGACTTGAAGGAAACGTCGGAGTGAACTTCAGAATTGCACACCTTTTCTCGAACAGCGCCCCAACGCAGCCGAGTCAGACATAGTATTGACAGCACATGTGAAATGCGAGGAACAGCTGATCGGGTCATGATCTCATAAGAATAATGTCCAGGGAGCAATCTCTACCGGAAGTCTACGTTTCATGCAGTGGGGAGCTACTCCACCTTTAATACGCAGAAGATTGCAGCTTGCAAAAGCCGTGTTCTGTTCCACGCCAAATCTAATCACCACACTTGCAGTGGTGCATGGCTCTGTGTGTGTGTCTAGCAAAAGTGCTGAGGATGCAGATGGATTCTAGCGAGACGCCCCGCCGAATCATGTGCGATCAAACACCTATTTCATGCAATGCAGCATGTCGACTTCTAAACACATTGTAGACGATAGGGCCGGGGTCACAACATCGACATCGAGTGCATCATGATTGAATGATTAGGCGGCAGCTTCCTCAACCGATTTGCTCTTTGCTTTTGCCTTTTTCGCCGGTTTCGGCTTTTGCGACTTCACCAAGGCTTCAGCGGCGGTCTCATGGCCCGCGAGAATCTTCAAATGCTCAAGATGTTCCTTCACGTACGGAAGGTAGGCGCGCTCCTGGCAGGGCACCACAAGGCCGATGCAACAAACACACACGAGCCAAGCATGATCTCCTCGTCCACTTTCTGCTCCACCAGTTGGTTGGCAGCAGCATAGTGCTTCCTCACGTAGATTACCGAACAAAGTATGTACTGCCCTTGGTATAGCTGCGGGCGCAGTTCGCATAAACATTCTTCTATCGGCGTGGCCAGGTGGCGACGGCGGATGGAAGAATGCTTCTGGTGGGCGGCGCAAAGCAGCCGAACCTCACCCTACACCAGCCAGAACACCGACAAGTCGCTAGATCGGCTCGGATCTCGGTGAGCAACTTCTCGGCATGGCATGGGGCACGCTCGTCAACTGGGTTTCCAGTGTCGTTGTCCGGGTCACCTTCTTCAGAAATTGTCTTTGAGATCCTGCCCCTTCTCCAAGGAAGGGGGTCGTGGGCTCCGCCTTTTGCCGTTTCGGAATTTTAGTCGGCCTCGGTGGCGGCGGCTTCGGCGCCTCTTCGGGTGTACCCATTTTCGCAGGGTCCTCCTCTACGATGTCCCGGCCGCTATCGTCAAGCACGTCACTGAGTCACTCAGCCTGATGACCACAGGAAGGTATGCTGACTAGGCCCCTCTCGTAAGGACGAACCGTCGTCGAGGCTTCGTTGCTATCGTAGGCGAGGCTGGTCTGCAGGAGCTCTTGAACAGCCCCACGCTCTGACAAAAATGTACTCGGCAAGGAGCTAACAAATCAATGTCTCGGGCATCGGAAGTTAGCCCGCCAACACTACACGCCTTTGTGGGCCCTACACAGGGAGAAGCTCACGAGGTGATGGGCGAGACTCACAATCAATTACGCGGTGTTCGCAAGAAAGCTTCTATGACGATGTGACTCGTAATGCCTCGAGATGTTGGCTTGGGCCTGCAGTGCCCGCAGGGCTCCATGTAGACAAGAGTCGAGACGGGACTCGCATGAGAGAAACAAGGGCAAGCAAACAGTGGCAGCTTAGGGAAACCCCACTGCACGTGTTGTGATTCTGCTTGTTCTCTTGGATTCCACTGCGGGTCAAGGATCTTAGGGACCGAAACAAGTTCCTGACAAATGCGAAATCAATGCTTCCCGCGAAACCAAAAGCAGAACTAGTAGCGAGCAATGATTCCGGCAGCAGCTGCAATGATGCAACGAAACAAGAAAGTGACAGAGCAAGGCTATGCCGATGTGCACGTGTCCATCTGATATTGCCCGTCCAGGGTCGGCCTGGACGATAAGCAGCACATAGAAGCCACCCTAACCTATGCACCTCCTTCCGAAGGCCACGGAGGTGGGCGGCGCAACACATCAGGAATGCAGGAAGCGCCTGCCGAAGCATCAGGGTCACTAGGGAAACCGTGACCCGAGGAGCCTAAACCCAAAGGGCCAAAACCCGAAACAGAGTCCGAAGACAGAGTCACCTCGTCGAAATTAAGGTGCGCAGAGGAAGAGCCTAAACCCAAAGGGCCTAAACCAAGAGAGCCAAAACCCGACAGGGAAGCAGAAGGTTCGGCAAGCTCAACACGGTCAGGGTGCTCCAGCGCCAAAGCGCGAGTCGCCTTAGCCGCGACACACAGCAGATACTGCTGCACCAGACAAACTTCAGACTGAGTCAAATACGTGTTAACAGGTGCAAGACCGCACCTCTTCAAGCAGTTTGGAAGTATGACTTCCGGACGCAGCTTCGAGAAAAGCTCAGTTCTTTCAGCACGTGTCCATCTTGGCACTCAGCATGGGAGCGCTGTCAGTTGCAAGGGACAAAGCCGTCGATTCCGGCACGGCAAGCCCTTGGTCGCATCCCTTTGGCTCGTGACCCTCGCTCTGGTTATATCTCGCCGCAAGGTGCTCGTGCAGCACAGTCGAAATCCGAAACAGCGCGCTGGAAATCCCGAGAGCCAGACAACGAGCGCCGCAATGAAGGAAGGATGCTCTGTCGCCTTGCCTACACACAGAAACACACGCCCACGGCTGGCTGTCCTCGCAGCACATGTCCTTCCAAGGGCATGCTTTGAATGTCTGGAATTGCGAAATCTGGCATCATGTCGTACACAGACATCCAATGTTGTCTCTAGTGCCTTGACGTCAGGTATCGTATGTTGCTGGTTCTCGACTTCGATTAGAAGCTTCACTCAATACGCACAAGCTGGTATGCTACTGACACCTCAACTCCGGGGGCCCTCGTCACTACTGGGTCATCACCAATGTTGAATCTCTGGGGCCTTCCCAAAATGCCATAAGCGACTCTGGAATTTCCCTGGGGTTAGCCAAAGTTGGGATCAGTGGATTGCCCGGACTCTGAACACTCGAAGCTGGGGCACCCGGGCACCACCTTGCGGTGGGCTTGGCTGTGCGGAGGAGCTGTCGCTCGGACCAACTACATTCTCTTGGGCTATTCTGCTCAGTCGTCAAAACAGACCTCAGCGTGTTGACCTCAGCTATAAGCTCCGCGTTCCCGATCCTCGAGATCAACAACCAAGCTGTCGCACTGCTGTTCCTCAGAGGTAAGATGGTAGTATGGTAGTGGCATTCGTTTTCTTCCCAGTGAAGCTTTTCCTGGAATTCATAACCCAAGTAGCTAATCAATTGCGACCTATTCTCATCGAATGAAGTGCGCAACTCTGCGTGCGACTGTTCGCACTGTCTGTTCTCAGCGGTGAATGCGCGTGCACGTGACTCGGCTTCGGAGTTATGCGCAGCAAGCTGTAAGGCCAACAGTCGTTCTTCAGGACACTCCTGGTCCCTGCGTGCCAACTGTCTCTGCGAACCTTGCGCCGTCCGATGTTCCACAGCTGCAATCCGCTGTAAGACGCGGTTCTCGCTGTGAAACTGTCCGACAAGAACTGCTCTGGATTCCCCACGAACGAAAGCTGTTGTCTATGATTGGCATCGGCAGTTGCTTCAAGGTTGGCGATGTAGACTGGGGTTGCATTGTAAATGTTGTCTAAGACAAGCTGATGCCTCCGTTCTGCACGAAGTTCAAGTGCGGCCTGCATCCGAGGGACATTGACGAAAACGTTTACTGGCGGTTTTCCTGTAGCAGGTGGAGGAAGTGCTGGTTTGCCGACGCCTCATTTGTATGTCCCTCCGTATCACCTGCTGCTGCCATGAACGGTACGATGTCCATTCAATAAGCTAACTACGGCTGATAACCTGAAGCACAGCAACACGCAGTCAATCCACTTGACCCCAGATGCGGTCGCGTAAGAGAACTGCTAAGGACAACAAAAGTACATGTGGGGGGCAGGGTAAAATCTACAGGATCTGCACACGTTCAGAAGTGTGGAGATGAAAATGCGGTTGCTGCGTCAACCGCGACCGTGCGGCGACAGCGCATTGAGGGTTTGCACCGTGTTTAGGGAAATGTTGTTCTTTTTCGGCACTTTTGCGCATCTGTGTTTGGAAGGGTGCGGAGCCACTAGTCAGTGTCGTTTTTTCCGGGACTTTGAAGACCAATGTGTAGAAAACATTAGCTGGCGTGGCATTTTCGCAACACACTGTTCGAGCACCTTCAAGTGAAAACTTGTTCAGGCTGTTTTTTGTTGTGTTTTTTCCTGTTGTTGTTGTGGTGGTGGTTGTGGTGGTGGTGCTGGGGAGTGGTTGTGGTGGTGGTGCTGGTGGTGGTGGTGGTGCTGGTGGTGGTGGTGGTGGTGGTGGTGGTGGTGGTGGTGGTGGTGGTGGAGGTGGTGGTGGTGGTGGTGGTCGTTCTTGTTGTTGCTGTTCTTGTTGTTGTTCTTCTTCTTGTTTTGAACATGGTCGGCCACCCTTCTTCGGGCAAGAACGTTTACAAAACCGAAAGACAAGTTGTGACAGGATGCAAGCCCAGAGACGTTATTATGCCTCTCCCGCCCACCACCCCAACCCAACCAGTAAGAGTCCAACAGTCTAATGGGCAGCAGGCCGCAGCAGTAGTAGAGCTAGTCTGAACATGAAGAATTCAAGGGGAGCAGGCATCAGCGGTAGTAGAACTGATAAGAGTCGAACAGGCTCTCATCTACGAAAGCAACGATCGACCAAGCATGATTAAGCCCCCCCTAACCCAGAAAACGTGGAAAAACCTGCAAAAACCCTGCGGTCACCCCTGACGCCGCAAGCGAAAACGTCGGTTTCCCTGGCTGAGATACTGAGCTGTACTCATTGAACCCGAAGCGGATCGTGCGACTCGAGGCGGTTGTTTGTACACATTTGTTGAAGAAGCCGTGACTCAACGATACCCACATCAGCCAGACCTTCATGGGTCCTGCCTCCAGTGACTCGCAACTCCAGCTTGCAGTTTCAGATTCAGGGACGTTTGGAGGGATGTCGAAGCAATAATGGGACGGCAAAGGCCTTCCCACACATCGAATCGAAGTACGGATACGTTTGCAGACCGCAAAAAATCAGCACGACAACTTGCCATATGTACTGAGGGAGGCCTGTAATGCAAGGAGAGTGAGACAGGGTTCCCTGACCCTTGCTTTCAGCTTTAATTGCAGCTGAGATTCGCACGAAGTGTTTCAGAACTTGCTCTGCGTCATCAATCTTAGCACCGTAATTGATCTCACCCGCATCACTCAATCCATCGACTTCCGCCACCCAATTTATGAGCTGTAGGGCTGACGAAGACTCGGACCACTGGATAGGATAAATCACTAGCTTGAGCTGAGAATTGCCAGACAGAATCATGGTCTCGCCGTCGAGGAAAGGTGCGCTAGTTGTGACCCCACGAAACATCGTCACGCCACTCGGCTTGATAGAGCTTGTGGCCAAACTTGCTCGGACAGGAGAATGGATGCCATCTGCCGCAATCAACCTTAACAGCCAGCTGAGCGAGTTCACTGAGCAAACGAGTAAATGGTAGTGACGATCGCACGCCAAAGGCTGAGACTATGGTGCACCATAGCATATTCGCCTCGGGCCCAGCCGAAGCGGTCAGAGGTTCCCTCGATCCCCAAACAAAAAAGCCACTGAACCCCCCTTCCAAAAGCAAAAGAAGCATGTATATCTATATGCATAGGTATGTGTGCATATGCTTGTATATATATATATATATATATATATATAAATATATATATATATATATATATACATATATATATATATATATATATTTATTTATTTATTTATATTTATTTATTTATTTATACTATATATGTATATGAACATACATATACATATACCTATATATTACATACGTAAATATGTATATACATAGGTATATGAGCATGTACATAAGTATGTATATATTAACAGGTTTACATGTATATACATAATATGTGGTCAGGCGTCTGGCGTTTCCGGTCTTCCCGCCCTCCGATACTGTGGCTCCAGGAGGGGAAGCGGGGGCCACAGGCGCGGAATCGTTGAAGGCTACTTTGCAACAGTACGAGGGTTTGGAGGGGGCAAAGATGCTGCGGAGTCGCAACACTCACAGGAATGGGGCGGTGCGGGCTGGAACCCACAAGACAGTTGACGGTTTCGGACCTGGATCTCCATCAATGCGAGAAACTGTAGATGTGGAGACGATTCCAATGATGTGGGGATAATGACAACGACATCCCGAACATGCCAACAGTCAGCGACATGGGTCGCGACGCTCGTCAAAATCGTCGGTTGAAAATGGATCTTGATACTGACTTGCCGTCACTTATGGCATTTATGACTCTTGACATCCTGCGGGCACAAAAACTCAAGCAAACCTGCACTCATGGGAAGAAAGGAGGATTAAACAAAGCCAAACCCAAGCCCAGCCCACACCCACGGGGGAATGGAAAATTGCCCCATCCCCAGAACGTTTGACCTTGGGGGCAGGACTCCCACAAAAGCAAACAAATTCTTGCCCACAAGCAAGCCCGAACTCGCACACTCCACGCACAGAAGGGGATGGGCATTGACCGTGCCTCTGGCTTGCAAGCCCCCGCAACCAAAGATTCTGGCTTCAGATACTCGGGTTGGTGGGGATTTGCTCAAAGAATCGAACAAACTACCAACACCCCCAAACCCCCACCTCCTCCCTCCCTGCCCTCGTTTGTCGCATTGCGCAGTCTGAATTTCGAAACTGCTCTTCAGTTGTTTGCTGCCAGAGACCTGCAACTGTTCACTATGCGGCCTGCCCAAAGCTTCGCCTGCTGGGACTCTACTGCGAACCCTGAAGTTCAAACCCGAATTCCGGCGTCGAACTACCTACCAGCACTCATGATCATCGCGCACACAAGCTTGACACCTAAGAACTTGTACAAATGCTCTACTCGTTGGTCCTTGCTTCAAAGCGTTTGCAACACTCCTCAAACCCGTCGGTCCTCCGCGCTTGCGGTCAGGAGGCGGACGACACGAAGTGTTTGCAAGTATAATGCGCAGGCCGAAACTCTGGATCATGAAAGTCGTGCCGTAGCTTACCCTCAACCGACACTGAATTGGCTACTCAGCAACACATCGCCGACTGCATCCACACTATCTTCGCCGCTTCCGTCCCGTCTTGACGCGTGCACGGTGACCCTTGGCTTCTCTTCGAGCAGGTATGCACAACTTGAAGTGTCTAGCTGCGATGTCGCTTACGAAGACACGTTTGGCTTGGACGTTCAGACAAAGACGCTTTTAAGCAGCATTAGTCTGCTCGATAGAGCAAGCTGCAGGTGTGCCAGTACACTTCTCAACATACACCATATGATGCATGTAGCAGGCATGGTTTAGTCGGCAGTGTCTTGGTCTACGTCTTACCCGTGCGTCATATTGCCCAAGCCCCGCAAGCGAATCCCAGGCTCGCATCAGCAGTTTGGGAGTAACGCTCCACACGAGTGCCAGTATGCAAGCATTCTTGGCCGGCACGGGCCAGGAAGGCTTCGTAAAGGATCTGGTGCAGCACCCCTCCAGTCAGCTTGGCGCTTAGTGCTTTGAGTATAAGCGGATGACCTGGATCTAGAATTTAGGCTTCAAGACTTCTCCTGACTCAAGCCCACTATCTCCTAGTCCAAACTCGCAAATCTTAGATCTTCAGACCCTGACTAGAACCTAAAGTCTTAACCCTAGCCTTTGGACCCTTTCTCTCACGCCTCGATGTATTGAAATCTGTGGTGCCTCGTGGCCTGCCGCAAGGCCTGGATTTCTTGAAGGTTCGAGTTGTGGGTTTCGGGTTCAGGGTTTACGGTGAGATAGGGCTACTTCCGCTTTCAGCAAGGGGCAATGGGAGAAGAGGACTCTTTGATCGGCAATGGAGGTGCAACATCCGAGAACACGACGAGCAGGATAATGCCAACAACAGGGAATGACAATCAGAACGCAAATGATTTCACCAGCAATCGTTGCAAACCCCTGCCTTTGGGGACAGCCGTGATCAGCTCGCCAAAGCGTGTGTAGTAGGCTTGGTGCTTGGGACTACAACTGCGCTGCAAGAGCTCTTTCTCTAGTCCGAGATCAAACAGCACCTTGACAGCATGCGGCTGCAGGTTAATGCCAGCCCCAACCTCGGACTTCATGGCCCGTGCGGATTCGAAGACCCGAACTCCAAGGCCACGAGCATGCAGGGCCAGTGCGGCTGCCAAGCCGCCAATACCACCACCGCTCACCAAGACTTGTAGAACCATTACGGGACCCTGGTCCTAAACACAGGCGAAGGGACCAGCTAAGAGCAACGTAACCTTGAGCCATCCGGGCCATCCGTTAAGCTTCCACAAAACTTATGTTCGAATCAGCGTCTCCACTCGTGGACCAAGCTGGTTTCTTTCCCGCTGCACGTCAGACGAAACCTGCCAGCTCGTCGTCTACTGCTATGACCTGGTCTACGGTGCCTGCAGGCAAATCGCAGTTAATCTGCATCTTGCCCACTGATTCGAAAAGAAAAGCAATGGCACTCACCATTGTTAGCACATCCGTGGCGCACAAAGCCTTGAAGTCTTTTCCGACAGGACACTCTGAGGCGACCAACGAAATCAAGGCACCCGTGACGACAAAGGAGCCTAGCACGCCACTAAGATCAGTCATGCAAGCGTCCTTTTGGTTGGCTGAGTCCTTGCAAGTCTGAACCGCGCCAGAGATCAACACGCCTCCTCTAATGGCAAACTGGCTCAGGACTAGACTTGTGAAGACACAGTCCGAGAGCTCTGCCTTTCGCGTCGCCCGATCCTTGAGCCGAGCATTGATCTTCTCCAACGTCTTGGAGGAGAGCACGTCGCGGGGAGCTGCTGGCAGCAAGGCCAGCTTGGGTTTCTCATTCTCCGACTGGTTCTGCAGTCTTCTCACTGCGGGCGCTAATGGAAAAGGCAAGTCAGGCCTCTCCTGAGGAGGTAGGCTAGCAGTGCCGCAAGACAGCTGGAAAGCAGATGCCGCTGTGGAGATCAAGCCCAAGCTCCCCGTCAGCTCGAAAGCAGAGTGGGCACAAAACACAGGGACGTTGAAGGTGTCAGCGCATGTGGCAGCAGCAGACGTGATGAAGGTGGCCAGAAACATTGTCCGAGCGATAAGTGCGTTTACACCCGTGGAGCAGGCCGCCTTCTCCTGAGGAGTGTCCGTGCGTTGACAATCCCGGTGCACAAAATGGGCTGCTGCACCCACCTGGCCGACAGCTCCCACAGCACCGGTGATGTCTAAGCCGCAAATGATCTGCAGGTTCACGGGCTGCTTCAGCATGCGCCCACGCAGTGAATGCAGGCGTCCGTCGGTTCCGTTCATCTGTGAAACTTCAGAGGCGCCGGCGGCGCTTGCCAGTATCAGAAGCACTTTCCACATTGGGACAGCTGCAAAAAACATCAGCAAGAGCTTCCAAACGCTTGTGCCGAAAAGCTTACAGCAGGATAACCTGTCACTGCACAAACGGGATGCGGCGTTTTAGCTACAACTGCTTCGAGCTCTTTTTTCCGGGAACTGGATGCCAGGCTGCTGTTGAGTGGAGGTCATCGCTCCTCTTTGCGAGCCTGGTTTAGCGATATCTACGGGCTTTGCCGGGATACAAAACTGACATATATATGAGTATATGACGGCACCTCCAGGGCCGTGTGCATCGCAGGGGCTCTTGCCTTTGGCCGTTCTTAGCGAAAGCGGCGAAGCCAACGCTTCCAGCGAGTGTTGTAGCCGTAGCTGCTGTAGCTATAGCTGGGCGCTGGAGTGGAACCACCGCCGCTGTAGTCGTAGTCCACACAGACGGGGTCTGGACAGTTGGCGCCCGGGCTCAGACAGTGACTTGGCGGATATTGATAGATGCCCTGGTCGGCGAAGTTGGGGTTTGTCGTGTGCTCCGGGCCATCGACTCGCAAGAGTGTCATCATTCCCAGGTCGTTGTGGTACAGCAGATGGCAGTGCAGAAGGAACCTACCAGTGTAGCAGTCCGTTTGGAAGCGGACTACGGCGTCGCTGTCGGGACAATTGAAGGGGCCAAAGGACAGGTCACACGTCTTGGGAAGGACAATCTGGTCTGCCCAGTCCCCGACTTCCATGTACCCACCATACAGTTCCTTGTAGCCGGCGAAGGCAAAGGACTGGATTTGAACCGGGTTGCCGTGCATGTGCCAGGAGTGGAACTGAAGGCCTTTTGCCCTCATCTGATACACTTCTCCAACCTGCAACACGGCCTGGTACTGGTCACTCATGCCCTCTTTGTAGGTCTCATTGTTCAAGGCGAAACGAACGGGATAGTTGAGGTAAGCCTCAGATCTCCGACCTCCCCTATACCGTCATACCAAACAGCGGACAGGCAACTGCAGGAGAGGGAGTAACCGCAGCCGCGATTGAATAGCAAGACTCCAACGTCAAGCCTACAGTTACTTGCACAATCAGACATGAAGGTCCAAAGGTCCAGGGCATCGAATGGCTCTGCTGAGGGCCCCGTGGCTGGCGCAATGGCCTGGACCAATCAAAGGTTTCGTGTCCAGGGATGTCAGCTGTATGTCCTTTCGGGCTTACTTCGGGCTTGGGTGTTGCCTTCAAGTATTACAAGCTTTAGACAACGGTGTAGGCTTTAAGGGTTTGGCTGAAGTTCAGACCATCGGAATTCCGCTACCTGGTCCACAAGGATCGTCTTGCCATCGTCGTCCAGGACGATTACGATAGGTTCCTTGGAGAATAATCGGGCACTCAATCGAATTTAAGCAATAAGAACCCGGGGGAAACCTACCTACGTCTCCTGTACGTCTTTTCCTGTGCCTGGTACGTTTGTTAGCGCGTACCTCCGCACCGGTGTGCATGCAGGTATGTAGATGTATAGGTATGTACGTATATGCGTATGTATGTATGTACAGAGATATGTGGGCGTATCTACATAGAGGCAAGCATGTACGTTCGGGTGGATGGGCCCGGTATGGAGGCATGCATGTCTTGGTATATCTGTATGCACGTATGCATGTATGTCTATCATATTGTCTGAATATGCATGCTTGTCGCAGGGTGTGCAGTGCGTACCTAGTTACGTTTTGGCGGTGGGCCGTGCCGTATTGATCAATTGAAGCGGGGTTGGTGGTATATACGTACACTAGCACATTAGTACATTGTAGTAGCTGTGGCTAAGTAGGCAGGAAGGGTAGGATAGGGTAGGTACATAGGCGGGTAGGTAGGTAGGTAGGCAGGCAGGTAATGAGTTCAAGTCAAAGACGTATGAAGACGCTCGCAAGTCTGAACCAAATAGCCAGTCCAAGTGCGACACCAGCTTCCCGACAAAGGATGACAGAGGGTGTTTAGGTGTTTATATCAAGTCCAGCCAAATGTCTGCAGGTCGAGTTGGATTGGATACATTTGGAGTGGCAATATCCACATCATCCACATCGCGCAAGTCATTCAAGTAGCCTGGGCGGACGTGGTGCAGCACCAACGCTCTGGGATGCACTGATGGGACAATGCCGTATGAAGGCGTACCGGGGTTGAAGTTGACTGACAGGTTTCCAGGCATTCCCAAGAGATTCTGAAAGCTTCCACAAAAAGTCATAGGCAAAACTAAGATGCAAGCGATAAAAAAAGCTGATTGCCTGGTGCAGCCAGAGCTCGTGGCCTTTGAGCTTGCACCTGTCGAGGCGGCTTCAGAGGCCACCATACGCGCGGGCCCTTCACGTCCAGCCACATCACGGTCTTGGCTCGCGGCTTTGGGGCTTTAGGCTTGAGAGCACGGGCCGCAGGTAACAAGATTAGCACAGCAGCGCAGAAGTGGTGGGAGGGGAACTGGGCAATCACTAGAGCCGCTAGAGCTGTCAGCGGTGATGGTGCTTGCAGTTGAGTTCTCAGCTGTAATGGCAACTAGTACAGGCGCAGCGGTGATAGCAAAGTTGTTGAAACCAGAAGCAGCAGCAGCAGCAGCAGCAGCAGCAGCAGCAGCAGCACCTGCAGCGAGAGCAAATGGGCAGCAGTAGACAGCAAACATGTGAACTCGCGGCCCATGCCTGAAGCAAGGGCTGCAGCTCTTCATCCAATGGGGCAATGATGGAGTCCGTGAGCTGTTGCTTCAGAGCCTTGCGTCCTCGAATGAAGGGATGCCAGACATCCAACCATGTTGCCCTATGCGTGCATGCAGAACGGTGCCCAGCTCTTAGGTCCTGGGGTCTTGCAGCGCACGATGACCTGGCATCGGTTGCCAGGGCCCATCCAAATGCCCTTGGCGGGTGGAGGCAACTAGTTACTGAGCGACCTGTTGACCTGTTGCAAGCTTCGAAAATTGAAACACTCGGACAAGGGATACCAGAAGACCATTCGCCCGGCACAGAAGCACCTAGATGAGAGACTCTGGGAACCTTCGTGGGGTGCCACAATCGCCGTCCAGGGCACTTTGTTGAGCTTGCGTGGGTAGACTGGCAAAAACACGTTGTCCTTGGCAATCAAATGCCTTGGTGGTGTCATGGCGCTATCGTTTGTCGGGCATAATCATGTTTCAAAGAACTGCGAAGGTGTTGCATCAGATTCTACAGGATGGACGGGCTGCATCTCACAATCGTCATCCTCCAAGACGAGATTGACTGCATCATGGTGCCCTGCGTAAACAAAGCGCATTCGGATCCACTGCCCGGTCTTAATCCGCGGCATGGTTGGCGAAAACTGACCATTGACCGTGAAAAACGTTCGCAATGGAATGGTCTGACCTTCATCGAACCCAAAGCCCGGCAGGATCTCCACATTGGTCACATCATCTTCTGTCAAGTTCTTGATCATCAAGGTGCGTGCACCTAAAATGGCGCAATTGAGAGTGAATGTGGACCCGAAGGGGTGGCAACCTTGAAGGAAATCATTGGGCGCTTCGTTCAAGTAGTCAGGCCCAAAGTATTGCCACTTATGCTCCTGGATGATCATGACCTCATCCCTCATGCGACTGATGTAGTCCGGTACTTCTCCTTCGGAGTCTTGGATGATGATCACCCCAGCCATGCCACCCGCAATCTGCAACGTAGTGGACCCGTGCTCATGGGGGTGATACCAAGTCTGCCCGGCATTTTGGTAGGGCGAAATATCGTAAATGTGCTCGAAAGATCCCCCAGGAGGTACCTGACCAAGAAACCTACACATTGCCCATGCCTTGTTCTTAGCCGCTTTATGTGATAGCGCTGACAGTAGTCTTCAGAATATTCATCATTAGAGCAATCGCAATACAACTCTTGTGAACATAATAGGAACGAAAAGCGTGAAACAAACATAAACCCACCAAGAATCGCCACTACAATCCAATATTGCTGTTTGGTTATAGATTTCAGAACATCAGCAGGGTCAGAAAGTTAGATGAAAAATGCACGAGCCATGTTGCCTCGGCGTCCAGAGTGTTGTCTGCGGCGCCCTCTGGCGAGATGTGGAAGCCATGGGTGTGGAGGCGAGTAAAATTGGCGTTGTGGAAGTTGTTCATGCTAGGACTCATCTGGCTCCTCGGCTGGATGCGGTTGCCAGGGGGTTCAGGAAAAAGAGAACTGTACAGCGTTAAACCCACGATGGGTTAGCCTTGGCTCTGGTACGGCGAAGTCAGGTTCTGACCCACGTCTTGAAAGAAAGGATTGCTCTCGTTGAGCTCGTCCTGCGCAGGTCGGAGCGCGAGCCCCATGCCCCTCCCGATCCCTGCAACAGGTGCCGCTCGCCGACTCCGAGTAAAAATCGTAGGAATCGTGATTTGACTGTTGCAAGACAGAGACAGAACCCCAGGCCCCAGTAACACAAGATTAGCTATTGCCCCAACTCTGCTCTCGCAAGCTTCCCAAACGTTCAGACTCCGTTTCTCCATCCATTCGAAAGCATCCCTAGGCGGCTGAACAGAATGTATATACGTGTAAGTATATATATATATATGCATACCCATGTACACAAACACTTATACATATGTGTATATAGATCTACGAACATAGCAAACATGTATAACATATACATGTATATGTATATGTATATGTGTGCATACGTACATGGATTCGTGGTTCAATCCATCAGCTCGACAGCAAAACAAGAAAGCATGTGTATTGAAGAGCTTGTTTCAAATGTCAGATTTCGCCAATGACTTGATATTACGTGGATGACCCTCCTTTGAATGCTGAACTGCTTCTCTGGAATGCCCTTGAACACAGCTGCAAGATTTCGGAACTGCTGCACCATTCGTGAACCTGGCTACAAGTAATTATTATTTGCAAATCTGCACGTGAACAATGTAGGCATGGCTTCTGCTGCTCTACACTGTAATTGTGCCGGCAGCTATGAGACGTCGTGGCTCCTGGCCCTCACGCCGCTGCTGCACGGACTGCGGGGTTGCTTGAAGCCTGCCGGAAAGGACATGGGTTGCTAAGGGTTAGGCTGTGGTTTGTGGTGTTTCAGCGTTGTAGGCAGGACAAGACCGTTTCCGGTGCATGTGCACAGTGGGTCCTCTAGAGCCAGGGCTTGACATCATGCAAGATTGTACCGTGTGCCATAACACATGCCCATACAATCACCTCTGAAATATTGACTGATAACACACATCGCATCTGGCATACAGTCTGACAGGAAGTCAGTAAAGCACAGCGAAGAGGACATGCCTGTTGATGACGTTAATCTTGAGCCGGTCGCCGCGCTTCACGAACATGGCTGGACCTGAGAAAGAGCTGCTTCGAGGCACCGGTAGCAGGTTTGCCGTTTAGCCAGCGGTTTGAGGAAGGACTGCCCTTGGAGTGCATTGCCGTCCTGCTGATATGAACCACGCTGCACACACATTCAACACAGCTAAGAAAATCGATTTGAACGTGAAACTTCCCACGGCATGTTGTTGAAATGCCACGAAAGAGTGTGCCCTATAGTTGTATTGCACATGTGCGCAAATGCGCCAAAAATCGTGGTCCCGAAAGGCTTGTAATCGCAAGTACACATGTAGTATGCAGAAGACGTCCAAGCTGAGCTTCTCATGCTTCAAGAGTGTCTATACCTTTGTGACTTTGACACGTCAGCTGTAGAAACATGTAGAAAGATGGAACACGGCTCGTCCGGAACCGTGTCGTTTCGAGAGTGCAACTTCGCAACATGGGATCCGAACGCTGCCACTCCTGGAATGCACGAAAAGCCTTGCATATCACATAGGATCGTAATGTTATCCGGTCATGAGGCTTGCACAAACTTCGCTCATCAAATAGTTTCGGAATGTTTCGGGTCATGAACTCCCAGAACGTTCGAACGCCGCAACCGGTAGCTGGCCAATGCCCGTCGCACAAGCGTAGCATGAAACCATGTCCGCAGTTCTGGTCGACGCTAGTGCTTTGCAGACCTTCCCTCGTATTTGTATCATCTGTCATCCACAAAACTATCAGCAACTCTGTACTCCAACGCTTGCACTTCGTACTGGCTCTCTCCAAACTTTGCCAAACCATATACATCAGCGCTTGCACTTTGTTTGACACCCTACCTACTTCCATATGTGCGGCGTTACTATAACAAACGTGCTCTGGATGATGCTGCTATCGTAAAACCAATAACTAGGAAAAAGGTGGGCTTCATTGCTTCTTCGTCGCGAACTACATGGTTCGGGACATCCAAACTGCAAAGTTACAGACAGCTCAAGGGGCATGCAGTAAATTGCTGTGTAGTTTCTTGATGTACTTGGCTTCTTGGTTTTTTGCAGTTTGATACGGTTATACAAATGGCTCGAGGAGCGGTCAAATTTTTGTCATTTGCAGATAGGTAAGGGATACGCACGGCAGTGCTTCTGTATACATATATATATATATAGATGTGTGTGTGTGCATACACATGTATATGCATATATCTGTAGACAAGGCATCCATGTGTACCTGTGTGTATGTGTATATATATATATGTGTATATATATATATGTGTGTGTGCATGTGTATATATATATATATATATATATACGTGTATAGAAGGGATATATATATATATATGTATATATATATGTATGTATGTATATGTATACATACATATATATATATATATATATATATAGATATACACATATGTGTGTATACATACGTTGATACAAGTGACCATAAATGCACACATGCACAAATGTGGTAATCATACTGCGGCAACGAATGGGTGCAAACATACAATACCAGTCAAAACAACAACTGAGGCCATGACCTGGGAAGCTGTAGTTGTAAGCCCGAGTCGTCAGCTTGATTCCAGCTTCTGGGAACGTGAAATCTGCCACATCCACGATGAGCGAGGTCGCCTGAAGAGCACTCTAAGCGGGCAGGGTAGGGTATAGCAGGGTGTGTATAAAGAACTACCTCTACAAAGCTTCCCTGATGCTTCGAGTCTCTAGCACGCCATTGTCCGAATACACACGCTCCAAAGGCCGCAAAGTCTTGGATTGGCCTTTGCACAGAACTGACCTCTCTGTGGCAGATGTGCCACCGCAGTCCACTGGGTCTGTGTTCACGCAGTGCATGTTGTAGAGCTTGGGGTTTTTCTCGCGCAGAACTGAGCATGGAGGGCAACGTGTGTGGAAGAGATCAACAAGATTCTTGAGGTATTTCCCCCAGGCTTTTGGAGGGTACACCCCAGCGGCCGTCTCCCGATTCTCCCGAAAGTGCTGGCGAATCTGCGTCATGATGCTGTCCTCATCTTCGGTGACACAGTTGCCGCACTCTGCTGGAGGAGCTGCTTCCAGCACTGCCAGAGTGCTCAAGACAAGCAGGCGCCACATGGCTACTCCAACACCTCCCCTCAACTCAACTTTCAGCACTGCAGAATGCTGCGAAATGATCTTCTCCATGTAAACCATTTCACACTTCCCAAGAAACGACTAACGACTGCAAATGGCGCCAAGCATTCTCTTCTCACGTTGATGGAGCCGGCTGTTGCGGCCAAAAACTTGCGGTGTACTCTGACACTGCAAGCACAAGCCTGTTTCACTCAGGGACATGTGCAAATGGCGGAATGAAGGGCATTGCGCCTGTTGAGTCTGTGCAACTTACAGAGGCTGACGGTTTGTCAAGCCTTGTCGTGGGGAAATATGTGTCGCGACGTGCGTCAACTATGCATGGGGAAAACAGGAATGAAGCGCCAGTCGCTGAATTCAGCAATGCCCTCATGGCAGCACGGAAGGAAAACTGGCCGCGACATGTGGTTTGCAAATTTACATGAACGTGCAAGTGATTAGCAGATTGTGCATGAAGGCTTCCCATCCACCCAGTGATCGGATTTGGACCAGATCTGCGGGATCCTCAGCTACCACCCACGCGGGGTAATTGTTCGTGGGATGCAGGTTACTGGACACGGCGGGCGGAGGCCCGGAGGCAGGACGTGGGAAGCGGATGCATGTCCTGGCGAACAGACGGTACTATGCTTCGCAGAAAACCCTAAGAACCCCAGACTCACCAAACTTAACAGAACATGAGCGGGACACAAAAGTTTGAAACACTGCAGACACTATGTCTCCAAAGGCCCAAGGCTCGTCGTGGGCTGCATGGGCTTTGCAATCTCAGGTAAAATCAGTGCTGCATTGCTGTACTCCTCAATGATCTCGCACGTCAGTCCTCCGGGCGCAGAATGGCAGCTTGTGCTGCGCTGTGCGCTGTTCCCTGTCTCGTCTCGTCCTGGCGACATCAGCGTGTAAGCACGGCCAAAGCCGTCTTCAGTGAACTTCACCTGCCGATGCCACGCGACGAGAAACACTGAGCCATAAATGATCTCAAGATCGCATCCGTGCCTCGCGCAAGGAGAGCTTGGGCGGGACGGCCAGACGGTCGAAAAGGGCACCCACTTCACCTTGGCCTGGGATTTCCAGGTCTGGACCCCCCTGCTGCGCTTGCATTGCCTTGGATCAACTCCTTGCGGTTGGAAAGCTTTCGGCGACAAGCTCCTGCACCCAACACTCCCCAATGAGATTATCTAGGACACCTGCCAAGCTTACCAGCACGTGTTACAAGTAGCCAAGGCCGGGTTTCGCATGTTCTGGCATGGGCAGCAGCTGCAAGAAACAAACTTTCGCATTCTTTACTGAAGCCGGGCTGAAGCCCTGCCAGAGGTCCTTGGCCTCGGCAGACTCTAGGTCGAAGCAAGCCCGAACTCGGCAGAACTCGATGCCTCTCCGCAGCTTGCATGCCCAGCTGCAGCCACTTCGATATGCGGAAACAGAAGGACACGTGCCACGTGCCCCTGTATGTTGCTTTGCCGGCGCATGCGCGCAGAACACCGACATGCTCTCACGGCATTTCTGTCTACCAATACAGGATGATCGGATGATAGAAACGGGAATGCAACCGACAGCAAAACGCAGAAAGAGGCCGGCACCGATTTGGGAAGGCGCAGGGAAGGACGCGGGAAATCCTAAGCCCTAAGTATCCCTAAGCCCTCGCTTGGGATAACCACACGAAAGAACTCCCTGCCTCCACAGGTCAGCATCGTGTGGCAATCGTACTTGTTGGAGCCTGGGTCGTGATGCGCCAGCTTGTGACAGCCTGCTCATGGCATCCAGGCTGCACGTGCCTCGAGGTGAGCAGCTGATGAGCTCAGTGGAGACGGAAACCTGCTCACACAGCGTGCGACGACATGTCACGGACGTGTGTGGATGAGACATGTGCGGAGCGCAAGGGGCCATCACGTCATACCACGTCCAGCAAGTCGGTACGGTGACTGGCCTTGTGGTAGGACGTCAGAATGCGGGTCACTGAGCCGGCCTCGCCGGAGCTGAGCTGCTCTGATGCCAAAAACGGCGGCCAGCCAACTGCGGAAAAGACTCTGCCATGAGTAGCACCCTTTGCAAAGGACTCGCAATCTGCCCGATCCTAAGCTGCAGCTCGTTGCGAGGTGCTTAGAACAGGAGAGTCTCCTCTACATGTTTCCACGGGACTGATCATCAACCACATTGTGACAACGCGTTCCACTCCTCAGCAGGAGAGGTCATCACGCAGGCGGTCAGATTCAAAAAGCACAGACACGGCAGCCGAGCTGACAAAGGCGCAACTGCGGAGTTGTTGAAACCGAGGACGTGAAGGATGCCGTGGTGGAAACCGTGGAGACTGAGCTGTTGCTGGATTCCTTCGAAACGCCTGCCCAGACATGCCTAGACTTGGCCCGCAAGTTTTGCGCATAAACTTTGACAACACGCAAGCCTTGCAAGCAGAGCGACTGCGCGGTAGGAGTAGATTAAAAACTGTCTCAACTCCTTACACCTCCGTGGTCCACAGATGAGCTTATCTTGGGAGACAATGCTAGGACCTGCCCTGCTGTCCCAGTGCTTCTGTTGGGCGCTGCAACGAGCCGAGAAAATGAGCTAGTATCTAGTCCAAAGGCGAACTGCTGATGCTTCCGACAAGTACTACCACTCGGGAGATGTCGAGTCGCCTGCATGGCTGCTGATTTCGCCTAGTAAGAGATGCCGTCAAGCGGACAAGCGGTTTTTGGGCTTACCGTATCGACAAAATGGCATAACTGCTTGTCTGAGGACGGAAGTGTTGAAACAGTTGCAGTTCTGCTGTTGGAGTTAAGAACGGATAGCACCGGCTAGGAAAGTCCTGCCAAGGGCACAACCTTGACCTTTTCGACAAACCTGTTTGGTGGGAGCGCGCTGGACATTCAAAAGCATCGTTTCGGCCCAATCCCTCGGGCAGTTTCGTCTCCGTACCGACAGCGTGGGATCCCCCGCGGGGAGACTAGCTAATACTGATATGGCTTGCCGAGGATCATCCAAGACCAAACCGAAGAACGGGACCGATAGGTGACCAGTGAAAATCAGAAGAGCAAGAGCCATGTAACCCAGCAACTCTAGAGCTGTCGAAACCTATAACAAAGTTTAGGTGTCCGAACCAAACCATCTTCTGGGGTTGAACCAGACATGTTGGGATGTTGGAGTGTAACAGCAACATCTCCTTCGGTGGCTCTTGCGTTTCTAGGCCAGCAGATCGGTCGAAAAGGCTGCTTCTCACCCAACACCCTGTTTAGGGCTCAGGATTTCCCACCTCAACGTTCGTTTTAAGGATTCAGGGCCGTTCAGGTTTCGCGACACAACATCGCAACATCTGCTTCTAGGGCTTCGGGTTGCCCGGCCGCCGTTCAGGGCTTAATTATCGGCTTTCCAGCCTTCTGTCTTCATTGCTTGTGACACAGATACGACTAGCAGCTATAGCAGTGACAGTCAGACGGTCAACACTAGGAACAGCGCTGCCAGTGACCCCGAATACAGTGCGCATTCGAGCCCTTCCCCCCTCGCATCAGGTGCCACGACCCTTACGTATATCTCGGCAACTCTCCAGGATGATTTCATGTGATTGAACCCTTCTGAACATTGACACGAGCTGACCCCTGCCCCCCTTGAGCCTCTTGTGTCCGAATCGAACCTCAATTGCCACAGCACTCAGCCACAAGCGGCGTCAAAATAGCCTGTTTGCCGCGTGCCTCCAAGCAGTGCCCCACCACGTGCATCCCGAAGCAAACGTCACGACCATACAACGCCTCATACCTGCACACTTAAGCCATCAAAGCCTGAAATCTGGAATCCACCCATGCCATAACCTGGCGAAGGATGGAAATTAACTCGTTTCCTGGGACGAGCCGCATATCCATGAAGTCGTGACAGAACTCCTCCACAATGTAGCACTCGATGCCGCCGCCGGCAAGCACGTACTTGCCTATCCAACCCGGAGGCCGGAAAATGTTTCGGTGTGGGGCCACTAAGCATGTCCACGGCCACCTACATTCGAGAATTTGAGAAAGTGATTGACAAGTGACGCCTAAGTCGTTTCGACTCACCATGACAACGGAAATCTCACACGAAAGCCATGAATCCCTGGCTGGGGCGGAGCTGTTTTCCAACTGCTTCCGCTTCGGTGGCGTTATGTCTGCGCTTCGATCTTACAGATCGAAGTAATCGATCTTACAGACCGATGTAGATCTTCCGAGGAAGCAGAGGAAAATGAAAATGAAGAGAAGAGGGTCGGGACGGGTGGGTGAAACAAAATTTCGCTCAAGCTGTAACAGCTTTCGCCAAAATGGCCACGGAGTATGCAATCGATCGAATTGAATCGGTGAGTCAATCCCCTGACCGATTCGGTGTTTAGGTGAGATAATAAGTTGTCACTTCGCACAAACAAGTGTGTGCTACACGACAACGGAAATCTCACACGAAAGCCATGAATCCCTGGCTGGGGCGGAGCTGTTTTCCAACTGCTTCCGCTTCGGTGGCGTTATGTCTGCGCTTCGATCTTACAGATCGAAGTAATCGATCTTACAGATCGATGTAGATCTTCCGAACAGGAAGCATCAGAGTTCCTTCTGCTGGGAGGACCGACTGGTTCCCATCGAGGGTGGTCGCGTCCTCCAGGCGAACGCCACTCCAAGGGTAAGTTAACCTGTCATCGCAGTCAACCGATCGTGCAATCTGTGAATTTCGGGTATGTCGGAAAAACCCGTAGAGGAAGCAAAATGAATGTCTCCTATGATCTTCGCAGCCCTGCTAGTCAGAGCGTTCAGAGGTAAGTCGAGTTTAGTCCATGCCTCGGACTCTGGGACGTGCTCGAAGCGGCTGATCCCGTCGGAGATGTTGGCCTTGGTGGGAACACGTTCGAGTCGGTGTGCAAGACTTCGTCGATTGTGCCAAGTCCAATGTGCCGCGATGAGGCAATTGAGAGGCTGATGTTTGCCAACGCCTTTGAGGAGGGCGTGTCGGGAAGCCTCGTTGTCGCAGCATTGGACGTAGAACCTATCAAGCCATGGCTCGAAGACCAGCGGTGCCAGGATGGCCACCCAAGCTTCGAGAAGGTAAATGAAAGCCTGGTCGGAGGAGAACTGTCGTACTAGTATAGTGAGGGGAGACGACCCTGGAAGTAAGCGGCAGTTTGCTTATTATTGTGGTGGAAGCAAACTGCAGCCCATCCGTTTTCGATGTCGGATGTCGATTTCGAGTCCCAATTCGGGATTTCGGTGTCCCCCGGCCTATAGATGTTGTCGCCGAGGCGGAAGTAAGCGTCCGTGTAGATGACGCTGTATTTGGGTCGGGTCATCTGCCGCGGTATCGTCATCGGGCGACAATGTTGTATGATGTCCCTCAGGGCAAGTAGTGAAGATCGTGTGGGTTTGTCGAGCGCATGCGAGTGGGAGTGGGCGCGCGCATACAGTGCTTTCAGAGCTGCTCGGCCCACTTTCCCAAACAATCGTCCGGTGACGAAGTTGCACTTCCCAGCCATCTTCCTGGCTTGCTCGGGTGATAAGGACGAAGTCGCCAGGTGCGTGTCGATCTGCTTGCACATGTTCTCGACGCGTTTTGGACAAGGAGTAAGCACCAGGTTGTCGTCGTCGGAAGAGATGATGACGCCTTGGATCCGATGGGCTGTTTGAGGTGGTTGTCGTTTGCTGGGTTTCATCGAGATTTGTAAACACCCGTTGTACTCTTCGAATGACTCGAAGCTGCCCTTGGCCAAGTCGGAGTCCTCCATGGAGCCGTAGTCGTCGACGTAATGCATCGCTGGGGACAGAATCATGGTGCGGCTGCAGGCGACCAAAATGTCGCCGAATCGGTTATACGACCATACACTAGCGGCCGAACCAAAGAGGAGGACGTTGTGGCTCCATAGTGTCGGGCCGTCTGGCGTCAGTAGCATCACATAGGCTTCTCGAGGATCTCGGAGTGGGAGTTGTCGGTATGCTCCGTCGTGGTCGTGTCCCCAAACCGAGAGGGGCTTGAGTTGATCATGTCGAATCGTCGCAAGTCCCAGGGAGATGAAGTGATCGGGCGTGTGATGGTAGGGCTGGTCATGCATCGTGCATGTCGCGTTGTGTCCACTTCGTCGCCAATCTTCGCCTCGTCTGACCTTGTTGCTGCCGTCGCTGCCCGTCTGTTCGATGCTGAAAGCCATGGCGATGTAGGGGTCGGAGTGTGGCAGCGGCAGTAAGGTACGATGTCGTCCTCTGTGTGGGACGGTTGCCGCTCGAGGCCACCAATCCGGAGCCTGAAACGGTCCGTTCATCCGTCCCATGTCGACTTCTGCCAAGATCTCGTCCAGAATGAGTTCCCAGTGATCGTCAACGGAGTTCTTGTCGATCTTATGTGTGATGTACTGTCGGTTTTTCTCGCTGAACTCGTCGATGGGCGTAGGCTCGAGGTACTTCTGGTCTTGTCTCACGTGCCAGTTAATCCCAGGAGTCAACTTCCCCATGAGGGGGAAACCTTCGGAGAGCTCGCGGTAGATCAGCTCGGTTTGTGGATATTGTAACATCCTGAGCAGGTGAACGAGGACGGGTATCTGTGTAACCGAGTCTTTGTGCCGATATGCTCGTTGTACGTGTTGTGGAAGGGTGTCAAACCATGCCGTCGTGTGTTCTTCCATGTCGTCGACGAGAGCCCTAATGTCGTAGATGACGGCCTTCTGGAATTCCATGAGTGGGTGAAACACATGTCGATGTCGGAGGCACCACTCAAGCGTAGGGTCGAGTGTCTTCGGTGACAAGTGCGTATCCCTATGTAATGCCCAGTCGAGATGATCGGTCCAGGAGAATTGTGGCATGTAGTCGTGGTTTGGGGTTCGGGGTGGTGGGCCAAATGGTACCTTATTGTGCAACCAAAGCGAGGTAATCTGTTGCAATGGGGAAACTCGGGGTGTATCGGGTATGGATGCGTCAACAGTCCCCAGTAGGAGCAAGAAGATGATCCAGATCGCCGTAGGTAGGTGCCAAGCGTTGCCCAGGGCTGTGCAACGTTTGGTCTCGTCTCCATCTCCGAGTGCCGCCGTGTAGTCCAGAGCTACGCCTTGTAGTTGTTCGCGTAAAGACGAGGGAGCTGTAGTCCACGACCTGTCCGGCGATCGGATCCATGCTCATCGGAGATGTGAGTTCCACGACGTTGTCTCGCACGTCCGGGTGGGGCACCACATTCTCGAAGATCGTCTCGATCGGGACGCCCGTGAAGCGTTTGCGAAGTTGGTGTTCGATGCTGACCATGTGTCTGAAGAGCCAACCTGATGTACCATCGGAGCCTTTGGGTTGACTTCGCAGACTTGAGAAATCCGGACACGGGGGGCCTGCCGTGATCACCATGATGTACTGTCTGTTATTCGTCGCGGTGTCGAGGTTGAACTGTTCGACGTCCCCCATCTGTACAGAGCCGAAGAGTTTCGATGTGAAATTCGCACAATCGGAGTCGATCTCCCAAGCGAGGGTGATGATGACGTTCTCGTTGATGCGTCGCAGTGCCTCGGAGGCGATCCCGATACCATCGAAGAAGGACAGGTGCACCACCGGCAAGGTGCCTACCAGCTCGTGGCACAGTGTACAAATCCGGTCGTGTGGGTCTGTCATTCGATGGTCGGCTCCGGAGTCTGAAGACCCTGGGCCGTGCTGTCCCTATTTCTTGCCGGACTTACCGGCCTTGCCTTTCTTGCCGGCGCCCTTCGAGCCCTTCTCGCCCTTCGCGTTCCACGGGGGTCGTAGTGAGACTTGCGGAGCAGGGTTGAAGGGAATCGTCGGAGTAGGTGTCGGTGTAGTGAAGTTCGATGGTGTTGAAGAAGTCCAAGATTGTGTCGGTGCCGTCGGCCATGACGGCAACGTTGGTGCGCTCCATGGTTGCGTCGTCGGCTGCCAGGATCGCCACTGAGTTGTCATCGTCGTCCAGGGTTGTCGATATCGCCGTCCTTAGTCCCGGTGGAGACCATTTCTGTTGGTATCCTTTCCCCTTGCCTTTGTAAGGTTGTTCGGAGCCTTTACCGACTCGTGGTCGCTTGGAGAGCGGTTGTTGCATGACATCGTTGACTCGCATGAGGTCGTTCATGAGGTCTTCGGAAATCATCTGGAAGGTCTCGTTCGAGCGCATTCGCATGGCGATGTCCCAGGAGAACTCCTCCCAGAGGCTCTTGACATTGTTGATGCGTTGTGAGTGTTTGCGGACCAGTCGGATGAACCAATCGACGTACTTATTGCTGACCGTCTCGGAGGAGTACTTGATGAGAATCCATGCCCATCGGATTGCCTCGATGGCGTCGATGAGCATCCATTGTCCTCGTACGTCCCACTCTTCGTGTGCTTTCTCGGTGATATTGTTGCGTTCATCGAGGACCAATTTCTTCTCATTGCATGGTGTCCTTCTTCCTGGTCGAGTTAATCGTATTGAAGCTCGTCCAAATTCGTTGTGACACGATCTCTCCCAATGCTGTGGCGGTGTACATCTTGGATGTGTGATGTTCGTGGTACATTCGTGCGAGAACCTTTTCTGCACCCACGAGGTTCCTCTCCGGGAATTGTCGTCGTTCTCCATCGACCGTGATGCTATTGTAGTCCTCGACAAGCTTGTTGTAGACTCCCGCCGGCAGTGTTTTGGGGACAACGTCCTTGTCGGTGTTCGAGGAAGAGGTCGTAGTAGGTGCTGTCGGGGCAGCCGAAGGAGACGGGTGTGCCGTTGCCGCATGATAGGCATGTCGGGCTGCTTGTGTGAGCACCATCCACTGGGCGGCGAGGGCGTCCTCGTCGGTGCCGTCGGCAAGTTTGAACTCGACGCCCCCCGCCGTGGCTCCCGTCCGCAGCTTCGCGATCACGTCGGTGATACTCGCGTCGTCCTTGAGGTAAGTGCTGACGGTCGCATGTGATTTGAGGCCAAGTTTGGCCAGGTACCTGGCGACCACATCCGTGGCAAGGTCGATTCCCGCTAGGTCTGCAGCGTCCTCGAGTGGGCTAGTCATGTGGTCGCAGGGATCAGGCTTGGACAGGAAATTGCTCTGGGTTAGATCGCGTTCGTTGTGGAGTGCATTCGAATGTCAGGTGGCTGCACACATGTGATTTGTGCGAAACAATCTGTCGGAGCGGCCGAACGAGGTCCTGCCGATGACACGTCGCCGAGGCGGAAGTCAGTCGGGGTTCAGTCCTCGTCTTCATCGGGCTGTGCATCTGCGAAGGCTTGTGCTTCGCGTAACCTTAAGCATCGTTTGCACTTGGGGCCTATGGGCTCGCGATACTCGCGACGATGTGGTGCAAAACCATATGGCCATCCACATATCGTGTGCCAATGGGTATTATCGCAGGAGGATTCGGAGACTCCTGGCAAGTGAATCACTTTAGTTAAAGAATTGACTACCCAAAATTTAGTCCGGAGTGTCTCGAGGTACTGTGCCACCATCTCACGGACTTGCTCGGGCTTGGTCGGGGTCTCAGGCCTGTGAAATTCGTCCCCTCGATGTAGCGGGGACTCCTGAACGTAAACTTTGATGGCATCGCTGCCCCATCGACCGATGAGCTGTACGGTGTCGAGGGGAAAACCTCGTCGGGTCAGCATTTGCGATCCTGAAACTCGACAGACATGTTCGCAAAACCGATCGAGGAGTGTCCCGTTGGGTCCCATGCGAGTCATCGAGGTTCCTGTCGCTGATATAACTGACCGGAAAATGTCTATGGTCTGATGATGGTCGAGTGGATGTCCGTCAGTTCCGGGGAAAAGTGGACCGTCTCGTGGACATCCCAGCGATCGTAGAAGGTCGAGGTGTCGTTGTAGCGCGTGGAAAGGGCAAAGTCGAGGTGATGTGGTACAGCAGCACGGGTGTGATCGTGTAACGCAAAGTCCAACGATGTCGGTCTTAGTGCACGGCAGCGTGATGAACGCCGTGCGTCCGGCGTGTGTGATTTCCACCCACGCCTGGCCCAGCGTCACCGAAGCTGCTTCGATGCCTCGTAGCAGCCACCAGCAACAGATGATCACCATGTCCACTCGGTGTCGTAGTCGTCGTGCCCAATCATGGGGGCCTTCGAAGTCGTCATGTTCGGGTTGTGCCGGTAGTCGTGCGATGTCCTCTACGACGAAGGCATCCTTGAGTTTGGCAGGGCCACGTCCCCGTTCGACGGCTCGTTCGACTTGTTGCATCTTGAGACACACTTCCGGAGGCACCGATGTTCGGGTCTGGGCCACATGTTCTTGTCGTGCTTGGCTGAAGATCTGTTTCGCTGACTTGTATCCCCCAGATCGAAGACTCGCTCCAATCGCGTTGACCAACCGGACCGACAGCGGCAGGGCGTCGAGGTCCCATGCGTCGGCGAGGGTAGTCCAGAGCTTCCACCTTGAGTCTCTCGATTTCTGCGTAGTCATCGCGTAAGTGTTGATGTCAAGATCCTCCAAGGACCGTTTACGTGACTCGGGTTTCGCTGCTTCGAGTGCTTTGGTTAGCGATCCTCGGGTGGAAGGATTACATCGGGGAAGGTCACGTCTCCGCACCGGCACGACTTCGCGTGGCATCGGTCTGCGGTCAAGTGCCGACAAAAGTCGGTCGAGGTCAAGTCGACTGGGGGCAATCTCCACGAGGACATTCTCGGAGGTCCCTCGGAGTTTATCGGGTGTAGTGAGCCCGCGTTTAGCCAGTTCGGGTGCTAAGGAAGTGAGGTCGTGTGCTCGTAGCAACGCCAGTACATCTGCGAAGGACATGGGCAATTGGGGCCATGTTCGGGGTCTCTCTACCTAAATCGCTACGGGTTCGGGCCAAACATTCCACCAAACCGTGGAGGGTCGGTCACCGTGATGCATTTTGTCGACAATGCGCATAAGAATGCGGGCACTTCTCGAGACCGGCAATCTCTTCTTTTCCATCGAGGAAAACTCGGGTCGGTGCTCGAGCTTTAAGCCGGAGTCGATGAGTGTGTCGTGGAGCTGACAGAACCGCGTCCCTTCCGGAGTCGCACGTCGCCGAGGCGGAAAGCGATACGGGTTGGCATCTAGGCACCGGTCGCGGTGCAAAAGAATCGAGGTTCAACCCCAATATGCCCGGAGATAGGGTATCAGAACACTAGCGTCGCCGTGGCGGAATAGTGTCTGTATCCCTCTCGGGAGCACGGGGTGTGACTAGGCACTCGCCTGTGCATCCCGTCGTCGTCCCTTGAGCAATTCCAGATGATCGGCGTCGATCTGGGTGAAGGAGAAGTCGCCGACCATGTATTGTCCCAGGCGCAGTCTGGTGTATGCCTATGCCAAACTCATGAATCGCAGGAAGTCGTCCTGGGTCATGATGATCGTGTCCTCCTCGTCGTAGTGATAGGTCGCAAACTGGTAAGTGGGGGGATCGGCGAGGAAGGAGTTGATGTCATAGGACTCGAAGTGCGCCTTGGTGTTGAGGGTCTCCTCGAAGGGCTTAGCGGGGTTGGTCGCAGTGGGGAGCAGATCCAGCCTGTACTTCTTCGTGGTCGTCGCATTGCGGTTGGAGATCTCGAGGAAATTCGCGTTGGTCCACGAGACTGACTCGAAGTACTCGAGCGTCCGGTGTTTCATCTGTTCGTCTCGGAGAGCACCGGTGAGTTTGTCGCGGATGTCGCCGTCCCCGAGGTCTTTGCGGATGCCACTCATGATCTAGCTGTTTGAGCCTGCCGACCAAGGCGTCGTCGTCCTTGTGCTCCCACTCCATGAGGTACAGCATATCATCGCCCCCGTTCGAAGTGAGTCGCTGGCCTGTCGGGGCGGGAGACGATGCATCGAAGTCCAGCGTCGTGCCATCGCCGTTAATGATCAATGCCTTCTGGGCCGGGACGAAAGTCGGGGCATTCGTGGATGCCGAGTTGTTTCGAAGTGCCCAGGGTCTGTACGCGGTCAAACACCTCGGCCAAGAGTATCGTCCGTGTTGCGAGGCAATCGAGTAATCCCACGAGATCTGTCGGAGCCAATGGTGATTGTGTATCACCGAAGTGCAGTCCTTCGAGCGGCAGACGAAGTGCTGGTCGATGCTGTCGGAGACTCGAAACAACCAATCGGTGAGTGGCGCCTCGTTGCTGATCATGTTCCAGAACTCGTCGGCGTTCCAGTGAGGATCGATGGCTCGAGCAATCGTCGTGACCTCCCATTGGGCGAAGGCCTGGAACACTCCGTCGAGCTTACTTAGCGAGGTCCGCGACGAAAATGTCGGTGAGGCGAAGGATTCTCGCTCGAACTTCTCGTCGTACACTCGACTTGGAATCCCCCGGGCGCTCGCGTTCGATGTCCTCACACATTTGCTTCCACGAAGCGCTTCGCTGTCTCGCGGTTTCCTGTGTAAGTTGCTTTCTGACGGAGTTCACCTTCTGGCAGATGGTGTACCAATCGGGGACGCTGATCGTGTCGCAGCGGGTCGAGCTCTTGCGGACGAAGGTCGGCTTTCGAACCCATCGGCATTTCGATGTATCCCAGTAGTTGTCGAAGAAAACTTTGCAGTAGAAACCGTGTGTCCGCTCGATGGCAATGTGCCACCCTGGAGGCTTGTTCTCGTGGTCGTCATCGCGGTCGTAAAGCCTTCGGCGATCCGTGTGGTTGTAAGGACTGTCTCGAAGATTTCCGCGTACCCCGACTTTGGCGGGTGAGAGATCGGAGTGCTCCGCATACCACACGAAGTCTTCGTTGGCCCCTGTCGCGCACTGGTAGCAACATCTGTAGTGGACATTGCGCCAATCGTCTTCACCGTCGGGGTTGACGGAGAGCAGGTAGTACGGCGGGAAGAGGAGACCACAGAAGGTGCAATCGAGGGAACCGTCGTGGATCTTGTCGATGCTCGGGGTGCTGAAGTACTTGAGGTACATCTCCACACGGTCGACGTCCCTTTTGTGGTGGTCCTCGATCGATGCTCCGTCGCGTCCGACGAGTTCGATGGGCATCCCGTTGTCATCACGTCGAGTGGGTCGGGAGATTCGGGGAGACACAGGGCTTGAGAGGTCGAAGTCTACGGAAGCCAAGCAATCTCCAAGGAGAGAGCAGGCCCCACTACAACTAGCAGAGCCTGTTGCAAACCGCAAAAGTGATCCTACTCGGCAATTGCACGTTGCAGTCCTTATTGTCGTGTGGGGAGATGCAAGATTCGGAGTTGATGGTCGGGGTGAGGAGGACGCATCGTCGAGGCGGAAGTCCCCTCTGCACCCAAATGTTGCAGTGACACTAGAAACTCCCGTACGTCGCCGAGGCGGAAACGGGGTAACTGTGTGAAACCGACGAACTTCGGGACTGCCTAGTTGAAGGCTCGAGCATCTTCCCGAAATCGCAAAATGAAGACCGGCGGCTCAGCGGCGATGATGGGTCGCATTCTCTCGTGTTGGGCGAAAGCACTCCGCATCGCCGGAGAGAGCATGTTCGAAGCGCAAGAGAGGATCGCCGAAGCTTGCTCACGGAAGAAATTCGTCATCGGCTCGAAGTATGGCATCTGTCCGGCGAAGATGTTGAGATTGTGGGCCGTGTGGCACCACATTCGGAGTCTGTTCATGCGGTCCTCCACCAATATATGGCTCACGTCGGAGAGGGACGCCGTCATGTTGTGCCACACCATCGAGTAGGTCAATGTAGTTCGGGGCTCCACGAAGTTGTTCGGGACGCCCAAGAGCAGGACCCTCTCCTGGAGGGTGTCGTCCTGCGGCGTGTGAATCGGGAGGTCGATGTACAGCCCGAACTGGGGCAGGTAGCTCCCGAAGGTGGGGCATCGAAGAACTTGTTCGAGGTAAATGACGCCGTCGTATGTGATCTCCCATGGGGCATCGAAGGCAAAGGAGGAATACGGGTGATTGCCAGGAGGCAGCATCGCGACATTGTGTCCGCCCACCGGTGTCATCGCCTGTAAGTTCGGGGACATCATCGGTTGTCCCGCCGTTTGAACCAAGAGAGCTACGGCTCTAGGGAGGCAGGGGTTAAGGGTTAGGGTGACAACGTTCGGCAAGTTTGCAAGAGGTTTAGACTGCAGGCAATCACTCAATGACATGTTGCATCACATCCACATTCGCACTCTGACTTTTTCATGATGTGTGTCGGGCCTCTTCGTATTCGATCTGCACCAGCCTACAAGCTGGATTGAAGCACAAGTGTACATACGACCTCCGGCTGAGTGAGCAACCGGAACTTGCACCCCAAGGATAGCGATACGTGCCATCGAGCAGATAGCATGCCAAGTGAAACATTAAACACAATGGACTGCATCTTCAAGGGCGGCGTGGGTGGGTCACAAAATTGACCTCGCACCAAATTGGCCACGGCATGGCCAATCATTCAACTTGCTTCAAGAGTCAAGCAGTGTGTACTTGCCGGTTCGTCCAAATGCACAAGCAATCACAAGAGGAAATCAAAGGCCATTTTCAAAGAATTCCAACAAGGATCATTTTCACTTTTCCCCCGGCCCACCCCCCCTGGCTCAAACTCCGAGACAATCCTTTTGGGGAAACCCAAACGGTTTGTCCCGCCGTTTGAACCAAGAGAGCTACGGCTCTAGGGAGGCAGGGGTTAAGGGTTAGGGTGACAACGTTCGGCAAGTTTGCAAGAGGTTTAGACTGCAGGCAATCACTCAATGACATGTTGCATCACATCCACATTCGCACTCTGACTTTTTCATGATGTGTGTCGGGCCTCTTCGTATTCGATCTGCACCAGCCTACAAGCTGGATTGAAGCACAAGTGTACATACGACCTCCGGCTGAGTGAGCAACCGGAACTTGCATCCCAACTTTAGACCGGGAAGCGAAGGAAGCCCGAAGTGCAAATTTACCATTCCGACTTGTCAAGTAATTTCTGGCGCTTACTGATTTTCTCATTCGGCAGCTTAAGCAAAGCAAGGCGTTCGCGTTCGTGCCTGAACTCCTGGTAGCCTGCTTGCAGCTCCTTGAAGAGATCCATGGGGATATCTTCCATCGTCAAAGGCACCTGCAATTCTGGATTGAAATTTCCCGTTCTCAGATTCGTCAGATCATCAGCATCCTGGTTCTCTTCACGTGGGCGCCATGCCAACCGGCACACTTTGTTCGCCTGGCGAAGCGTCGTAGCAAGCTTGTTAAAGAACGGGCTTCACTAAGGGTTCCTACCCACAAAGACTGTCGGACACTTTTGTTCCTGGGCACGGTGTGTCCTGGGGTCTCGAGCCTGCACGTCGCGTGTGCGTGACGGCTGTTCCTGTACATTAACTGTACTGCACTAGCTGTGTTACTGTTCCTGGCAGAATGTTTAACACCCCGCCTTCGGAGTTAGCGAAAGTTCCTCGACTGAGGTGACTCCGACTTTTCCTTGACAAACAGTAAACACGCTGCAGTTCCTTTTCACTTGCAAAACAAACACTGTTCCTCATCGCAAACGTATGCGCACGTTCACTCGCAATCCTCTCCAAGGTTGCTCGACTGTACAAAAGACGTTCCTGCACTTTACCTAGATCACCACAGAAACAAAAAGGGCTGTGCCACGGTTCCTGTGTCCTGCTGCTTCTTTCCTCGGCTCTCTGGCCTCAGTACTGCTCGCGGTTCCTTTGCTTCACTGGAAGGTTACTTTGCCTTCCTCTTCGCTGTCTTTAGCTTCCTCTTGGTCTTGAAGCTGTTCCTTTAGCCACTCTTCTTTCATCTTTGCTTGCGCTTTGCACTTTTCCTTTCCTTGCTTGTCCTTTGACGCTGCTTTCCAACCTGTTTCCTTTGATCCTGAATACCAGTACCACTGTGTCTTGGCTTCGTTCCACTTCCACTGGTATTTCCTGTTCTGGAAACTGTAGACTGCAAACCAGTTTCCTTCAAACTCTCCTTTTCCTTTTCCTTTCATGAACGATGCTTCGTTCACTGGTCCTTTGGCGGACAGTTCTGGGTCGTCCTTGTCTTCTTCCTTCTGCTTGTGCTGTGTGACGTTCGGTGGCTCCTTTCCTGTTGCTTTTCCTGTTCCTTTTGCTTCTGGCTTCTCCTCTTCCTTTGCTGGTGTTGTGTCTGGTTCTGTGGGTGCCTGCGACCCGGCTGCTGATCCTCTGCTCTCAAGCTCCTGTGTAAGGCTTGCAATCCTTTCTTTATCCTCTTTGCGTTCCTTCATCATCTCCTTCATCATTTCTTCAAGCTTCTGGATCCTGTCTGCTTCACCTGATCCTGTTGCTGTTGTTGCTGCTGCCTTCTTTTCTGCTTCCTTCTTGGCAATGTACGCTGACGCTGCCTTTTGATCTTCCTCTCTTTTCTTCCTGGCTTCCTTCTCCTTTCTTTTCTTCTCCTGCTCCTTTCTTTCCTTCTCCTCTTTGGCTGCTGCGGCTGCTGCTTTCTCCTCGCCTCCTTTGCTGCTGCTGCTTCGGTCTCCTCCTTTTCCTTTGCTTCTCTCTCTGCTTTGGCTTTGGCTGCTGCTTCTACCTCTCGCCTTCTCTCGGCGGCTGCGGCTGCTTCCTGCCTTGCTGCTTCCTTGTCTCTCTTCTCCTGCTCTTCTGCTGCCGCTTCCAGAATCAACCTTGCTTTGGCAATCTGCTCCTCTTTTGCCTTCTTCTCCTCTTCTGCTTTTGCTTTTGCTTCTCTCTGTTCCTTTGAGATCCTGTCCTGTTCTTCCCAGTACTTGCGATCATCTTCATCTCGAGGTCGAAATCCTGTGCTTTCTGCTCTTGCCTTTGGCTTTCCTTTTCCTTTTCCTTCCTTCTTTCCTTTTGTTCCCTTCTCGTGCTTGTACGTGTAGTCCTTGTCGACCCACTGCTTTTCTCCTGTAACTCTGTGTTGCCTGTAGATCTCGCCGTTCTCGGAGTATTCCTTCCATTCGCTGGCGTAGTCGTAGGGGTACGGAAAGAGCTTCTTCTCCTCTTCCTTTTCCTTGAGCCTTTGCTTGCTTTTGGCGTTGATCTCCGCGATCTTCTTCTTCCTTCTCTCTTCCTTTGCTTCCTCACTTTCTTCTTCCTCTGCTGCTGCTGTTCCTTCGTCGGGGTACTCCCCGGGATCTTCTCCTCCAACGTAGCTGTTGACGTAGGCCTCGTTCTCGTTGCCGGCTTCCTGCTCTCGTTCCTGGATGCCCTCGAAGTAGCCTCGGTCCGAATATTCTTTCCTTTCCTGGGACGTAGGTGACGTAGCTCTCGACGGTGCTGTTCCTTGTCCGTGTCCTTCACGACGTAGTTCACCTTCTAGTTCTCGGTCCTTGGCTTCTCTTTTCCTTTGTTCTTCTTCGTCTTCTTCCTCTTCTTCTTGTTCCTCTTGCTGCTGCTCGTAGAAGTCCTGCATCATCTGGTTCAGCTGTTCCTTTACGGCGTCACATGTACCTAGGACGAAGGCCATGTGTTCCTTGACTTGTTGCCGGTCTCTGTCGTTCTGTTCGGCCATTTCCTGAACCTGGTGCTTGACGTCGTAGATTTGTCCTGTCAAGGACTCCACACAACCAGCCACGTGTTCCTGGCTTTTGCGCAAACGCGCAGCTTCCTCTGTGTTCTTCCTGATCGACTCCGCGATCAAGTTCCTTTCATCAGAAGCGTTCCTTAAGGCTGTCGCCGCTTCCTTCAAAATTTCCAGTTCCTTGAAAACTTCCGCTGTGTTCTTGCTCGAACTCGCGCTTGCTTCCATGGCTGCTAAGGTTCCTTGACTCTGTCGTTCTAAGGTTCCTTGACCTTCTGCTACCGGGCGAACTAGTTCCTGGATACCTGAGCGTTCCGCGAGTGTTCCGCAGAGTTCCTTGAGCTGCGAAAGCATCTCACAACATGTTGTTCCATGCGCTGTTCCTGCAGACGTTCCTAGCTCACATGCACTCGTGTCACTGCACATGCCGTCCTGCTCACATGCACTTGCACAACAGAAAACATGTTCCTGAAAGTCTGGCTGAAACTCTTCTTCCTGAACACAACTCTCAAAACACTGTTCCTTGAAACTCTGAATCTGAAGACTGTCTGAAATACCTGAAATTCCCGCAAACAACAAAGCTGCAAAAGACAAAGTTCCTGGGCTCTTGATCATTCTTACAACTGCTTTAGCTTGTGTTTGGGCCTTGTGTTCCTTGAGCTCTTCTCTGCCTACTGGTTCGTTCTCGCTGGTTTGAAAACCTAGCCAGTGCAACAACAGTCTGATACGTTTCGCTGAAAGGGGCTTGGTACCTATGTCGGCTGTGTTCTCCTTGGTTCCTACTGGGTGAACACTAATTGTTCCTTCTTTGTGGAGGTCTTGAAGAAAAAGGGTCCTGATCTGCAAATGCTTGACTCTTCCTACACCTTGCCTTGTAATAATTCCTCTAGCTGCAGAAGAATCCATGTACAAGTGTACCTTGCATTGTTTCCTGGTCAAGAATTCTACTGCTTCCTTCAACAATATAGAATCTGACGCTGCTGACGCTCCTGCGTAGTACTCTGCTTCACCACTGCTCAAGCTAACCGACTTCTGGTTCCTAGAAAAGGAGTAAATGCACTGACCGTCTAGGCAAACAATTCCTGAAGATGTTGAGCGCCTTGTGTCCTTCTTTCCTGCCCAATCTGAATCGCTGAAGACTTCCAAAAGGTGGTGTTCCTTGGGCCTTATTCCTGTAAAGTCGTAGTTACCATTCCTGATGGATTCATGGAGATTACTGAGTCCTCTAGGCGTTTTCCTGTACACTAAATGGTATCCTTCAGTTCTCGACATGTACTGCACTAGGTGGACTAAGTGTTTCCAAGAACCATGTGTTGGTTCCGACATCTTGGAGGCCAAACCTCTCACGGCAAACTGCACGTCAGGGCGGTCCTGACTGACATACAAGAGTATGCCAACGCTTTTCCTGAACGATGCTGCTTGTTCCTGGTTCAAGGTCTGAGTGTTGTCCTGTTCCTGCGACTCTTGGGTGCACGGAGTTGGCTTCGAGGCTTTGCTGGTAAGCTTCAGTTCTTCCTTAAGCTTCACAAGATACTTCGGGTCACTCGTGATGTGGAGCTCGTGATTGTGGTAGCTGAATTTCCTTTTAAGGAATCGGATTGTCTGGTGTGACTCTCCTACCTCAAGTTCCTGCTCTGTCAAGAAGGGGCCTTCAACCTTTAGCTCGTAGGTTTCTCCTAGCTTTCCTAGCTTGGGCTCTAGGTGCCTTGTTTTCCCTGCTGCCTGAATGTCATCTACATGCACAACAAGTATGCTGTTCCTGTCGTCACGAAACAAAGTAGGGCAAGCTTTGCTCCTATCAAAGTTCTGCTCTTTGAGGGTTCCTGCAAAATGATCACTCCATAGTAGTGCTGCATCTCGCTGTCCTGGAAGTACTCTCAGCAGTAACAAACCTTCGTTCCTACAACTGGGGTCCTGGTCGCCAAACAGATCCACATATTCCTTCGGGAATTGACATGCACATCGAGTCCTTTGTGGGACCTGCAAGAATGCGTCCTTGACATCAATGGAGTACAGGGAATGTTCCTGTTGTAATCCCAAGATCGGGATAAGTCTCACCAACGATGCGCTCGTAGCTGGGCTGAACGTGTCGTTCCTTACTTCTGCTCCTTTGAACTCTCTCGCTACTAACCTAGCTCTCCGCATCCATCGGCCGTTCCTGAATCGCCAATCGAAGACGAATTTCGTCGTCAACCACTTTGTTCCTTGGTTGCTCTCTTCTTCTTCTGTCTCTCTCTCCTCTTCTCTCTCGAGTTCTTGCAAGGGTTTCCTTGCCAGTGCCTTCATCTCGGTGAGTCTGTTGATCTCTGTGAGCATTGCCTCACGATCCAGTTCCTGCAACTGGGCTTCTGCAACTTCTGGAGGTCCAGAATCTTCGCTCTTGAAGATGTCTTGTTCCTCATCGGAATCGCCAATGTCCGAATATGAATCTTCCCAGAAAATGTCCTCTGTACCTGGTTCTGCTTCAGGTAGTTCTTCATCATTGTGCTCAAATACTCTTCCTACGTTGAACGGAGGGTACTTCTTCTTCGGAGAATCAATCTTCGGGATCTTGGAACCTGTTCCTACATCGTCAAATTCCATTTTCCTAAGAGGTGCTGGTCCTCTAGCTGAAAGAAGCTCACTTGCCATTGCGCTGTCTGGGATGAGTTCTTCTTCTGAGGCTGCGTCCATTTCCTTACTGCTGCTACTAGAAGACGTTGGGTCTGAAGCTGCTTCGTCGTGTTTGTTTTGGTCGTATTCCTGCTCAAGTTCTTCTTCTGCTTTTCTCTTGCTCTGTGCCTGCTTCGCTTTGCTCTCTAGGTAGGTTGTCCTAGTAGGTCCTGACTTCCCTGCAGAGTCCCCGCCTTGGATGACAATCGGTCCTGCGATCGGTCCTGAAGGTGCGGAAGGTGCCGAGTCCTCGACCGACTGTTCCTGAGTTGCTCCATCCATGACAGGTGGCGCCTCTGCAATTGGTCCTGGAATGTTCTTCCTGGGAATGTTCCTTGTTGCCAGTGTAGTGTGCTTCACTTCCCAAGTGTGAATTCCTACGCTACTTATTCCTTTCACGTCGAAGTGTTCCAAGCAACGTTTTGCGCTACGGCTTGTCTTGATGCCGTCCATGTGCCAGTAATGAAGAGGTTGTTGTCTGTTTTTCCTAAAAACACTCCTCTCAACCAAATAGGGTCACCTTTCCTATTGCCACGTGTTCCTGAACGATTGGTCAAAACCAAAAGTGATTCGCCAAATTCGGCGAGTTGGCCCTCATAAGGCCTTCCTGCCATAAATTCATACGGAGTCATTCCTGTGGAGGAATGGCGATGGTACCTGTTCAAGGTCCATGCCGAGTGCCTGAAAGCCCAACTGAAGATTGGATGAGTATGAGCAATATATGTTCCTGTTCTGTGTTCAAGGTGCCTAATCAGGGTTGTTCCTTGTCTCCTAATGGTCTGGATTGCTCTCTCTGCCATGCCGTTGGTTTCCTTCTGGCCACTGACTGCGTCCTGCAAGACTGTTCCTAGACCTAAAGCTGCTCGCTGCTTCTGGATGACCTGCTTCAGCTTCATCATTGTTCCTTCGTTGTCTGCCTTCAAGTTGATGGTTCCATATCCAAGCTGAGTACTCAAGTAGGTCACTCCTTCGCAAAGGTGCTCTACAAGATCTTTTCCTTTAGATGCTGTCGGGATACAGACCATGTTCCTACTCCAAGAATCAACACACACAAGACTTACTGCCGCTGGTGCCTCATCATGACTTGTTCCTGTAAAACAGAAATCCATACAGAAAGTTGGTCTTGAAGATCTTTCCTTCTCTGGGTTCTCACGAAGGTGTGGAGACTCTTTTCCTTTGCATGCTACACACGTCGGACACCACGATGCATAAGGTAAGTGTGTGAGATTATGCACTGCAACTTCCTCCGGCTTTGGCTGTTTGGGTACCTTCAGAGGTTCAGCTTCTAGAAACTCTTTGTACTTCTTCTGGCCTGAAACAAGTTCCATGTGCCTTTCTGCTTCCATAATGGATCTACTGAGCCTTCTGAGAATCTCTTGCTTAGAGCCAGCTTTTGAGACTCCTAGTTCCTTGCACAACTCTCTCAGGGCCTTGAGGCTGTTCTGCTGGTTGTACTCATGACCGTTGAATGTAAAAGACAATTCTCCTGCAAGTTCATGCCTGTGTGCTGGTGCTTGGGCCTCTGAGGTCTCTTCCTGTTCTTCTTCCTGTTCTGGGATCGTGTCCAGTTGGTGAACCTTCTGTTTTGGTCTTCTGGCCTTGGGGTTCACTGGTTCAATGAGTTCGAATACACTCCGTCCTGTCCAGGATAAACCTCCTAGTGGTTCTGGGTCTCTGTGAGGCTCATCCAAAGTCCAGAACTTGTCATCCTCAAAGAAATCCTTGTTGATCGGTTCTTCTCCATACGTGTACCTGTCTGGCTTGAGGTTTCCAATGTCTACTGGAATGTCATTGGTATCTCGAGGATTGAACAAAGTCTTCCTCAACGAGTTGTGGTACCTCGTGAGTGTAGTGCCATCCATGCTGATTGACCATGCATCCTCAGTGTACTCTTCAAACATCTTTCGATCCTCATCTTCCTTGGGGGTGCCTATGAGGTTCAGCGGAAATTCCTTGAGCGATACTAGCGTAAGCGTGCGGTACTCCTTACTGCCATCGAAGATTGTTCCAAACGGTTCCTCAAGTTCCTCAAACATGATGCTGTGATGCAACAAATACCACTGATCATCATCCTCAATAAGCACTGCTCGATATGCGAACTTTCCTGGTGGAAACATCAAGTAAGTATCAACGTGTTCTGAGGTTCCTAGGCTGAAGTGGACTTGGTAAGGGTCTCGCCAGTTGGTCCAACCAACACGCTGTTCTTCAATGAGTTCCTTCAAGTTCTCGCACAAGTACATAGGGATAGGTTTTGCTTCTGCTTCCCAGTTGACTGCTCTCACAAAGGCTTTTGTTGTAAGTGAGTTGTTGTTGTAGTTCACTGCGATCTTGGTTGTTCCTTCTGTTAGGAAAGTGCCTGTTGCTGTTCCATCTCTGAACTCCCAGCCTTTCTTCAACAGTTTACCTACTGCCAAAAGAGGGTGCACAACCGATGAAATCAAGAACACTTCTTCAACCTTCACAATGTTTCCTTGAACATCTCGAAACTCAACTTCAATGATCCTTTGATCTGAAACCTTAATCCGAGATCCTTGTGCATCTCGCAAAACTACCTTGGTAGTGTTGGGTGCCTTTCTTCCATACTTCTTCATCCACATCGGTGCCAACGAAATGTCGGCTCCTGAATCCAGCACGACCTCGATCTCTCGACTTCTCGCGTTCCTTGCTGCACGCGCAAACCTGGTGATGGTCCTTGAGGGTGCTGTTCTCTCTACTCTGTTCCTTCTAGGAGGATGGTGACATCCGTTCTCACATTCCTGCATGTTTGGGTGCCACGGTGTTTCATGACATCCATTGGGACACTCAAAGTAGTATCCACGATCCTGAGTTCCTATCGGAGTTCCTGCTAGATGCCATTGCAACCATGCATCATCACTCACCTCATCACAGTCCTGAAACTCATCATCTTCATCACCAATCCAAAACTCTTCTGTCTCACTCCTCTCTTCCTGAACTTCTTCACCAACAACCCGCAAAACTCTTCCGAAGTACTCAATCTCTATCTCTTCAGAGTTCTCACTCAGCGCGAATTCCTCCGGAAAGCTTGTGGGCTCGTCTCCCATGTGGTACATGGAGACCATCCTAATCACTGGTCTTTGGGTTCCTTGGCTTGCTTGGCTTTGGCTTGTTGAGGTCTTGTTGGCTGACGAAGGGGCCTGAGTAGAAGTACCTGTAGTGCTTGCTTGCTCGCTCTGGTTTTCAAGGTCAACGTTCCTGGCCTGGTAACCCATGTCACGCATCTTCTGTCTGCACTGTGCTTCGAAATGTCCATACTTATGACAGTAGTGACACACTCCTGTAGCTGCTTGGGCTTTGCCTTTACCTTTTCCTTTGTGTCTGAAGAAACCTCTTCCTCGACCTTTGCCTTTTCCTTTGTAACCTCTGAAACCTCTACCTCGGCCTTTCCAGTTGCCTCGACCTCTGCCTTTGCCAAAACCTCCGAAACCTTTACCTTTACCTTTGCCTTTGCTGTCAAAGCCGTAACCTTTTCCAAAGTCCTTTCCACCTTTCTTGCCTTTTCCTTTACCTTTGCCTTTATGGTGAACATAACCTTTGCCATAGCCTTTCTTTCCTTTGTACCATGCTTGGTTGATATCCATTGCTGCAAGACCACCATGGTCATCACCTTTGTCGATCAAGTCTGTTGTGGTTCGGTGAGGTGTTCCTTGCTGGGCTGCCAAAGAGTTAGTCCAACGCTCGGTTGACTCATAGTTCACAAGGTACTGACGAAGAGTATTGTACTGTGTCTTCTCATCCATGTTGAGCAACAAGTGCCTTTTCACGTCAGGTTTCATACCTTGAATAAGAGTAGATACTTTCAAATTCTCCTGTACCTTTTCTCCAGTAGCCTTCTCGTACTTCTCGATGTGTTCCTCATATTCGAGGATATTCTCAGCAATTCCTTTGTTGTGAGCGAATTTGTAGTTGAGAATGTTGTGAAACAACTCCAACGATCTCGCACGATTCGTTGGTTGATATTCCTTGAGTAGCATACGGTAAGCTTCCATACCGTTCTCCTCAGCTACATGCTTTACAACTCGGTACGGCCTTCCTTTAGTGTATGAACAAAGAACACTGTACAGGCGTCTGCTTGTTTCCTTTGCTTCTGCAGACATCTCAGCCATCTTCACTTGCTTATCATCTTTTAAGTTCCTTTCGGCGATGTCCATGATCTTCACCATGTTGGAATCCACTGCTCCAAGCCAGATCCGCATCCTGTTCCTGAACTCTGTCCATCCACTCTTCTCTTCTTGCCATGTTCCTGGGGAAAATGCTTCGGGGCTTTTAATCAGCTTGTGCAACTCCACTTCTCCAGGCTTTCTTTGTTCCTTTACTGCTTTCTCCAGAGATGCTCCTATCTCCTCAAGTGTCGTTGCTGCGTTCGTGTGGGCGTCTGCCAACGCTGTTTGCGCTGTCTTCTGCTGTTCCTGAACTGCTGTCAGGGTTTCCTGGAATGCTTGTGTAAGTCCTGCTTCTCTTTGACTTCCTGAAGCTGCTGAGTTCCTGATCTCCTCTGCTAGTGTTTGTATTCCTTGTAAGGTCTGTGCATTGATCTCGGCAAGTGCCTTCAATGCATCCTCCATTCCTTTTGCTGTTTCAAGGTTGCTGTACACTAGTGCTGCTAAAAGTAGCGACTTGCACTGCTTCCTGCACACTGCTTGTGCTCTCCTTTCTCCTCTTGTCTTCCTTTGGTGCTTTGAGCGGTTGCTTGCTCTTGCGAAAAACACACTAGAATAGTACGACAGGGTGATCCAAGTAATCAGTCCCATTGGGGTTCCTAAGAACACTGCTATGCGAATTCCTTGAAATACAACTCTGTTGGAAATGACTTCCTGAACTATCACATGCACGACGTCGTGAAACTTCTTTCCTACAGTTGCTAGCTTTTCTACGAAACTGTGAACATGTTCCTGTACAAATTTCCTCAGTACTTCTCGCTGTTGTTTTACTAGGTACCTAGGGGCGTAGCCTGACTCAAGGCTCTCACTCTCCTGGTTCTCGGTGTTCTGGTTGCCGTTCCTGTTCTCTTCCGTGTAGTACTCGCCGGTCACGCTAACGACGCTGTAGAGCTCGTTCATCACTTGGTTCATGCACAACAAAGCGTACGGTACCATGACTTTTCCTATCTCCACATAGTCCTTAATCGTGTACGCGTTTGTGTTCCTGATCGTGTTCACGTTGGTGCCGTCGGGGTTCACGCTGCACTCGTTGTAGCCTTGCTGGTAGTACTCGCCGTACACGTCATAGTTCCTGTAGCGGTTCCGGTGCGTATTGGGCTTCCTTCTGCTCGACCACACTGCCATGAGCTCGCTCTCGTCGCTCTCCACGTAAGTGAGTTCCTTTCTCCCACGGCTCGCATCCTTGGAGGGTAAGGCGTCTCCAAGGGCAAGTTCTTCCTTGGTCTCCACGTTGTTGCCAAGGGCCTGCCACGGTCTCACCGCCATACTTCTTGCTCCTGGGACCAAGATCATCCCGCACAAAGTTGCGAGGCTTCCCAGTGCGAAACCAACCAGCAGCACCATACATGCTGCCAAACCGTAGCACTTCATGTTCCTTTTCTCTCTCTCTTCCACCAACACTCGGTCGGGGTAGCAATCGGCGCAAGCGTCAAAGTCTCGCGCGTTTCCTGCTGTCACGTTGTGGTTGCGAAGGTGTCCACAACCTCTGCGGTGGTACTTTGTTCCTGAACGGACTGCGATCCTGAGCGTGGGCATGTTGAGCACTGTCTCCGTCTTCTTGGTGATCTGCTCATTTGCGCGCATCTGCTTCCATCCGGCAACGAGGCAAACTGCCATGGCGCCGAGCATCATGGTTCCTATGGCTACGAGTAGCATCATCGCTGCCAAGGAGGTTCCTGGAGGCAGCTCCGCTACCATGTTAAAGAACGGGCTTCACTAAGGGTTCCTACCCACAAAGACTGTCGGACACTTTTGTTCCTGGGCACGGTGTGTCCTGGGGTCTCGAGCCTGCACGTCGCGTGTGCGTGACGGCTGTTCCTGTACATTAACTGTACTGCACTAGCTGTGTTACTGTTCCTGGCAGAATGTTTAACAAAGCTGCATATGGATACCTTGTACAGGCCACTTGTTGCTGACCCCACGATCCGTCACCGCTGGTGTTGACTTGTTATCAGTCCCGGCACACACCTGGAGTCTGAGCCTGTCACGCCCCCCCTTCGGCGTTGTGTGGCCGAACGCCACAAGACCGGCGTATGAAGCAAGGAGTTCAGCTGCAGTTGATGCCCATTCGGTCGAAAGGTCCTCCTTGAAGAGAGCAGGGAGATCCCGTTGTCGTATCTCCAAAGTGAACCAAGGCGCGTTGTGGGTGTCGGTCCCCTGATCGAGGGACCAGCCACCGAGAACCACTCGTCCCCGTTCGCATTTTGCGTCGGTTCTAAAGGCTTGCCGATCGCTTGCAGGCCAACTCATATGGACGGAGTCAAGTCTTGCCCTGCTCTCAAACTGGAAACGAAAGAAGCGAAGGACCAGCACCACGAAGTCAGGGAGTTGCGCAACGGTGCTGCGATTGACCACAGCCTGCCAAGCATACAATGGAGCCAAGAAGGGCTTCATCCAGGTAAGCATCCGAAGGACGAAGTTAAGTCGTCCCAAGAATTCCACCAAGGACCTTCCAACAACCACCCAATTCGACGACTCAGCTTTGGTGATCCATTCCACGATCCATCCGGCGCGCTTCTTTGAGATTCCAGCAGTCCATGAGAAGTAATTGATGTGGTAACCGATGAAGTCCACTTCCACCCCACCACGAAACTTGTGGTATGCGAAGGGAGTCCCCATGACCTCCAGTGCCAAGAAGAGTGCCCAGAGCGTTGTGAATTTCTCGGCTCCGAAAACAATCACCTGGAGGTCATCAACGTATATAAGCATGTAGAACTTATCAAGGTGCAGTATCCGGAAAGTCCAACGGCCAACTGTGGCAAACAATCTCGCCCAATGATACGCCGCTGAGCTGATCCCGAAAGTACCAACTCGGTTGAGCCAGAGGACTCGTGATGCGCTGGAAGCTTTACAGGCCATGCGAGGCCAGTCAGCCTCGCGCACCTTTGCATTTCTGTGTGCTTGTTTTATGTCTGCGCACAAGGCGAAGGGGGCCTCCTTGCTTTCAAGAACCCGTGCAGCCACTTCTTGAAGATCTTCGGGGCCTGGGACCTGAAGCTTGTCAAGAATCCTGATACGATTATTCAAGTTGATGCCGTGAGTCCCATCGTGTAACGGTCTCACATCGCCGTTGGCCTTGGTCACCGCTCCCATTGCTGCAATGAGCACGGCGTCGGCTCCGTATTTTGCCTTCGCCTCTGCCTCGGTCGTGCAAGTCATCAAGCCGGCTGCTTCGTTCTCCCGAAATTTCGCCTCAAGCTGTTCGGCGTTCAACTCCGCTGAACGGTAATTGACCATAGAGGGATCGAAGTCTGATTGGTCCAGTTTCCTGAAGGTCGTGCGCCTTGGGAAGACTTGAGGCGTTCTTGGCAACGGCTTGTCCCAGCCCAGGGGCACGCCTTCAGCAAAGGACTCGCTACCATGATCCAAGATTTCGAAGTCAGGGTCCCCAAGCGTCTCCAGTGATTGCGACAGCATGTGCAAGTAGAATGGTTGGCCAGGGGGCTTGCACTTGGCTTGCTCTGGATCCGGCAAAGCTTCCGCGATTCTCTCCCGTGTCTTTTCAAGTGCGTGGTCCTCAAAGGGGGATCGCTGCATGCGACCGGTCGCCAACAAGTAAGCTGCTTTCCTCGGGTCTGGGATGGTCGACCTCACCGTGTCCAACAAGATCCCGCGTACCTGTTCGGCATGTTCCCATTCCGACGAGCTAGCTTTTGCATCTCGTGAGTTAGGCCGCCACCGGCCTGGGGAGCACAAGCCAAAGCCATCCACGAGCTCTCTCCATTCACGGGTGTGTCGACACCGAATGGGCGGCCCCCTGCATCGGCTTGTGGCTGGGTCGAAGTCCTCTGTCGCATCTACACTGTCCTGGCTCAAAGTACCTCTGTCAGCACTGGCGACATCAGCATGTTCCGTAGTGGGTTCTACTTCTGGGGCTCGCGGAGTGGTCCCCTCCACGAGGGTGCTAACAGGAGCCTTCCGGCTGGACCCTCCGGCAGGGGTGCTAGAGGGATGAGGGCCCCCAGACACGGCAAGGTCAAGGGGGGTGTTAAGGTGCGGGTTGGTGTCTTCGGTGCCTGGCCCCCGCTTTAGTGACGCCAAAGACGGCAGCACGAAACCAAGGGATTCAAGTAATGATTGCTGCTCCGGCTGGAGCTCCTGCGTGCGCTGCACAGCAAAGCCCACAAGCAAGATCCGCTCTCCTTGCCAAGGTTCTGTTTGATGAAATCGTTCGTGGGCCAACAAGGTTTGTGGCTGCTGGGCAACTTGTAGGAGGCGGCCGCGGGATTCCGCGCACATGGCGGTAGACGTCTCCTGTCGAGCACTCCATCCATACCTCGCCATGTTGAAATTGTGAAAGTGCCAGCAACAAGTTGGGATGCGGTGCATTGCGGCTGTCCTTGTGCATCTCAGCAGCAACGTTATGAAAAACCGCTAGTGAAGTGAAGACCTGTCCCGGAAAGTGCGAGCGAATCAAGGAGGTCAGGCACTGTATTGCTTTGGGGAAGTTGTGGCAGCTTTGGCGGAGCCCAAGAAAGCCGCCCTTGCAGAAGGCTCCAGCGAAGAATGCTTGACCTGTCGGCACTTTGTCTGCAGAAGTCGCAGGATGCGGCGCTTCACACGGCAACAGACGGAAAAGTGCTTCACCATCGGGTGGTGTCAAAGGTCTGCCCTCATCCAACAAGAAGCCCGCAAAACCCTCAGCACCCTGAAACTTCTGTCCAGTTGTTTGTGCAGAAAACACATGTTCGGCAGCCAAACCTGTGATGTGCTCGAGAAAAGCAAGGGGACATGCAAGCTTGGTGGCCCAAGCTGCCGCCGTACGACCTACCGCTTTCTCGTGGACATGACCACATCGCTGCAAAGGTCCGACGTATCTGCCTTCAAAGTCGAACTGGGGCCACGGCATTGACGGGGCACCAGCCTGCAAGTTAGTAATGACTCTAGTGGGATGAGCTGCATGTGCACCGTACGCACACATGTGTTGTACCCATGTTCGGGCCGTTGAATCCTGAGCTAACAGCTCGTGCATCTCCGGCCATTGCCAAATGCTAGCCGGGTCCTGCTGGTTCTTAAGTCTGCCAAGGTCCTCCGGGTGTAGAAGCATCCAGCCCGTATGGACGTTGGCGAAAACACGAATCAATTTCAAACACTGTCTGATGAAGCAATCTTCACGCTCAACTGCTACCACATGTTGCTTAGCAAGCCAAGGGAAGCCGTGGGGAAAATTACGAGCCCGAAGGGGTTTCGGCCCGTTGTGCAAGCCGTCTTGACGGTAGCGCGCCCTGCTGTAAGTGCTGCAAGGAGGAAACATTAAACACAAATCCCAAGTTCCAAGCTGAGCTTGCTTCGCAATGGATTCCCAGACCTCGGGCTTATTTCCATCCAGTCGTTCACGATCCTCGATGAAGTCAACCTTGAGTTCACAACCCGAGCGATCAGCCAAATTCTTCAAACACTCATGCACTGCTGTTTCAAGATCACGCTCCACTGCAACCACCAGTGCCCGGAGTCAGTTCTTGGGTTCATCTGTGCGCTTGCCATCGTGGTGCAACTGCCAATCCTTCCAAGTTGGGTGCCAACCAAAGCATCCCTTCACCATGCAACAATGAACCATGCCGCAGTTACCGTCGCAGCCTGGTCCTGAATAATCAAAGCAGATGAATCTCCCGTCAGGCGTCCGTGAAGTCGTCACACTCTGCTTCTTTCCTTTCCCTTCCTTGCCATCCTTCCCATCCTTGCCTTTGTGACCATCCATCCCCTTCTTCCCTTTCTTCCCTTTCTCGGACTCTTTGCCACCCCAGTTGCCTTTCCAGGGACTGCGTGTCCACTTGTTGTCAGTCCAGGGTTCCCAACTGTCATTGTGCCGCTTTCCCCGACTCTGGAGAGCAATCGGTGAAGTGAAGTACTGTTCCTTGAGCTGCGCATCCTCGGTCACTTCCCGCAACGTGTCGCGCAAAGGTCGCGACTCCCGATACGCACGCTTGACAGCTTCCTTACGAAGCTCGTACTCGTAAGTCAGGATCACGACCCAAGGTGGCCGCAACGGAGCTTGATCCATCTTGCCTCCCTTTCCTCCAGTCGGAACCTGCATGAGATACACTTTCTCACCAAGCAAGTAATTCGCATATGTCAGCCAAACATCTGGTGTCATGTTCTGGAAGAAAACCTTGTTCTTAAATTTCGAAGCAAGCATGGTCCAAGCGTTCCCCTCGACTCTCAACACAGTCCGCAGCTCTTCGGTATGTTGCGGCATTACACCTTTGCTGCGCTGTTTCACAATCCTGACATGACCCCCAGTGTCGACAGCAGTCTGGATGCCCATAGTCCGTACCCGCTTCTTTGAAGTAACTTCAGACAATGCGCTCGCTGAAATCTCCCCATATTCGATCTCCTCCAGCTTCGTAGAAATGTAATCATCCGAAGGTTCAAAGGCTTCCTCGATGGATCCATGTGCCGCCTCGAACGCGACCCTCATTGCTTGCTTCTCCGTCTGCGTGACTGGCCTATTTACGCCCAACATCCTTGCTTCAGCCCTCAACTCGGACTCCTTGCTGGCATACTCCTTCGAAGTCTCCCAAGCTGAAACCACCGACGCGACAGCAGCCCTTGTTGCCTGGCTGGTGGCTTCTAACGCGTGGTCGTCCTTCAATGCAGACCGCACGTCGGCCCGGGAATCCGCATATGTAGAGAACCTTTTCACAGATTGAAAGTTCTGTCCCAGCTTGTACTGTAGCCCCAGAGGAGCACCACATTCTTGAAAGATGTGAACCAAGTCAGAGCTAACCCTCTTGTCAAGATAATCCAGGGCACCGTCCTCTGTCACCCCCGCAGGGAGGTCAGTAGCCATGGCCGCCTGATCCGCACAGCCTCTCGTATGGGATGATCCTTACAGCGCAAATCGAAAACAGCCTAACAAGAGTAAGCTCAAGTGCAGTCAGCCAACATGAAAAACGTGTCCCATGTTCCATCGACAAAGGACCTACTCCACTCTGTGAGTCCATTCCACCGGACATCAAGACACAAACATGTGATGCACTCCACCGGCATCGTTTACATCTCTGAATCACTGCTTACTGCATCTCTCCACCGGATGCGTTCTCAGCTTCCCTAACCATAGCTCTGACTGCACTCCACCGGCAGCAAAAGAGCAATGCATTCAACAAGACGAACTCCTTTTCCTTTCAAGGAGCAGCATGATCACTCCTGAAACCCTGGGTGCCCTACTTGTGGCTCTTCGGCCTCTTCTGGCTCCCCAGGCTTGCTATCCTCGGACCCGCTTGTTGATGAGTCCTCTACATTATCGATCTTCGGCCTGCAAAGTTTACAAATGGCATCAGCCACTCCCTCGGTCAACTTGAAAATGGGGAGGGTCTCCAAACAACTCTCTCGCCGCACTGCACAAGACTTTGAAAGATGCAATCTGCGGAAGCCCCGCCTCGAGACCGTAACAAAGTACGGTGCGTCATCTGGTTCGTCTTCCCTCTCGAATGGTTCATAAGGGCCCGGCAGTTCAGCATCTAAGTCGCCTGATGCAGCCTGCAGCCTGTCCGGTGAAATGGTGATGCCAGGATAAGCGCCTCCTAACTTCCAGGTCCCGCTGACCTCGTCCCATTGCAAGACAGAACATGCTCGTACGATTCCTGCCCCATCAAGATGCAACGCCTCGGCATATGCTTTGATAGCCCAAAACAGCTCCTCTTCGATGTATCCCCCGGACTCGTGTCCCAAGAGCAAACACTTGCAAACGAAGTTCTGAACCCCATGCACCACCTGACGGGAAGTCAGCACGTAGTCCTGGGACCCATGCTGAGCGTATGCCCAACGGCCTAAGTAGTCGCGCCGATCCTTTCCAATGCCAAGTGCAGCAGCGATGCTTGTCACTATATGTCGGGCGCTATGCCCTGTCCAATAGTTTGCCATCTGCCCTGGCAACAGCAGCTCACGCGACACTTTCCACACCCCTTGCTGCCGTACAGGTGTGGGCAGATGTTGCAACAACCGCCGGATCTGCAAAGCTAAACCCTCAGCATCCATGTACTCTCTTGAAGGAGTTTCCCAATCGCCGCTGAATGCAGGACACAAGAAGTCGCGTGCCCAACTCAAGGACTCGGCACTCAGCAACTTGAAGCCCTCACCAATCCAGTCGAAACCACTAAGGCAAATCACCCTCGAGACAAAGGCATGAAGCTCTCCGACCTTGCGTCCGGGCCCACTCGTCTTCGTCTTCTGAAGGGTGAATCTCAATCCTAGCTGGCTCAGTTTCACACTTGCTGGATCTACATTCTGAGCATCATCACAACGGAGGCTTGCCCAGATCATGAGCAACAAGATGAATGCAGTGAACCGAATGCCCAATTCATACACTGGTCTGCACACCACCATTTCACAAGAAAGCAGCACTGCAACAGGCAGGAGCGGTGCTGGCTTCGACGGCTTACCCCCTGCCTCGAGCTCCATGTTCCATGAACGGATGCTTTCTGTCAGCAAGGAGTCGTCGCTGAGACGGTCTTCCTGGGGTACCATTCCCACGCTCTCCAGCAGTGAAAGACTTGCTAAGATGCCCTTTGGAACGGACTTGCCCATGTGGACCACTCCATGTCGTTCCTCAAGGTATCGCAGCAATGACTCCGTTCCAGTGGGCCAAGGCCGCCCAAAAGAAGTCTGAAGCCACTCTCTCACCGGCCGCCACGCTCTAGCCCGATTCCGCAGTGTCTTGCCTCGCCGATTTCCGAAGATCCGCAGCCAATGTTGCTTGCCATCACCAAGAGCTTCCATGCGTGCCGCACACGGCAAGCCGGCCTCCTTGATGTACACCACCAGCTCCATTGCCCACCGTTCTCTGAGCTTCGCCTCCAGATCTTCTCGGCTCCCGCAAGCTCTGCTTGACCGCACTGCCCGTTGCAACTGCGACAAAGCGATAGCAGGAGTTCCGGCAACCTCTGTCTCAAAGATTGTGTGCATGTCCCTCGGTGCCCTGGGCACCTTCACCGGCATCTCACGAAGTTGCAGCTCTGAAGTCAGCAGACGGGGGCTCCCTCCTCTGCCTCTTGCTTCTCCACTTCCAAAGCTCTTCAGCAACCCTCGCCACTTCAGATGCCGGCCGTTTGTCTCCAAGAATCTCAGCTACGAATTGTTCAGCCTCTGCTTCATCATCAAAGGCGCCATCCAGATGTGCTAAGCTTGTGTATTGCTCAGCAACTGTCGCAGCAAGCTCCTCATCAACAGTAGACAGCCCGTGCCAGTTAACACTTCTCTGGGACCCGCTGCTCATCAGCTCCCGGTGTCCATGGCCGAGCCAAAGGTCTACTCCCCCCGTCTCACAAAATTGACCTCGCACCAAATTGGCCACGGCATGGCCAATCATTCAACTTGCTTCAAGAGTCAAGCAGTGTGTACTTGCCGGTTCGTCCAAATGCACAAGCAATCACAAGAGGAAATCAAAGGCCATTTTCAAAGAATTCCAACAAGGATCATTTTCACTTTTCCCCCGGCCCACCCCCCCTGGCTCAAACTCCGAGACAATCCTTTTGGGGAAACCCAAACGGTGAAGTTGTCGAAGTGTCTCAAAGTCTGGAAGCCGAACACTGGCTCGTGTGAGACCGGCGGATTGGAGCGAACATCGTCGATCGATGTCCTGCCCTTGTCCACGACCTGTGTGTCGAGCCACTGTACTCGAAATCTTTCGAGGCAGGACTGTCGTGGTGGCTGCGGCTGAACCGCGACTGGCACACTCGTGTATGGGCTCCTCAGCGAGGTCGTAATAGTCGAAGAGGATGCCGCCCCAGACTGCGTCGCTGCCGGTTGCAAGACTTGCCTCGGGTCCGTGACAAATCCACCGCTGGGTGAACCGAGAACCTCGGCGGCACAACAACGCCAGATCCTGTCGAGTTGCCGGCATCGGGGTAGGGCCGTTTAGGCATAGCCTTCGTCTTTGCCCCCACGATGGTCGTGGTGGTCGTCGTGCCAAACGACGGATTAATCCACTCGGAGTCGCTCGGGGTTCACCGCCGTCGCTGTGGCCGGGTTGTTCGGCTGTGTCACCGGAGTACTAGTAGTCGCCGTAGTCGGAGGTGTTGGCGGCTCCGTAGTATCATCGTCATCATGCCAGGGGTCCGGGGACAAAGGTCGAGTCTGTTGTGTCGTGGTAGTCGGCGGGGCAGTCGGAGTCGGAGCCGGGGTTGAGGCAACAATCTCGTCCGGCACTTCGACGATTATCGGGGTGGTGTCGAGCCAACGTTTGGCCGGCGATTGTGATCTCCGAGGGAATCTCGCCGGTGACAACGGTCGTTGCGAACCCCTAGCTGCTCCATCGCCGTGGCGGAAGGCAGTTCGGGAGCCGCGACCGAAGCTGGGGGCGTCGGAGTCTGTGTCCGTGCCCAACTGAAAGAATGGCAGGCGTGGTGTCGAAGTCGTCGGTGCTGTGGAAGGGGCAACCGAGGGAGCCGCAGTAGAAGGGGCCGCCGACGGTGCCGCCGTCGGAGGGAATCGAGGTCCCGAAGTGGGGAAGATATTCCCTCGTTGTGGAGTCGATGGTTGTCCCCAGGTTGCCGGGGGTCTGGAATCTTCACGGGCTCGTCGAGGAGAGCGTCCACGGTGGTTTCCTTCGGCGATTTCTTGTCGGAGTCTGGCCGCGGCATCCGACTTGTCCCATGCTTCGAAGTCATAGTACTTGGAGAAGTTGGTGCCGAAGTTGAATTTGCGCATCTCGGTGTGGCGGAAAGTGGCCATCGTGTCCATGATCCACTCGCGCGCCTGTTCTCGGGTCACCTGCTCGATGAATGCACCTCGTGATGAGTAGTGAAATGGAGGTTCGTCTCGGCAATTACTCGGCGCATAGCTGCATCGAAGGTGTGACCGTGTTGGTTCCAACAGGTATTGTAGTACTCGCAGCATCCCTGGAACCATTTGTGGCAAATTAGATTAGGCACCACCCAGACTTTGTTGAGGAAATCGGGGTGAAGGTGCACACAGTTGCGCATGTTGCAGTTCTTAAGTTCGAGGATTCGGGGGCAGATTTGTCGTCGTATCTCGGAGACGGGGACTCGGGCTTCGTCGCGAACCTTCTCCGGGAACTCGTGTAGCATGGTACTCGGCACCGGTGCAGTGAAATTCGAAGTCGATCCCTCGCAGAGAAAGTCGAACCAAGAATCGGCGCGAGATTGTGCCATGGCTGCGAAGTTGCTAATCCAAATCGATGGAGGTCGAGTTGGTGGGCTTGAGGCGCCCTTCGAAGTTTCGTTTTCGAGCTGTAGATGCAGCGGGTTCGGGATTATGAAGTTCCATGCCGAAATCGTCACGAAAAATGTCTGCCAAATGCTGATTATGCAGATCGGTCTCATGTACAAGAAGAGCAGCATCGGTGTCCGCTGGAAGGGGTACATGATCGGAATCGGGGTGTAGGGAAGACTCGACGATCTCGAACGGTACCGTCAGCGGCTCCGCGGAGTCGTCGCGATTGGTGATGTGCAGGTACAGAAAGGCCTCGAGATTGGGCGGCTTCAACAAGGTCGCCGCCAGGTTGACAATGTCATTCGCAGTGCGACACTGAGAAATCTGGTCGATGGCCTTTCGAATTTGTCGGGATTGTCGTTTGTTCCAAGCTCCCCAAGTCACGTCCTCGGGTTTCTCGATCTGGAAGTCTTCGAGAACTTGCTCGCGGCTGAATTCTTCGAGCGATTCCTTCAAACTGTCGACAACCGACAGAGAAGCCGTAGTGCTCGAAGTACTGGCCGCCAGCTGCGGTCGTAATAGAACTCGAAGTACTGGCCGCCAAGAGCGGCTATGACCGAGGAGTTATCCTAGGGGACTGAAACAAAATTTCGCTCAAGCTGTAACAGCTTTCGCCAAAATGGCCACGGAGTATGCAATCGATCGAATTGAATCGGTGAGTCAATCCCCTGACCGATTCGGTGTTTAGGTGAGATAATGAGTTGTCACTTCGCACAAACAAGTGTGTGCTACACGACATGGCAGAAAGGTCATGCTTTTTCCGTCAATCATCACCGCAACCATCAACAGTGGTAGTTTCAGCAATAACTTTTGCTATGATGGCAACGATTGCTGATAATCTAATCAAGTAAGAAACATTGAAAATCATGCGACTATAATCGTCACAATAAAGGTTGCAAGGCCCATAGCACCCCAATCCATTGCGGCCAGCCACGCCAAAGTTCTCCGAAGCAACCAGGCTGCTCACCCGCGTCCAGTCTCGGCAGGGCCGACTTGGGCGGTAGGCTTGAAGGCACTAATAACAACAGCAGTGCTACCTCCAGGTCTTTACGGGTATGGCATGGCGCAAGTCCCCAGTTTCGCAGGGCTCTGTGCAGCTTTGCATGCAGGCAGCTTAGGCCCAGGCAGCATAAGCAAAGCATGGCAGATCTCCGCATGACTCCAGGCCCCAGTCAGGACATCGAGTTGAGGCACAGTCGCACGGCACCGACGTTTCCAAACCACTCCAAACCCCGCCTCCCATGCAAAACCGAGGGGAGGGTGAGAGTTGAGGATCCCACCGCTCTTGACTACACCAAGCGACGTGTCTCGTGGTTCTTTGACAGCATTCTTGCTCAATGAACCCACAGCTAGACCGCTTCCCTGCCAAGCGTCAGAACGCAGTCCGGCACGATCGAAAAGTGCTTGAAGAGCTGCGCAATGCCAATTCCACCGGACTCCACAGCTTCCACAGCTTCTTCGGTCCGAAGAACCACTTGCGAAGTCGCAATGCAAAACACCTTTCCGAAGCTGCACTGGCATGGTACGAACCCGCACGGAGGCTGCTGCACACAAAAGACACATTGGGTTTGTGATATACTGCGTGTATCAAGATCCTAGCCTCCAGGACGTTACTAGGCATGGTTCGCGCAAAACCGGCGCAGTTGTCTATAGCTCTTTGCCGATGAAAAGGATCCCAAGGACTTGCTCCTCACTCCCCAGCCACAACTCTTGGGCTGCTAGGGTGGGGAAGTGGCCCCAATGCCTCTGCTAGGCGAGAAGTAGCATCCCACCTTGTTTTATCTCAGTTACCGTTGGCTGCAGGTTTTTAGATTGGCAATTTGGAGACCGACTCTGTTCAAAGCTGTGTGTGTGTGTGAAGGCTGACCTTTAAGGGTACTGCCTCAAGGACAGTGCCAACAAGACTGTGCAGAGAAGCCAGCTGGAATCCCTGTGACCGAAGATGATTGAGGTAAGCTTGGCCACCTTGCCCGCGCAGCTGATCTCCACTTGCCTGTCATACCTTAGAGTTCGCATGTCTGTTGAACCACCGGTGCACGACGGTGCCCGGTTAAGGGTGGCAGAGGCACCTCTTCGCACAATCCGCAGCAGACGGCTCCGTGATGATGTGATTGTATACCACCTGGCGCAACAAAAAGTGGTGGCTCAGAAGTCAAGAACACCACCGACACAGCCTTGACGTCAATCGCCTTAGCTGCGCAGGCATGCTTTGGCCTGTGAGCTCCGGTTCGTCATGTTGGAGCAAAGGTTTTCCTGGTCGGGCGGCATCCTGGTACCAGGCCGACATTGTCTGCTGCATAGCTCCGTTGGCCGTCAGCACGATTCCCAGGTATGGATGTCCTTGCATCCACGCCGTTTCCTGAAGCTAGTGGGAAGGCCGATGCTCGCAGTTTCTTGCAGCCAGCCTGGAGTTTCTCATGCAACGTGGGCGGCACTGGCCTTAGACGGACTGTGATGATTCCGGCCAGATGCTTGCGCAAGTCTTACTCGACTTTCCGAGCCGCATTTCGTGGACTTTCTGCAGGAAGAGTTCGCCAAAGTTTGCCTTGGCCATGTCGTCCTATCGGTAAAGCCTGTCAGCTCGCCCAGGCACTCCCTCAGAGATCGCATGCACTAGCTGTTGCAAGCGCCTCCTTCACAACCAGAGATCCGCACCACGAAACGGCAGCAGGAGCCGTGCTGGCCGCGGCATATCTCTAGACTTCACAAAAATCGCAGACTGCTCGACATGACTACTGGATGCTGGTCACCCTGCCCGCTTTTCGTTGCGCAATTGCTAGCAACCTGTGGGAGAGTCACTGTGGTCGCCTTGGGCGACTCAAAAATCTAATCGCAGGCAGCAGGAGCGACAACTTGACAGCGACCATGATGCTGATGACGATGATGATGGCAGCTCGCTTCTGACCAGCCCCTATTTACCCTTTTTGACGGTGCAGGTCAGGGGTGTCTTGGGCTACTCAAGCTTCCCATGCAGGCACCTAGCTGAAACGCACCAGGCACGTAGCCCTCTTTATTTGGGATTTGGGTTCCTAAATCGGTCTTACGATGCTGTGCAGCGAGGAACGGACTTCTCATGCCTTGCTATCAACGTTGTTCCCTCACTGGCCACAGGGCAACCTGCTGAGAGCGCATGCATCACCCGTGTCCAAGCGAGAAGTGACCCTTCACGTTCGTGTCCGCCGGAGGCATGTGCTGATGACATATCAAGTCACATATCGAAGCTTGAGACATCCATGTCACGGCGAGCACATCACTTCAAATCTTAAGCTGCTCCCTCATGAGCCTCGGCAAGCCCGTTTTACTGCCGACTACAAATGTCGATTTGTATGCGTGTCTCACATCGATGGAGCCGGCATGAGCCGGCTGTTGCGGCCAAAAACTTGCGGTGTACTCTGACACTGAAATGCACAAGCCCGGTCCACTCAGGGACATGTGCAAATGGCGGAATGAAGGGCATTGCGCCTGTTGAGTCTGTGCAACTTACAGAGGCTGACGGTTTGTCAAGCCTTGTCGTGGGGAAATATGTGTCGCGACGTGCGTCAACTATGCATGGGGAAAACAGGAATGAAGCGCCAGTCGCTGAATTCAGCAATGCCCTCATGGCAGCACGGAAGGAAAACTGGCCGCGACATGTGGTTTGCAAATTTACATGAACGTGCAAGTGATTAGCAGATTGTGCATGAAGGCTTCCCATTCACCCAATGATCGGATTTGGACCAGATCTGCGGGATCCTCAGCTACCACCCACGCGGGGTAATTGTTCGTGGGATGCAGGTTACTGGACACGGCGGGCGGAGGCCCGGAGGCAGGACGTGGGAAGCGGATGCATGTCCTGGCGAACAGACGGTACTATGCTTCGCAGAAAACCCTAAGAACCCCAGACTCACCAAACTTAACAGAACATGAGCGGGACACGAAAGTTTGAAACACTGCAGACACTATGTCTCCAAAGGCCCAAGGCTCGTCGAGGGCTGCATGGGCTTTGCAATCTCAGGTAAAATCAGTGCTGCATTGCTGTACTCCTCAATGATCTCGCACGTCAGTCCTCCGGGCGCAGAATGGCAGCTTGTGCTGCGCTGTGCGCTGTTCCCTGTCTCGTCTCGTCCTGGCGACATCAGCGTGTAAGCACGGCCAAAGCCGTCTTCAGTGAACTTCACCTGCCGATGCCACGCGACGAGAAACACTGAGCCATAAATGATCTCAAGATCGCATCCGTGCCTCGCGCAAGGAGAGCTTGGGCGGGACGGCCAGACGGTCGAAAAGGGCACCCACTTCACCTTGGCCTGGGATTTCCAGGTCTGGACCCCCCTGCTGCGCTTGCATTGCCTTGGATCAACTCCTTGCGGTTGGGAAGCTTTCGGCGACAAGCTCCTGCACCCAACACTCCCCAATGAGATTATCTAAGACACCTGCCAAGCTTACCAGCACGTGTTACAAGTAGCCAAGGCCGGATTTCGCATGTTCTGGCATGGGCAGCAGCTGCAAGAAACAAACTTTCGCATTCTTTACTGAAGCCGGGCTGAAGCCCTGCCAGAGGTCCTTGGCCTCGGCAGACTCTAGGTCGAAGCAAGCCCGAACTCGGCAGAACTCGATGCCTCTCCGCAGCTTGCATGCCCAGCTGCAGCCACTTCGATATGCGGAAACAGAAGGACACGTGCCACGTGCCCCTGTATGTTGCTTTGCCGGCGCATGCGCGCAGAACACCGACATGCTCTCACGGCATTTCTGTCTACCAACACAGGATGATCGGATGATAGAAACGGGAATGCAACCGACAGCAAAACGCAGAAAGAGGCCGGCACCGATTTGGGAAGGCGCAGGGAAGGACGCGGGAAATCCTAAGCCCTAAGTATCCCTAAGCCCTCGCTTGGGATAACCACACGAGAGAACTCCCTGCCTCCACAGGTCAGCATCGTGTGGCAATCGTACTTGTTGGAGCCTGGGTCGTGATGCGCCAGCTTGTGACAGCCTGCTCATGGCATCCAGGCTGCACGTGCCTCGAGGTGAGCAGCTGATGAGCTCAGTGGAGACGGAAACCTGCTCACACAGCGTGCGACGACATGTCACGGACGTGTGTGGATGAGACATGTGCGGAGCGCAAGGGGCCATCACGTCATACCACGTCCAGCAAGTCGGTACGGTGACTGGCCTTGTGGTAGGACGTCAGAATGCGGGTCACTGAGCCGGCCTCGCCGGAGCACTGAGCTGCTCTGATGCCAAAAACGGCGGCCAGCCAACTGCGGAAAAGACTCTGCCATGAGTAGCACCCTTTGCAAAGGACTCGCAATCTGCCCGATCCTAAGCCGCAGCTCGTTGCGAGGTGCTTAAAACAGGAGAGTCTCCTCTACATGTTTCCACGGGACTGATCATCAACCACATTGTGACAACGCGTTCCACTCCTCAGCAGGAGAGGTCATCACGCAGGCGGCAAGTCTCAGATTCAAAAAGCACAGACACGGCAGCCGAGCTGACAAAGGCGCAACTGCGGAGTTGTTGAAACCGAGGACGTGAAGGATGCCGTGGTGGAAACCGTGGAGACTGAGCTGTTGCTGGATTCCTTCGAAACGCCTGCCCAGACATGCCCAGACTTGGCCCGCAAGTTTTGCGCATAAACTTTGACAACACGCAAGCCTTGCAAGCAGAGCGACTGCGCGGTAGGAGTAGATTAAAAACTGTCTCAACTCCTTACACCTCCGTGGTCCACAGATGAGCTTATCTTGGGAGACAATGCTAGGACCTGCCCTGCTGTCCCAGTGCTTCTGTTGGGCGCTGCAACGAGCCGAGAAAATGAGCTAGTATCTAGTCCAAAGGCGAACTGCTGATGCTTCCGACAAGTACTACCACTCGGGAGATGTCGAGTCGCCTGCATGGCTGCTGATTTCGCCTAGTAAGAGATGCCGTCAAGCGGACAAGCGGTTTTTGGGCTTACCGTATCGACAAAATGGCATAACTGCTTGTCTGAGGACGGAAGTGTTGAAACAGTTGCAGTTCTGCTGTTGGAGTTAAGAACGGATAGCACCGGCTAGGAAAGTCCTGCCAAGGGCACAACCTTGACCTTTTCGACAAACCTGTTTGGTGGGAGCGCGCTGGACATTCAAAAGCATCGTTTCGGCCCAATCCCTCGGGCAGTTTCGTCTCCGTACCGACAGCGTGGGATCCCCGCGGGGAGACTAGCTAATACTGATATGGCTTGCCGAGGATCATCCAAGACCAAACCGAAGAACGGGACCGATAGGTGACCAGTGAAAATCAGAAGAGCAAGAGCCATGTAACCCAGCAACTCTAGAGCTGTCGTGCTTCCCAAGAAGGAACGGGTGATGCGCCATCTTGCCCCGGTGACTCGTTGCGCAAACTTCACATCGAACATCGCTACAGCTTCCGGCCGTGTTTCTCCGTTGGGAGGTTTCAGGTTTCCCAGCTGAAACCTATAACAATGTTTAGGTGTCCGAACCAAACCATCTTCTTGGGTTGAACCAAACATGTTGGGATGTTGGAGTGTAACAGCAACATCTCCTTCGGTGGCTCTTGCGTTTCTAGGCGGCCAGCAGATCGGTCGAAAAGGCTGCTTCTCACCCAACACCCTGTTTAGGGCTCAGGATTTCCCACCTCAACGTTCGTTTTAAGGATTCAGGGCCGTTCAGGGTTCGCGACACAACATCGCAACATCTGCTTCTAGGGCTTCGGGTTGCCCGGCCGCCGTTCAGGGCTTAATTATCGGCTTTCCAGCCTTCTGTCTTCATTGCTTGTGACACAAATACGACTAGCAGCTATAGCAGTGACAGTCAGACGGTCAACACTAGGAACAGCGCTGCCAGTGACCCCGAATACAGTGCGCATTCGACCCCTTCCCCCCTCGCAACAGGTGCCACGACCCTTACGTATATCTCGGCAACTCTCCAGGATGATTTCATGTGATTGAACCCTTCTGAACATTGACACGAGCTGACCCCTGCCCCCCTTGAGCCTCTTGTGTCCGAATCGAACCTCAGTTGCCACAGCACTCAGCCACAAGCGGCGTCAAAATAGCCTGTTTGCCGCGTGCCTCCAAGCAGTGCCCCACCACGTGCATCCCGAAGCAAACGTCACGACCATACAAGGCCTCATACCTGCGCACTTAAGCCATCAAAGCCTGAAATCTGGAATCCACCCATGCCACAACCTGACGAAGGATGGAAATTAACTCGTTTCCTGGGACGAGCCGCATATCCATGAAGTCGTGACAGAACTCCTCCACAATGTAGCACTCGATGCCGCCGCCGGCAAGCACGTACTTGCCTATCCAACCCGGAGGCCGGAAAATGTTTCGGTGTGGGGCCACTAAGCATGTCCACGGCCACCTACATTCGAGAATTTGAGAAAGTGATTGACAAGTGACGACTAAGTCGTTTCGACTCACCATGACATGGCAAAAAGGTCATGCTTTTTCCGTCAGTCATCACCGCAACCATCAACAGTGGTAGTTTCAGCAATAACTTTTGCCATCATGGCAACGATTGCTGATAATCTAATCAAGTAAGAAACATTGAAAATCATGCGACTATAATCGTCACAATAAAGGTTGCAAGGCCCATAGCACCCCAATCCATTGCGGCCAGCCACGCCAAAGTTCTCCGAAGCAACCAGGCTGCTCACCCGCGTCCAGTCTCGGCAGGGCCGACTTGGGCGGTAGGCTTGAAGGCACTAATAACAACAGCAGTGCTACCTCCAGGTCTTTACGGGTATGGCATGGCGCAAGTCCCCAGTTTCGCAGGGCTCTGTGCAGCTTTGCATGCAGGCAGCTTAGGCCCAGGCAGCATAAGCAAAGCATGGCAGATCTCCGCATGACTCCAGGCCCCAGTCAGGACATCGAGTTGAGGCACAGTCGCACGGCACCGACGTTTCCAAACCACTCCAAACCCCGCCTCCCATGCAAAACCGAGGGGAGGGTGAGAGTTGAGGATCCCACCGCTCTTGACTACACCAAGCGACGTGTCTCGTGGTTCTTTGACCGCATTCTTGCTCAATGAACCCACAGCTAGACCGCTTCCCTGCCAAGCGTCAGAACGCAGTCCGGCACGATCGAAAAGTGCTTGAAGAGCTGCGCAATGCCAATTCCACCGGACTCCACAGCTTCCACGGCTTCTTCGGTCCGAAGAACCACTTGCGAAGTCGCAATGCAAAACACCTTTCCGAAGCTGCACTGGCATGGTACGAATCCGCACGGAGGCTGCTGCACACAAAAGACACATTGGGTTTGTGATATACTGCGTGTATCAAGATCCTAGCCTCCAGGACGTTACTAGGCATGGTTCGCGCAAAACCGGCGCAGTTGTCTATAGCTCTTTGCCGATGAAAAGGATCCCAAGGACTTGCTCCTCACTCCCCAGCCACAACTCTTGGGCTGCTAGGGTGGGGAAGTGGCCCCAATGCCTCTGCTAGGCGAGAAGTAGCATCCCACCTTGTTTTATCTCAGTTACCGTTGGCTGCAGGTTTTTAGATTGGCAATTTGGAGACCGACTCTGTTCAAAGCTGTGTGTGTGTGTGTGAAGGCTGACCTTTAAGGGTACTGCCTCAAGGACAGTGCCAACAAGACTGTGCAGAGAAGCCAGCTGGAATCCCTGTGACCGAAGATGATTGAGGTAAGCTTGGCCACCTTGCCCGCGCAGCTGATCTCCACTTGCCTGTCATACCTTAGAGTTCGCATGTCTGTTGAACCACCGGTGCACGACGGTGGCCGGTTAAGGGTTGCAGAGGCACCTCTTCGCACAATCCGCAGCAGACGGCTCCGTGATGATGTGATTGTATACCACCTGGCGCAACAAAAAGTAGTGGCTCAGAAGTCAAGAACACCACCGACACAGCCTTGACGTCAATCGCCTTAGCTGCGCAGGCATGTTTTGGCATGTGAGCTCCGATTCGTCATGTTGCTGCAAAAGTTTTCCTGGTCGGGCGGCATCCTGGTACCAGGCCGACATTGTCTGCTGCATAGCTCCGTTGGCCGTCAGTACGATTCCCAGGTATGGATGTCCTTGCATCCACGCCGTTTCCTGAAGCTAGTGGGAAGGCCGATGCTCGCAGTTTCTTGCAGCCAGCCTGGAGCTTCTCATGCAACGTGGGCGGCACTGGCCTTAGACGGACTGTGATGATTCCGGCCAGATGCTTGCGCAAGTCTTACTCGACTTTCCGAGCCGCATTTCGTGGACTTTCTGCAGGAAGAGTTCGCCAAAGTTTGCCTTGGCCATGTCGTCCTATCGGTAAAGCCTGTCAGCTCGCCCATGCACTCCCTCAGAGATCGCATGCACTAGCTGTCGCAAGCGCCTCCTTCACAACCAGAGATCCGCACCACGAAACGGCAGCAGGAGCCGTGCTGGCCGCAGCATATCTCTAGACTTCACAAAAATCGCAGACTGCTCGACATGACTAGGGGATGCTGGTCACCCTGCCCGCTTTTCGTTGCGCAATTGCTAGCAACCTGTGGGAGAGTCACTGTGGTCGCCTTGGGCGACTCAAAAATCTAATCGCAGGCAGCAGGAGCGACAACTTGACAGCGACCATGATGCTGATGACGATGATGATGGCAGCTCGCTTCTGACCAGCCCCTACTTACCCTTTTTGACGGTGCAGGTCAGGGGTGTCTTGGGCTACTCAAGCTTCCCATGCAGGCACCTAGCTGAAACGCACCAGACACGTAGCCCTTTCAGGCTCTTTATTTGGGATTTGGGTTCCTAAATCTGTCTTACGATGCTGTGCAGCGAGGAACGGACTTCTCATGCCTTGCTATCAACGTTGTTCCCTCACTGGCCACAGGGCAACCTGCTGAGAGCGCATGCATCACCCGTGTCCAAGCGAGAAGTGACCCTTCACGTTCGTGTCCGCCGGAGGCATGTGCTGATGACATATCAAGTCACATATCGAAGCTTGAGACATCCATGTCACGGCGAGCACATCACTTCAAATCTTAAGCTGCTCCCTCATGAGCCTCGGCAAGCCCGTTTTAACTGCCGACTACAAATGTCGATTTGTATGCGTGTCTCACATCGATGGAGCCGGCATGAGCCGGCTGTTGCGGCCAAAAACTTGCGGTGTACTCTGACACTGAAATGCACAAGCCCGGTCCACTCAGGGACATGTGCAAATGGCGGAATGAAGGGCATTGCGCCTGTTGAGTCTGTGCAACTTACAGAGGCTGACGGTTTGTCAAGCCTTGTCGTGGGGAAATATGTGTCGCGACGTGCGTCAACTATGCATGGGGAAAACAGGAATGAAGCGCCAGTCGCTGAATTCAGCAATGCCCTCATGGCAGCACGGAAGGAAAACTGGCCGCGACATGTGGTTTGCAAATTTACATGAACGTGCAAGTGATTAGCAGATTGTGCATGAAGGCTTCCCATCCACCCAGTGATCGGATTTGGACCAGATCTGCGGGATCCTCAGCTACCACCCACGCGGGGTAATTGTTCGTGGGATGCAGGTTACTGGACACGGCGGGCGGAGGCCCGGAGGCAGGACGTGGGAAGCGGATGCATGTCCTGGCGAACAGACGGTACTATGCTTCGCAGAAAACCCTAAGAACCCCAGACTCTTGAGCAAGGGACCGGAGGAGAGTCCGAATGCCACCATCTTCGTCATCATCGTCACCATCATACTCATCACTATCATTGGCTGTGGAGCTCAGGGCAGGTCGGAGTTCAATGGAACTGTATCACATCCTACGGTCCAAATCCTTAGCAACCAACAATAGCCATGGAAGGGGGCGCAGCCGACCGCAACCACAGGGGGGAGGGAGCCCACACCACAGGGAACTACAAAGGGAGGGGGATACCATGGCGTGGGGAAGGAAGGGAAGGGCCCAGCAGCACTGCACCATATATGATCCCGGTTCGGCCGGCCCCCCCTCCCCCCCCAAATGGTTCCTCCTCCCCCCCTGTGGTGTGTGGTGTGGTTGTGGGTTGCTTCCCTGTCCCTGTGATGTGGTGTGGTGTGGTTCGGAAGTGGGTCTGCTTAGGCTGGTTACCCCACTCCCCCCTGTGGTGTGGTGTGGTTTGGGTTTCCTGTGTGGGTCTGCTTGGCGTGTGAGCTCTCGTGTGGAAAAAGCTTGCACAGTCACACACAGATTCGGCTTGGGGAGCGTGGGGGGGGGGGATACCATTTGGGGGGGGGGCTCGGTGAACCGAGAACCGGGATCATATATGTACCTTGCTCTTGTCTGTGAGGCGCAACCACAAGGTCAGCTCTTCCGAAATTTGGCAATAATTCATGGGAGATGGCCTCGTAAAGACTGTGGGCTCGGAGGATTTTAGCACATGATCTCATCGCAAGGCACAAGCAAGCAGACAGCAAACCGGCTGGGGATCCGGGGTATACTATGACCTGTGACTGAAGCCTTGTTGCGAACCCTGCTCAAACCCGCTCCCTCATGAGGCGATGGTGTCTGATCCAAGCCCGATCCCTCATCAGGCCGGAGATCGAGGTTGATCCCACTTCTTAAACCTGCTCGCTGCCGACTGCCGACTATCTTCTAGCTTGCTGGCCTGCTGGCGTTCTTGCTCGCTGCACAGCGTCGCACTTCTCTATCTGCTCGATAACAGCGTTTGGCCGAAATGCGGGGAGACTCGAACCGCAGTCTACACGAAGCCCTTTGCAAAACAACAACTTACGTGCCTGCGGTATCTAAATTATGGGCCTGCAGCCGCCCCACTGGCAGGAAAAACTTACGTTTCACCCACGGCGTCCTGCATCGAAATGCGATGTTTCAGGTTGTCCAGGCAGGGGCCCAGCGTTGCGAAAAGCGCATAAGCTTTACATCCATGCGGCGATTAACGCTTTGCACCAAACATCATTGCCTGGAAAGGTTCCTTCCCCGTTTTCCGAAGCTTCGTGTCCTGAACACATGCACATGTATGGGCACAAATGCAGAGATTGCAGACAGCTCTCCTCCAATGCTTTGATGCTCGCACCGCGAAACTAACTTCCCAAGAGTGCTCGTTCACCGAAGCAGTCTGGATTTCCAAGCCTCCATGCTGTTTGCTCACGTAGATGCCGGGTGAGGCGATCAACCGCTGAGGCCGCAGCTACCGATTCACGTCCATCATCAAGTTTTACGCCGACTGCAGACTATGTAGAAATGCCTCGGGTTTGGCGAGTAAAGGACGAACCTGGTCAATTTTCTGAATCCTACATGTTGAGGGCCACACTCCGCACGTTCCTTTGTCACCTTGAGAGCAGACGCGACGTTCTGCGACAAGACACTTCAGTGACGTCCGACAGCTGCGCTAACAATCTCTGATTGTCGGGGCTCTCGCTTGCTGCTCCGCACGATCTGAACCTGCAGCAGGTTTGCAAGACCTGACCCCAGCATGCCCCAGCCACGACAACGGACTGATGCTGACAGTGCTTTCTAAGCACTCTGTTTGCAGATGTTCGACTCACCAGCCTAACATCCAGGAGGGGAAGCGGACGGCCAGGGGGACGAACACCGGCAGCACAGAAATACGAAGGCAGCAGCGAAGAGCCAGCCCTTGAAGGAGAAGGACCAGGCAAGTGCAATTGAAGCAGAGGCAGAGAGTTTTTGGAAGCCGCGCTTTTGAGCCGCAGACGAGCATCCCCGCCATCCGAGCGGCCCAAGACGAGGTAGACTCTCCCTGGCAAAAGGCCTTGCAAAAAGAAGGCGAAGAGATGACTCGACGAATGACTGACCTGAGTGTGACGAGCCACCTCTCGGGCATTACTCTGTGGACGCAATCTGATGATGGCAGCAGCCCCGCTGAAAGCGGAGAGTGGATGAGCACGAAGGAGGAGACGGAGGGCTGTGGGGGGGGGGGCGCATAACGCTGAAGGCCACGACGCGGCGCCGACTGCCAGTCTCCAGAACCCTTGGTCTCCTACCCGAGGTTCACGAACTGTGTCATTCAACGGCTGAGACTTCGGCAATCCAACATCTCCGTTCAATGCCGCAATCATGCGCACATCCTGCAAGGCAGCCCAGTATCTCCCCATAGCCACGTGCAGGAGACCTCATGATTATGAGGCAAAAGGCACGCCAACCGCCCAAGGGCACTCGACTTTCCGAGAAGGCACGCCAGTTGACACGAGGCACGACAATGATTGCTGAAGACCATACTCGTTGTGCACACGACACCGAGTACCTCTGTTATTGCATTGCTGCAGCTACAGCTGCATATCTGCGAGGCATTACGCAGACGAAGACAAAGGATGGGGGGAGAGAAAGTGAGCGAGAGCGAGAAAGAGACAGAGAGGGAGGGAGGGAGAGCGAAAGAAAGAGAGAAGAGGGCGGGGATCAGCATTTGTTTCTCCAGGAATCTGCCATGCGGTTGCACTCAGGATCCGTGCCCTAAAGGCTTGCATGTTTGTGCGTTGTGCTTTGCGCCTGACCATGGTATCCAGGAGTGTCCAAAGAGAAACAAGTGACTGCTGACAGTTGTTCCGAAAGGTTCTGTGCAGACCGAATGACAGAGGAGCCGCTGTTACACCAGTCAAATCGACCTCAGCTGGAGGTCAGGATTCGCTAATGCCAGATTCGCATCAGCTTGATTCGCCGGGGACCCGTTGAGCCGGTGCACCCAGCTGAGCAGTTTTATTCACAGATTAGGGAAGGAAAAACACTTTCTCCTGGACTTCAGGAGCCTATGCCAAAGGACCGCTCCGAGGCATCAGGAAACACACTTCTGTTTCCCAGCTTGTACGCGCTTTTCCGGATGCCGACTTCACTGCTGTTGCGATTTAGAAGAACCTTCAGACTGCGTTGCATATCGACGTAAATAACGAGATGGGGTTGCGAAATTACTTGATCCCGATCACCGCCCTCCGAGGTGGAGAGGTCTGGCAAAAAGGGCCTGGCAACGACATCGTGCAGGACGAGCTAGGGTTTAGCCTTTCTAGGTCCTTAGTTAGGGTTGCCGATGGGCCGTGTACCCTAAATTGCCGTGAAACCCACTGCACCATGCCTTGGACCGGCGAAAGGGTGCTGCTTGTCGCATTTAAGCCTAATCACGCTGCCAGCTTGTCTCCAGAGTACCGCCAACGCCTGCTGGAGACAGGTTTTCCCGAAAGTGCTTTCCAATCAACATCGAGTTCTCCGGGCGGCGACTCGCCAAGCAACAAGGATGAAGTTCCAGCCAACTCGGATGAAATGCATTCTCTGCCCAGCAACGATTCTGCCTGCACCCCCGACGCCGTCCCTAATCCTGTAGCTTGGAGTGACCTCTCAGTCATTGAATGTTTTCGGGGTCCGGCCGGGTAACTGTCTGTCTTAAACAGTTGGGGCTATCAGCCGTTGGGGCAGATGCTGACAAACGTAGGTGGAGAAAACTTCAGCTGCTAAGGCGGAGTCCTGGGGCTTAAGGGAATTTTTGACCTTTTCCCGAAAAACATGAGATTCCTCCCTCACCTGCTTCGGCGTGGCTTGCATGGGCTTGAACTTTGGTTTGAAGACTCCCGAAATGGGCGCATGTCCCACCAACGGGACTCCTTCCTTGAGAAGGCTCGGCACACACTTGTCTGAGTCATCGTATTTCTTAAGCAAGATTTCCCACAAAGGATGCGTTTGGATGCTGTAATCTCACGAACATCAGGGTGCATGCTGGCCTTCAGCTCAGCCTCATTGGAGGACAACGAAGTCGCCAAATGCAACCACTCCTTGATTACCTAGCCCTCAAAGCAGAGACTTCGGCGTCTCCCAACTTATCTAAGGATTCAAGGGTATCATTCAAGGGGACCGGGAGCACAGAGCCCATCGGCCTTGGGTGGCATGATTCGTACGCCTTCTGCATGAACTCCTCAGGCTCCCAGGGTAATCTCCAAGCCATTTCCCAAGAATCAACTTTCATCAGTTCTTTCTCCCCAGCTTGGACTATTGGCACGTGCCGGAGCAGCTGCGCTTTTGCCGAGATGTGTGCCAGGGTGGCACCACACTGCGGCGGCACGGGCCACGGCTTGCTGAGTCGTTGCATCGGTTGACATGGCAGCACGAGACCAGGAGGGTGCTGCAAGACTATGACCCGTTGCTCACTAACTAGTGGCGGTATTTTGCTGGCACGAGGCTGGGCACCAGCCAAAGCACGAGACATAGGAACTTCCAACCAAGCGAGGATCAACAAGCATCAAAGGATTGCGGAGGCGATTGCCAGTCCCTTTGCACGAAGTGTTGAGCAAAACAGCAAGCCACCTGCACGGCCAGGCGCACCGGATATGCTCCATGCAACCTGCATTCTGGCAGACGGTCCTGGTGGCACGTGCCGCCCAGGCAAAATCAACGAACGATCGGTGACAGCAAAAATGGTTGTACTCAGGTGATTTCCAGCACATGCGCATTCATTGCACGGCACAAAAGTTGAGGAGACCTTGCTCCAGCAGTCGGATGTCCAAAACGGCCCGTCGCCAGGCTGGGCCAAAACACACACTGCCTCTCGGCCGAGGACATGTAGCAAAACTGCAGCCAAGAACTGTGAGCACTGCCAAGGTGAACAGGAGTCACAAAGAGCCGGCCAAAATCCACTCCATGCACAACTTCTGTCCTTTGGGCGTGGCCAGATCGGCCTGGAGGAGCGAGAAGCAGGATGGATCGTTGTTCCCCTGTGCGAGTCCAGCTTAATTGTGCGATGGGATCTTGGTTAGCCGTCGGTTTGGAATCCAGCAAGGTCATATTTTTTTTTGGCGTGGGCGGGCCTCAACGACAGCAAGTTGCTGCACTCGGTCCCAGCAAGAACTACAAGAAAGCCAAGAACTAAATAAACTGTACAGAGTTTCGCACCTCTTTTTCTGCATCCGGTGCACATGGAGTACAGATGCGCAGCGGAAAACCAGAATGGCCACGGGCGCTGGGCGCGGCGGGCGGGAGAGCGAAAGCTTCAGGATGCATGTTTTCAGTGCTCAACTCTATTAGTCAGAGTTTCGCACCTCTTTTTCTGCATCCGGTGCACATGGAGTACAGATGCGCAGCGGGTTTTCCGCTGGAGAGAATGGCCACCCCAAAAATCTCCTGCATCTTAGCATCCTCCACCACCAACATGCATCAAGCGCCGTGAGCCATCAAAAACTTCCACGAGACCGGCGGCAAGTTGAAGCCGTGCCAAGCTTCAACCTTGTCGACTACAGCAGCAAACTGCCCTGCCCAGGCAAAGATATGCTGCTTGACGGTGTCAGGAAGACGAGGGAGAAAAGTCAAAGAAGCAACCTCCTGCACGTAGATCTCCATCACCTTGGTGGTGATCCATCTGCCTCGCCGCCGGACGTAGTCCGGGTTTTCTGTCATGTCCATAAGCCAGGTGGCTCCTCCTGCACGTAAGGAGCCGAGGTCGAAGTCTTTAACTCCAGGCACAATGCCCCGGTCAAGCTGCAGCGCCATCATCAGCTTCTTGAAGCGGTTCCGTAAAGTGGAACCTGAGAAGGACCAAAGCTTTTCTGTGGGCTGCAGGGAGCCAAAAGCCATGATGATGATGCGCAGGAACTGTGGCTGGTCGACTCGAAGGGACTGGTGTCTGGTCGCCCGAAAACGAGTTTTCGGCTCCTTAATGGACATTAGGAGGTAGCGAGAGGCAGGCGTGCCCGTGTCGGTTGGCAATACAAGATCCGCCCTGGTGGCTTCTTGTACCTCGCCAACTCTTGCAAGCCCACCCCAGCAAAGGCAGATCACACCTGCCAAGTCCAGCCATCCATAAATAAGTGCAATCGCAAGGGCGGCTGTAACAATCTGCCAAGGCATAGCCGTATGGTGCACTGGCGGTTCTTCACGTTGCCAGGCAAATGCAAGGTCCCAGGCAGGTTGCAGCAGCCGTCGCAGAGACGGGCACAGTGACGAGAACATGTTCAGCGTCTCGGAATAGCTGCTGTAAGTTTTTCCCGACTTAAACGTTTCTCTGGTCTCCTTGCAGATTAAGATATCCTCAGATACGAGAGGAATCGAATATGTAGAAAGATGTATATGGAAAATTTTTCAATCTCCAATCACAGGAATAATCAGTCCAGCAATCTATATCATATTGCAAAAGAGGAATGGCTTCACTCGGACAGGACTTCTTTTTGTTCTCCGTTGCAACGGGGGTTGTGCTACCGGGTTGATGGCGAGAGTGGGCGAGCACAACCCCTCCGAAGTAAGGCAAGAGCAGCCAAACTGATCAACGGCTAATGCAGCCGAACAGAGCAGCCATCTTCCCCCAGTCTCACAAAAACCGTATTGAAACTATGTCGGGCGGGTGGGTGGTCGAAAAATTTTTGGCAAACTCAGCCTTGAACACACCGCCGGGAGACATGATTCAAAATTGTACAAGCATCTACCGGAGCATCATGTGGGAAATCGTGATGCAAAATACAGCATCAAAAGAAAAAGCGATGCGAAATACAGCATCAAACCACATGAGAAACGGAATCTGTTAAAGATCACGAAAAGCTAAAACTGTGGTTAAAACAAAGTCGGAGGAAAACTGCAAGTGCGCTTCGCCTTTGGCTTCGCTAGACCAGGATAAACATAACTGCGCTCCGCTCCGTGGGACGTTTCTCTGGTCTCCTTGCAGATTAAGATATCCTCAGATACGAGAGGAATCGAATATGTAGAAAGATGTATATGGAAAATTTTTCAATCTCCAATCACAGGAATAATCAGTCCAGCAATCTATATCATATTGCAAAAGAGGAATGGCTTCACTCGGACAGGACTTCTTTTTGTTCTCCGTTGCAACGGGGGTTCTGCTACCGGGTTGATGGCGAGAGTGGGCGAGCACAACCCCTCCGAAGTAAGGCAAGAGCAGCCAAACTGATCAACGGCTAATGCAGCCGAACAGAGCAGCCATCTTCCCCCGGCCCCGCGATCGGAGGATGCATCAATGATCACTGCAGCACTTCCTGTGCCCAATCAGCTTCCAGCCTCGCCGACGAAAGGATTGCCTGGGCCAGCTTCTGCTCGTAATGGGGAGCACAAATGAAGTCCATCATCGTATCGGTGGCTGCCACATCACCCTTGTTTATGGCCTGAAACCGCTCGCAAGCCTCGGCAAACTGTCCCCGCGACGGAAGGTCCGCCGGGTTACTCTTTGAGGGGACCCGCTCAAACCACATAAGCGCCTCCATGGAGCTCTCCATTAAGGCCCCCAGGGAGATGAGGCGCATCAGAGAGGTTGAGGGCGAGTATCGCTTCACGAATCCATAAAGGCAGGCATTGTTGTCAATCCAAGCCAGGACCGAGCGACCTTTCAAGAGGCCGCGAATCCCGAAGAGGGTTATGGCCAGAGCGTAGGCCTCAACCTGGCAAATCACTTGGGCCCCAGCCTCCTTGCCCCAGTGATCCATCAGCGGTTTGCAAACTTCTCCCCCGAAAACCCATCGGGAACCTGTGTAAGCATCAACAAGAACCGCGCCCCAGGTTCCTCGCCCTTTCTCGAAGGCCCCATCCGTGTAGAGCAAAATCGGTGGCAGGATTGAGGCCGGGAATCGCTTTGGCCTGCACTGCGCGATGACATCCAGAGCTAACTCACAAGCTTGCCGAAGTTCGGGCGTGTTGCCCTGGAAAGGTCCTGACAAAGCCCGTGTCAGCATTCGAGAAGTAGGCTTCAGCTCGAAGCCCATAATCAGTCCTCCGGCGAAGTTAATCAAGCCATGAAGCGAAGCCACGTCACTTCTCGTCACGGCTCCACCCTGGGCCACTGTCCGGAGGAGTGCCGCAATTTTCTCGAGTCGTCCAGCTTTGTTCTCAACCTTGAGAGTGCCTCCCCATATCTCGTCAAGGCCCAAAGAAACACCCAAGGAGACTACCTTGTTGTCAAAAGGCACAAACTTCCGCCCAGTCTTCGCGTAGGTCCACCCTAGCAGGTCCAGCAGCCTCATCAGGACTTTGTCCAGTAAGAAAGCAGCTGGGCGAAATTCATATACAGTGTAGTCGTCGTAAAAGTCGGTCGCGATTGCAGCGAATTTGACAACCATGATGTGAAGAATCGCAAGTGCTACTTTATTGAACCCATACACGCTTGCAGCAGCTCCAAAAGGCAGGCTCTGGGCTATGTAAAATTCCCACTTGCCTTGTGGGTCGGGGAAGCCAAGGACAGCGTGCTCCCGCGTAGAAGGATGGATGCTCACCTGGCGATAGGCCTTACTCAAGTCCAGCGTCTTACCGAGCAGAGCGGGCTGGCGGAGCATCTCAGGATCCCAGTCTCCCTCGAGCACGGTGCCATCAGACAAGGGGACCCGGACCTTGGAGCGATCCTGCAGCACACGGGAAAGGAACCTCAGGAGGCCGACCGCGTAATCCGTATCCTGAAGCTCTAGGAAAGACGAGGAACCAAAGGCCCTGTTAACCGCCGACATTTTAAAGTCGTCAATTATCCTTATCTTGGCGTCTTCGCCCTGCCTCAACAGGAAACGAGGCGAGAGCGACCAAGCATCGGTCTTCAAGATGTCGCTGACTTCCTGCTCCGAGTGGTATGGACCCGTAAGGAAACCCGCTGCCAGTTCCTCGGAAGTCTCATCTTTCATCGCCTTGTAATCCTGCTCGGAAGTAAGCCCTTTCATCTTTTGCAATGCACGCCGCCGCAGGAGGGCCTGGGCTTTGAGCTGATCTGGCTCGAGGTCCTTAGGCTTCGGCCGCTTTGCAAACAGGGGGGACTCGGCTTCTTGACCAACCAATGGCACACCATCGGTAAGGAGGTCAACCACTGACATGTCGGGAAACCCCGTTTCCTCAAGAAGCTCGCGAAACAATGCTAGGGCCTTGCCTTTGGTGACTCGCTCCACATCCGGATGCATCTTGGCTCGAAGCTCTTTCTCAGCGGCAGACAGCACCGCCATCCGGTCATTCAAGGATTTCAGTTCAAGCATCCGCCGCTTGGACACAGCTACAGGGCCTTCCGTGAGAATGGCAAAGATGTTGCGGCGCACAGCATCGGGCAAACGAATGCTATTGTCGGCTGGGCTGGGCAGCCCACATGCACGATGCAGGTGCTCCTCCATGGAGAAATACACACCTGCCAGGTCCCCGGCCTTACCGTCTCTTTGCGTCCGGATCCTTTTGGAGGGATTCGGCTCGTCGGAAGGATTCGGCTCATCATTATCCCCCGTTCTAGAGCCGCGACTTTGGGAGAGGACTTTGTAATCAGCTCCAGTCGGCACTTGGGACAGAGGAACCCTAACCCGAAACTCAGGGATTAAGGGTGGCATATATGTGGGCTGATTGGCCGCCGCCGCTCGCACCTGAGCTCGAAGTTGGCGGCTATGCAGGAAGTCGACTTTCTGGGCCAGTAATCCTTGGCAGGCGGCGGTGGCGGAACGACAAAGTGTCTGGCACAGCTCAGCGGGCAGCGAAGCATCACTGAAGCTCCCAGCCGTAAAGAAGGAACCCAAGGCAGATGCTTATGGGACTTATCACAGGAACGACTGAGGCCTGGGAAAGATGAAGAGTCAGCTCGGACCCGCAGCGACGTCAAGAAGGGGGCACCGAACATGCAGGTGTCAAGCTCCTGATCGGCCAAAGCGAAGAACCATTGCAGAAAACCTTGATGCCGCCTCCGCTTAACAAAGTGGGCCAGGAGGCTCCAAACCCAGCTCCGGGCTGGACCGATCAGGCTGACGAGGGCCCGAGTTTCGTAAGCTCTGAACAGCAGGTCGACCACTGCTTGCGCCAAGCTGTTGTCACGCTGCAGCAGGGAAGTGGCACTGGCGGGAAGTCCGTCCCGCCCTAGCAAGTGAGAGGCATCGCGAAGGCTCAAGCGTCCTTGGGAACCCCGCCCCTGATTGCAAGATTTCAAGAACAGATTGAAATGCCACCAGTCGACCAAAGTGTTGCGATCAAAGTCAAGCAAAGCCTGCAGATCATCGGCTGTGGAGAGGTCAATCGGTACTCGAGGGCAGAGCTCAGGGGCACCACCTTTGTGGCCCAGGGACAAGGCATCCCATCCAGCTTGCATGGCGGCTGCCGACAAAGATCCCGCCACCGCGAGGCAATCAGCGAGCAAAGGAGGACGAGGGACCGGAGAGGGGCCCTGTTTATTCAGGGAGTTGCAGCCCTCAGAGGTCCCGGACGAGTTGGAAGCACCACGGGGCCGACTTGCACCCTGATCTGGGCAAGGCGGTGATTGGGTCTCGGCGAGTATTGAAGGGACCTGAACAGATCCCTGAGGCCCGGGCGCTGTTAAGGCCGGGGCTGGCACTTTCACGGGGAGAACCTGCCTCATTTGATCCGGGACTGAAAGCTGTTGCGAGGCGCAGGCCTCTGTTGAAGCTAGCTGCGAGGCACTGGGCAGCGGGAAGCCCAAATCGAGCAAGATGCGTCTGTCGGCTCCGGAAACGCGCCCTCCGGCCTGCAGGGCAAAAAGCACCAAGACGACCCGGCGCCCAGTGGCTGGCAAAGTGCAATGTTCGTACTTTCTTGCACAAAACGTAACGGGCCCGCGAGACACTTGCAAATCCACGGTCCGACCTGGCTCGCTTACCCGGACAGCTCCCCCTTGGAAAACAGTCAAAGGAATCACATAATTCGGAGAAAAGGAGTTCTGGCTGTCTCGGTGTGGCCGAGTACGCACCTGGTCAAAAATGGCAAAACTCGTGTAAACGGCACCTTCAAGCAAAGAGGCTACAAACCTGTTCACCACTCGCACCGTCTGTGGAAAAAGCCTGCAAGCCTTGCGAAGGCTCACCTTAACCCGAGAGTACATCCCTGCCGAAAATGAGCGCCCCTCGGCGTCTCGGTCACACTGCTCGTGTGGCAAGGCATCAAAAAGCCTCGTCACCTGTGCAGCGGTAACAGGTGTGCTCTGAGCTAAGATTTGCTTGGCTAAAGCTTCAGGCGAATGCGGGGATAGTCAATGCTGGCATTCAGTGTAGGGCCGTTCTGCCCCACACCCCTTGAAATTGCACACATGCTTGCCAAAGCGGCACGACTTGCGCTTCTGGAACCGACAGATCCCCTTGTTGAAGAATGGACAGATGAAACGGCCATCATCGTTTGCACGCACGCATCCCTCGGGCAATGACTCCAGCAGCTCCTTCAAGGATGGTTGCGAGGAGGCGTCAGCCTGGGCTTGGCTCTGATTCTGCTTCCCTTTGCCGCGGCCCTTGCCCTTGGTCCCCTTCTCACCTCCTTGATTGCCTTTGTTGGCTCCCTTGGGCTTCCACGGTTGGCCCTGGTTCTCGGCAGGCTTGGGGAGGTGTGTCAAGCAGGACATCACGAACTGATTGTTTGCGGCCGCGGCTATGTGCTTGTCAAGAGGAGCAGGGGCTCCGACGCCGATGACGATGTCGCCTCGGCTCTCCTGGGCCACGACCTGCCAAAGCTTCTGGTCAGCTGCGAGAAGCTGCTGAACGGTAGTGTAGCGATAGCCCGCGGGAGGCACATCAAGCAGAGCCTGGAACATGCGGTTGTGCCAAGCTTCCATTGCGGTGAATGAAGCCAGCCCTACCTGGTCGAACGCTAAAGCTCGGCGGAGGAAGCACCGGCGAAGCTTGAGCTCACCGGTAGTCTCGCACCTGAGATTGGAGGCTTGCTTTGTGATTTTGATGTTGCCGTCGGCCCCCAAAGATAGCTTCTGCTCGGACTTGTCACCCAGGATCTCGTCATGGCGGGAGATGCATTTCTCAGGAGCAATATGCAGCACGTGTGCAGAATCCAGCATGGCCTGGACCCGGTCCACGAGGCCGTGTCCAGGTTCTGTGTGGATATCCATCTCGAGGCCTTTGAGCTCGCCCCTTTGGCGTTTCAAGCGTGTTAGGCGTTCTGCCAACGGAAGCTCGCGGGGGCTCGTATCACTTGTTCTCGAAGCCCTCGATTCTAAGTCAACCAGGGCGTGGGCGTGGCTCTCATACCACAATCGCCTGATCACCATATGTTGTTCCACTGGAACCTCACTCCCAAGCAGAGTCTTCAGGGCTTCGAAGAGAGGAGTGTCATCCCCGCTGGAAGGTTTGCTCGAGCACACGAAAGCGAGCTTGCCGTAGGTGTTCAAGTTCTTGGCGATGAGCTTGTTCAGAAGTTCCTCGCTGATGCCGATCTGCTTTGCTCAATCGGTGAAGGCGGGCACCGATTCAAGCCCAGCCATGCGACCTGGGCAGGTGAGGATACGAGTTTCGCAGGCTCACTCACGGCGAAGTCAACCGTGGGTCTGGTTTGTCTCGGATTCACACTTCCCTCGCCTCCGATCTCAGGAGGCCTGTCGGGGAGCCGGCGATCTCAACCGGCATCACCCCATTTGTTTCTTTCATGTGCAGGCCGGCGAATGCAGCCGGCCACCGGGGTTTTTGCAAATTCCCAGGTCCCCAAACTGACTCCCGACAAGTTCAAGCCTGGGCACTCTGCAGGCTTCGCGGGAGAGCTCGACACTCTTGGCAACTCCCAGCCAAAAGACTGCGGACACTTCCCAGTCCGCTCTTGTGCTCGGAAACAAAACGCACGCACACCACTCTCAATCGGCCCGAGTACCTCATCTCAAAAGGCACAGGCACGACGACACCAGTCAGCAAACGGCCAGCTGAGCTCGTTCTCTTTTCTTCAGGCCGTGCATTGCTGGCAGACATTCTCCTGAGCCTCCTCGGGCCCCATTAGACGCAAGTTTGCAGTGACCTTCCTATAGGTCCTACCGCACTTCAAAATTCCGGGACTGACTAACCGGTGCACCACTCCACTCAAGACATGCATGTAAGTCTCTCCCGAAAACGTGCAGCTCAGCCGAGGACGGACCTCCTCCGGGGCCGGGGCCCCCAGGTCCGCTTCGAGGTCGCCGAGGTTGGTTATGTCAGACCCGGCCTCGGAGATATTCTCCTCTTGAGGCTCTTCGGCTGGTAAATCCTCGGCCACCGTCTCTGGAAGATGTTCAAAATCGGACGGATCGCCATGCAGGGCTCTGGCAACCCTCTCAGCTCGCGGGAGGTCAGGACTGAGCACCCCCCTACTCACAGCACTCACGACCTTGGCTACCTTCACGATGATCTCTGCAAGCGCATCCCTCGAGTACAGGAGAGCCATGCCGTGCTTTGGGCTGCAATGGTGCCCCTGGGTGAGGCGCTCCTCGTAGGTCATGGTCCCGCTCTTGGCCGTCCAGGACAAGGCTGTTGCTTTCAGGCTGTGCGAGCTGTACTGTTCAAGATCCCCCGCGAAACCCTGCAAGTGCAAAAACTCACGAAGCCACAAGGAACCTTCCGCAGCCGTCATGGCCCTTCCCAGAAAGTTCCCTCCCGGCGACATGGCCGGCATGATTACGGAACAGTCCGGTAGCCCTGCCAGGGCCCTCTTGCGCATCCAGACACGTCCCCATGAGGGCTGAGTAAGGCCGCTGCCCAGTGCGATCAAAGGCAACACGGTATCCTTTCGGTCCTTGGCCTTCGTCTTGTAATGCTTTGTCGAACACTCAAGAAGGACAAGCCCGTTACCTGCCACGTCAATGCACAAGTGGGTCCCTCGAGCCGCATCCGACCATCGAGCCGAGGAGTAGAGGCAGAAGAGAATGAACCCTGCTATGCTAGCCCTGGCATAATCCTCGGAGTCGTGGACGAATTCTTCCAAGAGCCGCACTGCCTCCACAGGAAGGGGCGGTGCTTGCCAGAGCGGCCGTTTGGCCATGGACATCGCCTTGGCTGCTCCCTGCACACGAGGGGAAATCCTGGAGCCTTGCGCAGCCCCTGTCAAGTGCACAAAGAACTTGTAGGCCTTGAGAAAAGACTCGCCGGCAGTGGCTCCTGCTTTCTCTCGTCGCAAGTGAAGCATATAAGCATACAACTCGCCCTCGGAAGGCGCCAGAGGGCGCCCTTTGCTAGCTACGATCCACTTGGCGAACCTGGAGAAGTCTGATGCCCGCTTCAACAATGTGCTGGCTGCTCTGCCGGAGAAAGTGTCCTCGATAATCGAGGTCAGCATGGCTTCTTCCACCAGGGAGCCTGCAGAGCCCAAGAGGTTCCTTCCGAGCTCCGAATCATCGGGAAAGAAAAGCACGATAAGCCGGATCTTCTTTAGTGCAGTAAGCCTAAGCATGTCATCGCTTTTGGCAAACCTGGCTGCAAGAAGTCGTCTAGCCTCATAAGTTCCTTTGGGTACCCAGGCCCACGGCCCTGCTGCAGGGGCGGGAATCGCCGCCCTCCTCAGACCATCGAAACGACCCAGCATTGGCTCCTGGAACATGAGGCTGGGCCCCAACCTGGGCCTCATCACCCTTTCCCACGGCATCGCCAGACGAGAGTGCCTTGCAAGAATGAAACCTGAGTTCATTGCATACCAATCACCGGCGCTGCCGCCGAAGGCGGTAAAACCTGCAAGCTGCTGTTCTAATAGGTCCGCAGTCGGGTCGTCGTCAGGAGGAAGCTGCATGTCCTCGCGAGACATCAGGCTCCCCAGCTGTTCCTCGGTAAGATCATCACCCTCGGCAGGGCTGCTCATGAAAGCTGCCAAGGGACTCTGCACCGGTGAGCTCTCATGGACAGCCGAGTTTGGTGAAATTGGGCTGGCAGGTATGGCAGGCAGAGGCACTTGCTGACCCGATTCGACAGACGGGGCGACTGCCCCCACAGCCGGATAAAAAGCTTCAGCACTCATCCCCCGCAAAAGAAGCTAATCAGTCGGAGCGAAACACCTGATGCAAGCGTTGCACAAGTCTCGGCAGCGACCTCAGGCGGAGGGAATGCTGGCACCTTTCCGCGTCCCGGCCTTCAGGGCCGGACGAAAGTCCATCCGAACCCCAGCGGGGCTCTTGCACGACGCTCTAAGAGCAACACCGGTATACAGAGGACTCGGACCTGTTAGATGCAGGACTACAAGCCTCTAGAGAGCCCTCGAAAAATTTTTTGCAAACTCAGCCTTGAACACACCGCCGGGTGACATGATTCAAAATCGCACAAGCATCTACCGGAGCATCATGTGGGAAATCGTGATGCAAAATACAGCATCAAAAGAAAAAGCGATGCGAAATACAGCATCAAACCACATGAGAAACGGAATCTGTTAAAGATCACGAAAAGCTAAAACTGTGGTTAAAACAAAGTCGGAGGAAAACTGCAAGTGCGCTTCGCCTTTGGCTTCGCTAGACCAGGATAAACATATTTTCCGCTGAGGGCCTCCATTGGGGTGCCCAGATCAGCGCCCAAGCCTCGTCCTGTTCCTTCTACTCGTGGTTCTTATGCTCGGTACCCATCAGAAAATTTGCATTCTGCTGATCAGGTGTCTGGGGCTCTCTCGAAGAGTTCGCCTCCATCTCAGGGCACATTTACTTCAATCCATTCTGGTGGGGCCCCAGAGCTGCAGTCGGGTCCGTCGTTGACCAAGGGTCCTGGTGCCAAGCGAGGCATTGACCTCCTGCATTCAGGCGAAACCAAGGGCAGCTCCAAGGTGGTCAAGCAATCGGAGGTCCATTCCAGTCAATGGTCCCGGGCCCTTCAGCTATGGTCTGAGCTTTGCGAATTTGCATTATCATGTTCTGCATTGCTTTGTGACATTTTCAACAGCTCTAACAAGCTTCCACTCTTGGAACAATTGCTCCGCCGAGTATCAGACACTACAGCTTTGCATTGCTATTATGTGGCAGCTGCTGCACACTATTCGAGACCTGGGTTTTGACCTTACATCCCTGTCTCAGGTTCAACTCATTGACTCAATTCATACATTACAGAGATCTCGCAGCCACCACTCGTCGGTACATTCAATCAATGTGCTCAAGGCAGTACGATGGTTTTCTTCCACGGTGCAGCCCTCTGGCTTTCCTTCATTATATGATGGCCTTTTCCATGCCAGGTCATGGCAGTCGCAGGGTGCATCTAAAGAGGCTTTACCTCTTCCATTATCCTTTGTACTGTGGCTGGAGACTCAAATCGTGTGCGGCCACTTTACATTGGAAGAGACTGCCTTCGCGGGATCAGTGCTTGTTTGCATTTGGTGCAGCTTGAGGTTTGGCGACTCTCAACACATTCAGTTGTCGGATCTCTACATTGACTTCGATAGCTTTAGAGGTGCATCTTACAGAACGAAAACACAAAAATTTATGGCATTTGGCTGCCTTTTCTCAGGCCTCTTGAGGCTACCACGCACACAATGCTGGCTTTTACATTGGCTAGCGGCTCTCGAGAAACTTATGGATTTGCATTCTGATCCTTCAGACATACCTGACTACATTTTCTTCCTTCTGGACGAAGGGTGCATCAGACCTTTGACTTACGCAGAGTGCCTTTCCAGGCTCAGACGACTGCTGGTAATGTGGAACCAGCTTCCATCGGGGCAAGAACTCCAATATACATTGCATTCCATGAAAGTTACATTGCTTTCTTTCTTCAGGCAACTGAATATGTCGCTTGAGTCGAGGCACCTTCAGGGCCACCACAAGCACTCGGCTTCTTGTGTGTTATATGGTCGCGACGATGTCTCTCCATTACTGCTCGCTCAGGACAGCTTCATTGAGAAAGTTAGAGGAGGCTGGCGGTCGCGAACTCCATTAATGCGTGGAGTCACCTTTATGCCAGTTGAGCCAGCTTTGCAGTGGCCTCCGGATCTAGGGGCAGTTTTGTATGCTGCATTGCCAGTTTTCTTCAGGTTGGATACATTTCCGCCGACTTTGGTGCCCTCGTCTGATGTACCCTCAGCTTCGGCTGCATCGGTCGCACCGGTCAAGGATGTAATTGCATCTGCTTTACCTTCAAAGGTTCCTGAAGAGGCGGAAACAAGCAGCTCGGAGGGCGAGCTGGGCGAGGCGGAGGAGATTGCTTTCCTCAGTGCAACCACTAGCTCCATTATACATGCTTGCATTGAAGGCAAACCGGCTTGCGGCTGCCGGGGAACCTTCCATTTGATCTCGCACCCACCTGCGGGCTCGCGATTTTGCAAGTCAAAGCCTTGCATTTCCATTCTCACGAACCTCTCGTGAAGTGGTCGGGCGCCTGACAAAACATTGCATTTCTTTGCAATTGCGACTGCGAGTGTTACATCGCTTGATTATACTCTTCTTTTGTGCAAGTGCGGGCATTTGCATTGCATACCTCGGCAGTGGAGTGCTCAGAAGATGAGAGTTTCATGGCAGGCATCATGTGGCTGATTTATGCGCTTTCACGACTTGCTTTAGTCTTTGCACGCATTGATTGCATTTACAGGGCGTGACTTCACACTTTCAAGCTTACATTGACTTTAGCCTTTCTCTGAGCTTGCATTTCGCTACTCCGCGAAATTTTGCATCATGGAGAACATCCGTGACACCGAGGAAGTTCGGAAGGCCCTAAGCTTCCTCTACAACTCCGATGTCCATCAGGTCGTCAGTTGCATTAGAGGCGGACCGGCGGCTGGCCAGCGAAAGCTGTTACTCATCAGTGCGATGAGCTACCAGCAGCCATCCACTACATCGTCTACTCCGAAGTCCGACAAAACCTCCATTGAGGAGGACAAGAACAAAGCAGCTCCATCGGAGGAGACGAAGAAAGATGCATCAAGTACGGGGTCTGCTGGTGCATCCGATGGTGATACCCCTTCCACTGCAGATGCATCCAAGACACCCCCTTCGGGGGATGCAACAGCAGGGGATCCCACTGCATCCCCGCCTGCAGCGGCTGCAACTACATCCCCGGCTCCGCCGATGCAGCCCATTCACAGCCCTACATTCATTCAGGAGGACAACTCGGGCCACAAATGCAAGACGGCTACCAGACAAGTCGTATGCTGTCGCAATGAGTGCGACACTGATGGTTGCATTGCACTCTGCGGATACAGTTCCGAGGTGCCCAATGACAGCCACTTCATTGCATCCTCAACCCGCCATGCTTGCAAGGCGTGCTATCGTGCACGCATGCATTCCAAGGAGTCTCAGGATCATGGTACATCGAGTACATCCTGGGACCAAGACTGGGGGGATGATCAATGGAATCACGGCGACAGCTGGAACTGGTGGCGTCGAGGAGGATACTAGTTGCATCCTCCATCGTGCATTCTTGCACTTTTCTCCATTTTAACAATGGGCTGCTCGTGTTTTCCATTGACGGCCCAGGAGGTAGATTCAGGTCTCCCCCACAGCTTCGGCAGCCACCTTGGTGCCCGTATCCGACCTCCCAGCGAGGGAGTGAAAAGAGTTCTCGGATCGGAATGATTGTATTGCCAGCTTGCATCTGCTGAGTTCGGACCTTTGCGGTTATGTCTTTCAACACTACAGTGTTGCATTCTTTTGGCCCCAGCGATTGCCATCCTTAGGCATTCTTGTGGACGGCATGTCACGACACTTTCTCGGAGTGCATTCTTACATCCACAGCACGACTTACATTCTCCAAGGCACTTGCATCTGTGCTTGTCAAGCTCTCTGGTAGCTAATACCAATTTTGCGGGAGTACACGAGTGCAGCCTTGGCTTTCTCGGCGACTGGTGCATTAGCACCATTTACAGGCCTGAGGTCAGTGCTTTTCTTCTCTTATTCCTTGGTGTCTCTGCCAGGTCATCTTCTTTTGGGAGTATGTCGTCCCCCAGCTTGGAACAAATCCTCAAAGAGGAGAAAGTTCCGGATCTCATTGCAGGGCAGCTCACTTCGCAACTCACGGCGCTCCTTTCCTTGCATTTGCGAAGGTGTGGAAAGTCTGCCAGACTGCATCAAGGATGTCTTGCACGCCTCGGGCCAAGCTCTCCTTACGACTGTCACTCTGGCGTGCTTGAAGGCAGCATACCATCGCTGCATTTCTTCCGTTATTTCGGCGACCCCCTCAGCTACGTCAGCACCTCCTGCATCGGGCGGTGGAGCTCTCAGTACATCTTCGTGGACAGAGTCTTTTCCAGCGAAGTTGAGCATTGAAAGAGTGAACGCCATGAGAGCTACATTCGAAGCTTCATATCCCTCCGAAATTCTCGATGCATCCAGTATGCCCTCGTGCATCCTGCAACAAGCAAGTCCAGGACAAGCACTTTTCTTACCTTCCATGGAAATTTCGTCTCAGTGAAGAGAAACAGGAAGATGTTACATCATCCAGGCCGAAAAAGATCGCACGTCTCGACGACTTCATTTTTGACGACGTCCCTTGCAGGGAGATAGCTGATACTGGCATGTCGCAAATGTTCCTTTCGCATTTGTTAGACCTGATCGCCTTTGCATCTTGTTTGCTCCTCAGCTCCTTTCGTGCACACAACAAGCTCTTCATAAAGCTTGCATTCCATCGTCCGCCGCCAGAGTCAGGGCTGCGAAGTCCGAACGTCACGGAAATGCAGGCGGCGGACAGAGAAGCGTTTCCTGCGAATTGGTAAACAAAGGTTGGGGCATGGATGATGCATTCCATGAGATCGTGCAAGTACGTTGCATCCTACAGAGTCACCTACAGCCGCGAGTTTTCATTCAGAAAACCAGAAGTGCTCAAAGTCCATCGTGATACATCCAATGAGCCAACTACACCGTTGCCCTGGGTGACTTTTTCGGGGGAGGTTTATTGCTAGAATCTTCATCGGGCAAGAAATCCATGCGAGTCGAAGCTTTGTAGAAGTGCATAAATTTTTTCATTGATACCAGAACATCGTCTTGCATTCGATGGTCTTTGGTACACGCCACTCATCTGACATTGATGCATTGTGCATGTGGGGGCTCCTTTACCTGGTGCATCCTCACCTCATCGGATGCCTCCACCTCAGGCGGTCGAACTGCCTCAGTCTGTTCTGCCGAAGAAATTCTGCCTTTTGCTGGCTTCACAGCACAATAAGGTTCTTCGTCTCTCAACTCCAGGTATTCCTCATGTGCATTCAGCCGTTGATCAGTATTGCATCTTACGATGTGATGGAAAAGCTTTCTCAAAAGCAGGCACCATAAACGATCGACAAAAGCCGACTAACGCATGTCAGAGAGACACCTGCCACGTCTGGCTCAGTGGGCAGACTTCGTACAAACTTGCTGATTGGAGTCCTTCCACACAATTCAACAGCAGCACTCTTGAGAGATTCCGCTGTCAATGCACGCACTGCATGGGAACCAGGCCACGTCCCCCAGGACCGCTCCCCTCCTGTTTGTGAAGCAAGTGCGGGTTTCAGCGTGCCTATGTCTTGGCAGTCTCTGCGAGGGCAGGTGCTTAGGCTTGAGACGTAGTTTGTGTGTGTCATCATTGCGCAGTGGCCATTTATCTCTTGGTTTGTGCCACTTTTGCGCAGTTTCGTGCGTTGCTGAATGAGTGCCTCGCAAGTGGCTCAATGCCAATGTGAAGATCTGCTCAGAAGTCACGCACCGGAAAGTAGCACACGTGATGTGGCTGCCATTGCCCGACAGTGAAAGCAGTGGACGTGATCATGCCGCCCTGGCTCTAAAGTGCTGCGGAGGCCCCTTCTATTGGCAGCCAATGCCAGGTTTTGCCTCCAAAAAGCCGTTCCGCTTCCTAAGGGCCGCGTTTTGCCCTTGTCACGTGGAAGCAGCAGACGTGATTTTGCACCCTGCCTTCGGAGGCTTAAACTGCAGAAGCTCCTTGCTTTGGCAGCTAATGCCTGAGGTTTTGCCTCCAAAAGCCGTTCCGCTTCCTAAGGGCCGCATTTTGCCAAAAGTGGAAGCAGTAGACGTGATTGTGCGGCTCTGGTCTAAAGTGACATCATCAGACTGTCAAGCTTCCAACTGCTGTTGAGACTGAGACATGAACGTGGTTTGTGCATGTCACCCTTGCGCAGTGGCCATGCTTATCTTGTGGTTTGTACGTATCACCCTTGCGCAGTGGCCATGCTTGTCTCGAGCTTTGTGCGTACCCCTTGTCACTTGTGCAGTGCAGCGGCGGTCGTGCATTTGCGCGGAATCCCTGTGCTAGTGTCCCGCAGAACCAACAGCGGGCTTGAACTACCTCGCACACACGCACAAGGTACAAGGTACTAGCTCGGCACGCACTCACAAGGTACAAGGTCATGCTCATGTCAGAGTTTGATTGGTTTTTGAATCTTTGCACTTGCAAAAAATGCACGCTTTTGCGCAAACATGTTGAATGTGCCTGTCTGTGACGGGCTGTGGTGCCCTTGGGCAAAGCGGCCCAGAGAGGGCTATGCCGCCCGCTTCGTTGAGCTTCCGCATGCCGGCCGAATCCTCAGCCTCCACCGAGACAGTCTTGCAAGAAGCTTGAAGCACCACTTTCTGTTTTGAGGGTCTTTGAAGAAGCTTCCCTAACCCTAAACCTCGGCAAGTTCTGTCAAAGAAGCTTGTTTTTTAAGGCTCTGATGCCCACAGTCTTCATCTCGAGTCGCAGCCTTGGCAAGTCTTTGAAGCACCCCCGCAAACCCTAAACCTCGGCAAGCACTTTGTTTTTGAGGCTCTGATGCCCACCGTCTTGATTTCTTCTTTGAAGAAGCAAACTCCCCAAAACCCTAAACCTTTAAAACTTAGACCGTGACAGTCTTCAACTCTGTTGACAGCCGTGGTAAGTTCTTTGGAGAAAGAGCCTAAACCGTGACAGTCTTCAACTTCAGTGACAGCCTTGGCAAGTTCTTTGGAGAAGCTCTTGAAAGACGTCTTTGTGGGTCGGAGAAGCTTGAAGCAGTTCGTTTCTGAGGTCCGTCAAGCTTCAAATCTCGATTGCGTGACAGCCCAGGTCTCAAGTGTGCCTGTGAGCTCTCAGAGACTTCGGAGTACAGTCCGTTTTGTTCGCACATGTTGTGAATGTCATCCTTGCGCAAAGACTATGCGTGTTTTCACAGCTCTAAACCCACAAGGCATCAAACTGTGACAAAACACCAGCGTTCCAGTGATTGCACACGAGTAACGTGTGGCCCGCTTGACAGACGGGTGCCCCGTACAACGCTAGAGCCCTCAAGGTCTTCAGTTCTTACTTCCCCGCGCTCCGTTTGGCTATTAATATTATAAACAGCCAAGCGGGGTGCAGGGACGTAAAGCGTGATGTCTATGGGAAAACCAGCATGTGGGCGCCCCAGAGGGGGACGTAAGCCCAAAGGAAGCCCAAAGGTGGAGGGACGTAAAGTGTGATTTCCATGGCAAAAACCAGCATGTGGGCGCGCCATAGGGGGACGTAAGGCCAAAGGTAGAGGGACGTAAAGCGTGATTTCCATGGGAAAACCAGCACATGGGCGCTAGCGCGGCCAGCATGTCCGGATGTAAACGGCTTTTTTGGATAGAGAGTTTGACGAGGGACAGACTGGAGACCACTAGTAGTGATGTTTGGCCCCAGCACAGTGAGCAGGACGTTGCCTGGATATCGTTTGCAAGTAACAGCCTGGAGCCCAAAGCCAGTGCTTCAGGCCTGCTGTCGGTAATCAGCCGTGTGAAGGCCCGCAAAACACGTGGTCCTGCAAACTTGTTTTATTGGAAGATAATTCTATCCTCCCACAGCGTTTTTGCAGGACCGCCCTCCCCACCTTGCAGCTTTGCATCTGGTGTGGTCCTGCACGGTCCTGCGCTAATGGTTTTCCCAATAGAAGAGAGGCTGTAGTTGGTCCTGCCCCGTTCCTGCGCAGTTTTTGGGCAAGTTTTTCCAACAGAATGGACAACCGACAAGTGCCACACGACAGACTACGTGCATTCAATGCTGCATGCATGCGCCAGGCAGCTGCCACACCACAAGGATCGGTGGTCCCTCATCCTGCGATCCGTGCCCTTGTGCTTTGTGAAGGAACCCGAAGATGAGTGGATCGCAAGCTGGAACAATCGCAATGCCATCGCTCAGGATTTTGAGTCCTTAGGAAGAACAGCATTTCAGATGGCCCAAGAGATGAAGCTGCTGAAGAAGCGTTTGGAGAAGGAGGCGAACAGAGCATTGTCAAACACAGATTTTCAAACGCAAATCAAGGAGTCGGGCCTCAAGAAAGCAAGCAGCCAAGATGACCTGTCGACGAATCTCATTTGCACCGCACTTGCAGTGGCTGAGAAACTGACAGGCGAGGAAGTGCTGACAACAATCAGAGATTTGGAAGACAGGTATGGCAGAGGCAGTTGCCTGAATTCCATGCAGAAGCTGCACGCATTGGCGACAAAGACAACTCCAGCCAAAAGGAGCTTTATCTTCCAAGCTCTACGGGACATGATTTTCCGCAACATGCTTGAAAATGATGATGTCAGCAAGTCTTTCCTGGTGGGGGACGGGCACAATACATGCGGTTTCATTGCCCTGACAGAACTGAAGCTGGACTGTTTGGCCCACTTCAAGGCGGTGGTCTTACCCCGAGCCCAGATCCGTGAACAGGACCGCGTCGTCATTGGAGAAGCATTGCTGGACCATACGACATATAACAAAAGAATGCTGGGTGATGACGTGGCTTGGCAGGGCATGCTGCTGGAGTCGAGCATGCAAGCCCTCAGATTTTTAGAGGTGCGTCGGGGGTGGAAAAAACCCTTAATTAGGTCCAAGGCTTGCATTGTAAACCCGAGACCTTATAGACCTTTAAACCTGAACCCGAACATTTTTTTTGCTGAGACCCTAAACCCTAAACCCCTAAACCCCGCAATATTTCTTAGATGCAGCAGGATCTGGTCTACAGCAAGAAGTACGACCATCACCTGAGGCAGCTGGCTAAAGGAAAGAAAAGCATGGAGGAGGTCATGGAAAACGAGGCCCTGAAAGAGAAGTGGGGCCAAATCGAGCAGCTGAGAACAAACGAGCTTGCAGAGGAGAAGGTCAAGCTGCGGCGCGAAGCCGAGCCCGAGGAAACGCCGGAAGACCCAGACCACGCTGCCCACAAATCTCCTCCAGCCCGTCCAAAGTGCCTGATATGCGCCGCCTGCCTGTCAGTGTTGGAGAATTGTTAAGCAGTCAGCGAGGCACGGTACGTGCCCGCCCGGGCAAGCAAGGCCTGGTGCGCATCCTCCGCACCTGGTGCCGACAGGTACATCAGTGCCACTTTGCATCTACGGTGGCGCCTACGAGGCCGCCGATAGCTAAGGCTCTTTGCAGTTGGGCACATCGGTTTCTGCCTTGGCAAGGGGTGCTTTGTTTTGTCCTCTGCTGCATCTGGTGCCGCCAGGTAGGTCCCAGCATTTGACAGTTGCTCGCCCCTTGGTGCATTGAATTCCAGTCTGCGAGTGCCCTCCTTGACTTTGAGCCTGCATTGCCTTTTAGCATCCTGTGGCTTGAAGTATCAGAGGTAGCTTGCGACATACGTCGCTCGCTCTTGGTCCCCTTGGCGGCGCGCCCTATGGCCTCACATGGACTGATGAGCAGGCAGGCCATTGCCATCAATCTTGCCGAGCTCCCGTCGGAGCCGGCGTCAGAAGGCGAGCATTTGTCAGTGGGAATAGGCTCAGTTCAGCCGGAGACTCAGCAGTCCCATGCGGGAATTCAGCCCAAGCCGACCAAAGCTCCTCAGTTGCTATACGGAGAGGACAGCGCCCCCGACTGGGTGCCTAAGCATGGCTTCGGGCGCTCCCAACCCCGTTGTAACGCGGCTGACATACGTCGCCCGCCTATTTGAGCCTCACTATATGCTGACAGGTACTCGCCATGAGATGAATATGCTTGCCATGTGACGCTTTCACCAGTCCAGCTGTCCCGGCTGCTCAGGGTGTATAGTCTGCGGCCAGCGCTGGTTTGTGGCTGGCACGGTCGCCGGACGCGTAGCCACTGCGCGCTGGCAGGCTCATATCTCCCTTGGAAGGTAAACCGGTGTCGGACTTGGCGAGCTCTACGCCATGTGAATCTGCTGGGTATGGTGCCGCCAGGTAGCTACGCCGCCATTTACGGTTGCCTGCCCCTTGGCGCCCCAAATCCAGTCAGTGCTTCCCGCCCCTTAAACGGCAGCTGGCATACGCCATCGGGGGGGGCCTGTAGTTGTCCTGGCTGCCTAGGTGATCTCGCCCGGAGTTAACACATGCGTGCCGCGGCCTGAGCATCCTCGGCAATTTAGCCCTGATCGGATTGGTCACTTGTGCTTCAGTCCTGGCTCGTGGGCCCCAATAGGCGCCTGCTTACCCTGTCGAGCATGGAATAGGGTTTGGTCCTCGGGAGGGGGGGGTCACGGGCCTTGCCAGGGCCGCCAGCCTTTCGAAAGTGCCTGATATGCGCCGCCTGCCTGTCCGTGTTGGAGAATTGTCAAGCATTCAGCGAACCACGGTACGTGCCCGCCCGGGCAGGCAAGGCCTGGTGTGCATCTTCCGCACCTGGTGCCGACAGGTACCTCAGAGCCACTTGTTCGTATACGGTGGCGCCTACTAGGCCGCCGATTGCTAAGGCAAGCACCGAACTGGGATTTCTCGTGGGGGGGGGACTTCTACCTGCTCCTCTCCGCGACACCCTCCTATGACGCGTTGCCACCTTTGCACAGACTTATGGCATGGTCGTTGGGCTCTTAGATTCTGCAGTTTGCCAGGCTCTTTGCAATCGGGCACATTGGTGTCTGCCTTGGCCAGAGGTGCCTTGTTTGTCCTCTGCTGCATCTGGTGCCGCCAGGTAGACCAAGCATTGACAGTTGCTCGCCCCTTGGTGCATTGACTTCTTGTCTGCGAGTGCCCTCCTCGATTTTGAGCCTGCATTGCCCCTCAGCATCCTGTGGCTTGAAGTATCAGAGGTAGCTTGCGACATACGTCGCTCGCTCTTGTTCCCCTTGGCGGCACGCCCTATGGCCTCACATGGACAGATGCGTAGGCAGGCCATTGCTATCAATCTTGCCGAGCTCCCGTCGGAGCCGGAGTCAGACGGAGCCGGTGCCGGTACCGGCCAATGAGCCGATCGGTGAACGCGTCCACAGGGAGGCCACGGACTTGTTCAACCGTTTGGTCTCCCAGGAAGTCTCCTGTGCAGTTGCTGACACACTGGCAAGAAGGGGCATTTTCATGAACCTGGCTGTTACTTGCGTCGAGCCTGCAGCAGTCACCCAAGGGTCCATGGCTATCTATGTGCGACCTCTGGCGCCCCGAGAAGGCGAACACCCTTGGACCGTCTACGTTAGCCAGGACTTAGCGGATGAAGGCTCAGCAGCCGAGGAGCCTAGTGATGCTGCCGGGCCAGGGGCGGCCTCAGAGGGCTCGAGGCGATCGGTCCGTTTGCGCAATGTCAGTCATCCAGCTCCGTCTTCGGGATGGAGACACTCGATTGACAGTGCCGAGGTTGATTCCCCGACGGCTGACGAGCCCGTGAACGCTGCCACAGCAGTGGACATAATTGCCGACGCTCCGCCTGCTGTCCCGACTCCCAAACCGAAGATCAGCCGGAAAAGATCGCGGCCGATCTGACGCACTCCCACGCGGTGCGGAGCCACCACTTGGGGCGCGTACCCCCTAGGCCCTAGTCTGTGTTTGCAGGGTGTAGCCCGTAGAAGGTCTAGTTGATCTCTCGCCATGCGATGTTCCTTTGAGAAATGAAATGGCCCATCGGAGGAGGACCGTGGACTGCATACCACGCCCCTGCTGCTGCAGTCAGGATGCCGACTTGTTATGTGGCTGCCTCAGAGGGGCACTGCGTCCGTGTTTCTCGGCGGTGGTTGTACATGCCTGTTTGCCTGCAGCCCTACGCCTCAAACCGAATAGTGTTCTGCCGGGAGCGGGGGGGCGACGACATACGTCGTCAGCCAGGTGGTATGTCCTCCGTCGATTGGCCTAGATGGGGTGGCTTCGGGAAACAAAACGTCAATCTGGCGGCGCGTGAGAATCCACTTCCTGGGGGTGGTCATAAAGAAGCACACTGGGCTAACCGCCCGTATGTGTGCACTACCCCAGGTTGTCCACGCACCTTCTTCAAGGGCCGGCACCGCCACTGCTGCTCCCTATGCAGTGTGGGGCAACACACTGATCGATGTGAGCGGCACGTTGCCCGGCTGATGCGCCGGATGCGGCGGTCATTTTTGTCCGCTTGCTGCTCCCCGAACTGCTCGAGAGTGGCGGGAGTCGGGCACACCCGATGCTGTGCTCCCTGCGACTATACGAATGCGGAGACGCACACCCCTCAGTGCCAGCAGCGTCAGCACCATCTGGTCAGCGGGCATGCCTACAGTACCACCCCTGAGTGGAGCGGCAACGGGAGCACAGCCACCGCTGACGAGAGTCAAGGGCAGGAACCTGCAGGTCGTCCGACGACCTTAGTACCCCATGATGCCCTGCCAGAGGCTGCTTCCCGGGAAGCGAGCGGCGAGCATGGCCTTGGACCGCGGATGCAGACATTTTACCCGATGGGGGGGCGACCTTCTTCGACTTGCGTCCCCTGAGCCACGACCTCGTCTAATGCTGCTGGTTTAGAGGATATGGATTGAGCCCCTGGCAAGCCGTCTGCGTCGGGACAAATGTAAACGCCGCCCGCTTGCTCTGTCTTCAGCCTCAACGCGTCACTAGTTGCGTCTGGCCAGGCTTTGCAACCACTTCAGTCGTACGGGCCTCAGGCTTGCTTCATCTCGGTGTTACAGGGCAAGGAGGGCGGTCTCTCGGTCCGGTGTTGGCTGCTCTTCTGTCGCAGCCCTCCCGTGCCTGGAGGTCGCACGCTGCCGCTACCGGCCGCGAAAGTAAGGCCACCGTCACCAAAAAGGGGAGGGTGGGCGCCCCTGCGTGCTTGCATTTGGCCTTGGTCCTTTGCCTTGGCTCAATTGATTTCTGCGTTTGCGTGGGCTCTCAGCACGTCGGCATACGACGACGTCTTTTCTCTGTTCCCTGATCAGCCCCGGCCTCTTGTGCAACATGGCAAGTTCGTGGAACGAGATGCCGGCCAATGTCAACATCCCTGGCTACGACATGTTCCAGGTTACGTCCTCCAGCGACATCGACCCGCTCTTTGTCACCTTTGCGCTGACCCTTGCATCTCAGCGCGGAGCGAACTGCGTGGTCTTTGAAGGACGCATTCGTCGGGCCTGCGTCAAGTTCCTTCCTGACTTCCTGATGATCCCAGGCGAGCGGATGCTGTCTCGCGCACGAGAACTGACGACGCCGGTCGGCACGGCTACCAGGCCTTCCTCCGTGAGGGTGCAGAGTGACCTTCGGCGCTCCTTCTGGCCAACAGGGTTTTTTGAAGTAGGGCTGTGTGGTACGCCACCGCGACCCGGATCCGGACCTCTCTCGCTCCGGCTGAAAAGGCGTGCTTCTAGTTCGCTCGAGTGTGCATTGCTCCCACCCTACTTCCGTGCTTGTCCCTTGGCTCAGCTTGCGGTGACATACGTCACCAGCACCCTCACCTTGCGCACCGCTTCTGCTCTCGGCCGCCCGGTCCTGCTATGGCGGCTTTGAACTTGCCGATGAGGTGGAGGCGCCTGGACCCGCGCATCAACGTTCGTCATGGTGACCTGTGTCATTTCGACCTGGCGGCGGACCCGGAGTTCCAGCTCACCTCGAGCGACGCCGACGTGATACTCATGGCGGCGATGAGCATGCGCGCCAACCTGGTAGTGATCGAACTACATCATAACTGGCACTATAGGCTGGAAATGAGACTGTGAGGGTATGGTTCAAGCAGGTGGCCAGCGTGGTAGAGCAAATTGCAAACCACCGCGACTGGGACACCAGTGGCCGACAGGGCTACCAAACCTTTTACTTGGGTTGATCGCACGGCGGCGGGAGTTGGGCCCTGGCCCAATAAGCCGGGCCGGTATCCGCCCCCTTTTTTGTAGTTTGTTTAGTCAACAGGCAGTGGCGGTCCAAAGCTTCATGCTCTACATGCCACTTGCTGAGAGAGGTTTGGAGTGCTCAAAATGTCTGTGGGGAGGGGGGAGGGTGGGGCATCGAGTTCTGCCCTGAGCCGTTTGCACGCTATGCTCTTACTCGCGGCTCAGGCGGCGACATACGGCGCCTGCCAAGGGTTGGGGCAACCTGTTCATCGGTGGTAGTATGCGCCATGGCTGTCCAATTGTTCTACACTCGCCATGTGGTCAGCGGTGTGGGTACCGAACTTCATCGACCCATACCCCTGGCTCTGGCGTCCATACAACATGCGATAGCGGGTATGGAGCACCTTCACCTTCAATTATACGAGGGGCACCTGTTGGTGCAGGTGCTTCCCGGCCTCACGGACGTGCCTGACTTCACCGAATACCCGGCAACCTGGCGTGTATTTCAGGAAGGTGCCCCCATGCACACGGACGATTCCCCTTTTTCCATCGCGGGGTACCTTACGACGGTTGCGGAAGCCTTTGACTATATGGCACTGTGTGGCAGCTTGCCTGTGCTTGTCTGCTCGCACGATCGCCGACTAGGGCACGGTTTTGTGGGCATGCTAGTCACCCGACTGAATACTCGGGCGGGGGGCACGCGCCGGGCACCGGTCGAGGACAGCAGCGATGCCGTTGACTCCATCTACGGCTTCCAGGAGTTACCGATTAGTGACGACCTGCTCCCCTTTGGCCAAATTCCGGTGACCCCGTGCGAGTATGAGCCAACCATACCAGTGAATTTGGACTCTCTTGCGCGTTATGCGGTATGGCTTTGCGCAGATCCAGCGGTTGTGCATTGCCACACATTGTGGCTGTTTACGGACACGGACTCGCTGGAGGAGTATGACCATACGCGCCACACCCTGCCACATATTCTCAACAGGTGCTGCTGGATTGGCAGGCATAATGAGCGGCACACCTGTGTCTTCTTTCCACTCCGCCAAGCCACAGGCTTGCATCGGGCGGTGGTCTGGTGGGGCAAGGTTTACGCGCTGTGGGTCCTCAGGGTACTGCTCCCAGGCAAACACATCATTCTGTCAGATCACGATGCTGCTCCGACGGCGCTTTTTGAGGTCGCCGACCTGCAAGATCTGTGCCTTGACACGCACGAGTTCCGGGCCCCCGCTGGTGTTGGGATGCCGGCCCCAGACGATACGGTTTGGTCTTTCGCGCCAACTGTCCCTGACCAGGGTAGCCCTTGCAGTCGGCGCACACGCGTGGGAGTCGTTTTCGTGACGGAGCCGTCCACCGACGCCCAGGGAGGGTTCTCTGTCTTCGCTAAGGAGCCTGGCCGACTTCATACTGAGGTTGGTATCGTGCCGCTACATTTGCGCGGCCGAGGGTCTTGGCAGGCCTTTGTGGCTGCCTGTGACGAGGAAGGAGGTGGCAGCACCATAGGGGACTCCCAACTCCGCCGTCGCTTTGGCTTGACCCCGGAGGTCTTGGCGGAGTGGGCTGCCGAAGTTGTCCCGCTCTTGCTGTCGAAACTCGCACATCTGTCAACGCTACCACGTCGCAGACCTCGGGAGCGTCGGACTGCCGAGCTCTTGGCAGGTACGCCACTCTTTGGTGCGCTGGCGCGGCACTCCGGCGACGTTGTCACCACATGGGTATATTTGGGAGCGGTCCTGCAGCAGCCTTACTGGCGCCCCAATGCACAGGGCTGCTTCAACGCCAGCATGAAAACACCCAACCCTGATGACTCCTTGCGGGAGGCCTTGCAGCCACACGAGGATGCATTGGGATGGGCTAGAGGAGCCCATGAACAGTGTGCTAATTCCACCCTCTTCGCCTTGAGCTCCGGCCACTGCAGGGTATGCAGCCTGCCGGGGCCCTTCCTCTTCATGGCTAAAACGCTCCCCCCGGACCGTAAATGTATTGGCCCGGCCTTCGTGCACGGATACGGTGCCAATGGCAAGGCCCCTCTGGCACAGCTGGACCGCCTCCGCTCACTGCCCACCCTCGCCGAGACACTTTGGGGGTGGCGTGACGCCCCACCCTGGTGGGTTGTTTCCAGCTTAGGTTTGATGGGTCCTGGTTTTAGTGTGATAGCCCCCGAGCACTTCCCTGGACCGGCGAGGCGAGTCCTCCCGTTTCGACGTGTCACGCGGCATCGCTTTTCACAGCACATGCGCACGTGGGCGCGCTGGCGGATATGTGCCCTCTTGCCCGCGACTGAGCTGGAGCAAGTCGCGGCTGTGTCTGCCCCTTCCCCAGCAGGGGAGCAAATGCTGACACTAGACATGACGGACCATATCCTTGTGCCCTACCTGTACCGTGCTGTCAAAGGCTTCGACATGGCACATGCAAATGACGATGACCACCCGGTCGCCGGTTGTCCTCCGGTCACGGAGGTGCGCATTGAGTGCTCCGGGGCCAGCACGTTTTGCGCCCCGGCACGCAGCGATGCTTGGCAGCTCATGTGCTCTGCCCAGTGCTATGGCCCAACGGGTTGCCTCGCCGAGACTTGTGACAAATTGTCGGCGACGGCATCGGCACGTCTTAGCTCCACTGGCCGTTTTACTAGCATCCTGCTCTCTCCATTGCCGGTCATCAAGCTAGCGCATGCCATGTTGGGGGTGAGGTTTTCTGTGACGGGACCGGAGACCCGAGCAGTTACGGTGCAGCTCCAAAAAGCTCGCCGCAGCTCTCACTTGCAGGATCCGCACTCCGCATGTCTTGCAGCACTGTGCATCGCTTTTTCTAGTATCGGCCCTGCTGTCAGGGGCTTCTCGGCAGGTAGCTACACAGCAAGCCTGGTAGGCGTGCTTCTCCGCAAACTGTGGGGCGACAGCGCTTTCCCGCCAATAGAGCGGCCTCCCGCCTCTGATCAGACAGCAACTACTGCTGCGACATTTGCTGCCGTCGAGATTGGGGCAGTGGGCATGCCTGACTGGCTCTTTGCGGAACTTCTGAGCCTCCCTTGTCGGCTTAAAATCATCCATGTCAGCGAAGACTTTTTGTGTCCATGGGCGCCCACTGAGTTCGCGTGGGCCGCAATACGTGGTGCCTCAGGCATACGCGCTGGAGGCCTGCATTGGTTGACCAACGTGCCAGCAGAGTTCTTTGGGCTCCAGTGCCATAACTATTCCCACCTCCTTCTCCGCGCTGGCCTCGCATTGCCTGCCCGGGTGGATGTTACCGCCGCTCGTGCTTATCTCCCCCTGCGTAGTATGGACAAGGAACTGGAATGGGCCTTCCACGCTCTGCACTTCTACCGAAGTCGGGGACTTGTCGATAGTGCGGTTGGTGAGGTAATGGCTGCCCTTTTCCCTCACCGTGTTACTGCGGCATTACTCAAGAAGCTAGGCGCCGTGGCTTCCCTGCCGCAACCCCTCTGCGACGCGGTTCGCTCGGTAACCACAGCCTCCCTGCCACACTGCATCACAGCGCTGCGAACATGGATCATCCAGGAAGTGCGGTTGCGGTGCTATGAGGACAATAAACCGGTCAGCCTGCCTCTGCCGGCACCAGTGCAAACGTCTCTCAACGGGCTGTCGCTCGAGAGAGTGGTGGATTTCCTGCACTTCCACGTCTACAGCCAAGGCGCAGCACTCGAGGACACAGGGCAGGAGAACCGTAGGATGTCGCACCATGACACCACCAGGCGCTTTGCACAGGATCTCCCGGTGGTGCTAAAGGTGGAAGACTGCCTCAGCTTTGGCACATACGTGCTTGGCTTATCGTGTCCCCATGGCTTTACGCCTACGGAGGACACTGGCTGGTTCTCGCATCGTCAAAGCGCTAACCGGCCTCCCACAGAGGGCTGCCTTTTGCAGCTTACCTTCCGGCGGGGGCAAATGTTGGCGGTCTTTGTGGACTTGATCGTTCCTGAGCGGCTGAAGAGCAAGACACGCGCGCAACGCAAAGCCGAGCGTCGTCAAAACCGCCTCAACCCGATTGCTGCGCTCTTGCTCATCCGGCAGTGGCCATCCTTTCTTGGGGCCGCCCCTCACCCTGGCCAGGACTGCAGCTGGGGCCTCTCCCTTCAGAGCCTGTCTTGCATTAAGGTTGGTGGAGCTCTCGATGTATTCCTGCAAGTACTAAAAATGCCTGAGGCACGTGTCCCACTGGCCATTGGCATGCCCGTTCGCCCGTGCACCTTGCCTGCGCCACGGCCTCGGAGCCACTTCGCATCGGAAGTGCATCTCGCGCTGTCCTTTTTGCAGGCAGTGGAGTCGGCTGCCAGAGCTCCTCATTTCCCAGCTGCCCCTGACCTTACGCCGGCCGACTTTGTGCGGCTCAAAAAGCGCATCGTTGCCCTCCACCCAGTAGCCAGGCACCACAACCCTCGGGAGCCGTTCTGCAGCAACTGGCGTCTCCCGGCACCGCTGATCCCAGAAGAGCTGCACGTGTTGGCTGCCCTGATGGGACAATCCTTTTGTCGCCACATTGCTGAGCTGCTGAACAGTCCGGATGGTCTCCTGAGCGCGCACATCACGGCCATTTTAGCCGCTCGGGCACAAGGCCGTAGCTCTCTCAGCATCCTGGGCTGTGCTGGCTCATCCAAAACTTTCTCCCTGTGGTGTGCCCTAGTTTGTCTGGATGCTGTTCTGGAGCAAACGGTATTCTGGACAGCGCAGCAGCACTCTGCGCTCATTGCAGTCGTCCGTATTGCCTCCAACCTGTTGGTCGATGCCCCGCAATGGCTGCGCCCGCTTGTAGTTGTGCGTAGGGTGTCTGGCGATGCTGAAATGATCGACCCATCCTTTGATCATGTGCCTTTCACGGAAGCTGCGGAACACCAGGCGGCCGGCTTAGGAGAGATTGCCACGACTCAGCCTGGAACCACGGGGCGCAACGCCCGACTTGCATCCCCCTCAGTTGGCAGTGCTCACATGTTGCTGCTCACACAGGGCTCTGCCGCGCTGCAACTCCGTTATGCCTCCTATAGCGAGGTGAAAACCTACCTTAGCAGCGCGCATGTCATTGTGATAGACGAGGGGCAACAGGAGGGACAGCCTGCCTCAGCGGCCATCCTTGCGAACACTGCTGGCCAGCTCGTCATTCGCACTGGGGACCCACGGCAACCCGCGGGAGGCGGTAAAGGCGAGGTCCAAGTACGCACCCTGGCACGACTCATCGCCAAGCCCGTCGGCATTCGTGGAGTCGCCCAGCTGGCCCCGCAACCTATCTCCCCGGGACGCCTCGCCGCGGCCCTGCGAGGTTTGGTTCAGTCTACACCGCAGGGGCCGCTTCACACTATCAGGTGGACTAGCTTGGGACACCGTTACGACGGCCATCAGGGCGCTGAGCCGCCGTCGGGCGCCACCATAACAGTGTGTCGAGAGTTATCTGAGTGCCTCTTCGGCATTGAGGACGAGGTTGAGGTCAGCCTCGATGAGGATCTTCAGGAGCTCCGCGGATGTCGGGTCACCCGACAAGGGATGAAATACTTCATTCCTTACTCAGGCATTACCAGCATAGGTGACCGAGTATGCCTTCACCCCGACCGGCTCACGCCAGAGGCTATTGCGGTGGACTTCCTCCACCAGTCGGAGTCCCATAGCGAGGCGATCCTGTGCTATCTAAATCGTCTGTCAGCTGTCGGTGCGATACTGGCGCCGGCCAACACAGCTATGCAAGCTGAAGGTTTGGCCCCCATCAATGGGGTTTGCCTGAATCTAGCGTTGGTCGCCTCCACCAGGCTGCTGGCTGACCTTTATCTCCTTATCACGGCCGTCCGATACCCTCAATCCATCAGTGTGCACAGGGTTTCTGACGCCTCTCCGTGCCCGATCACCATCGGTGAGCTAGCTGCGGACACCGCGGCGAGGCGGCTTCAACGGGTGGCGGCGGACGGCACTCACCAGCCAGGAGTATACTTCGTCCGATTACCGCGGCATACATCCTCAGACATGCACCCAGATGGCTTGGTGGAATTGCTTTGTGGCCTACTGGTACTCGCCTACAACGTCTGCGGGCATCGTTTCGCTGTGCAGGCGGGACGGAAAATCACGGTAGTCACACCCGCCACCCGGGTCTTCGTTGCCCTCAAGCATGGTCTTGGCCTCAGCAATGCTCGCCCCGCCAACGCAGACACGGGTAACGCGCACCGGGTGGTGGCCGAAGGCACATCCCTTGCGGAGTTTATTGCGGATTGGTTGCCAGAGCTCCCCCCGCCAGGACACCTTACCACGGAGGCGCAGGCTGCATCCCTTTTCTCCTTCTTCTATGACCATCACAACGAATTGGGAGCATTTGTTGACCTTTTCACCACTACAGTTTGCGCTGGCACTACAGGTGCAGTCGACATTTGCATTATCGACAGGGCTGGGCGCTTTACCATGACGGGAGAGGATGCTCATCAGCGACTCACGGCTGGCAGCACGCGGCCCACGGGCCCATTGATCATCATCGCCTCCCCCTCGCATTGGTGGGGCATTCCTGCGGCATTGGAGCTCCACTCTGTCCTCCATCACACCCACGTGCGATGGGAGGAGCTGTACAGCGCCTATGGGCTTGCCAAGCTTGGGATATCACACCCCCCCCGCGAGGACAAGGAGACTGCCCAGGAGTTTTACCAACGCTGGTCTGTGAATCGCGTCCCCTCGCTCTGTAAGGCTACAGCTGTAGCAGCTCACAGTGGCATAGCGGGCTACCCGGTTCAGCTCCTCCTTCGAGGTATGGACTTTGAGCACAGTGGACCGCGCGGTCAGCCCATCACGGCGCGGCCGTTTTATCCTGTCATCGATACCGAGTTTCCGGTCTTTGGACTACTGGAGTTCACTGACCCGCCGAGGTTCGGGCTTCATCGCCTCCGTGAACACAGAGGCGGGGGTGCCCCTCTCCCCAAGAGGCTCTTCAGTGCCCTCCGCTCCACCCATCACCGGTCGCTGATTGGGTCTCACATGCCTTGCGCGGAACCGGCCACCGAGTGCCGCGGCAACGCAGGGGAATCGGCCGTGCCCGGCGCATTCTATTTTTACGCTATTTCCTCTGACACGGTCAACACCAAGCTGTTAGGGAGATTGCAGCGATATGTGTCGTCGCGCTTACGACATTCTTCCCCTCAGGCAACATTGCTCCCGCCGGTGGCTACGACTGGACTGCCACGAGCCCTCTATGATCCTACAGGTGCGGTGCGCCCGGACCCGGAGATCGGAGAGCCTGCCAAGGAGGATCCGACGCTGACCGCGGAGCTGCGCAGTCAGAGCTGTGCCGCCTCTCACCCGGTTGCACCTACCGCTACATGGACTCAACGTGTGGCGGACCTACTGGACGCGGTCGAATCCCCGCCTAGTCGTCTTGTGCCAGGTCACCTCCATTGCCAGCAGGTGTGTACCCGCAGATGATGAAGATGAATTCGCGGAGCAGTATGACACTCTTCGCCGTTACCAAGCTAGGGGCCGCCTTCAACCGCCGGTTAAAGGAATTGACTGCGCTGGAGCACTGCAGCAGTTACTCCCCAGCCCTCCGGACTGTCTTACTCTCCTGTCCCTCCCCTTGTCATTGCCTGCTTGTGAACTCAAGCTCAGCCCACAGAACTTTGGGGTGAAGGTCGTGGATTTTGCGGACCGAGCCCTCATGCTGCGACGCTGTACGGAGAGCGAAGCCTTTCGCGTTTGCCTTACACCACTCCTTGCTGTGTCCGTGGCATTGGCTCAGTTTTGTGATCCAGTCCTGCGCTTAGCGGAAGGACAGGTTTTCGACCTGTCCTGGTACGAGCTGGCCCGGCCGGAGATTTGGTGGTGGCTGCTCCTCGACGAACTATCGGGGCTCAAGAGCTCTCTCCCACGGGCTCTCGCCGGACTGAAATCCCCTGTGCGCGATGGCAGTCTTATCCAGATGTCTCTGGCTCCTAAGCGCGACCCTAATGCAAAACCTGATCCTTATCCGACAAATAGCCGACGGGGGGAGGGTTCCAGCCAACGGCCCACCGCCGGGGGAGGCAGCTCTGCTGCCGAGGACAACAAAGGCACTCCACTTCTGCATTGTGGAGTGCTGCTTCCGGTGCAATTACTCTTCTTCCTTACCCGTGCGTTGGCCGACGACCCATCGTCCGCCCCACACCTGCAACTCGCCAGTGTTACTCCAGGGCGAGATGGCCAACATATTGAGGTCCGAATCACATGCAAGGTCCCTGTTGACTTGGTTGGCCGCCCACAGATTGCCATCGCGGGCCGTGTGATGGAGGGCTTCGAGAACGGACTCCTCCCAGCCAGACGAGGAGAGTTCGAACCGCGCATGTTTGCGTATCCTGGCTCTTATCGTGGCACCTTTCGGCTGCTTTTTCCGCTGGCGGACATTCCGCTGGGGCTGCGTGCTCAGCCGTCGCTGGCGATCCAGGCTGCCGGCTTGCTCCACAGTGTTTTGTGGCGCCTCCGTGCTGTGACCACCTCCGGAGGCTGGGATCTCCGCGCGGTAGTTGCCTACTGGATCCGTGGGCCGCAGAAAGACGTTCTCCGCGGGCGGACAGAGTTGTCTTTGATTTATAGTCGCCAATAGAGGCGACGCGAAACGTAGGAATTTCAATTTTACAACTTATTTAAAATCCGTGCGCTCTTGATTTCATGTCACACTTTTACTTTGACGTGGAATCAGTTGTTCGAGTGCAAAAGCCTTTGGCCTAAGTTCAGTGTGTCCGTAGGTCACGTGTCAGCACATGCACATAGCTGGGAAACACATTGCAGTGACCGTTGACTGAACAATTTTTCTCCCGTCCCATGGACTTCGGCGACGCCCTCGCCGCTGGTTCTTCAGGCCGTTCCGAGGACAGCTCTACCAGCACCCGCGAGCTTCACAGTCAGCACATTTACGAACTCCAATTGGAGGTCAACGCCCTCCGTGCTGAAATCCAGACTCTCAGGTCCGCCTTGCAGGCTTTGGAAGAGTCCCTTGCTCGTGCCTGGGTGAACCAGACCGGCCACCACCAACGTCTCTCGTGGCTCGAAGGGATTATTCAGAGCTTGAGGACTGCCTGTCGGGTGTTTCTTGAGCCTGGCGTGCAGTCTGCCTCAGATCTGCCATAATTTTGACCTTTGCTGACTTTTCAATTGGGATATGGCGGGTCAGCCTAACTCAGACGCTTTGCTTGGGCCATCCGAATTTCATGCGGCCTTGGTCGCTGCCGAGAGGCCGCTTGTTCTGGATGCTCAGTCTCTTCTCATCAAGGACTTGTCTTGGCACATAAAGGTGGGCGAGGCGTCTCGAAAGACTCCTCTTCTCCCTTGGGAGACGGGTCCCCTTTCTTGGATCTTTGGTAGGCCACTCAAGAGGCCGCGTCTGGAGCTACCTCGGGACCTGTCTCCCGATTCAGGATCTGCTGTTGATGCGGGGGTGCCTCTGGTGCATCCACAGCCGGTGCCCAACTTTGCAAGGGAGCGTCTTAGGATTGCAGCTCTCCTGGCTACAGACGACAGTTCTCGCTGGGAAGCTCTGAGGAAGTTCAGGACGCTGGTTTTGCTTGACCCGGCGCTGTCTCAGGTGGGGCAGTCACTTGCGGCTGAGGCTTTGATTCTGCGAGACGGCGATCAGATGAGGCGAACTTTCTTGGATGTCTTCCATGGCAAGAGTACAGCTACCTTAGTGAAGAGAGCCTCGTCGCTTTGGAGGTTTGCCAACTTTTGTTTTGACAATGGTCTGGGAAATCCGCTCGGGGCTGGCGAGAAGGTTCTGTACCGATACATGTCGCACCTCGAGGAACATGGCAAGCCGACATCCGCCTCGGCTTTCCTTCAGGCCTGGAACTTCGCTGTCCACACTTTGAAGCTCTGTAGCCCGGACGCTTTGGGGGCCTTGTCTGCTAGAGTGAAGGGTGCTGCGCAGCGCATGTACTCCTTGAAGAGGAAGCTTGTTCAGGCAGTACCTTTGACAGTGAAGCAGGTGAAAGGCCTGGAGTACGTGGTCCTGAAGTCCCCGTACCCCCATTGGCGAATCATTGCGGGTCACCTCTTGATGTGCATAGGGTCTAGCTGCCGATTCGCCGATTCCTTGCAGCTGACCAGCCTCAAGGTCAGCACTGCTCAGGGTGTTACCCTGGTTGAGGCAGAGAGCTCGAAGTGGAAGACGGCTTCGAGGAAGGACCAGCTCCTTCCTTTGGCCTCCTTGGGAAAGTTCTTCGCTGAGGAGTCGTGGGGAGAAGTTTGGGCTAAGGAGCGCGAGGCTGCTGGTCTTGGCCTCGGCCCGGCGCTCCCGGCTTTCTCCGAGGTGACTGGTGAGTGGCTTAACCGTCCTATGTCCACGGGGGAGGCCACTTGTTATCTTAGGGAGTTCATGACCGCGGCTTCCCAGATGACTGCTGGTTTAGGGTGCCATTCTCTGAAGTGCACTGTCTTGTCTTGGGCTGCAAAATCCACGGATGTCCCTCTCGCTGATCGACGTTTGCTGGGGCATCACATAGATCCGGGAGTGGTGTCGCCGCTTACTTATGCGAGGGACGAGCAGACCCGACTCATGAAGGTAGTTCACCTTGTGGTGGAAAAGATCAGGAAAGGAGCCTTCAAGCCGGATGCCTCGAAGGTCTGGCGCCTCGCGAAGCTGATTGAGTCTGGTGGCACGGAGCTGCTTATTGAACAGACTGTGCAAGGCGATCCCTCTATGGAGGAGTCCGATGACGAGGAAGGCGACTTCGGCGACGGGGACATGGCCGCTGGAGGAGCGTGCGCCTCGATGGAGCGATTGAGTGCAGCTGAGCTGGACATTGCTAAAGATAGTCGGATGCATGTCTACTCGAGGGTGGTGCACATCCTGAAAGGATCCAAGTTCCTATGTGGGAGGAACCTCTCTCCAAACTATGAGGCCATCGATCCGGATGTTCCCCTCCGAGACTTGCCGGTATGCGCTCAGTGCTCGCAGAAGTACCAGCAGTGATTTTGGGATCGAGGGGTGAGTTCTGTGTCAGAGTCCGAAATTTTGTCGTGTGTTCCTGGGCCTGACCTGGCGGAGCCCCAATTGGGCGTTGACCGCTGGGCGTTGAGGGCGCAAGAGCAGGAGCAAACTCGCCAGACAATTCGAGCCTCACCTTTGCCAGACCTGGCGGAGTCCCCCTACTGGGGGCGTTGGCCGTTGGGCGTCGAGGGCGTAAAGGGTGGAGGCGAGTCGCTATGACTCCTCAGATGATTTGAGCCTCACCTTATCCTGACCTAACGGAGACCCCACGTCGGGGCGTTGTCCGTTGGGCGTCGAGGGCGTAAGGTCGTGGGGCGCTCTTCACTTTGGGCATTCCGTGGCCTCACCACAGTAACAGTGTGACCTTGTCTCGCGCGAAAGGAATTTTGACTGCAGGCGCGAGTGGGGCAGGCAGTCCTACGGGCGTTGTGCCGAGCTCTTGGTGGTTCTGATTCTCTGAGCTGCATCCAAAGTTGCCTTGCTGACGACAGTCCTGACTTGTTGGCTAGAGCGAGGAAGAGCGCAGTTCAGTCCGTCCTTGAAGGACGGGACAGTAGCAGCCATGAATTCGACAATTGACAGCGAAGCCACGTTCGCTGCCCGGGCCACCGAGCTCGGCATGGAGCGTGCTCTCTTGGATTTGCTTGTGAACAACAACGTGAAGACGATGGGCGCGCTAGCCTTTGTGAGCCCCTATCAAATCGGTCAAGCAGACGAGAAACCTCTTCTTGAAGCCCTCAAAGCCCTGATAGGGCGCGACTTGACCGCGAAGGAGCTGATCCCAGTCAGGCGATTGTGGTTCGAAGCCTCGACCACAGTGATGGGGGAGTTGAAGCAGAAAGTAGAAAGAAATGACTCTGCTGAACCAGTTCGTCTAGCCATAGCGGAAAGAACAACACGTCTGGATGAGCAGAAAAAGCGCCTTGTGGGCGTGTGCATCAACAGTGAGTCTGAACCTTCTCACCGCCTTGTGGATGTTGTCTTCCAGCAGGGCGCGGATCAGCAGCTGACGTGGTTGCCTTGGGAGAAGTTGACAAGTCGGGCTCATGAGTTGACGCATTCTCGCTCCGACAACGCCATCCTGTTTGATGCTCAGGGCAACATGAGGCTGACTAAGAAGATGCAGGAGAGCCAGTGTACTCTGACAGGTGAGCTCCAAGCTCGACAAGCGCTTCAGAGGCGCGCGTTGGCGTATGACCTCGCCCGCTTGTGTGACTATGCTGTCATGGAAACCTACCATGAGGAGTTGTTCCAGCTCCTCACTCGGCCTCCACCTCCCAATGCCCTCTACGTCTCAATGGGCCAAATCCGAGAAGCTGATAAGCACTTATTCATCAGGATCGCAGAGCAAACCCGGGGCTCTCTCACTGCTCGCCAGGATGGTGCTAAGCCCTTGCAACAGCAGCTCGAGCTTCTCAAGAACCATCCTCAGGTGCAGTTCTTCTTGATGCCACCGCAGAAGCCTCTCCGCTACTCTCCTTATGATGGCAAAGGGGAGGGCAAGAAGGGAGCTGGAGGCAAGGGAAAAGGGAAAGCATCGACCGGTGCTCCCGCAGGAGGGGCTGCGCAAGTGGACCTCCCATCTGGATGCAGTGCCAAACACAATGGCAAGCCAATATGCTTTGCGTACAACAGGGCGGGCTGTAAGTTTGCCAAGGATGGCAAGCGGTGCAGACGAGGTTTCCATATATGTTGGAAGTGTTTCAAGGAGCACAGCTATAGCGCTTGCCCGCTCGGCGGGGCCTGACTCGGTGGTAACACTTCTGAGGCTTCGGTGCATGACGCTGCTCCCCGTCTTCAGGCGACGGCCCTTCTCGACCTTTTCGAGTCGCTGCCTAATGAGGTTGCGCCTCGCCCTGGATCGACTTCTTCAACGAAGGTGTTTCAAGCTGGGGCCTACATTTTCGGTGTACTGGCCGGTCTACGCCGGTCTTGCGCCTTGCATGCTGAGAGTATCAAACCCTTTTGCCGTTTTGTAGTGGAAAACACTCCTGAGGAGTTTGTTTTCAGTAACATTGCTGTCTTTGCGAACTTACGGACTGAGATGCACCTAGATCCTAATAATCTGGAGGGCACTTTGAACTTTGCCATTGCCCTGTCTTCCTTCGAAAGCGGACAGATTCGACTTGAAGGCGGGCCGCAGGGTTCTGAGGCCCTTTTGGATGTCAAGCCAGGCGTCTTCTTTGATGCCCGGACTCGACGCCACGGGACCTGTGAATGGACAGGTCAGCGGGTCGTTCTTGTGGCATTCAGCCTCAGGGGCTCCGATCGCCTTTCTGCAAAGGACGCCCAGACCCTAGCATCCCTAGGGTTTAGGCCCCCTTACCCGGGTGTAAATAATCTGCATTTGGCAAGCCAGCTTTCAACGTCAGATGCGCCGGCGCATGTCGCTGCAGCTTCGCCCGGCTTTCCTCCTGTGCCTCCGAATGCTCCTGCCTTTGTTGAGGTGTTCGCTGGCTGTGCTCGCTTGTCAGCTACGTTCGCCCGGGTTGGTTTCAAGGTCATGCCCTTTGATGGCCCTCGGAACCCGCATCAGCCTGAGCATCCTGTGTGCACGCTTGACCTGACATTGCCGATTTGCCAACAGATCTTCTTGAGCCGCCTCGAGAATTCCAGTGTCTTCTTGATTCACTTTGGGTTGCCTTGTGGCACAGGATCGCGTGCCCGCGAGGCGCCACTTCCCCAACATCTGCGAGCCCGTGGTGCTCCTCAGCCTCGCCCGCTACGAGACCATGTGCACGTCTTGGGCCTCCCTTCCTTGAGTCCTCAGGAGTCTGCTAGAGTGGAGGCCGCCAACCGACTGGCCGAGTTCGTGGTGCAAGTGCTTGTGCGAGCACATGATCAAGGCTGGCGCATTGTCATTGAGAACCCCATTCGTTCTTGGATGTGGAGTGTTCTAGCCCACTTTGTGCGCGCGCTTGACAAGCCTCGCTTTCGGTCATGGTACTCCGAGCTGTTCACTTTTGATTTTGATCAATGCTGTTGGGGCGGTCGCCGTCGCAAAACTTCCAGGTTCTTGACCAATGTGCCCGAGCTTCGCTCCTTGGTGGCTTCTTGTCAAAATGATCACCCTCACGAGCCGTACCGCATCTTCAGAGGTGCGGCCTCTTCTTGGAAATTCGACACGGCTTCCGAGGCCGAGTATCCTTTGCCTTTGTGCGAACAGTACGTTCGCCTCCTGTGCCCGCTGGTCAATGCCCAGCCGCCAAACCTGCCTAGGCCTTTGGTTCGTCAGGTTCATCGGAAGCCTCCTCTCGTGCCTGAGTACAAATCCTTCACAAATGTCCGCCCTGAAAGTGGTGAGTTTCGCGAGCTCGCGTCAGATCGGGGTGTTGGCGGGAGCGGCTCAACTCAGGGCTCCACGTTTGGAGTCTTTCACTCTAAGGGTGAGTTCCTTGAGAAGGCGCTGGAAGTTGAGCACCCCTTTGATTCCGCCTTTGCCATTGACGATCAGACCAAAAGGAACGTCTTCGAGTTGCTCACCATGGGTCTCCTGGGCCCTGCTCGCAGGCGGATGGACACTCAGAAAAAGCTTTCAGCGTTGAAGCGTGAGCTTGCCGTCGAGGAGAAGCGTTTTCACGCCTCCCTTCCGGAGCACGCCCAAAAGGTGCTCAAGGGGAAGAACATCTTGTTGTGGAAGAAGCTCCTTGAGGAGACCGGGTTCCCAGACATCACGGTCGCTGAGCTCATGGAGGGCGTCCCACTGGTCGGTAGGCCTAGTAAGTCTTCCTTGTATGGGTGGAAGGAGCAGCCGGCGACCACAACGTTGGATGATCTTCTTGTTTCCTCCGTGTGGAGGAACCCTGCGCTGGCGGCGAAGGGCAGAGTTGGGGACGACCCCGTCCTAGCCGAGAAAATCTGGCAGGCTACACTTTCGGAGGTGGAGAGGGGCTTCATCTCGGGGCCCTACGATTCGGAAGAGGACGTTAAGAAGGCCCTTGGAGTTTCTCACATCTGCTGCAGCCGGCGCTTTGGGGTGAAGCAAGGTGCAGGCGATGCTTTGAAGTATCGCCCCATCGACGACTTCAAGGAGAGTGCCATAAATTCTGCCTACCACGCGGTGGATCGCTTGCAGCTGCATGACGTCGACTACTTTGTTTCCTTGATAAGGTTTCTGGCGAACTCCGTGGACGACTCGGGTGCAGTCAATGTCGAGCTGTCCGACGGGACAGTGCTGAGTGGGGCTGTGCACAGTGACTTTCGATCGGGGCGGCGCTGGCTTGGACGGTGTCTCGATCTGGAAAAGGCGTATAAGCAGGTTCCCATATTGGCCGCTCACTTGCCCCTAGCCGTCATAATGGTATGGGACCCGAACACCAGCCGCAACAGATATTTTACCACTTGGAGCATGCCGTTCGGCGCATGCGCGGCCGTGTTTGGATTTAATCGCATATCCAGGTCGCTCTTACATCTGGCCTCGCACCTTTGCGCCGTCATAGGAGGCGTGTATTTTGATGATTATCCTATGATCGAGCCTGCTGAGTCTTCTAGGATGTGCAGCCTCTCGGTGGAAACCCTGCTTGACTCCTTGGGATGGTCTTATGCCGTCGGTGACGACAAGGGTCAGCCTTTTGAGGAAACCTTCAACCTCCTTGGCATGCGGCTGGGCGTTTCTAGAATCATGGATGACATCCTCGAGCTCGAGAACAAGCCCAGCCGGGTCCAGAAGCTCGTTGAGGCAGCCAGGAGAATGGCTGCGAGTGGGGTTGTGAGCAAGAGTGACTCTGCATCCCTTCATGGCCAACTGAACTTCATGGTGGGCTTCGCTTCCGGCCGTTCCTTGAAATTTGCTGCGCGAGCCTTGTCAAACCTTTATCACTTTCCACGGGATCAGCCTGACGAGGAGGTGAAGTCCTTGGGCCGCTACCTTGAGTCTGCGCTTTTGAGCTTGGAGCCCAAGGTCATCAGGCTGAGGTCAGGCGGGAGGCCGGTGTCAGTCTTCAGCGACGCCTCTTACGAAGATGGAGTGGCGGCATGGGGCATTGTCTTGGCAGACCCTGTCTCTGGTGAGAGGCTGGTAGCTGGCGGGATTGTAGATGATCACCTTGTGCAGTTTTGGCTTGATGAAGGAGTTGAACAAGTCATTTCACAGGCCGAGGCCTTTGCTTTGGTTCTGGCAAGGAGAGCTTTCAAGGACCACCTGCAGTGCCGCAGATGCGTGTTCTATGTCGACAATGATGCGGCGCGCTATGTATGCATTAAGGCGAGCAGTCCGAGCCGAACCCTCCTCTCCTTGGCCTGCTCCTTTTACGCCAGTGAGTCTCATGACGGAGTCATTTCATGGCTGGAGCGTGTTCCTTCTGCGAGCAATATCGCTGATCTCCCTAGCAGGGGAGAATGCGCTGAGGCGGCAAAGCTGATAGGAGGCAAGATTGTCGACTGCAGTCAGATTGCATCGGACCTGACTTCGGAAATTTTGTCCGTGGATGATCTTCCGTGGAGCCTTCTCGCTACGTCCTACAAGGACAAAGCACCTCCGATCTTCTTGTGACTGCATTCGGACGTCTGCTGGGGAATGACGGGTCCGTTGAAGGAAACAGGTTCGCCTGTGTTATCCTTGGATCGTCGGTGGTGCACATGTTTCTCCCCTTGATCTGATCGCAGTCCGAAGGTGCCAAAATAGCGAAGGTGTCCGAGTGATTGCAAGTGAAGCTTCAATATTTGAAGATTGCCTTTTTTTATAACATATTGATTGATTGGGCTATGCCCGAATATATGATTGTTTTTTAACCACGTTTCGTAAATCACTAAGACGACGTTCTCCGCGGGCGGACAGAGTTGTCTTTGATTTATAGTCGCCAATAGAGGCGACGCGAAACGTAGGAATTTCAATTTTACAACTTATTTAAAATCCGTGCGCTCTTGATTTCATGTCACACTTTTACTTTGACGTGGAATCAGTTGTTCGAGTGCAAAAGCCTTTGGCCTAAGTTCAGTGTGTCCGTAGGTCACGTGTCAGCACATGCACATAGCTGGGAAACACATTGCAGTGACCGTTGACTGAACAATTTTTCTCCCGCCCACCCGCCCGGGAATGACGGGTCCGTTGAAGGAAACAGGTTCGCCTGTGTTATCCTTGGATCGTCGGTGGTGCACATGTTTCTCCCCTTGATCTGATCGCAGTCCGAAGGTGCCAAAATAGCGAAGGTGTCCGAGTGATTGCAAGTGAAGCTTCAATATTTGAAGATTGCCTTTTTTTATAACATATTGATTGATTGGGCTATGCCCGAATATATGATTGTTTTTTAACCACGTTTCGTAAATCACTAAGACAAGAGATTCTATTTTCCGACCCGCCTGTGGCGCTATGCGCACTTCGACGCAACGGAGGCCAAAGCGTTGGTCCTCCTACAAAGGTTGGTCGCACAGGAGGAGGGCCGCACACAAACCCTGCCGGATGGCACGCGCCCAAAGTTCCGGCTAGGGCACCCCCGGGCGCAGGAGCGTTGGAAGGCGGCGGCCGATGACCTCAGAGAAGGGGGACTCGGACCCGGCCTCCAACTCCCCTGTATTTCCACAGAGCTCATGCCACACCTTCATAGTGAGGACCATGACAACCACCAGTATTCCTTTTCACGTTTGAAGGAAATGTACACTGACAGAAATTTCCAGATGCTCTACCTACTGAATGAGAGTCACTTCCCCTCGAATGGCCGTGACATGCAACGCCTGCTAGACAGCTGGCCGTCCGATGAGGCGTCCGGCTCTACACGGTGATAGCAGCTCACCCCGTTAGTGACAGACGACGTCCGTCGTCTTGTCCTTTGGCCTTCGGTTTCCCACTGCCGGAGCCACAAGGGACTAATGCAGCGGGCAGGTGCTCGTGGCATCCTGACCAGTCACATCGTGTGGAGCCGCCTGGACGTCGACATACGGCGATGTTCGTTCTAAATTACACCGGATTACCAGTGTTTGGCACGTGTCCGGAGGGGGACACCCGCCAATGCCTGTGTTCGGGCTACGCTTAGCCTCAGGAAGGATGCTTCCGGTGAGTATCCCCTTGACAAAGAGATGCACCGCGGTTTGGAATCCTACGAGGTCTCCATTGCACTCATGCACCAGGCTCCCCAAGGAAAGAACCCCTTTCGGAACAACCGGAAGCGCCATCCCTCTCGGCCTTCCACGCCGGATCCCCCCACGAAGCAGCCTAAAGGCAAGGGCCGAGGCAAAAGTGCCAAAGGTTCTCCCGCAATGCCCAAGGAGCTTGTCGACCTGAAGGCAAATGCCACCACACCTGAAGGTAAGAGCATCTGTTATGCTTTCAACTTGAAAGAGTGTAAGCGCACTGATTGCCCCCACCAACACGTGTGTGCCAGGTGCTTCCAGCCGCACTCAATCCGCAAGTGTGCCGCTGCCGGGGCGTGAAAGCTTTCGCGACCCTCTGATACAGTTTTGCTTCCTGATTCACAGCTGTCTGAGCCTGCCTCGCCTCCTGTAGCCACAGGAGACCTGGCTGATGCATGCAATCCCGTCTCCCCACCTTGTGAACAGTATGCCCAAACCCTGCTTTCCCGCAGAACATTGAGTGCTGCGGATGTGTTGGGCTTGGTTTCTTTTCTGCAACCCGAATCGCCTCGCTTTCCTGGCGAGTTCAGTTGGGCTACCGGTGCTTACGTACATGGCGGCATAGTTGGCCTGAGACACAATCTAACTCATTTTCCATTTTCGTCCCGTGTCTTGGCGACCTTGGTTTCAAATACATTCCCACAATTAGAGTTTACCTCCGTTGTGGTTTTAGTCAACACCCTCACTCCTGCGCACCAAGACCTCAACAATCATTTGGGCTTTCCCAATGCGTTGATTCCTCTAAGTACCTTTGAAGCCGGCGGTCTTTGGATCGAAGGGGCTGGCGATGCGGTCTGTCCCGACCCCGGGCACCCAGATGCCAAGGGACATGTTTTGCAACTGCATGAGCCAATCCAGTTTGACGCGCATAGACTGCATGCTACGTGCCCTTGGACTGGCAATCGCGCTGTGCTAGCAGCATTCGTGATCAATGATTTTCACAAGTTGGATGCTCAGCATCGCCAGCTTTTGCAGCAGACTGCCTTCCGTCTGCCGAACCTGTCAACCGGGGAGCTCCTTCCTGCGCGCCCCAGCATTGCTTCGCGGTTTCCAGTGATCCTTGAAATTTTCGCGGGTACTGCGCGTGTAACAGCAGCCTTGCGCCGCTGCGGTTTCGTCGGCTCTCAAGGTGTTGATCACGTGGTCGTGGATCATGCTGCCTGCCCTGTCCTGTTGGCAGATTTGACGACTCATGAGGGCCAGAGCATGGTAATGCTTTGGCTGTCGAGTCCTCATGTTGTCGGTGTTTTCATCGCTCCACCATGTGGTACCAGCTCTCGTGCCCGAGAAATTGCACTCCCCGGACCTTCTCCCGCTCCTCTGCGTTCGCTTGATTTCCCTGACGGGCTACCTCACTTGTCTGGTCTCAGTATGGTTCGTGTCAACAAGGCCAATCAGCTGTACCACTTTACGTCGACGATCTGTGCTGAGGCCGTGGAAGTCTCATCATTGCTGTGGAAAACCCACGGAGCAGTCTTTACTGGTCCACCAGCTTCTGGGAAGCCTCCTCCGCTTTCTGTCCAATGCATACCGACTTCCAACACTGTGCCTTTGGCGGGCGTCGGCCCAAGTGGACTCGCCTCTGCCACAACCACCATGCCTTCCACGCGTTGCATCGTGTGTGCCCAGGGGGCGCGTGTGCTGCCCATCACTTGCCTTGGGGTCGTGGGGACAACGGCGCCTTCGCCACGGCCGCTGAAAGCGCTTATCCGCCGCAGCTGGCCACAGCCATTGCCCAATGCTTTGCTCAGGCCGTTACCTTCTTGCCCGAAGCCGAGCCCTCCCTTGCGGCCATGCGAGCCACTTCTGGCCTTCAACCAAAGGCCTCCGCCGTGCCACCCCTTGTGCCCGAGCCGTGCTTGTCATGCGCGGGCCCAACGACCCCGCTGCCTTGCCTGCGCTCCGAAGCCGGCTGCCGGAGCCTTGGACTGACGCCCGCTTCGAACCTGCTGCCACCGTGCCAGCGCACAGTCAGTTACTCCGAGCGGACAATAGGGGAAGTGACCAACTCGAATTGGCCTGGGGCGTATCTTGGTCCCCGGAAGAGTTCATACATAAAGCGGTCGAAGCGGGACATCCTAAAAGGTTTGACTCGCTGCTGCCTTCCGCACTAAGCCACAGCATAGATGTGAATGCAAAATCATCGCCGGCCGACAGAGCCAGCCTCAGAGCCGAATGGTTTGTGCAAAGTGGACCAAACGTGCGGCAGAGCTTTCTGAGGATGAAAAGAAGCTTAAGAGCTCCCTCCCAGATTATGCCCGGAAAATTGTCCTGCCAAAAAGGATCTTATTGTGGCGTGAAATTCTAGAGGATCTCAAGTATCCGGATGTTGGAGTGCTAGATGAAATGCTGGAAGGAGTGCACCTGACGGGTCAGACCCCTTGCACTGGAGTCTTTCCGGGAGCTTTTAAGCCAGCAAAACAGACTTCGGAACAGCTACGCTCCAAGGCCAGCGAGTCCCGCCAGAAGATCCTTGATGCGATTAAATCGCAGGGGCACCTGGATGAGGCGCTGGAACAAAAGGTCGACGAAGAGGTGGAGCTTGGCTGGCTGTCCGAGCCAATAGACCCTGCCGATTTGCCGGAAGGCGCCACAATCAGCAGGAGGTTTGCGATCGAACAGTCGGGCAAGATTCGCTTGATAGATGACCTTAGCGACAGTGGTGTCAATGGTTCCGTCCAAACCACCGAGAGCCCCAAGCCTCAATCCCTCGATGTGGTCGCTGCTATGGCCTTGGCTTGCCTCAGGAAGCTGTCCGGGATCCCCATGCTAGGGAAAACGTTCGACCTGAAGAGTGCATACAGGCAAATGTTTGTGTCGCCGGAAGACCTCAAGGAGGCCTACATTGCTTACTTCAGCCACCGCGAGGGTCGAGTGATTGTAAGGCAGATGCTTGCGCTCCCGTTCGGAGCAACTAGGGCGGTGTTCTCTTACTTGAGAGTGGCACATTCTATGTGGTACATCGGGTGCTGGGCGCTGAAACTGATATGGTCGCACTTCTTTGACGACTTCTTAAGCCTGGCGACTCAGGTCGAAGCCAAAGCAGTCGGCCTAGCAATCTCTTCATTGTCCAGGTTGCTGGGATGGAAGGTCTCAGAGGACAAGGACAAACCCTTTGCCGAGAGTTTTGCTGCGCTTGGGGTACGGGTTAGTTTCGAAAGGTTCTTGCAAGGGGAAGTTCTCTTCCATAACACGGAAAAGCGTATCTTAGAGGTTTCAGCCACATTGCGCCGCGCAGCTGACGATCCAGCCCTCACCCAGAAGGACCTCTCACGCATTCGGGGTCGCATGGTCTTTGCAGGGGGCCAGCTCTTCGGGAGAGCCGGCCGGTTATGCGTGGCCGCCCTGGCTGGTGAAAGCTGCTCGACCAAAGCAAACCTCAGCAACGATGCAAAGCAAGCTATGCTCCAGTTTGCCGACCTGCTTGAGGCCAACTGGCCGCGCGTGCTTAAAGATGTGTCAGCAAATCCGGTGTACATCTTCACTGATGCTTCGTATTCCGAAACGAGTGGAGGTACTTTCTGCGGTATAGGTGGAGTCTGCTTCGACCACGAAGGCCGCCCCCTTGGATTTTTCTCCGAGGAACTTTCTAGTTTCCAGAAACGTCTTCTAGGAGAGGGCAGGTCCAAGACCATCATCTTCGAGGCAGAACTTGCAACAATCGTGGTCGCATATGTCCTATGGAAAGATTGGCTTAGGGGGAGGCCCACTGTGATTTTTGTGGACAATAACTCCGCTAGAGACGTGTCAATCAGTGGCACCTCACCGAATGATGTGGGCAAGTCACTTGCATCACTTCTTTTAACGGTGGAATCCTTAGCCAAGACCTTTTCGTGGTTCGCGCGTGTCCCATCGCCATCGAACATAGCAGACACGCCTTCACGTGAAGTGCTGAAAAGCTTTACAGTGTCAGGTCGGCCCGTCCCTCATTTCCCATGCGAGAACATTGTTTCAGAAGTTCTGGGCATTTTGGTTAAGTAATACAACGGATAAGGAGGGGAGAATTCTTGATATCGGTTACACATTCTTTTGCAGGCGATGATTGGTCCGCCAGGCGATGATGTTCCGCCATCCGTAGTTGCAGGTTGAGGCTAAATGCCTCATTGCACCAAGGTACCCCTTGTCACCGCTGGTGAAAATGTCAGAAGCCTCCGGAATGCTGAGTGTGTGCTGTTCTCTCTTGAGTGTGAAGCTTCACATGCCAAGCTGCTAAGCCCTCAAGCGTGCTCCCTATCTCGGCAGCCGTTTTTGCTCAAGATATTAAGGAGGCCGTCAGTGCGAGCGCTGATAGTCCCTTAATATCTTGAGCACAAATTTTCTTGAAAAATCGGGCCTTGATTTTTAAAGAAAATGGCTGCCAGAAGTTTTCTGTCAGTGAGCGTCAAGTGGTGCTATTTTGCATCTTCTTGTCATCCGCGCTCGCCACCTCAAGGCATCTTGAAGTCAGTGTGCACAAGCATCAGTGACACTTTGCTGTAGCTCCACGAACAAGCCACAAGTCTTGCACATGTAAGGTTGCAGAATTTTTCTCTTCCCGCCCACCCACACCACTTGCATCTCAGATCTTGCGGCGAGTGACGCCACCTGCGGCCGAGTGCCGCATGCGTGAATCTAATCCCTCTGCATACCCCTGCCGATCCGGTCAGCGCGACCGCGGGTGCTTCGCTGATAATGCGTTCGGGGAGAATTCTTGATATCGGTTACACATTCTTTTGCAGGCGATGATTGGTCCGCCAGGCGATGATGTTCCGCCATCCGTAGTTGATATCGGTTACACATTCTTTTGCAGGCGATGATTGGTCCGCCAGGCGATGATGTTCCGCCATCCGTAGTTGCAGGTTGAGGCTAAATGCCTCATTGCACCAAGGTACCCCTTGTCACCGCTGGTGAAAATGTCAGAAGCATCCGGAATGCTGAGTGTGTGCTGTTCTCTCTTGAGTGTGAAGCTTCACATGCCAAGCTGCTAAGCCCTCAAGCGTGCTCCCTATCTCGGCAGCCGTTTTTGCTCAAGATATTAAATCGGAAGACTCTTCAGCACATGGCTGGAGTCCCAAGGTTGCAGTTCCATTGATTGGCAGGTGAAGGATGGTCAGCCATACTGCTTGAATTCTCTGGCTGCATTGTCCTCGGGTCTTAAAGATGCGGATATGACCCTCTTCAGTGCATTGCTCAGTGGTGTTCCTACTGGCTTCAAACACGATATCCCCATTTCAGGTGTTTTCGCTCCATCGAGTCGCTCAGCCTCAGATGATGCATTAACAGTTTGCCAGGAAAACTGGCAAGGTGCTGAGGACGACCCAGTCCTCCTTGAGGAGCTGGTGCAGATCGAGGTGGACAAAGGCTGGTTCCGGTGCATTGAATCGTTGGAAGCTGCACGCCGGATCTGGCCCAATGTTGCTGTTGGTAAGCTTAACATTGTACATTCAGAAGGCAGAAAACCTCGTTTGGTGGTTGATTCTTCCATTTGTGGTTCAAATGCTTGCTGCCTCATTCCTGAGCGTTCTGCATTGCCTACATTACAAACTATCCAAGCCTCTTGGCCATTACGGGGAAAGCTTGAACCCCTGGCAGCTTGGTCCATTGACGTTCAGGCAGCTCACAAGTCTATTATGGTTCGCGAGTCAGAACAAGGACTGCTTGGCATTCGAGTGGGTCCCAAGCTCCATTTTATACAGTTTGTCCATTCGGTGCAGCTTTTTTCAGCTTTCTGGTTTGCTCGCCTTGGTGCATTTTTCGTTCGCACCCTTCATCGCTTGATTTTCATTGCCCACTGGCTGGCAATGTATGTGGACGACTTACTTGGCTTTCAATCTGCATCAGTTGCAGAGATGAGCTTTTGCATTACTTTATGTTTCTGTGGGGCCTTTTCCATCCCCTTATCCTGGAAGAAATTACAGTTTGGATGCTCCATCCGTTGGATAGGATGGGAGCTCAATTTCAGTATGGGCTGTGTTTGCATCCCATCGGACAAGCTTGAAAGGTTGCATTCGGTTATCGTGTCGGCACTCCATGGCAAGTACACTGACCGTGCTACATTGAGCAAGTTGTGTGGCATGTTGCAGTGGCTTTTCAAACTTTTTCCATTGGCTAGGCCATGGCTGAGGTCTCTTTATCAGGATCTCAACACTCCACGTGCAACCAACTTCAGTGTTCGACAGAACGACTGGCAATCCTTCATTGCCTGCTTGAACGACACTTTACATTTGGTCAAGTTACCTCCTGGATCGGCGGTTACGGTGGGCAGCCGTGTTCTTGCGGTGAGACATCACAAGGTTTCCACCAAGCGCGAACTTTTACATTGCAACCTGGGAGATAAGGATATATGGCTTCGCATTGCAGACTCTGCCTCCAAACGTCGTGCATTGAGTCCATCCTCCAGAAGTCTGTTGCAGTTCTGGCTTGATTGGTCTGCATTGCCTCCAATTTGGCGATCGCTTCGCCCTATGGAGCATTTACAGGTGGAGGCAGCAGCTGATGCCATGGGCAACGGCCGCACCTTTGCTATAGGTGGCTGCATTGCTTTACCAGGCGGTGAATTTTGGTTTTCAGAATGCTTTACTGTGGAGGATTTTGCATTCGCAGAGCTTCCCTTGAAGTCTGAGGCGCACAAGGACATTACATGTTACGAGTGCCTTGGTCAGATTGCATTAGTTTGGCTTTTGAGTGTACTCAGCCCAGGATGCAAACTGTCTGTTCGCATGCATTCCTGGTGTGACAACAGTGGGGCGGAAGCCACTGCTAACAAGCTGTTCACTACATCCTGGCCTCTCGCAGCATTTGTGCAGCGACTGGCTATTTTAAGCAGTTTTACTGGCGTCCACGTGGATGTACATCACATTGCAGGCCCCAAGAACACTGAGGCGGACTTTTTGAGTCGCTGGCTTCCACCAGCTGCTTTGCCGGCTCGGTGGAGCCTCGCCCGACGTCGTCGCATTTCTTTGAAGGCACTTTGGCATGCCTCGCCTTCCATTTCGATTTCGCCTCCATCATGGAAGCCTCCTTTCAGCATTCCGAGCAGCTCTCCTTTAGGAGCAGCACTCTAATCACCTTGTCGCACGTTTTTCATTTGGGGAATTGATGCGCGACTTCGGTTCTCTGGCAGATTGCATTTGGGGGAAAACATGCAGACCCTTTTCACAGGCAGCTTCTTGCTGCTGAAGCTCGGATCTGCATTTCCCGCCAGAGAACAAAAGGAGCGAGTGTGTGCGAGTGATTGCATCAATTCCCCTTTTATACATTCTTTGCTTTATATGTATACATTTTTACATATAAAGCTGCATATAGGAAGCAGCTGCGAATACATTAACCGAACAGTATGTGTGCTTGCTCACGAGTGTTTGGTAATGTTTTGCATGCTTGCTGCATTCATGACATTCCATGTGCATTGCAGCAAGCAGGCTCGCAGCTGCCAGCTCGCCTGCATAGCGGGCAGAAACTTTTGTCCCACCCACCTCTTCCCTTTTCTGGGTGCGAGTGCTGGCGACTGCACTCTTACACTTTCTTCTGCTGGCTTGCATTTGCATTCGGTTACCTTTACCCGGTCTGTCCTTTAAAAGGATGGGTCCATCTGCATTCCCTCTCTCTATGGCAGGTCGGTGCCTTTTGATGCACCTAGATCCCATCTGGGGAGGGGGAAAACATGCAGACCCTTTTCACAGGCAGCTTCTTGCTGCTGAAGCTCGGATCTGCATTTCCCGCCAGAGAACAAAAGGAGCGAGTGTGTGCGAGTGACTGCATCAATTCCCCTTTTATACATTCTTTGCTTTATATGTATACATTTTTACATATAAAGCTGCATATAGGAAGCAGCTGCGAATACATTAACCGAACAGGCTGAAGCAGGCGAGCTCCCTGCTTCGAGCCTTGTTGCCCATGGTCCTCTGCGAGGCAGTCACAAGTCCCTCAGCAGCAGCAGCAACATCGTTGGCAACAACATGATGAATCACAGCCTGATGAAGAAGATGATGGCCGACGGCAACGGCATGAACATGATGGGACTGATGAGCTGCATGTCGACATGCATGCAGCAGTTTCAGCAGCAGTCCAACAGCTCGCAACTGCCGGGCTTCAAGTTGTTGGGAAAAGCCGGCGGCAACGAAGCCAGTCCAAATCGGGCTACAAGCATGATGGCGACGACGAGCCCACCGCACGACTCTCCAGAGTCCAGCCATCGTGTTTCAAGCCCGGTGCCGCCTCATCATCAGCAGCTTGCTGTGCCCGCCAGCCCGGTGCAGCCTCATCAGCAGCAGCTTGCTGTGGCCGCAAGCCTGGTGCAGCCTCACGATCAGCAGCTTGCTGTGCCCATGGCTGGGCAGGAGCCTGTGGGTCCGGCCGAGCAGGCTCGTCAGATGCTTGCTGCATGGAAGCGGCAGCAGAGGGAGATGAGGAAGATGAGGAGACTGAGAAGCCCCGGAAAAAGCCTGCCGCAAAGCTCCAGCAGACGAAGAGTGTGCAGCCGAAGAAGAAGCCGGCAGCGAAGGCGAAGTCGCAGTCCCAGCCCAAGCTGAGCATCAAGATTCCGAGCATGAGCAAGAGGTTGAAATTGCGACCGAACGGCTGCAGCAAATGCCGCAGCCGACCGGGCTGTTGTCCGTCGTGCTTCAAGAAGTGATTTTTGTTGGCATGCAGACATGACATGTGTCTCTGTGTGCGAAGTGAACAGTATATATCTGTAGATGTATATACAATCTAGATAGGAACGTGTATGCATGTCTATATGCCTTTCTTGCAGACTGTACAGGTGACTTCTGCAGTGATGGCCGATATACACAGACGGCAATGGCCGTGCACGTATACGGCAAGAAATCACGGGGACTGCAGAGACATCCTGCACCGTCTCAGGTCTATATATGTTTATCTGTGGTGCCATGGTGCACCGTTGTTCCATTCACCCGGGGTTTCAGTGCCATCAGCCTCAACGAACTTTGTGCACGGACAGAACAGTCTCTATGCCGTGTGCACGGAGGCTTGCATTGCAATCTCGTATTATATGCAGCGACTTAGGATTCGACTGAGCCGCAAAATGTGTGGTTTGCCCGCACATGCACATGTGTGCACGAGCGATGTGGATGATAGCTTCGACAGCTTGCATGATGCCCAGAGGATCATGTCCATGTGTTGCAGAGTGTATTTTAGGGTTGAGGGTTGAGGGTTTAGGGTTTAGGGTTTAAGGGTTTAGGGTTTTATAAAGTTCGTGTTTGTATGTGCTTTATACACTGTACCAAAGTATATATATATAATATGTATATACATATGGCATGTTATGACAGTTTATGGGTTTCGTGTATACATATATATATATATATGTGTACATATATTTATATATGCATATATATGTATATATATATATATACACGCATTTATGCAAGCACACTGCAATGGGGTTTATCCAGAACATGCACATATCAGAGAGTCCTGAAACAACTTTGGTCGCTTTTGCAGGGCTGTGTAAAGCTCGCAAGCAGACCACATGGCTTCCCAATCGTCGGGATCCAAATCGGCCAACCCGTTGTCGCAATTGGGAAGGAAAGTTTTCACCGCCCAAAGAGCCCTCGCTCAGATCCTGAAGGAGATTCGTGAGCTGGATGAGCTACCTGCAGCTACAGGCCGGAGCTCGGTGAAAAGAGCTCGTGAAGAACTGCTGCATGATTATGCTGGGCCCATCTACATCGAGCCCACACTTCAGAAGGAAGACGGCACCGATGTTACAATTCCGATTTTGAGTCCAGCTGCAATGCTGGCTTGGGCATGCGAGCACTGTGCAGCCTTCGGCCAGCTCTTGCAGAAGCAAATGGCACTGAAGCCGCCGACCTACGAGAAGCCTTGGACTCTGATTTGGTATTCGGACGAAATCGCACCGGGCAATCAACTGAAGCACGTGAACCGTCGCAAGGCCCAGGTCATCTATTGGTCCCTGCAAGAACTGGGAGCCCATGCGATGTCCTGCGAGTCGTGCTGGTTTACCTTGACGGCGGTTCGCAGCACCGTGGTCGCAGACATGGGGGGGATGGCGGTTTTGTTCCGCCAGCTGGCCAGGTTTTTTTTCGAGACCCCCGATTGGCGGCAGGGGCTTCTGGTCAACTGCCCCATCGGCTCTCCCCCTCTGTTTGCCGATCTTGGCATACTAATCTCCGACGAAGCTGCTATAAAGCAAACCCTCTGCAACAAGGGTGCTTCTGGACTCGTGCTCTGCGTCCACTGCCAGAATGGAGTGACCACAAGTCGCACGTTGCTGCCAGCAGTCGGGGCACACAAGTAAAGTATCCAGCCTGGAGACCGACAATTCCAGATTTCGTCGCCAGACGAAGGAGTCCATCAAAGCCTATATGGACTACCTCGCTGAGCAGAAGCCCTTGCAGACCAAGACAAAGTTCGAAAAGCTGCAGACTGCCCTGGGTTTTAACTTTAAACCAATGGGCTTACTGGCCCATGCAGCCTATGGCCCCAAGCTGATAGACTGCATTATGTTCGACTGGATGCACGTCTACCTGGTCTCAGGGCTGTTCAATGTGCTGACAGGGCTTTTCCTTGGAGACCTCCATCACAATGGCTGGAAGCACAACGACATTGAGCGGTTCGCAAGGACTTTCACATGGCCTGCACGTCTGCGAGGTGCTGCCCCGAAGGATGTGTTGCAAAAGAGAGGATCCTACAGTGATCCTCTCAAGTGCAGTGCATCGGAGGCTCTGAACTTCCTGCAGGTGCTGCGAACCTATCTTGTGCTCTGGGTGCTTCCGCAATGCAACGAGGACATGAGAAACTCATGCGAGGTTTGGTTGGCGATGTGCAAGGTCCTGGATGCTTTGCAAAAGATCGCCATAGGAGATCCTTTCCCTGCAGTCCAACTGCAAGTCTTGGTGAAAGGCCATCTGGACCTCGCTAAGGTCCGCTACGGTGAGGACTCCTTTTGGGTACCCAAGTGCCATTTGGCACTCCACTTGCCCCTTCAGTTGGCCAAACACTCAGGTCTGATGAGCTGCTTTGTGCACGAAAGAAAGCACAAAATCATCAAGAAAATCACCAACCAAGTACTCGACACAAGTCGGGCTTTTGAGAAGAGCATACTCGATGATGTGCTACATGGGCATTTGCAGCAGCTCGCCGATCCGGCTTTTCTCCCAGGAGACGCTTGCATGCATTATGCATTTATTTCTTCTATATACCACTAGATGTTGTTATAAACAGGTTCACAACATTTTGTTTCCAGTTTCGTCGTATGCAGTTTAGGAAGGGGTGCACTTGGTTCAGCCTGTGCGACCAGCCCCTGCCAAGCTCCAAGCCGAGCTCCGGCGATGCATGAACATCCAGGGCGAGATCATGACAGCAAACCAGGCTGTGCATGCAGGGAACTTCACAGTTTCGGCAAAAGACCTCGCGGTTTTGCATCTGGATGGTGAAAGGCTTGTCGGCAGGGTGGGCTACCACGTCCAAGCAGATGGGACATGCTGGTCACATGTCACTCTTTGGAACCACCTGCATGGAGCCATGTTCACCCTGTCGGACGATGTGGCCCTTGTAGAAACCAAGCATATCCATGCCACTTGTGCCTTCAGTGTGCAAGGCGACAGTGCTGTCGTGGTGCTGCCATGAGAAAAAAAGACCTGCCTGCGAGCTTGCAGCCCTGCAATCAATGGCGGTCTTCGTGTAAATATCTCTATAACACGTTCCCTTTTGGGAGGCAAACGGTTGGAAATTGCATGTTCAAAAATCACAAATCCATCAGCTCTGAAACCACTTAGTTTACTTAGCAGACTTATCTAAGTATGACTTAGCTGCAACGATAAGTTGACTTAGCTATCTATGCTAAATGGAGTTATGCTAAGTGGGATAAGTCAGTTATTAAGTCGACCAACCGAATACTAAGCATGATAACTTTTTACTAAGCCCAGCGGGCCTTTAAGTAATTCACGTGCGTCGTCGCGCCGCCGCGTCCCGCGTCCCGCGTCCCGCGTCCCGCGTCCCGCGTCCCGCGTCCCGCGTCCCGCGTCCCGCGTCCCGCGTCCCGCCCCGCGGCCGCGGCCCCGCGGCCCGCGGCCCGCGGCCCGCGGCCCGCGGCCCGCGGCCCGCGGCCGCGGCCGCGGCCGCGGCCAGCGGCCCGCGGCCCGCGGCCCGCGGCCCGCGGCCCGCGCCGCGCGTCCCGCGTCCCGCGTCCCGCGTCCCGCGGTCCCGCCCGCGCCCCGCGCCCCCCGCCCCGCGCCCGCGCCCCGCGCCCCGCGCCCCGCGCCCCGCCCCCGGCGCCCGGCGCCCCGCGCCCCGCGTCCCGCCTCCCGCCTCCCGCACATTCTTGTCATGCCTGTGCAATGGAACCGGTAGTCGGGCCATGCTACAGCGCCAATCTTATACGCTCCGCGCAACGCAACTTTGGCTCAAGGCTCAAGACTCATGTGTGGGCTATATGCTAAAGAGCATACGCTTACTACCGAGCTAGAAATAGCTAGCTGTCTGTTATCGACCTATAGAGCATCAGAGCCATTCCCGTGCACAGACAACTCGTCGCACATCTCTGACGAGAAAAGCAGCTGACCATAGCTGACCGACTTTGCTTGCAAGGGGTCGTGTGGAGAGTGGGAGGTATCACTGGACGTTTGCCAGGGCAACCATCAACACCATCTATTAGCTCCGCTGAGGGGAGCGATCAAGGCAATCATCATTACCAAGCCCTCACGCACTTGTCATATCTAGCACTAAAATGGCTACTACCACCAGTGCGTTGCTCACACCGAGAGTGCTTGCCTCTGTCATCATCATCATCATCATCACGTACATGTACATGTACATATACATATACATAGACATATAGACATAGACATAGACATAGACATATACGTATACGTATACGTATACATATACATATACATATACACATACACATACACATACACATACACATACACATATACATATACATGTACATATACATATACATATACATATACATATACATGTACATGTACATATACACATACATATACATATACATTATACATATACATATGCATATGCATATGCATATGCATATGCATATGCATATCCATATCCATATCCATATCCATATGCATATGCATATGCATATGCATATGCATATACATATACATATACATATACATATACATATACATATACATATATATGCATGTGCATATATATGTCTTTGGATATATGGGTCTATGTATATGGGTATATACACATATGGATATGAGTAACAATGAATATATATATATATATATATATATATATATGTATATATTTTTATATATATATATATATATATATATATATTCACATACATATACATCTCATATGTCAATCTTAAGCGCGTTCCCTCATTCGGCGACTGCGGTTCATCATATATCTTAACCCCTCCTTTGGCGCGTTCGGCTCCTCATGCAATAAACAAGCCCCCTCATTCTCTTGACGAATGCTGCCCCGCCCCTGCTTTGGCGAAGCCGGTTCCTCGGATATACATAAACAAAAATATATACACGTACAACTGTATATATCCCTGTTCTTCCTCGACCACACTTTGTGCGGTCCCCGCACTTCGACTCCAATCTTTTTCATCATATATCTTCAACTCGCTCCTTCCTTTTAATTTTGCGATTGGGTTCGTCGTAAATCTTACATTTGCCCCCTCGGTTCATCTTCTGTTTTCAATTTGGCGCGTCCGGTTCATCATGACTCTTCAACGCGCCCTTGGCGCATTCGGCTCGTCCTGCAATAAAGATGCCCCCTCATTTCGCGAGTTCTGCACCCGCACCCCCGTTCTTTGGCGAATCCGGTTCATATATGCTATATATACATATGTCTACGAGTCTACTACAAACAAAAACGTCTAGGTGTATATATCCGTGCTTTTCCTCGACCACAACTTCTACGGTCCTCGCGCTTCGACCTCAAAATACTGTCCGGCGACCCAATTTTACTGCTGCGCGACGCTGCTTCTTCCGACGTTATACAGCCCCCCCTCATATTAAAACCTGGCGCTCTCAGAATTTTGCGCGTTCGGGCCCGGCTTTTTACATTCACAGTGATGATGCTCCGGGCGGTCTCGGTTTGTATTAATATAATAAAACCAACATTATACAGTAAAGTACTAAGCAAACGAACCACGGCTTTAGGGGTCAGAAGCTTAGGGCTTACAGGGCTGTAGTGTTTTGCTGTTGTGTCTCGGTTTTTTGGGGCTTCATGGTTTAAAGCTTCGAGCTTATAAGGATTTACAGCTTTGACGGTTTTAAAGCATCGAGCCTCAAGGCCATCGGCTGCCGCGTCGCGCGTCGTGCCGCCGCGTCGTCCCGCGCGTCTCACCGCGTCCTCCCGCGCCCTGCGTTCGTCGTCCCGCATCGTCCCGCATCCCGCGTCCCGTGCCCCATGCTCCGTGTCTCGCGGCCATGTCTCGCGTCCCGCGTGCCGGGTCCCGCGCCCCGCTCCCCGCGTCCCGCGTCGCGTCCCGCGCCCCGCGTCCCGCGTCCCGCGCCCCGCGTCCCGCGTCCCGCGCCCCACGCCCCGCGCCCCGCGCCCCCGCGCCCCGCGCCCCGCGCCCCGCGCCCGCGCCCGCGCCCCCGCGCCCCGCGTCCCGCGTCCCGCGTCCCGCGTCCCGGTCCCGCGTGCGTCCCGCGTCCCGCGCCCCGCGCCCCGCGTCCCGCACCCCGCGCCCCGCGTCCCGCGTCCCGCGCCCCACGTCCCGCGTCCCGTGCGCCTGCGCGGCAAAAAAACCTATACCCCATCTCTTCAATTCTCATCGTACTAAGTCTTCGCTGGCAGGTTTGCGCGATCCGAGTCAAGCTAAGCTTCCATGTGCCAGTGTGCTTTCCTCAAGCACATAGCGCACCAAACCTGTGGCAGCACAGCTCTGGAAGAGAAGGAAATCAGTGCAACTGTCGTGCGAGAAAGGTTCAGCGATGACCCCCCCCCGGTGTCCAAACTGAATCCTTCACGACACCCTTGATTGCTCATAGTGGAGCAGTCCGTTCAAGATATCAGTGGTGTGAGAAAGGTATGCAAGAGCCGTGCCAAGCAGGCAACCTACAGTGACAAGCTAAACCTGACTAAACCTGGCTGTTTTTTTTCGGCCTGTCCTGCCGCCCAAGATTTGCAGTCACTGACTTCTTTGGCAGGCCTGCAAGGTGACTTTGCTGGAACCCCTCCGGGCGCGAAGGACATGGAGCTGCAGTGCTCCTACTACTGGATGTTGCTGTGTGCGGTGGCGCAGAAGCGAAAAAGGGCGACAGAGGGGCTTCAGGAGCGACCCTTCAGAAGGGGCCCTGGTTGTTTAATGGGCATGTGGCAGGACCACTTGCGTCTCTAGAGGATGGCTTCCTGATTTGGGTGCCTCCTGGGCTGACTGCCAATTGTTCAGCTGACGTAGGAAGGACCTGAAGAGCGGCTTTCGTTCACCGTGGTGGTAAAGGGCAGGTTCGCAAGCTGGCAGCTAGTTCAAAACTACATGGTCAACGGGCCACATTAGGCTGTGCCTCCTACAATACGAACCATGTGCCTTTTTGCCCATGCCTTCCAATATTTCGCACAATTACTTGAAGGCTCAGGGAACTTAGTAACTGGGTCATAAAACTATTTACAAGCAGGATAAGCCAACTTAGGGAAGTTCTACATGGACTTATATAACCTACTACTAATTACCCTGAGCCTTTAAGTTGGGATCAGGAGCCCGGAGTCCATTAGCAACATGACGGATCAGCAGGCATCCCTTTTTGCTGGTCGCAACCAAAAAAATTGAAACATAGAATCTCTTTTGCCATTGACTGCTGACAGAAGACAGGAAGGAGCCATTCAAGGGATCGTTGCCCACATAAGATTCCCATGATGTCCTTGCATTTGCAGTCGTATTGAGCAGGATGTTACTCTTCGCATTGGCATTGAATCCCGGGTTGTTAGCCGGGTTAGCTCCCTCCTTTTTAACTTGCTTTCTCCCCGAAGGGTCCTAATGGGTTCTTCTCTCTTTTGGCCTTGGCCTGAGGTTGGCAGATCTTCTTCCTGTACGTACCTTAAGGAAGGAGGACAACCACGACCTTTGCAAGAAACAGACATGGAAAAACGCCGAAATGTCAACACATTTGAGGTGGATTGTTTGGTGTCAAAGGTGTTGAGTGCTCAAGCTCCAACAAGGACATCAAGGACATCAGTTAGTGTGTGAAGTTTTCTGATCCCTTGCAGGTTAGCTCAAGGGATCGAAGCAAACCAATGATTTAACAACCACTCTGGGAATGTGCGATGCACACGGGATGTATTTCGGGCAACCATGTGACTAGTGCATGATCGGAAATCTTTATGTGAGTTCCTGTTGTATCTCGGATTTGGTAATTCGAGGTTTGCCAGCCAGCGGCCGAAGCGCCATGGTCGGCAACCTGGAAACGCAGGACAGGCGTTTTCAGCGGCTTGTCCCTACATGACATGTTCTCAAGGGATTTGACACCGATGCGCTACGTCACTCATTGTGTTCATGAGGAAACACTTGACGTTTTTGTGTTTGGTACACTGCCGGATAATTTCGATTTCGGTGCGTGGGTGTGTTCCAACGTGACTACTGGCCAACAAAAATCCTTGGTGCTTGCTGGTTTGCCAGCTGAGGTCCTTATGGAGGTCAGTTGGCGACTGGAAAATTGCCGCAGAGATCGTATCGAGGCTTTAGCATCAAGCACGACCGGCCGCATCGATCTTGGTTGCAATATTCCTGGGAATAGGTAGCTCTGGGTGATTCTACTGAGATGCAGTTGGCAAACCTTGCCCAAACCCGCAGGCGTGTTTGCTTGCGACCGTTGGGAATTACTGGATCTCGCAACACCACCTTTGGGAAATGTTGCGCGCAACTTCCTGGAGATTCCAAGTCATGCCGTAGCTGTCAGTGATTCTAGCCCCGAGGTTGCCTTCGAACTGTTTCCGTTTGCTCCGACAAATTCCCAAAGCTGGGCCAAGCGAAATAGTGTGCATCGAGGATCAGGCTACTTTGAAAGCAGCAAGCGAAGATACCTTGTCAATTTGAGACATTCCCTGCATGTCTCTCATTCACCAAAGGACTGTAGTTTGCGTTGAGGACCGTGTAATGTGCGAAGTGGAGACACAGGACTGCTGCAAAGGTGTGCAGCTGGCCATACGGCCAAACGCGTTGAAATGAAATTCCTCTCCGGATGCCTATAGGTGGATGAGGTTGCATCACCTAGGGTATGCAGGCATATTGCACCCAAAGAGGTGTTGTGCAACTACATGTTCAAGGGGAAGGGGCACGAGAAAGTTTGGCAGGTGGCCGTGGGGCCATACAGGGTAGCAAGGTTGCTGGATTTGCAAACATCCAAAGTCCTGCGATGTTCGGGAACTACTGGACTAAGCATGCGCTAAAGCACCTACTCCGCGCAGCTCCAAAGAAAGTCCGAAGCGGTTGATCCATATGACAGCCTACGTAGCGTGTTTGCCAGCTCACTGAGATTGAAGCCACGCAGGGACTCATAATAGTCCAAACACAGCGCCTACAAACCTTCGTGTTGCAAGCCAAGCAGCGTCGCTGCACAGAGACGCAGGCACTTGCCTGGCAAGACTCAGCGCTGTTTGGCGTGATGTGCAGTTTTGGCCCGTGTCCCAGCATTCGGCCCTTGGTTGTCGGACTCCAGTCCCTGGCGATTTGGTTCGCTACTAACCATCACCGCTCGCAGAGTTTATGGTGAAGGTGACATGCTTCAAACCCAAAAGGGAACTCGCCAGACCTCAGGGGTTTTGGGGAGCGGCCGGCAAGAAAATCTTGGCAGGGGCAGCTCACGAGCGCGAGAGGCCGTGCCACACAGTGGAGTCGCATGCGAATGAAAAGGCTGACACTCACCCTGAATCCCGAATTACGGCACGATGTACTAAATCTCGCACTCCCCGAAAAGAGTTCATAGACCCACAAGGCTGCTTTCAGGGGAGGACAATCCTGTGACGCAAGCGCTATGGGAAACTGTTCTGCTTATAGACATGAAAAGCCAGAGGATCAAGCTTGATTGGATAATGACAGAAGATGCAAATTTCTCCATCAAGCAGAGCCCTGGTCGGGGTCGAGGCCGCCAGAGGCCCTGCGTGCAGCTGACACCCATGTGAGCAAGCACTTCCCCGCAGGCTCTATGTGCAATTCTTGGTGTCCAACGCTCGCGGCTATGTGAACAAAATGACGAACGTGTCTTCTGTGACTGTTCGCAGCAAGAAGAGCGTGCACCTGATAAACTCCGGTGGGCTGCGTTTCTGCACGTCAGCCACGTGCAGCCCGGCCCCCTTGTTCTGTCCCGCATGCCCCTCTCAACAAGAAAAGAGGCCTCCACAAGTACAAATGCAGTACTCGAAGATTTGCGCCTTGTGGCCTCGTGTGCCAGCGTCAAGAACCGCTTTTCCTGTCTCGGGACAACTCAGTGGTCCTTTGCAAAGGGCAGGCCGCTCGAGCCAGTCCCGCCGTCAAACGCAGTACACCTGGGTGGTTGATACGGCACCTATTCTTTGGGATACTCCAAAAGGGACCCTAATTTTGACAACCACCCACCTGATAAAATCCGGTGGGCTGTGTTTCTGCACGTCAGGCTGCAGCTCGGCCCTTGTTCTGTCCCGCATACCCCTCTCAACAAGACCACCCCCCGGCGGCGCGAGGACGAAATTCCGGGCAGCGCAGGTCGTCAGATGGCCGCACCATTGTAGTAAGGGCTGTTTTTGCCTCAACCAGGCCGAACTCACATCAACCCTGGAAATCGTAGGCATCAACATGATGAATGTTGCTTATAGACTGGAAATCAGAAGTTCCCTCTTCGGGATCCTTTAGAGGTTCCGTTTGGGGAACACCCAAATAGGTCCACAGGCTAATTATGTCCAGGCCGCTAGACCAGGTGCAGAAAGTTTCATTCAACCCGCGGTCTGGCGAAGCCACCACTGAAAGGAATAAAGGCACAGAGGTTGAAAGACTGCTGTTCAATAAGCGGATTACGGTCACTCTTGGTGGCCAGGTTGCCTCAATTCAGTTTTCACATGTGGGGGTGGAAAGCCAGAGGATCAAGCTTGATTCGATAATGACAGAAGATGCAAATTTCTCCATCAAGCAGAGCCCTGGTCGTGGTCGAGGCCGCCAGAGGCCCTGCGTGCAGCTGACACCCATGTGAGCAAGCACTTCCCCGCAGGCTCTATGTGCAATTCTTGGTGTCCAACGCTCGCGGCTATGTGAACAAAATGACGAACGTGTCTTCTGTGACTGTTCGCAGCAAGAAGAGCTTGCACCTGGACTCCGGTGGGCTGCGTTGCTGCCCGTCAGCCACGTGCAGCCCGGCCCCCTTGTTCTGTCCCGCATGCCCCTCTCAACAAGAAAAAGAGGCCTCCACAAGTACAAATGCAGTATTTGAAGCTTTGCGCCTTGTGGCTTTGTCTCGCGACAACTCAGTGATCCTTTGCAAAGGGCAGGCCGCTCGAGCCAGTCCGCCTGTAGAGCCACTGCGTACGTCTTGCTTCTGTAGCCCCTCCGCTAGTTCCATGTTGTCGTCGTAGGAAGTGCCACCAGAGTTCGTTTGTTCGCGATTCATGTTTGCTGTGGAGTGCAGGCTTTCGCCAAGGGACAGTGTGTAGCTTGCGCTGGTTGGGTTCTTTTTTGAGGCTTGTCGCAGCCAAACAGATAGAGCAGACCGGATGTTCGATGCTGCCATTGCAGTCCTGGAAAAGCACTTCGGTTTCTGCGGAGGCAAGCATTGCAGTGTGCGCAAACCCACTTCGGAGGGTGCACAACGACATGTTTTGTGCCTAAAGGCGAAAGAAGGACCACGAAAGAAAGGCGCCGCCCCGAACTGTCAGACTGGGCTGCAACTGGTGCTAACCACAACGCCACCGACAACTTGTTCGGATCGGAGAGTTATGGCACTCAGGATGCAGAGAGGAGCCCAACTTCCACACAATCTTACAGTGTTCCTTATAGCAACACGATACCTTCAATCAAGCAACCAACCGCAAAGCCCTAAAGCCGCAGAGCTCCAAAGCGATTTCTCCAGAGTGCCATAGGTCATCCAAGCCTGACGCAGACATGCGATGCCATGGCATGACGTGCAAATGCAGCGATCTTGGCGTCAGTGAGGGTTACGCAGCAGAACCTATAGTTCTCTGTTCTGTATAGAGTGCTTCAGGCCCCATTTTGTCTATCCGTTTCGGGCTTCTGAACAAGAGAGCGAGCATGCGAGCAAGCATGCTAGCAAGCGAGCCGAGGTTCATTTGATCCGCCACCATCGGCCAGCGAGGCGGGTTTAAGAAACGGGGGCCATCCTTTGGATCAACCACATCGCCTCATAGGGAGCGGGTTTGAGCGACAGGCCACAGTATAGTTAAGTTTGATTACGTGTAGTAGAAAAGCATACGACGATGATCCCTGCAACGCATGCGCGCACGGTTTCTTCGATCGAGAGTATCTACTATTCTACCCAACGCTGAAGTCTTGAGCTCAAACAGGTTGGAATCATGCTAAAATTGCTTTGCCGGAAGCAAGTCACAGTTCGCAGAAACATGCAGAAACGTAGTCCTCTTGTGTGGGCCTCTTCTTTTGTATTATTGCTGAATTTGAATTTCCGGGGATGGGCATTGAATGGCATTGATATCAGAGAGAGTGGGTGTTGCATGTCGGATGTGGAGCTATGACGGGGTGCATCACTGAATTCGGGTCCCCGACACACCAGAAGCTGGGATCACGGTTCAACGTAAGCGCCGTGGTTCGTTTGCAGTGGGGAGGAATCAAGAGTAAAAGAAAGGCGTCCTTGTCGTCGCACCCTTATATCTGATACATCCGATCTCACGGCATGATACGGCATGATGTGAGGTTCAAGTGCAGCATTCTCGGTGTCAGTGAAGGTTGTGTGCATGAGAACTCGGATCATTGTTATGATGGTCATGGTCTTGAAGATGTGCCGCCGACACACGACGACGATGAGCATGTTGATACATCACTGTATGGGATGCAACGACTTGAAATTGCTCATGGGGATGGGCTGAAAGCAAACATTCGACAAACGCTTGCGCCGGAACCCTGCAATTCTGCCGCCTATACTTACTTGCTTGTGCTCCCAACATACCAGCAGTGCCACGAGGGCGCTCGCTCATCAGACTGAGACTCAGGAGCACATGCGGGTTTCGCTCTCGATTTTGGCGACCTCGTTCGAACAAGTTTTGAATTGGGTACCGCAGTCTGGAGGAAAGTATGATGCAAGCGAAATAGTCGCACAGGGTGTCTAAATTGAATGAGTTTGCAGACACGCCGACCGAACGGCATGCAGGATGGCATCCCGAGATTCCCCAAGTGCAGCGGCATAGGACGACTCTCGGAAAGCCCTTCCTGTGCTTCTGATGGTCTCAGCTGCTGTCGCTCGCAGTGATGCGAGGTTGCTCTGATGTTGAGTCCAGTTGTTGACGGGCGGGCTGGTAGCTACTGTAGCATTCTGAACGAGCATGCTCTGCAGGTTCCCAAGTGTATAAGCGCTTGCTTAAGATCGGACCAGCTACAGCGAAAAGCAGTGCTGCCACAACTCTGAGCATCAGTGCCGTCGCAACATCTGGCATGCAGCACACCGTCGATAACCTCTTCCGGATCTACATATGGCGATTTCTTAAACTTCGGGTTCCAGGTTCTCATGCGCAATCCACTGTTTTTACGTTTCCGACCTTGGTGCAGCGACTCTTTACGCCCGCTCAACTCCTGTTCCACATCTATTGCGGCTGTTTCAACGAAGGCTTAGATTAAGAGCCTTGGTTCTGACTGCGCATTAGCTCAAAGCACGAGGCGAACGGGCTTGGCTTCCTCAGCGGAGCCTTCTTCCGGGTCCGGAGCCGGGTGAGCTTGAAAAGTGATGTCAAGTGTCCGTTTGTGTTTAGAGCACACCTCGGCCAGGGTTTGTTTGTCGTGGGGCTCGTTGAAGTCCTACAAGACAGGTCCTAGCAGTACTTCATGTCGCCGTCACTTGCCCCGACTTTGAGTGCCGGACTGTAGCCACTGCAGCTGCTACAAGACTGTGTTTCGTGACAGGCATGCCGGACTCTTGGCTCGTGGTTGCCTTAATCTGTGCAGCATTTTGCAGACATGCGTCTGCGTCTTTGAGGGTGTTGGTCGCATCCCAGCATGAAAGCCCTGCTGCTTTGGCTTTGTTGCGCTGCTTGCGTCGTCTCCTCCTCCGTCGGACCCGCGCCTGGGCCAGGCGTCTCACCTTTGATCCGTTTACCAAGGTGCACAGTTCGTGGCTACGCTGGCTCCGGGGCTTCACCATGCCTCCTCCCCAGAAGTTACGTTATCCGCCGAGCTGCAGGTGAGCTTCTTTTGCGGTTTCGGTGAGCGTATGTCCGGCTGTTCGGGATGTGGTGAGTGCGCATTTGTGGTCTCATCATGGGGAGCTTTGTACAACAGTGCTCGTAGTAAAGATCCTACTTCATGCGGCGCCTACTTTGTCTTCAGCTGCCCAATGGCGTGCCTTTTCGTCCCACCCAGGGCCGGGGTGTGGATGTTTGCCGACATCTCTATTCACTATGACGGTTTGCCACCCATCCGGTTGCGGTGGTATATTTTGCCGTTCCTGTGGTTGCACATATTCTCTAATATGATGCGGGGATAGAATGCTTACAATATAGTATGATGTAATATGACATAGTAGTCATCTAAGATTATACCATCGGAAAAGTATTATGAAATAATATTTGTATTATTACTCTAGTCTTGTATAAGATAGTATGGTTGTCACTATTTGACAATATGGCACATGGCTCACCATTTACGGCAATATGCTGGGTTCCAGGACGGGGCATAGGAGTCGGCCCTGGGCGCTGTGACGATGCCATCCCAACGGGTGCCGACTTTGCAACTTGCTGGGCACATTGGGGTTTAGGATTCAGGACTACGGGCTTCAGGTGTGGATAGATTCGGTCAGTGTGTTGGATCTCTCTAGGGATGTATGTTTCTGTTCGCCTCCGATCCTGGAGGGTTTTGGCCTGCTGGCGTTCGGCTTGCGAGGCTTCTTGGCTTCTCGGCTCTTTGAATCTAGTGTTCCAATGTCTTCACAGCAACGATGTTCGATGGCTTCTCCGGACAGACGGAAGGTGTAGCTGCACGGGCAAGTGTTAACACGAGGTGCCTGGAATCCTTTTGTGTGAAGGTTTGTTGGAGGTATGTGATCTTCGCGGATTTGCAAGAGTAAACCGAGGGACTTTTGTCTTGTTCAGGATCAAGAGCTTGAGAAGCAGCGCTTGACGGCGTCACGGACATGTCTTGCCCTTTTCCAGTGCTGATGCTGCTGCGCGCAGCTTTCGTGACCCTTTGTGGTGCGTGCTCCACCGCAGATGACTGCTCTCACAACGGCGCCTGCGTCTCCGGTGCATGCATGTGTGCCGCCGGTTGGACAGGCACTGCATGCTCGGTGATTGATGTTGCTCCGGTGGATAAGGAAAAGTGGGGCTGCATGCCGATTCCAGATGGCTTCACCAGTTGGGGCGGTGCTGTGCTCAAAGAGGGTGGGAAGTACCACATGTGGGTCTCAGAGAATGCCAAGAAGTGTGGTATGAACACCTGGGGCACCAAATCGAGGTGCATTCATACAGAAGCGACGAGTCCGGATGGCCCCTATATGAAAAGCGGCGTGGTCTTTGGTCAGATCATGGCTACACCCCTGAGACTGAGTTTCTTTGCGGTTGCAGCACGGGTGCAACGGCAGTTGACGGAGATGAAGCTCCCCTTTTCGGATCTTGTGTGAACACGGCCTCCTCGGATCCGACATGGATGAGTTGGACTACTACTCCAGGGGACGATGCATCCTGGTCCAAGTCCGTCATGATCATCGATCCTCGTGATGAAACTTCAGCCATTGGATTTCAGGATGCAGCCTTTGCAGGCGACACTATCGACACCAACTTCGCACCGGTTGAGATTCAAGCGAACGGGAGCCTGCTGGCAATGTGGCGTTCCTGGCAAGATTGCCCCACGGCGGGAGGTGGTACCTTCTGCTCCGTGATCCACACAGCTAGTGCAACGCACTGGAAGTGCAGCAGTGCACAGGACTGCAAAACGAAGAACACTTTCCAGACCAGGAATATCTTTGCTGATGAAGGCACTGGACCAGCAGAGTGGGGTGCCAATGAGCTCTTCGTAACCAAAGGGATTGAGGATCCCTTTGGATGGAAGGATTCGCAAGGCGTGTTTCATGCAATTTTCCACTATATGGTATCGGAAAGAGACTTGACGTCCCATGCTTGGAGTACTGACTTCTTCGGCAAGTGGACGCACACGGGGGATGCAAATGTCCAGAACGTTTCTTTCACCGATGGCACGTTTGCAAAGTTTGAGTCATGTGAGCGGCCGAACTTGGTGGTGGATGATGCCGGAAAGCCTGTCGCTTTAGCTACCGCCTGTAATGCCGGGACAAACCCTCCTGAAGGCGCTGTGATTGAATTATCTCAGAAGAGGGTTGTAAAGGAGGGTTGCTACCGGTAGTTGTCCTTACAAAATCGAGCATAGCGGCCCCTGAAGGCTACATGATCGGGGAGTTTCCGATTCTCGAATCCTTGGAGTTTGCTGTTGACGATGCCGCTTTCACTTTGGTCCAGCCGCTCATGGATGGCACGAACACCAATACTGCCAATACTATTCCAGTGACTCGGGTGCCGAAGACGTATCACGGTTACTACGGGCGGAAGTGGTCCCGTTGGTGGTCACGGAAGAAGGGCTATGGCTACTCGCAGACCCCCACCCTTGTGCAGGATGGTTCGTCGGACACCGTACATTTTATGCAGATTGATACGAACGGTAGCCACAAGGAGCTGTGAGCCGCAAAAGCCATGATCCAGTTTTGTATGCTTTTCCCAGGCATTTTAAGACTCCACGTGTTCGAGTCGTTTACTTGTGTTCCGTTTCTGTGTGCCGGTGGGAAGGCTCTAACGTGGTGGTTGGCAGGTCGGGCAACCTTTGAGGCGGTGTCGACCAGTTTACTGAAATCAGCCCTTAGCGCGACTGTTTATAGTGATTGAACATGTGATCGACTCTCCGCTCTTTGCCACCACACAGAACTTTAAGGCTTCAAGCTTCGAAAGGGTGTCACACACTTTGGTTCCGCGTGAGACACGACAGCTCACGAGGAGCGTACATGCCACTTTTTCCTGCGATGTGGGGCGACTGCAGGCCCATAATTTAGATACAGCATGCACCTATTGTTGTTGTTTTGCAAAGGGCTTCGTGTAGACTGCGGCTCGAGTCTCCCCGCATTTCGGCCAAACGCTGTTATCGAGCAGATAGAGAAGTGCGGCGCTGTGCTGAAACGTTGGACACCTGCGACCTGCTTGTTGCTCCTTCGCAATCTTCGCACCGTTAACCTCACTATGTCTACTATTCTCTCCTTGCGTAATCACTATGTGGATCGCTGTTTTGCACTGAATACTTCATGCGGGAAATCCAACTCATTGCTTTTCTTCACACCATTTGGATCAGTCTCTGTTTCGCTGTTTTTCCATTGGTTAGTGGTTCGAGAAATCCAAAGCATTAATAGTGTCACAGGTCAGGTCACTCTTTAAACCACTAGAGTAGTGATTCGATAAATCCAAATCTTCGTATATATCGCTAAATTGCTGATTCGATAAATCAAACCAACTCATCAGTTAGTTCACAAACCAGATCACTATTGGATCATTTGAGTGTTTGGATAAATCCAAATCACTAACTGTTTCGCAGATCACCTAAACCCGAGGAAACCGTAAACCCGAAACCCGAATTCCCTAAAATGAATGCCTTTATTGCCAGCAAAAAACCCAGTTCAGGCACCAGTGGACATGGTCAGGACCTTTGTCCTGGGTTCGAAGTCCATTGCTGAGCACAGCTGGCAGCCGTTGGGTTTGCTCTGCTGGTTTGCCCAGGTAATTTTAAAGGCTTCGAGTCGTCCGCCTCGGCCCGGCTGTGGTGCATTGTTTCGGAAAGCAGCAATCCGAAAGCCTACCAAGGCTAATAGGCCTGAGACCCGAAACTCTAAATCCCAAACCTTTATAAAGCCTGTGAATCCCGAAACCCTCAACCCGCAGCGTATAGTTATAGGGAGAAAGCGCAGCCCTTGATGCAAGTGTGCGACACGAGCAGGGTTCACCAACCGAAAAGTTGACATGGACAGCCCAAATCCATTAGAAGAAGCGAAGCTTCACCGTGGGGCCTTGTGGCGCAGAGGTGCACACGGAGGAGAGTGGGAGGGGGGGGGGGGGGGGGGGTGGGTGGCTTAAATAGGGTTTATTTGGAAGCTGGCACTCGGGTTTTGTTGTGGTCATATATCCTCACACGAAGGCCGGCGAGCTGATACCAGCGAGCTAGGGCACGTATTGGAACAACATTCTGTTAATGTCAGGTTTGTGTCACGAGACCTGAGTCTGACAGCAAGCTAACACAAAGAAAGTGGCAAGCAGCAACCAAACAGGCCCCTCCAACTTCACGAGAATTCAAAAGTCTGCGTTTACCCATCGGTCGGAAAGAAGATAACTCCTTTCTCTCTCTGGGTCCCGAACATTTCCTGTACCTTTTCAAAAGATGGAGAACAGCATACGCACCAGAAGAAGAAACCGCCGTTCTCTCTTGGCAAGGGAAAGAGATCTTGATTATTTCCCTTACCTTTTCAAAAGATGGACAAGGGGCATACGCTCAAGAAAGGGTGGAGATTCCCCCAACAAACAACGAAAACACGGAGAAAGTCGCTCCAAGTCATTCAGCTGATTTCTAGCAGCGAGCTCCTCTACCTCTTGGTAACTCTCCATCTCCTCTGACGATAAATGAAGGGAGCTCGCTGCTTCGTCATCCGCAAGAAATGAGCTTCTTTTCCCCAAAAGGGTAAGGAAGAGATCCCTTGGCACATCCTCTACCGCAGCATCTCCAAGGAGCAGAGAACCCTTCCGACTTCACGAGAAAAAAAGGAACTCCGGCTGCCTCTTAGTCGACAAGAAGAGAGAGGAGCTCCTTGTCGTCCACTCTTCCTGCTCAAGGGATAGAAGAGGGATAGCTTTCAAGAAGTGAGGACTGAGCTGTCTCAATCGACAAAAGAAGAGTCCGATCCTCCCCTCAGCCTTCAACAAGACATGAGCAGCCCTCTACCCCGTCCTCTGAATTAGCTTCCAAAAAGACAAATCCTCTGGCTCATCCTCGACAAGAAGAGACTGAGAGCAATCTAAGGAGGCAGAAGAAAGCGCTATCTCAACAAAGCAAACAGGCCGCTCCAACTTGACGAGAAAGAAGAGGGGTTCGTTTACCCCTCGGCAACAAGAGACCTCCTTTCTTTCTTGATAAGGGGGGGACGCTCAAGAAGAAAGGGTGGAGCTCCCCCAATTTTCAAGTAGAGACATCTGGTCATCCCTCAGCATTCAAAAGGAAAAGACCTCATGCTCCAAAACAAGAGAGTCCCCAGGTGATTTGTGGCAACAGAAGAGAGCATCCCTTTTTACCTCTTGGTATGTCGCCTTTTCGTTTTAAGAAGATTGAAGAGACCTCGCTCCTCGCAAGAAAGGACAGAGCTCCCCTAGCTTCCAAAAAGAAAGATTTTCTACCTCATCCTCCACAAGAAATGACTGAGAGCTTCCTCCCATGTAATGAGACGCAAGAGAGCTCCATCTCAGTCCAGCAGACAGGCCCCTCCAACTTCACGAGAATTCAAAGGTCTCCGTTTACCCATCGGTCGGAAAGAAGATAACTCCTTTCTCTCTTCATAAGGGGATTGGATCTTGAGCATTTCTTTTACCTTTTCAAAAGATGGAAAACAGCATACGCACAAGAAGAAGAAACCTCCTTTCTCTCTTGGCAGTGGAAGGAGATCCTGATTATTTCCCTTACCTTTTCAAAAGATGGAAAAGGGCATACGCTCAAGAAAAAAGGGCGGAGATTCCCCCACCACTCAACGAAAACACGGAGAGAGTCCCTCCAAGTCATTCAGCTGATTTCTAGCAGCGAGCTCCTCTACATCTTGGTAGGTCTCCATCTCCTCTGAAGAGAATTGAAGGGAGCTCCCTTCTAGTCGAAGAAGACAAGGCTCCACGCATCTCCAGTTTCAAAAAGAACTGCGGCTGCCCCTTAGTCGACAGGAAGAGAGAGGAGCTCCTTGTCGTCCCCTTTTCCTCCTCAAGGGATAGAAGAGGGATAGCTTTCAAGAAGTGAGGACAGAGCTCGCTCAATCGACAAAAGAAGAGTCCGATCCTCCCCCCAGCCTTCAACAAGACATGGGCAGCCCTCTACCCCATGCTCTGAATTAGCTTCCAAAAAGACAAATCCTCTGGCTCATCCTCGACAAGAAGAGACTGAGAGCTTCCTCCAATCTAATGGGACAGAAGAAAGCGCCATCTCAAGAAAGCAAACAAGCCGCTCCAACTTCATGAGAAGGAAGAGGGCTCCTCGGCAAGAAGAGACCTCCTTTCTTTCCTGATAAGGGGAGGGGATCCTGATTATTTCCGCTGCCGTTTTAAAAATGGAAGAGAGCATACACTCAAGAAGAAAGGGTGGAGCTCCCCCCAATTTTCAAATAGACACATCTGGTCGTCCCTCAGCTTTCAAAAGGAAATGACCTCATGCTCCAAAACAAGAGTCCCCAGTATATTCATGGCAACGGAAGAGAGCATCCTTCTAGAAGAGAGCATCCCTTTTTACCTCTTGGTATGTCGCCTTTTCGTCTTAAGAAGATTGAAGAGACCTCGCTCCTCGCAAGAAAGGACAGAGCTCCCCTAGCTTCCAAAAAGAAAGATTTTCTACCTCATCCTCCACAAGAAATGACTGAGAGCTTCCTCCCATGTAATGAGACGCAAGAGAGCTCCATCTCAGTCCAGCAGACAGGCCCCTCCAACTTCACGAGAATTCAAAGGTCTCCGTTTACCCATCGGTCGGAAAGAAGATAACTCCTTTCTCTCTTCATAAGAGGATTGGATCTTGAGCATTTCTTTTACCTTTTCAAAAGATGGAAAACAGCATACGCACAAGAAGAAGAAACCTCCTTTCTCTCTTGGCAGTGGAAAGAGATCCTGATTATTTCCCTTACCTTTTCAAAAGATGGAAAAGGGCATACGCTCAAGAAGAACGGGCGGAGATTCCTCCACCACTCAACGAAAACAGAAAGAGTCCCTCCAAGTCATTCAGCTGATTTCTAGCAGCGAGCTCCTCTACATCTTGGTAGGTCTCCATCTCCTCTGAAGAGAATTGAAGGGAGCTCCCTTCTAGTCGAAGAAGACAAGGCTCCACGCATCTCCAGTTTCAAAAAGAACTGCGGCTGCCCCTTAGTCGACAAGAAGAGAGAGGAGCTCCTTGTCGCCCCCTCTTCCTCTTCAAGGGATAGCAGAGGGATAGCTTTCAAGAAGTGAGGACAGAGCTCGCTCAATCGACAAAAGAAGAGTCCGACCCTCCCCCCAGCCTTCAACAAGACATGAGCAGCCCTCTACCCCATGCTCAGGGTTAGCTTCCAAAAAGACAAATCCTCTGCCTCATCCTCGACAAGAAGAGACTGAGAGCTTCCTCCAATCTAATGGGACAGAAGAAAGCGCCATCTCAAGAAAGCAAACAAGCCGCTCCAACTTCATGAGAAAGAAGAGGGCTCCCCGGCAAGAAGAGACCTCCTTTCTTTCCTGATAAGGGGAGGGGATCCTGATTATTTCCGCTGCCGTTTTAAAAATGGAAGAGAGCATACACTCAAGAAGAAAGGGTGGAGCTCCCCCCAATTTTCAAATAGACACATCTGGTCGTCCCTCAGCTTTCAAAAGGACGGAAATGACCTCATGCTCCAAAACAAGAGTCCCCAGTATATTCATGGCAACGGAAGAGAGCATCCTTCTAGAAGAGAGCATCCCTTTTTACCTCTTGGTATGTCGCCTTTTCGTCTTAAGAAGATTGAAGAGACCTCGCTCCTCGCAAGAAAGGAGAGAGCTCCCCTAGCTTCCAAAAAGAAAGATTTTCTACCTCATCCTCCACAAGAAATGACTGAGAGCTTCCTCCCATGTAATGAGACGCAAGAGAGCTCCATCTCAGTCCAACAGGCCCCTCCAACTTCACGAGAATTCAAAGGTCTCCGTCTACCGTTACCCATCGGTCGGAAAGAAGATAACTCCTTTCTCTCCCCATAAGAGGATTGGATCTTGAGCATTTCTTTTACCTTTTCAAAAGATGGAAAACAGCATACGCACAAGAAGAAGAAACCTCCCTTCTCTCTTGGCAGTGGAAGGAGATCCTGATTATTTCCCTTACCTTTTCAAAAGATGGAAAAGGGCATACGCTCCAGAAGAAAGGGCGGAGATTCCCCCACCACTCAACGAAAACAGAGAGAGTCCCTCCAAGTCATTCAGCTGATTTCTAGCAGCGAGCTCCTCTACCGCTTGGTAGGTCTCCATCTCCTCTGAAGAGAATTGAAGGGAGCTCCCTTCTAGTCGAAGAAGACAAGGCTCCACGCATCTCCAGTTTCAAAAAGAACTGCGGCTGCCCCTTAGTCGACAAGAAGAGAGAGGAGCTCCTTGTCGTCCCCTCTTCCTCTTCAAGGGATAGAAGAGGGATAGCTTTCAAGAAGTGAGGACAGAGCTCGCTCAATCGAAAAAAGAAGAGTCCGACCCTCCCCCCAGCCTTCAACAAGACATGAGCAGCCCTCTACCCCATGCTCAGGATTAGCTTCCAAAAAGACAAATCCTCTGCCTCATCCTCGACAAGAGGAGACTGAGAGCTTCCTCCAATCTAATGGGACAGAAGAATGCGCCATCTCAAGAAAGCAAACAAGCCGCTCCAACTTCATGAGAAAGAAGAGGGCTCCTCGGCAAGAAGAGACCTCCTTTCTTTCCTGATAAGGGGAGGGGATCCTGATTATTTCCGCTGCCGTTTTAAAAATGGAAGAGAGCATACACTCAAGAAGAAAGGGTGGAGCCCCCCCCAATTTTCAAATAGACACATCTGGTCGTCCCTCAGCTTTCAAAAGGAAATGACCTCATTCTCCAAAACAAGAGTCCCCAGTATATTCATGGCAACGGAAGAGAGCATCCTTCTAGAAGAGAGCATCCCTTTTTACCTCTTGGTATGTCGCCTTTTCGTCTTAAGAAGATTGAAGAGACCTCGCTCCTCGCAGGAAAGGACAGAGCTCCCCTAGCTTCCAAAAAGAAAGATTTTCTACCTCATCCTCCACAAGAAATGACTGAGAGCTTCCTCCCATGTAATGGGACGCAAGAGAGCTCCATCTCAGTCCAGCAGACAGGCCCCTCCAACTTCACGAGAATTCAAAGGTCTCCGTTTACCCATCGGTCGGAAAGAAGATAACTCCTTTCTCTCTTCATAAGGGGATTGGATCTTGAGCATTTCTTTTACCTTTTCAAAAGATGGAAAACAGCATACGCACAAGAAGAAGAAACCTCCTTTCTCTCTTGGCAGTGGAAAGAGATCCTGATTATTCCCCTTACCTTTTCAAAAGATGGAAAAGGGCATACGCTCAAGAAGACAGGGCGGAGATTTCCCCACCCCTCAACGAAAACACGGAGAGAGTCCCTCCAAGTCATTCAGCTGATTTCTAGCAGCGAGCTACTCTACCTCTTGGTAGGTCTCCATCTCCTCTGAAGAGAATTGAAGGGAGCTCCCTTCTAGTCGAAGAAGACAAGGCTCCACGCATCTCCAGTTTCAAAAAGAACTGCGGCTGCCCCTTAGTCGACAAGAAGAGAGAGGAGCTCCTTGTCGTCCCCTCTTCCTCCTCAAGGCATAGAAGAGAGAGAGCTCTCAAGAAGTGAGGACAGAGCTCTCTCAATCGACAAAAGAAGAGTCCGATCCCTCAGCCTTCAACAAGACATGAGCAGCCCTCTACCCCACCCTCTGCATCAAAGAAAGAAACCCTTCTAACTTCACGAGAAATAAGAGAACTCCGGGTGCCGTTTAGTCGACAATAAGAGAGAGGAGTTCCATGTCGCCACCACTTCCTCGCCAAGGGATAGAAGAGAGATATCTCTTAAGAAGTGAAGACAGAGCGTTCTCATTCCTAGTTATTCTTGGCAAGAGCAGATTTCTCTAGAGGAGATTTCTTATACCTTTCTCAGTCGCCAGCCTTCAAAAGCTCATGCTCCAAAGCAAGAAAACAATCCCCCCCAGGTTGTTCGTGGCAAAAGAACAGCGCATCACGAGAAAGAAAGGAGCTCCGACTGCCTCTCTGGCGATAAGAAGAAAACTTCTTTCTCTGTTCGTCAGGAGCGACAGCTCCTGAACATCTCCTCCTCGAGAAAAAAACTTGGAAGGGAGCTTACGATCAGGAAGGAAGGATACAGCTTTTCCAAATTTCAAACCTTGACAAGAGAAAGGCCGGTCCTCCCCGCGGCCTTCAAAACGAAACGAGAAGCCCAAGCCCTCTACCTTACCCTGCTGTAAAGCGGGAAGAGAGCTCACTCCAAGTTATTCTTGGTAAGAGACGAGAGCTTTATTCGAGCAGAGAGAGCCTTTACCTCTTGGCAGGTCACTTTTATTTTAAGAAGATTGAAGAGACCTCGCTCCTCGCAAGAAAGGACAGAGCTCCCCTAGCTTCCAAAAAGAAAGATTTTCTACCTCATCCTCCACAAGAAATGACTGAGAGCTTCCTCCAATCTAATGGGACAGAAGAAAGCGCCATCTCAGTCCAGCAGACAGGCCCCTCCAACTTCACGAAAAACAAGAGAGCTCCATCTACCCTTTCGTCGGCAAGGAAAACTTTTTTCCTTGAAGTTCTGCAAAAGCACAGATAAAATCACAGATCACAAGGGTGTCGCCCCAAGATTTGTAAAGACTCAGGTCCCAAAAAACCCAGATCGCACGGGGTGTCTCCCTAAGGGTTCGTTGAAAAAACAAGTTCCAAAATAATAAATCGCAAGGGGTGTCCCACTACAGGTTAATCAAAGGGTGTCCACCTATGGTGTTGTAAAAACTGGAGATCCCAAAAACACAGATCGCAAGGGGTGTCTCCCTAAGGTTTTGTGAAAACTTGGAACCGAAAACCACAGATCGCAAGTGGTGTCCCCATAAAGGTTGTTATAACAAATAAGTTCCAAAATCACAAATCGCAAGGGGTGTCACCCTAAAGGCTTGTGCGCTAAAACAGATCCCGAAATAACAATCGCAAGGGATGTCCCCCTAAAGGCTTTCGCGCAAGCTAGATCCCAACATGACAAATCTCAAGGAATGCCCCCTTAGGTTTTGTAAAAACGCCGATCTCAAAATCACAGATCGTGAGGAGGTCCCCCTACAGGGGTGTCTCCCTAAAGTTTTGTGAAAACTCAGATCCGCAAATCACAAATCGCAGCCCTAAGGTTTTGTAAGAACTCAGATCCCGAAATCACAGATCGCAAGGGGTGTCCCCTAAAGGTTTTGTGAAAACTCAGAACCGAAAAGCACAGATCGCAAGTGGTGTCCACCTAAAGGTTGTTATAACAAATAAGTTCCAAAATCACAAATCGCAAGGGGTGCCCCCTAAAGGCTTTTGCGCTAAAGTAGATGCCGAAATAACCAATCGCAAGGGATGTCTCCCTAAAGGCTTTCGCGCAAGCTAGATCCCAACATGACAAATCGCCAGGAATGTCCCCTTAGGTTTTCAAAAAGCGCCGATCCCAAAATCACAGATCGTAGAGGGTGTCCCCCTAAGGTTTTGTGAAAACTCAGATCCGCAAAACACAGATCGCAAGGGGTGTCCCCCTGAAGGTTTTCATATCAAATAAGTTCCAAAATCACAAATCGCAACGAGTGTCCCTTTCAGGTCTAGTGAAAACTCAGATCCGAAAACCCACAGATCGCAATGGGTGTCCCCTTAATCCCTGCGAGCCGCGACCGAGCAGAAAGCCTGTAGATACCGCGTTAAAACAACGGCCAGGGATCCCACACATCGGCGGGCAAAATCTGGCGGAAGTGATCCGCCACCGAGCAAAAAACCTGTAAATACCGCATTAAACAAAGGGCCAGGGATTTCGCACATCTGTTGGCAAAATCTGGCGGAAGTGAGCAGTCGGTACTTCCGCCAGATTTTGCCAACAGATGTGCGAAATCCCTGGCCCAATGTTTAATGCGGTATTTACAGGCTTTTTGCTCGGTGGCGGATCACTTCCGCCAGATTTTGCCCGCAGATGTGTGGGATCCTTAGCCCTTGAAGTGGTGGGTGAGAGGGTGGAAATCAGATCAGAAAACCACAGATCGCAAGGGGTGTCCCCCTAATCCCTGCGAGCCGCGACCGAGCAGAAAGCCTGTAGATACCGCATTAAAACAACGGCCAGGGATCCCACACATCTGCGAGCAAAATCTGGCGGAAGTGATCCGCCACCGAGCAAAACGCCTGTCAATACCGCATTAAACAACGGGTCAGGGATTTCACACATCTGTTGGCAAAATTTGGCGGAAGTGAGCAGTCGGTACTTCCGCCAGATTTTGCCAACAGATGTGCGAAATCCCTGGCCCAATGTTTAATGCGGTATTTACAGGTTTTTTTGCTCGGTGGCGGATCACTTCCGCCAGATTTTGCCCGCCGATGTGTGGGATCCCTGGCTATTTAAATTATTTAAATTCCCGGCCCGACCCCCTCCCGAGGGCCCACCCCAATATTTAAATTCTTTAAATTATATAAATCATTTAAATTCAGGCCGAATTTAAATAATTTAAATAATTTAAATATTTTGGGACACCCAATATTTAAATTATTTAAATCATTTAAATTCGGCCTGAATTTAAATAATTTAAATAATTTAAATATTGGGGAGGACCCCGGGGAGGGGGTCGGGCCGGGAATTTAAATAATTTAAATAATTTAAATATTGGGGACCCGGAAATATTTAAATTATTTAAAGTCCCGGCCCGGCCCCCTCCCCGGGGTCCTCCCCAATATTTAAATTATTTAACTTATTTAAATTATTTAGATTATTTAAATTATTTAAATTCAGGCCGAATTTAAATAAGTTAAGTAATTTAAATATTTTGGGACCCCCAATATATAAATTATTTAAATTATTTAAATTCGGCCTGAATTTAAATAATTTAAATAATTTAAATAATTTAAATAATTTAAATAATTTAAATATTGGGGAGGACCCCGGGGAGGGGGTCGGGCCGGGAATTTAAATAATTTAAATAATTTAAATAATTTAAATATTGGGGGTCCCAAAATATTTAAATTATTTAAATTAATTAAATTCGGCCTGAATTTAAATAATTTAAATACTTTAAATAATTTAAATAATTTAAATAATTTAAATATTGGGGAGGACCCCGGGGAGGGGGTCTGGCCGGGAATTTAAATAATTTAGATAATTTAAATATTGGGGACCCGGAAATATTTAAATTATTTAAATTATTTAAATTCCCGGCCCGGCCCCCTCCCCGGGGGCCTCCCCAATATTTAAATTATTTAAATTATTTGAACTAATTAAACTTTTTAGATTATTTAAATTATTTAAATTCAGGCCGAATTTAAATAATTTAAATAATTTAAATATTGGGGGTCCCAAAATATTTAAATTATTTAAACTATTTAAATTCGGCCTGAATTTAAATAATAATTTAAATAAGTTAAATAATTTAAATATTGGGGAGGACCCCGGGGAGGGGGTCGGGCCGGGAATTTAAATAATCTAAATAATTTAAATATTGGGGACCCGGAAATATTTAAATTATTTAAATTCCCGGCCCGGCCCCCTCCCCGGGGGCCTCCCCAATATTTAAATTATTTAAATTATTTAGATAATTATTTAAATTCAGGCCGAATTTAAATAATCTAAATAATTTAAATATTTTGGGACACCCAATATTTAAATTATTTAAATTATTTAAATTCGGCCTGAATTTAAATACTTTAAATAATTTAAATAATTTAAATATTGGGGAGGACCCCGGGGAGGGGGTCGGGCCGGGAATTTAAATAATTTAAATAATTTAAATATTGGGGACCCGGAAATATTTAAATTATTTAAATAATTTAAATTCCCGGCCCGGCCCCCTCCCCGGGGTCCTCCCCAATATTTAAATTATTTAAATTATTTAAATTATTTAAATTCAGGCCGAATTTAAATAGTTTAAATAATTTTAATATTGGGGGTCCCAAAATATTTAAATTATTTAAATTATTTAAATTCGGCCATAATTTAATTTTTTTTAAATAATTTAAATAATTTAAATAACTTAAATAATTTATATAATTTAAATATTGGGGAGGACCCCGGGGAGGGGGTCTGGCCCCCCCTCCCCCGGGTCCCCCAATATTTAATTATTTAATTATATAAATTCCCGGCCTTCCCACCCAGAAACCCCATAGGGTTTTTGGAAGCTGTCTCTCTTTATTTGTAATTAGGTAGCAAAAACCCGAGTGCCAGCTTCCAAATAAACCCGGTTTAAGCCGCACACGGGGGGGGGGGGGGCGGGTGTCAAGCAGCATTCTTTGGAGGGGTGGGCTCATTGGGGAGGGTATTAAGAGGTGGGGAGTAGAGGAAAATCCGCATAGGAACCTCTGACCGCTTCGGCCGGGGCCGAGGCGAATCAATATACACTGCCATGATAAGCAAATCATTTTTGTCTTATAGACCTATCATGGTCTTATATAGTAAGCTCGTCGATAAGAGCCCAGCCTGCCGCGGTCTTCTGCAGGAGGCTTAGTAAAGACTGGTACTGTATGAGTACTGATGCAAGTAACAGGATAAGTAACAATATAGACAGAAGTAAAGACAGGTTTGGTACTAATCTGGAAAGCTAAAGAAGAGAATTCCTGTTTCCTTGTAGTCCTCATATACTTTTTGGAGCTTAAATAATGAGTATTCGGACTCTCTTATGGTCCCTATGAGACAATACACCCCAGGGCCCCAGGATGCAATTGTAAAATTAGTTTCCTCCACTAATTTCGGGTTGTTGGTACCCGGACCCTCATCACTCGAAGCAGAGAAAAAAGACGTCGAGTATAGAGGCAGCTTGCTGCCTACTCCGAAAGAGCCTCAACCTGTGCCTCGTTGGCAGTGAATGCGTGAGATGGAGTAAGACCGTTTGACTCAAAGCTCGTGATGGCCAAAGGGGCTGAACTCTAGGAAGCGTCTCACATGTACCAGAAGCATGCAACAACTAAGACTAGTTATGATGTCGGGATGATGCACGGGATTCCCCAGATTAGCACCTAAGCTCCAAGACACTGGAAACATAAGCACCCACGACTGAGACGAGAACAGATCCCTCCGGTCCGGGATTCTTGAGTGTCGTGCAACGAGATCGAGTGGTTCAGCTGCTGCCAGCAAACCCAACAGATCCGTGCTTGAGTGCAACCACGAAGACCTCAAGTACTCCCTGATGTCCAGTGTCGACTGTGAGGCCCAAGATGCTCTTTCAGCTTCGCAAGTCCAGCAGAGGCGAGACTTGATTCAAGCCTTTTTTTGGACCGCGACACACCCTCTCAAGCTCCGCAGGTTCGGAAGGTCATTGACTTCGGTTCAATGACTCTCAAGGCGCGGCTCTTTGGCCCTGGACAGGGCTGAGGGCCTTTGACACATCGGTGTCTTTCGAGTTTTTTTGTCAAAGGTCTGTGGTTGGAGGGTTTGGGCATGAAGCTTTGGACATATGGGTGCTAGCATGATGTGGTGCATGGAAGTGTGGCAGTGTAGCATTCAAGTGGGAGTTCGGGTCGGACACCAGGCAGGTGCACTGGACGGGCAGGGACCGTGACTTTTCTCACAAGGACGCTGCACCGTGTGCAGGGGGGAATATGTGAGGAGGAGAGGACCCCCACCGCAAATCCCGAAAGCCGCAGAGTGCCAAAGGTCATCCAAGCCTGACGCAGACATGCGATGCCATGGCATGACGTGCAAGTGCAGCGATCTTAGCGTCAGTGAGGGTTACGCAGCAGAACCTATGGTTCTCTGTTCTGTAGAGTGTGCGCCCCAAGCTCCCCAGTTCCCGTTGTCCTCGATTCCAGGATCCCCAGCTCCGACCCTCGTTGGGGTGCCACCAGTCTGCAATTCTCAACACAGGCCGCGGACGTCTTTTGGTGAGAGCGTGCTCCTGCTCTTCCTGCTCTTGAAGGCTTCAGCGTGTGCAAGGGGGATGTGCCAGCCTCAGAATGAACCGCCCACAGTCGCATTTCGATACAAGGCCGAGGCAGTTGCATCCAGGACAACGGCATGTTGCCTACATCCTGATACTCTGCCTGCTTTCACACCTAGATCTCGCCTAGATCTCGCTCGCGAGGATGGAAATGCCCAAACTAGCAGGCCACTGCCGTCGCTTAGCACGTTCAATTGTCCGCACACGTCCGTCGGCTCACCAAATGCAAGTTGTAACCTTCTAAAGCATTCCTGGCCACGCCATCTGGTTTCCACTGTACATCACTGTACGGACAGAGTAGCGGCAGATGCAGTAATTGCCTGGCTAAGCTGTCGCGCTACTTACTTTTGAGGGCGACTGTCCCGATTGTATTCGTAGCTATAAGTACAGAAAGATCGTCTTCAGACTTTGTTGCTTTTGTGAGGTGCTCCAGCTTACGGCGTGGAGGGCATGCAGGACCGGTGTCTGCAGGATACCCTTTGGCAAGACGTGTTGCTGCAATTCAGATGCCGGAGTTGCCCAGCAAGCAACAAGAGCAAATGCGCCGTTCAGTCGTTGAGGCGACAGACGAGGCCAGTCATACTTCGTGGTCTGTGTGGGCAGTCGGACCACTTGCTTCGTTGCACAGGTCTTGAAATCCAACCTTTGTGAGACATTGCCGGGCACCAAGTTCGGCATGCCATGCGGGGCCGCAGCACAACTAGAAGCCTGTAAGTCAGGCTCCAATGGGTACGAACTTCAGAGCCTGTATGAACAGGCAGCAGGCGCCTGTGACATTCATGTAGTTGATGGCATGCCATCACCCGGGACGGGTTGTTCACCCTGGTTGTGTATAAGTTGAATGGTTTCAGGGGAACGAGGCGAGGCATTCCCAACCCCGAAGTGGCTTGAAGCGGCAGGATCGGGCGGCATATAGGAGCTGTGCATGTTTGAGCTCGTCCCAAACTCGTCCCTCCAGCTTCGATTTCCACTTTAGATGGTCGAAAGATGTCCTGAGAGTGTTTGACCAAAATGAGATAACCCAAAATGAGATAACAAAGCTGTTCACTTCGTCCCCCGGGTGAGTCGCCGAGCTTCCTCCGAAGGTGTGATGGAAATGTTCGTTTGTTTGGATGTTTCTCGAACCCTCACAAAACGACATGCTTTCAGAACACTCGCTGTGGAGCAAAGTGGTGGCCGTGGGCTTGGGTGCTCAAACATGCCGCCATTCGGCAGGTACCTGTGCCCACCCCTGTCCGATCATGGTTCTGTCCCAATGAAAAGCAGGCTTGCCGATCATGGTTTGCTCTTGGTGCCGCCTTCTGCAGGCTTGTCCTACTAGGCCCGACTGTGGGGATGATGGAGGCGACACGACAGGCCGATGATACGGTACTTAGCATGTAGAGTTAGAGGCCGATTTGCCACAACAGCGGAAGTGTGGAAGTCTGGTGTGACGGACTCGGACTACGTGCCGAAAGGCGCTTGTACATCTTGAGGCCCAGGCCGGTACCATTCTGTGAGGTGGAGATGAGAAGCTTTGACGAGGGAGATACCACTCTCATGGAAGGGGATTTCTCCGAAGGAGGTGCACTTCAGACAAATACAGTTTGACGTGTTGACTGACAGACAAAGGTCATGATATGTCCTGACCCGTTGAAGTGGCCAAGTGAGTCATGGCATGAACCTCAGGTTTGGGTGCTCCGCTGCTTAACTTCGCCTGTGCACCCTCACTGCTCCCTCAGGAAAGATGCACAAGATGTGGAAGCAATTCTAAGGCCACTCAGCTGACTTCGGTGGAACCACGGTTGAGGTTTCACCCCATGGGAAACTATGCGCTCCCTTCAAGGAACCTCGCCCATCCTCGCCCTTCGCAGCCATTAGCGCCACGGTTCTTTGCGGTTGTTCGGTACCGCCAATCACTTCGGGTACCATGCAGGATGAGGTTCTCCTCGAGCAGCTGTAGCCTGTGGCTGCCGCAAGACCGTGTTTCGATAGAAGTATGTAACTCGTTGACAGGCATGCCGGACTCGTGGTAGCCTTAATCTGAGCAGCATTTTGCAAACATGCGTTGGTTGTTGAGGGTGTGGTCGCCTTGGGGTTTGATTCACTGAGTGCAAGACGGGCAATTTGGAATGTGGTGAGTGTTCGTGGTCTTATCTTGGGCAGCCTTGTAGGATCCTGCTTCATGTGGCAGCTACTGTAGTTTCAGCAACACTTGACAGACCCTTTTCCTCCCAGCCAGGGGCCAGGGCCGGGGTGTGGATATCCGCCGACATCTCTATTCGCTGTTACGGCTTGCCACCCATCCTGTTGGGTGATCTCGTTCACCGTTCCTAGGAAACCCTACTCGGATTCTGGAATTTTGTGTGGAATCACCACTTTTTTCTCTCGGACCGCCAACTCCTTTCAGGATACTGATACAATCAAGGGCCAATGCCAGGCATACATCCTTAAAACCTCCTGCTTTGTCGCCGTGACTCTCGTCCTCCGACTCCGGCCCGGCAAGTTCTCGCTCCCATGTCGTCTTTTCGTTGCAGCTTCCACTGCGCTTTGCATTCTGAACTCTCTGAACTCTGCCTCACGGCGCTGCTGGTCGCGGCTTGTACTCCGAGGCACGGTCCTGAAGGACCCCCTGGTGCCTTGTGCGCAGATTTCAGAGCCCGAGGAAGAAAGTAGTTTTTAAATAGGACCCATGTTCGGCTTTTTCTCCGCTTACACGGCCTTGCTGAATAGCAGGGCGCCATCGATCTCCGCCTAGTGGCCTAGTTTGCCTATGTAATTATGTAGTACTATGTAAGTATGTCGAGACGATTCTCGCCCAATAACACTGCTTTTCTCTTGCACAGCTTCGCCACACAGTTTCCCAGCAACAAGTGACAATCTCATCATCGAGGGAGTCAGCGCAAGCTTGATGGACAGCCCTTTGTAAGATTTGTGCTCAGAAAATATCAAGTGCCGCTGCGCTGTCCACACGGCAGGTTTGCGAAGTTCTGGAGCTTTGTGGCGACGGCCCTTGTCGTGGCAGCTCTCCCGAACGACACGGACACGGACCCGACATGCAAGCAGGAGGCTTGTTGTGCAGCTGATGGTGTTGCTCACAGCGTCTGATGTCCGCAATCTTGACGTTGCTTGCTATTGCCGTTGAAGGGTTTTCTTTTTGAAGGAATGCATCGGTTCTTTACTTGCCGGCCTCAACCCACAGGAGATGGCATGGGGTGCTCGAAGAAGGTTTTTGAGATCTCAAGCTCCATGTTCGGTGACTCCATTGTTGTTACTCGGTGTTCTTCTCACAGCGGCTGCGTTCTTGAAGCCAGTCTTGGTCGTTCGTCATCTGGACTGGCTTGTGTGCTGAAAACCAATTGTGCCCAGACCAGACTGCTGATGGACACCGCATGTTAAATAAGATAGAGCAAAAAAGAAGACTCATGAAGCGGTATAAAACCTTTCAGCACGTAGATGGACAGACCTGCTTCGCCTTTGCGAAGAGTCTGTTTGCCAAGAGCATTTGTCCGGTCAGGATGGTGCTACGGAGTTGCTACAGATCGCCAGCGGTGACGGGAAGCTGCCCAGGGAAGTCGTGATTTGCAGGCCTTACCACGGACCAGAAGTGTGTTCAATGTTGGAGATGAAGGAAGCGGTGCAGCATGAGCCCAGTGTTGATTGAATGTATTTATTCAGAACCCTTTTGAAAAGGTCAGAGCGCCCTGAACTATCTTCTCTGCTTCTCACAAGTTATGATTCGCAGGACACCAATGGCGCAACCGGGGCCCAAGGCTGGCCAATTCTTCAGCCTTCGCAGCCCAACGGCCCCTTGGAGGACCCTCTCGCACTGACGCCGGAGCAGGCGAATCTCAAGGCGGCCCAGATGGAATGGAGCCTCTTGCAGATTCGTGAGGACATCGAGGCCTGCTTGGTGGGGAAGAAGAAGTCCTACTACCAGACCCAGCGATTCCCTCGCAACACTTGGGGCTGGCCACGCCGCCACTGGTGAACTCGTGGGCTCAGCTTCGGCTTCGCAGAACACTTACGTGACGATAGCTCAGATCTCTTTCGCTTCGGCCTAAGGCCATTTAAGCGACCGACCCCGCTTCAGATCTCATGAGAGCTTTGTTATTAGCTCCATTTTCTGTCCGAGCTTGTGGCGGTGCCGCGTGTCTCTTGACCGCAAATCACCAAAGCTGCAACATGTGATAATGTCATAGGTCCCTAGGACAGCAATGTGATCAAACCGAGACCAAGCGTGCCACCACTCTGATGGTAGAAGAAATCCAACTCGTGCTTGGACTGTTGTGGACAGCGGCATGTAACGCGACCCACTGAGTCACGAGTTTTTTGATGCGGTAGCACGGGCCTGCAGCCCGGCAATTTTGTTGCAGCGTAGCTGTTAGATTGAGATCGGGGATCAAGGTGGAGAGTAAGCCTTGATTCTGTGGAAGGTCTTCGTGCAAGCGCTTGAGCGGTCATTGAAGTAGAGACTTCATGGTCCTGCTGGAAGCAGGGAGACGATGGAGACGGTGCTGCATGTCAGGCGGGAGGCTGAAACCGCACTTCTTGCAGTGGCTTTCTTCCCTATATATGCAGGCTTTTCTTTCCTTGAAATCGACGGGAGGGACGTGGCGGCTTTGGCCATGAAGGACTGACGTTTAGGCAAGTAGTTGCTGAATGTGTAGCTCCATACACGGTGTGGGAAGGCCGGTTGCGCTTGAGATTGTCGAGCTCAGATGATGTTGGTCCCTCGCATGTCTCATGTCGGGGAGCGTCTTCGAGTTCGGCAAGCCAAAGCATGGAGACTACCATCCAGCATTCGCTCATCGTGGAGTTTAGCCTCAAGATCGTGCATAAACTCGACGCTCCGTCGACCCATACTCGAGATGCTTTCCATCTTGCTGGTTAAGGGGTGTTGAAATTGGCGTATTTGCTTGGACAAAAACAGGTAACCCAAAACTTACTCGTGAGCGAGTCCATGTTCGCTCCGGGCGTTGGTAGCATCGAAGCGGAGCAAGGAAAATGTGCATCAGACGCACCAAGGATCCCTGCTGCAGGGCCTTCACGAGGGAGAGTGACGTGCAATCCCAAGAAGCGTTCTCTTCACAGTTTCGTGGCAAGCCCCGCTCTTGCCGAAGAAGTGCGATGCACGGCGCAGACCGCACAGTCGGAAACTCCAGAGCATCGCACGCATTTGCAGAAGAAAGCCGTCCTTGTCAGAGTGATGCTTCCTGTCTCGGTGGCTGGTTACCGCGCTTTCAGTGCAGGGGATTAGAGAAGAGTGCAAATCGACCACAAGCTATTGGGCTATGCCGGTTGAAAAGAAGGAACTTCTCAGAAACGCAGAGGTGATGCTTGTGATGCTGGATGATGCTGGATTTCTCGTGCCAGATTTGGGCCCATGACGCGCATGCTGCCGGCTTTCTTTTGCGGAAATTGGGGCCTTTGTTACAGTGTGGTGTTCCTGTGCAACCTTGCGCCTGTCGCTTACCTCGATGATCCGCACCGCCGCATCCTGATGCCATGTCAAATGAGCCACGCGTGTCACTCCCCCTGGGGATGCTTGTGTTCACTACTGGCCCATGGGGCCGAGTTGTGCTCGGCCACAGGCGCGGGTTAGCAGCCAGGCTTCCAGCGTGACGGTCGCACCTGGTCTTGACATAATCTGGCAATAATGACAGAACGGTTGAACATTGACTCCGGTTTCGCATGATTTCACGCTTTAGAGATGAGTCCTGCCGACCAGACCTGCTCGGTACAACATAAGCACAGTCCTCCAGGCAAACGCCGTCGCAGACTCGAAAAGCATGCCTGTATCGACAGCAATCCTGCACTACTGTCGTCGCGGCTTCGTCAACGGTTGGGCTGTGATGCGCCCCACACCAACCGGAAATGCTAGGACTCTTCGCGAGGACTCCAGAAATCCTAGTGGGACGTGGCTGAAGACTCAATTTGCCGCGCAACCAAAGGCATACCAAAACCCGCGTGCCGGTGCGAGAAGGCTTTCTGAAGCTCCCACAGCATGTCTTTGGATAGGCCGGCAGTGGCATACTGTAAGCGTGTGCATATGGTATCTGTGTACTTGACTGACTTGCAGACTATCCCCGAGAGCAGAGCTAGCAGACCGGTGCGCAGCATTTTCAAGGCCTGAGCCTTTTGTAAACGTCGCACCAGGCTGGGCCTGGCATGCAAGCCGGACATTTGGCCAGAGGGGGTCTCGGTCAGCCTGATCCCCGCCCCCTTCTCTCTTTCTTTCGCTCTCCCTCCCTCCCTCTCTGTCTCTTTCTCGCTTTCACACTCTTTCTCTCCCCCCATCCTTTGTCTTCGTCTGCGTAATGCTTCGCAGATATGCAGCTGCAGCTGCAGCAATGCAATAACAGAGGTACTCGGTGTCGTGTGCACAACGAGTATGGTCTTCAGCAATGATTGTCGTGCCTCGTGTCAACTGGCGTGCCTTCTCGGAAAGTCGAGTGCCTTGTAAACCCGACGGGCATCATAATCACGAGGTCTCCTGCACGTGGTTATGGGGAGATACGGGGCTGCCTTGCAGGATGTGCGCATGATTGCGGCATTGAACAGAGATGTTGGATTGCCGAAGTCTCAGTCGTTGAATGACACAGTTCGTGAACCCTCGGGTAGGAGACCAAGGGTTCTGGAGACTGGCAGTCGGCGCCGCGTCGTGGCCTTGGTTGCAACTCAACACAGCAGATCGCACGCGACTTTGCCTGGCAGCCGCTGACTTCACTGATAGGTCTGATTCGGGAGTTTCCGAAAAGTGTGGGGGGGGGGGGGGGGGGTACCTTATTTTGGGGTCCTTGAAATAAGGATCCTTCTATTTAGGGTACTACATTAGGGTTCCCTATTTTAGGAACCTCCCATTTGGTCGCTATTCCCTACGCGCAGCAGTCCCTGACTCGATTGAACCGTGCAGTTTTCTCGCGATGCCGTGACGTGTGGCAACCAATTTCTGTCGGTACATTGCGTTGGCTGGGACAAAACATCATCGCAGCTCCAACCCACTTGGAAATTCCAGTTTGGCAATGAGAGGACACTTCCGTTTGAAGCTTGCTTGCTTGCTTGCCACAGGGAAACTGCTCCATGTGGAAGGGCTTGGGCAGCATGCTTGCCTTTCGATGGGGCTAAGATGTGAGCAGAAGTCCGACTTCGAAGCATGTATGTCTGATTGAGAGGCAAACGGGATCCGCATCGCATCATAATCCGGCATCTGGAGTTGTCTGCTCTGGCAAGCCTGCCCCGACTAATGGTTCGAGCTCGCTTTGGTACAGGCTGCGTCTGCGGCACGCTCGTTCGGGAGCGATTCCAGTTTAGAATCTTTCATTCCTCTGAGGTGCGAAGCCTTCGTTCAATGTTCGCATACTTGCGACAGACACCCTCCAAACAGTAGCTCCGCAGCTCCGACACAAAGAACGAACCGTCGAATCGTCGAAAGTTTGACGTCAACCTGCTCGTCCCGCATACGCCGTGTAGGGTCCTGAAGAAAAACCACCGGCGCTCGCTTCGCGGGCGCCCTCCAACACGGGGCCGAGCGCACCCGCCACACCAAGTGTCAGCAGGTTCACGTTGTGACGCCAGCAGCGTTATGCCCCCCCCCTCCCCCATAGCCTTCCGTCTCCTCCTTCGTGCTCATCCACTCTCCGCTTTCAGCGGGGCTGCTGCAATACTTGCTGCAATCATCAGATTGCGTCCACAAAGTAATGCCCGAGAGGTGGCTTGTCACACTCAGTTCAGTCATTCGTCGAGTCATCTCTTCGCCTTCTTGCAAGGCCTTTTGCCAGGGAGAGTCTACCTCGTCTTGGGCCGCTCGGATGGCGGGGGTGCTCGTCTGCAGCTCAAAGGCGCGGCTTCCAAAAACTCTCTGCCTCTGCTTCAGCTGCACTTGCCTTGTCCTTCTCCTTCAAGGGATGGCTCTTGGCTGCTACCTTCGCAGCTCTGTGCTGCGGGCGTTCGTCCCCCTGGCCGTCAGCATTCCCCTCCTCGGTGAGTCCATGTGCTCCGCTTGCACAATCCGCGGCGCGACCACTTCAGGGCTCCGGCCCGACAGCAGCCACTGCCTGAACTGTACGGCGTGGAAGGCACTAAGCAAGCCGCACGCACAGCGGCCTCCACAATCCCTTGCCCTCACTTCCAGTGCGGTACTGTAGCCTGTAGCTGCCTCAAGACCGTGATTCGAAAGAACTATCCCACTCGTGGACAGGCATGCCAGACTCGCGGTAGCCTTAACCTGTGCAGCGTTCTGCACACATGGGTGAGTTTTTAAGGGTGTTGGTCGCATCCGTGCAACTTTCGCTCCTGACGTCGTCTCCTCCGGCGGACACGCGTCTAGGCCGGGCGCTTGGCGTCCTTGGATCCGTTGACCAAGGTGCAAGATGGTGCAAGGTTCTTGGCTGCATGCCGCCGCGGGGCTTCGCTGAGCTTCGCCGCTCTGCGTCCTCCCCAGTTTTGGGACTGGTCCAAGACCCGCTGAGATGCTCTCAACTTGGTCGCGGGCTCTTTGCCAACTTCATGCCGTTCTGGGTTCTGGGGGTTCAAAGAACAAGGACCCACCGCCCGCCAAGCAACAGTATCCTCATTATCAAGACCCTCAGCGGGCTGAGATGGGCTTCTTTTGATTATTGTTGCGGTTTCATGCAGTGTTGGAATGTGGTGAGCGTGCGTTCGTGGTCTTATCCTTATCATGGGGAGCCTTGTAGGATCCTAGTTCATGTGGCAGGTGTGGATATTGGCCCACGTCTCTATTCGCTATTACGGCGTGCCACCGATATCCTGTTGGGTGGTATCTTTTGCCGTTCCTAGGTTTGCCACCCATGAAACATTGTTCGGATTCTGGAATTTCCACATCTTTTTTCTCTCGGACCACCAACTCCGTTCAGGATACTGATACAATCAAGGGCCGATGCCGTTCTGAGACATACATGCTTACAGCTTAAACCACCTAGTTGTGGGTGCTTTGTTTTGTCCTCCGCGACTCTCGCCGTCCTCTTTCCCGACTCCGGCCCGGCAATTTCCTGCGTGTTGCCATGTCGTCTTTCTCATACAGAATGTTTCCACGTTCTGAATTCTGTTGCCTCAGCCTCAGGGTCGACGCTGTTTGCGTTTCACGGCTTCGCCCCTTCTCCTCAGAGGCCCGCTCTTCAGGAGCCCCGGGTGCCGTGCGCGAAGCTGTCATCAGAGCCTCTTCAAGCGTGGGCCTGGTAGCTTTGCGCACAGAGATCGAGATCGACAGTGGGCTGCCAGGCACCACAGTGTAAGTGGGATCCATGTTCGGCTTTTCTCCGCTTACAAGGCCTTGCTGAAATAGCAGGGGGCCAGCCATCTCGGGCACTGCTTTCGCTTCGATCTTGCAAGCTTCTGCTCGCCTAGTTTATCTATGTAGTACTATATATGATTCTAACGTCGAGGCGATTGTCGCGCAATAGCACCGCTGATGTCTCAATCCCCCTGTGGCATGCGTGCATGAACTTGTCTGCATTGTGCCATTTGGGAGCGTTTGGCCTGCAGGGGCGACATCGAGTTGCGCTGCAGCGGTCGCGCTGGAAGCTGATGGAAGCTGAGAACGGTTTGCCCATGCCCAGTGCTGCAAAATTTTACCGAGGATGCCGTTCCGGTACAGGCTCGTCCTTCAGCCGATTTCTGTGCCACCTGCTGAAGTGGCTTTGCCCGTCGCGTTTGCTCTGCATGTCCGCGTCAGGGCTGCCTAGTGAGGCATCACAGCAGTACGGATGGTGAGCTCCTCAGCACGGCTGCCGCGACACAGGACGACAATTGCAGCTGTTCCGGAAGAGCGTCTCTAGAGGAGCTTCAATGCAGTTTCAAGGCCGTGAGTTCATGAGGCCCTCCATCTCAGCCACTTTCGACATGATGCGCCATTCCTTTCTATCTTGCTCTGCAGGCATTTGCTACCAAGTGTTTGTAGATTTTGTGATTTTGCAGCAGAGGATGGCCACCATATCCATGTTTTGGGCACGCCTGCTCCCCGCTGTGGTTTTATCCACGCAGCTTGCAGTCGGTGCCGCCAGCCAGTGCGAGGGCTTCCCAAAGGTTTCTGGAACATGGTTTGAGGGAACACAGGTCCGTGCGTCAATCGAGCTTGAGGACAAGACTCCTCAAACAGTCAATTTCACAGGAAACAGGACCGTAACGTTTGACTATGGCACCGCACTGTGGTATGCGTTTACGCAGAGATCTACCGAGAAGATCTTGCCCAATGGTCGCATGGAGTTTAAGGAAGACGGTCGTGTAGTCTACATGTACCACATCCTGCGGCCAAATCTCTGGGACAAGAACCCAGATACCATCGACGTTTTTGGACTCAACAGAGGTTATGCCTGTGTCTTTCTTTCGGAGACCAATCCATCAGAGCTCGAATGCACTGATGTGTGTTGTGTTCAGAAATACCTTACGGATCAAGCTTCGGCTTGCACCCGATGGATGCACTCCTATCGGCCTGCAAGTATGGGCAGGAATATCCACGGCCAACTTTGAAATTGGTGAGGTTGTTGATCTGACAAAAACGGCGCAAGTTGACTATTCCGAGCTTGAGATGGTGGAGGAACCCGGTCCGGAGTTTGCCTATGATGAGTCCTTTCTCCAAGGCCGGACATGCTTCCGAAACGCTCATGCCGCATGCTGTTCCGGAGCTGTCAGGCGAAAGCTGGACATCCTCACTTGAGGACTGCTGCGCGACTTTTCTTCTTCGGCGAGAATATGTAGTGCCACGTCAGAGACCTTGAATAGAGCAGTGTCGCACCGCAAGAAGGCCTTAAAACCGGACCTGATGTGTGCAGGAGCACATTGCCGCAGCAGCCCGGATCTCAGACAGACTCGTAAGGAAGCAAGTTACCATTGGCTCTTTCCCACATCGAGATCCGATTCAAGAAGCTTTCGTGAGAGAGGAGTTTCGGCCAGGGATGCCAGGGTGCTTGTGTGGATTTCTGCTTTGGTGCCCAAGGACTGGGGTCGGCCCCGCTGGAGAAGAAGCTATGGCAACTACCGCGGCTATGGCAGGTATGGCAGGTATGGCAACCATGGCAACGTTGGTACCTCGACCAGCCCTGCAGCTACTACTACAGCTTCTCCCGATTCGAGCACAGTGCCATCATCGACCGTGACCACCTCTGCTGTCGCAGCAGCTTGCCTGAGCAGATGGAGACGTCCAAGACCCTGATACTAACAGCAAGGCCCTAAGCCATCCCTAAGCCCTAAACGCCCTAAACCTAAACCGTCCCTAAAGTTTGCTTCCTTCACGGTCCTTGCAGGCCGACTGCGAGTGTCCAACACTTCCCAGCTTCGTCCGGTTTCAAGGCGGGCTGGAAGACGTGTTTGTGGGCTCCCTGAACATTTCCGGCGTTCACGAGATTCGCCAGTTCCACGAGGATGGGACTGAAGCAGCCAATGGGAGGATTTTGGCGATCATCACCACTGGGGATCTCGACGAAAGGCTACGCACGCAACCGCAGCACATGGTCTGCCTGTGTCTGCCAAATTACCGCATTCACTGTGTGAATCAGATGACCAATGCGTGGACGCTGGGAACCTTTCAAGGTGTGGAAGAGAGCACATGCACCCCAGGGCTTTCAGCTCGTGGGCCTTTTCCGGGATACGTTTCGGACCATGTTTGGGCCGGCCGTTGTGGATCCGGCGGAAGCACCTGGGCTTGACTTGTTGCAGAACCTGGAGCCTCCATCTGCTAGCTCGCCCAGCTTTCCTCGGCTACCCAACTTGGTTTGTGATTGGAGCGGCTTTTCGCGGGCGCAGCCACGACCGGGACAGAGTTCTTCTTTCCATAGCAGCGGATCTTACGACATTCTCTTTCGGGAGTACTATGTGGTGGCCAACAGGTCGAACGAGCTCAGAAGGCCAGCAGAAGACGGTCGCAATGTTGTTCTGCAGCCGTTGTCTGATCAGCAGGCCTTGTGCGTTCGCCGACAACCATACCTTCAGCTGCATCCATTCGGTAAACTGCCTGTCAGTCCATGGCACAGTTGAGATTGACGGGGATGCCACAGTGCAAGCTCTTCAGTTTTTCGGGAACAGCGGTGGCTACTGCTTGGGACAGCCTGTGCCAATTGACTACGACCGTTTTCTGAGCGACGGGGAATCGCTGCAGTGGATGGGAACATGCATCCCGGAGCAGGAAGTGACGCAGTTCGAGTTCTGGGTTTGCACATGCGCCGTGGACAACCCGGACACGCTGCTGAGGCCCTGTGATTTGGATTCGATTCCGATCGCTCGGAGCCAGGCGCTCTTCGTCAAGGAGTGCGAGGCAATGAGTTCAAATCCTGGAAGCTGCGCTCAGGAGTTTGCCGATCTCGGGGAGTTCCAGGAGAGACCCGGGAACAGCTACTACGGACGGTTCTTTGTGCCCACGCAGGCCAACTGCGAGCTCTATCGCGGTGTCAGAAACCGATGGCAGAACGGCAGCGATAACAGCGCCACCCCAGCCAGCAGCGCAGGATTTTCAGTGTGCCCCTCAGTTCCAGATGTGGCCAGAGACCTCATCATTTCCTTGCTGGTGTCGGAGCCCGGCGGCGATCCGAGCGGAGTGGAGCTCTACGCCCTCCGCGACTTCCAGGACGAGACAGTGAGAATCGTGAAGAACTTCGGGGCTTCCTTCGAGCTCAGCTTTAACTCTGTCACGAAGGGGAGCTTCTTCACGGTGGGCTTCGGGAATGGGACCGCCTTTGAGGAGTTCTTCGGCTTTCAGCCCGACTTCTTGGCTCCTTTCTCCTTCGCCATCGGCCGAGACATCCTCCAAGTCCAGGGCGCGGGCTTCGGCGCGGAAATCTGGCGGCCCGTGGACGCCAACAACACCGCTCTCTTTCAGGCCAACCAGGGCTTCGCGGCCCGCAAAGCCGAAGCCCCCCAGCCGTATGCGCCGGGCTTCCAGCAATGGAGCCTTGCTCGAAGCGTCGGCAGCACGGTGGCCGCCCCCTGGCGAAGCTTCTGCGGAACGCCGGCGCCAGAGATCCCATGCCCTGCAGTGCCCGACGGGACCGTGCCGGGCCTGATCTTCTCTCTCGTCGTGTCAGACGCGACTGGCGCGGTCGCCCTTGAGCTCTTTGCCATGGTCGAGCTCCGCAATTACAGGCCCGCAGTCTTGGTGACAAACCCTGCGGGGTCAATCATTTCGACTGGTTTTTTGGGAGCCACGAGGAGCATACCTCAAGGCACTTCCATCACCGTTGCCTTCAACACTTCTGACTCGCTCCAACTCATCCCAGGGCTGAAGCCCGATTTTCAGGTGGACTTCGACTTCAATCCCGCGATTGGCATTGGCGACTCTTTGCTCCTCCTCGATTTTGTTTCCGGCGAATACACGGACGCCTGGGTCTGGAGTTTCCAAGGCTTTGCATCGCGCCGGCCCGGACTCTTGCCGCTTAGTGCAGCCGCAGTCTTACTCGGGACTGCCGACGGCAGTGGACAGTATTTTGTTTCCAGCAGTTTGGCCTCCGTTCCCTGGGGCGCCTACTGCGTGACTCCACCTATTTCCGCTTGTCCCCCGGCACCAAGCGGCGAGCTGCTGAAGTTTTTCTTCAGGGCCAACGAGAACGTGCCCGTGCCAGGCCTAAAATCAACCCTGCAACGCACCTGCGAACAGCCCGGGTAACATCCCGTAACTTTGTAAGATGCTCCCGATTAAACCCCGATGCGCCCCGGCCCTGGGCCCCAATGGGCCCCAGGCCTCATCTTCTCCCTGGTGGTCTTCGGCCCGGGCTTCGCCGCGGTGGAGCTCACGGCTCTGCGGGATCTGCCAGCTGCTCTCCGGGTGCTTTCATCAAGGATTCTTCTACTCGTACCATCATAATATAGGTTGAAACAGGACACCATCAACATGTATGTTATGACTATAGTGACTATATAGATCCCGTTAAGGTAACGTAAACCAAATTCCTTAACAAAGCCCAGGATCCAAGCCGCCCGCTCTTCGTTGTCGTTGCCAACGACGGCGTAGTCTGCAACACCTGCGTTGAGACCTTTCCGGCAGATTTAAGACCCATGACAGCGGGCGACAGGGTGTGGATCGTCTTTGCTCAGAACCCGAATCCCACTTCTCTTATCGACTTGGGATCTCCAAAGTTCCCTCCGCATCTTCTGAACTTGACGTTCCAGGGCAAGAGAGGCGAGGAGCTGTACCTGTTCTACGAAACCGTCATTTGGGACAGGTGGCGCGCTCCCAAAACAATCCGAGGGGTGAAGAGTGGGTTTGTCAGGGCCACGCGGCCCGCAAGCCTGGGCTTGTGTCAGACTTGTATGAAGGACTTACTCAGTGGAGCATCACCCGGGATGTGTATGATTTCGCACGTGTGCCCTGGGACACATACGGTGTCGGCTAATGAGTGCAGATGCGTCTGCAGTTTTGGACATGTACGAAAGGTCAGTCGACACCGGATTGCCGCCAAGTGGCAGCTGGTGGAGCCTATGTTAGTGCCAAGACCGGACCTGCAAGGAGTGTTTTGAGTTTAGGGTGCGGCTTCCGACAGAACATGCCTGATGTCGGAGATTCAACACTCAGCTTCCTATCAGGCCTCCCAGGATGCTGCTGCGCGTCTATCGCTGAGGCAGCACTCGAAACGTGTTTCATGTTGAGGTGGTGCTTGATCAAAACTCTGGCGTGGGTTTGTCCCAGCGGGTTTTCGGCTCAAAGCTGCAACTCTCCGCGACCGCAACTCTTCCTAGCCATGCGGTGGATCGCGCTCCTGTTGCTGCTTCCGGGCTCCATGGGAGACCCAGCCTTGTCCGGCATCACGGCCCCGGCCAGAACGGCCCCGACCAGAACCCCTGAGGAGATCCAGAGCCTGAAAGCCTCCCTCCACGACTCCGTCAAGGCCGCCATCGAGGCAAAGAAGGCCCAGGAGGTCCAGGCTCAGTCCCTGCACAGAGGGCCACTCGGGTCGCAACCCCTGCCGGCAGCTTGACTGTAAGATTCTATCAGCATGTTCTGCTAAGCGGAGAGAGAATCTGAATGGGAATGAATGGGAGAGAAGACAGTCGTTCGATTACTTAGGCACACAACCGCGACTCGCCCTCGCCAGCCTCGCCAACCAGTGCCACGGACGAAGACAAACTGATCGCACAAGTGCGTGAGTTGCAGCGTACGGGCCGTGTCGGTCAGGCTGTAGAGCTCAATTGATGGAATCAGCGCTGGTAACGACGGGAGGTCAGCTGCCAGCGAAAAAAATGCTGGGCTCAGAACGGGGAGAGGTTTCGGAGCGCCAGAAGTGCCTGAAATGACAAGCACGTGACAACATGTCAACGAGCGAATCAGCACATACTTCACGGCAGCCCGCCGCATTTGCAGGTGTGTTCAAGTCGTAGGTGACAAGCTACCAGCTACAGTTGCCCTGTCCACGAGCCATGGGTGCGAAGTTTTGGAGTTTTGCTGCCACTGCTGTTGTCTTGGCAGCACTGTCCCACGGAGACCGAGCCGACGTGCAAGCAGGAGAGCGAGTTGTGCAGCATGGGGGCTGTAGTTTCCGACACCGGCAACATTGAATCATAGAGTCATAGATGTGGAATCCGTCGTCGTCGTTTTGCTGCCGCTATTCATGGCCTGCCTGCTGAAGACCGGCGATGTGATGCCTTCGACCTTACTCCACCTTGAATTTGATGCCCGTGACCAACTGCTACCGATTGTCAGGATGGTGACTACGCCTATGCAGATGACTGGTGCTCCAAACATGTGTCTGAACCGGAAAACCCAAAGCTCACAGCAGTTTACTGCTGCCATCAATTCTTATGTTCGGTGATTCCGCTGTTATTGCTTCAAGATTCCCCCACATGTTTCTTGCATTTTCTTGCGGCAAATCACAACTTTGGTAGTTTTTCTTGCGTTGATCATCCGGACTGGTTGTGTGCTGAAGACCAGTCGCACCCAGATGAGACTGTTGAGCGCGGCACTGGCAGCCGGTGCAGAGTATTTGATGGATGCACTTCATGCTGTACCTCTCCAGCCCTCCCGGTGAGAGCATATTCCGGAACTACCTACTGGATGCATGAGTCTGTTCCCTTGTCGAGTGAGGATGACTTTGCCATACTCTGCCGCTTTCCTTCAGATCGCAACCGCTGCTTGGAAGCTGTACAAGGACCTGTGCAACTGCGAGGACCCCCGAAAGCAATCTCCACAGGGGCAAGGGGTTACCAGCAAGGCACATGTCAGGCCGTATTGTGATGCAGCAGGTGCTGCAGTAATATATGTGTGAACCCATGACCGAATGTGTTCGACGCATCACCATGCAAAAAGTCGCCCCTGATGTTTTTAGTTACGCTTATGCCTTCCAGCAAATTTCATGAGCCGAGAGCCACTCGCGAAGGTTTGCTCCACCAACGGTTTGCCGTTCCCAACGCAGGACAATTGTCCACCAACCGTTCAGGATGCTGAGCGCATCCTGAAGATACTTGGCGGAATTTCACGGTCCAGAGAACTCTGGCCGTCTGCTAGTTCGCATTCCCATCTTGACATGTGGATGAGCTTCATCATCTCAGGAAGAGCTGCATGGAACACGACCAGCCGGACTGCCTGCGTCTCATCTCCGGCCTGTTCAGTGGCTCGATGCCTTCGGATCCATACACTCGCAGCGACAGCCTGTGCAAGAAGATCAAGTCTTTCAGTGATAACACACAGCCGAAGGCAAAGTCCTCCAATTTTGCAGAAGACATGCTGCGTCGCTCTCTACATCCTCATGCAGCATCCCTTACAGAAGTGAACAAGGTTGCAGTCGGAAAAGCCATGCCATGAATTTCGCTGATGCCAATCTTTCCAAAGTGCGCAGACCGCTGAGTGGCTGAGTGTGCACATCCCTGTTGAAATCAGCTGGTGGGCAAAATTGGGCAAACCTATCAGTTGTGATGTCCCTTCGTTAAGGCTCCTGCCAATCAGACGCATGGCTGACGAAAAAGCGCGCCCTTCTTCTCCACCGTGGTCGATCTGCTCGCCCTCTCCCCTTGTGCACCGTTTCCTTCCCTTGCTTCCTTCTCTCCTCCACCAACTGCTCTCTCCCCTCGCACTTCGGGTTCTGTGAGGAAGACCGTGCATCGGAGAGGAAAACACCGCGGCCTCGTTTGTGTCCGTTCACTTTTTTTCAATTGCTCTTGCTCCATCACATTCCATGCTCCAGTTTGAAGCTTGGCGGATTCTTCGGGGGTTCTGCTGCTTTCAACGCATCTTGTACTGTATGACATGCTTCGAGGATTGTGTATGTACTGCATAGTGAGGCATATTGTAAGTAATGCAATATGTACCGTGCAATATTTAACATACCTTATATAGTATGCAACATATAACAATTATAACATACAGCATATAGCACACTGCGCCGGACCGATAGTTCGGCCCATTAGCTTGAACATGTACAGTACCCAGCCCCCCCCACCCTCTTCCCTGTAGCCTCCGAACGCATGTTAGCCTCCTCCGGAACTAAAGTTTACTATATTTTCAAGACGGGGTGGAAATTACTCCGCTACCCTGCGTAGGGTAGGGTAAACGACACTTTGAGGTACTCCGCTACTCCGCAAGAGCGTGTATGTTCGATAATACACATGTAGCTCGAAACCCGTCGGCCCGGGGATGCATAACCTATATAATACATCGTAATTATGAACATAGAAGCATGTCATGCACATACATGCGTGGGCTCCTCGAAAGTTCTGATACAGTAGGCGCGAAAGCAATATTTTTTTGGGGGAACGTTGGAATTGGCACTGAAGTTTATTTGAATACATGTTTGCCAGCGCATGGCTTGCTGGTAGCTTGCGCAGTGAACGCCTGGGTCCCTGTGCTCTTTTCAAAAAGTGTGTCTGCGTGCAGCCACCGACCTGTCAAAACAGTGTTCCGCATGTGAACCAGAAGCACATCCATATACGACAAAGCACCCTCTGAGGAGAGAGATTTGGATCAACGCTTTGCGTCGTGCCGGTTCTCGGCTCGGTTAGTATCTTAGCCGCAGCATGGCGACTTGTTGGCATCCGGCCGGAGCTGTGCGTGCTCTCGTCTATTTGGTTCTCCTATACCAGCACTGGCCTAGTTTGGACAAGCTGCGCTGGTCTACATGGCCATACGAGATCACAGGGCGATATGCAGGGGGATTCTGCCTAGTCTTGATTGCGCGCTACGCAGGAGGAGGATTGGCAGGTCTGACAAAAGAGCTTCATGGCTTGGGCAAGGACGCCTTTGGCATTCTCGCGACAGTGAAAGTCCTGTATCTCTCTCCCGTCACGGGGCGTGAGCTTTGCGTGGAGGCCATCTTGAAAGTCTGTTTGCTCCAGGACTACGTGAGGTATGGACCCTTCGGGACCGTGTCTGGATTTATGTTTCACGTGCCTTTCGCTGTTCAGGCCTCAGTTGTTAAGCCGTCCCTCGGACGAAAATTTGTCACGGCGTGGAAGGTGTTGCTCGACGTGTAGCTTTAGGGATGTCAGAGGTCGGTTGCCAACTCTGGGCACACTTTGTGCATCGTTCGGAACACTTCAAGCCACAGCTGGAAGACGCGGAGTGGTGGGGTATTGTCTCAATCGAAATTCCGTTGTGTGCGCTGGTTTTCATGATCTTCTTCTGGATGGCAGTGTTTGCAGCGAACGTGCTTCACCGATACTTTTCCCACAGATGTTTTCAGACATCCCGCCTTTGCAGCTTTCTGTTGGGAGCCTTCTCTTGCATGGCGAGTGGGATGAGGCCTCTGCACTACTCAGCCCTGCATCGACGGCACCACAGGTTCTGTGATCAAGAAGGCGATCCACACTCGCCATACCAGAAGGGCTTTTTCTACGCCTATGTCTTCTGTTATGCAGACAGAGACAACCTCGAGATTCGGCCAGCTTTCGTGCGAGACTGGTTGTTGAAGAATCCCGAGCTGCTGCTGCTTGAGTTGTACGGCGGGTACGTAAAAGCTTTGTTGCGCCGCAAGCTTCTCCACAGACTTGTGTATGCGCTCAGCCCCGTGTGGTTGCAACCTTTCCCTTTGGATGTCCATCCCATGACCATGGCTGCTGACCTGGGAGAAGCCCTCGCTATTAACTTGGTAAGTGCATTCAATGGCTTCTCGCACGAGATTGGATGGGGCGTCCCGGACACTGACAGATGCTCTCGTGCCAACACATGCAAAGGGAAGGATATGCCCGGCTTCGTGCTGATTGGAGGCACGACTCTTTGATCCAAGTCTCGACCATGAAACGAAGGCACTCGCAGTCTAGATCCGGTCGGTAGTAGTGGCAGCTACTAGGTAGAGCGACAATCAGCATCGAACGTTTTGTGAACGGCGATGCTAGTTCGAGGTCGTGGTCTGTGAAACCGCCCCGTGTCTCAGCTGAGACGTGCTTTTGGAGCTTCGGAAGTTTGTACAAATTATGGGTTACATCCAGCGGCTTGCAGGACACTAATGTTGCTGTAGGTGAAAACATGCAAACGCCGCCACGGATGCATCTGCCGACCTGGCTATACAGAGTAGCATAGCACCCTTCACCCAAACCCTGGGCAGTAACCCGTAAACACTCGAAGATCTCTTGACGATTAGACTCGAGAAACTGGATTTCGGAGTTTAGGAGGCAGCCGGGCAGTGAAAAGAGGCAGACAGACAAGGCACTTTCTTGTGCAGGAGGTGAGGCCTATCACAAGGAGCACCACAAGTTTCCCAACCATGCAGTCTACGGCCCCTGGTATTTGGATTGGTCCTTCTGCGCTTACGTAGCCATGGAGAAGTGCTGCTTGGTTTGGGACTTGCAAAGACCTGCCGCGATGGAACAAAGAGTCTTTGCAGCTTTGCGCAAACATCCTATTCCACGGCATGATGCATACTTGCAGAGATCTTGGGTCAATGAAATTTGCATGCATAAGCCATAAGCTCCTTTGTAGCATGATTTGAGTGCAACCATGAAGACCTCAAGTACTCCCTGATGTCCAGCGTCGACTGCGAGGCCCAAGATGCTCTTTCAGCTTCGCAAGTCCAGCAGAGGCGAGACTTGACTCTAGCCTTTTGGATCGCGACGCACTCCCTCAAGCTTCGCAGGTTCGGAAGGTCATTGGCTTCGGTTCAAAGACTCTCAAAGCGCCTGGACAGCGCTGAGGGCCGTCGACAGATCGGTGTCTTTCGAGGTTTTTGTCCAAGGCCTGTGGTTGGAGGGTTTGGGCATGAAGCTTTGGACATATATGTAAATGGGTGCTAGCATGATGTGGTGCGTGGAAGTGTAGCAGTGTAGCATTCAAGTGGGACTCCGGGTCAGACACCAGATAGGTGCACTGGACAGGCAGGGACCGTGACTTATATCACAAGCACCGTGCACCAGTTGCGGGGGGGAATCGGTGAGGAGGGGAGGACCCAACCGCAAATCCCTAAAGCCGCACAGCTCGAAAGAGATGTCTCCAGAGTGCCAAAGGTCATCCAAGCCTGACGCAGACATGCGATGCCATGGCATGACGTGCAAGTGCAGCGATCTCAGCGTCAGTGAGGGTTACGCAGCAGAACCTCGTTCTCGGTTCTGCAGACTGCTTCAGGTGATGATGTGATTTTTTGTTTCTGTTATCTTATCGTGGTGCTTCTCTGCTTTTATATTCGTTTCGGGCTTCTGAGCAAGCAAGCAAGAAAGCGAGCAAGAACGCCAGCAGGCCAGCAAGTAAGCGAGCGAGCGAGCGAACAAGGCGAAGATAGTCGGCAGCGAGCAGGTTTAAGAAGTGGCATCAACCTCGATCGCCGGCCTGATGAGGGATCAGGTTTGGATCAGACACCATCGCCTCATGAGGGAGCGGGTTTGAGCAGGGTGCGCAGCAGGGCTTCAGTCATAGGTCATAGTATACTCCGGATCCAGCGTCCTTGGCAATCCGGTTTGCTCTCTGCTTACTTGTGCCTTGCGATGAGCTCATCTGCTAAATCCTCCGAGCCCAAAGTCTTTACGAGGCCATCTCCCATGAACCATTGCCAAATTTCGGAAGAGCTGACCTTGTGGTTGCGCCTCACAGACAGGAGCAAGGTACACAGGCTCCACTCTCCTTTAAGTACAGCTCAAATAGGGCGTTGTACAGTTCCCGCGTCTGCCCCGGCTGCTCCTTTGCAAGCTCCTTTGCAGTAGCAGCTGCTTCCTCGAGGAGACTCGGAGGAAGCACGTTCTTTGGACCTCATGCTCTAGATTGTGAGCCGACATGACCGGTCCTCAAACGATAAGAGGTTAGGTCGTTGCAGCGAAGTTGCTCACCTAGATACTCAAGGGCTTCCCGTACTTGCTGTATCCTTTCGCCATACATCTAGATGCACCTCCGGTTCTGTTGACTGCAATTCAGGCTTGCGTGGGGCATGTTCGCCTTCTCCTCAGCCGGCTTCGCTTCACAGGGATGGACACCGGGACCCTTCTATCCTCCTGGCCCTTTTGCCACCCCCGTCAGCAAACGGCTTGTCAACCTGCCCCAGCTCTCCAGGTCCTCGATTCCAGGATCCCCAGCTCCGACCCTCGTTGGAGTGCCACCAGTCTGCAATTCTCAACACAGGCCGCGGACGTCTTGTGGTGAGAGCGTGTTCCTGCTCTGCTCTTGCGGGGAACGGAAGGCTTCGGTGTGTGCATGGGGATGTGCCAGCCTCGGAATGAACCGCCCAGAGTCGCAACTCGATACAAGGCAGAGGCAGTTGCATCCAGGACAACGGCATGTTGCCTACATCCTGATTCTGCTTCTTTTCACACCTAGATCTCGCTCGCGAGGATGGAAATGCCCAAACTAGCAGGCCATTGCCGTCGCTTAGCACGTTCAATTGTCCGAACACGTACGTCGGCTCACCTAGTGCAAGCTGTAACCTTCTTGTAGTATGCCTGGCCAGCTCATCTTGTTTCCACTGTACAAACAGAGTAGCGGCAGATGCAGTAATTGTACTGCTAAGCTGTCGCGCTACTGATTGTATTCGTAGCTAAGTACAGAAAGATCGGGTCTGCAGGATACCATGTGGCAAGACGTGTTGCTGCAATTCAGGTGCCGGAGTTGCCCGGCAAGCAACAAGAGCAAATGCGCCGTTAAGTCGTTGAGGAGACAAAGGAGGCCAGTCATACTTCGTGGTCTGTGTGGACAGTCCGACCACTTGCTTCGTTGCACAGGTCTTGAAATCCAATCCTTGTGAGACATTGCCGGGCACCAAGTTCGGCATGCCATGCAGCTGCTTTAGGTACGGTCGGGGCCGAAGCACAACTAGAAGCCTGTAGGTCAGGCTCCAATGGGTACGAACTTCAGAGCCTGCATGATCAGGCAGCAGGCGCCTGTGACATTCATGTAGTTGATGGCGTGCCATCACCCGGGACGGGTTTTCACCCAGGTTGTATATAAGTTGAATGGTTTCAGGGGAACGGGGCGAGGCATTCCCAACCCCGAAGTGGCCTGAGGCGGCAGGATCGGGCGACCACGGACGATATTTCGTTCAAAGACATATAGGAGCTGTACATTTTTGAGCTCGTCCCAAACTCGTGACTTCCAAGTTTTTCAAGCTGTTGGATGATCGAAAGTCGTCCTGAGAGTGTGTGACCAAAATGAAATAACAAACCTATTCACTTCGTCCCTCGGGTGAGTTGCCGAGCTTCCTCCGAAGGTGTGATGGAGATGTTCGTTTGTTTGGATGATTTCCCGAACCCTCAGAAACGACATGCTTTCAGAACACTCGCTGCGGAGCAAAGTGGTGGACGTGGGCTTGAGTGATCAAACATGCTGAGATGTGCCGCCCCATTCCGCAGGCAGACTTCCGATACCTGTGCCCACGCCTGTCCGATCATGATTCTGTCCCAATGAAAAAGCAGGCTGGCCGATCATGGTTTGCTCTTGTTGCCGCATTGTGCAGGCTTGTCCTACAAAGGTCATGTCAACTTACAACTAGGCCAAACTGTGGTGATGGAGGCGACACGACAGCCGATGATGCAGTAGCATTTAGAGGCCGGACATGCCTCAACAGTGGCAGTGTGGAAGTCTGGTGTGACGGACTACGTGCCGACGGGTGCTTGTACATCCTGAGGATTAGGCCGATACCATTTTGTGAGGTTGAGATGAGAAGATTTGACGCGGGAGATACCACTCTCAGCGAAGGGGATTCTCCGAAGGAGGTGCACTTCAACCAAGTTCAGTTTGACGTGTTGACTGACAGACAAAGGTCCTGATATGTCCTGACCCGTTACAGTGGCCAAGTGAGTCATGCATGAACCTCAGGTTTGGGTGCTGAACTGCTTAACTTCGCTGGTGCAGCCTTACTGCTCCCTCAGGAAAGATGCACAAGATGTGGAAGCAGTTCTAAGGCCAGCCAGCTGACTTCGGTGGAACCACAGTTGAGGTTTCACCCCGTGGGAATCTATGCTCTCCCTTCTTCGCAGCCATTGAAGCCACTGGGTTCTTTACGGTTGTTCGGTACCGCCAAACACTTCGGGTACCGTGCAGGATCAAGTTCTCTTCGACCAGCCCACAAACCTTAGGGCAGCAGCTCCTGTCGAGCCAGCAGCTTACACAGCGACTCTCCAGTGCACCTGCTAGAAGATGGTGTCGACAGTCACGGGAAGGAGCAGAAGAAGGTTTGGAAGACCGAACTAAGGCTGGTGCTTAAGCGCGGCTTGCTGGACAACATCTTCGGGGACCAAAATGCAGGCACCTGTTGGCATAGGGGGCCTGAAGCAATGGCAAGTTCTTTGGATGACTTGCGGCGCGGTCCTTGCGAGAGCACGTGCATGGGTGGCAGTGTGGCCTTGATGTTTTCTACTGAGTCGTTACTACCTCTATCCTGAAAACGAAAGGTCAGACTTTTCTATCGACGCTGTGCATAGGCAGTCCTAGTTCCTCTTAGCCAATCTGCCTCGTAATGCGGTTTTTGCAGCCATTATCCCATCACCTTCGGCTGAGCTTAAGAGGATGCTGGCATAGATGCAAGACGACGCGCCACCGGAAGAAATTGGAAACAGCGAGCTACCGTCACGCAGATCCGCGGGTGCGCAACATCTTCGACGAGCAAGTTCCGCAGGCAACCACGTGTCGGCGCCGGTCTCCTGTCTCTCTTTCGAGTGTGGCAGACCTGCATGCAATCTTCACGCGGCTTGATTCCGTCGTGTTTTGAACGCCGTGAGCCGGGACCGCTGCTGTCAATGCTCGCCACAGTAAGCGTTGGCAAGAAGACTGCGCAGGCAAAAACCAGATGTGCACGGTTCTGGTTGGTGTGAAACCAATCTTTTCTAGTTTTAGGACGTGTCCGTGCTTGTTCTCATAGTCTCAGCGTCGCAAGTGTCAGCAACGTCTCGGGAATGACACGTGCAACAATTAGTTAGTTCGATCTGCGGCATGACATGAGATAGAGCCACATGTTTCCAACACCGGCGGAAAAGGCCCGAATTTGCAGGATAGGTCCGGCTGGCTGCCTGGAAAAATTCAAGAACCGGGGTCCACAATGCCACCTGCTCCACAAGGTACCGCGGAACCGGCCGCCAGCCCCCCGGCTCTCCGGCGAAGAATAGCCTTCAGCCCGCCAAAAGCGGCGATCCCGGTGCCATAGAAGTGTGTACAGCAGACCTCCTTTAGATTTGGCTCGTGCGGCCTCTGCCTCGCACCGAAACAACAACCAGTGTAGCAAACGTGTGCGTACAGCATCTTGATCAGCGGGCCCATCGCCGTCACGTCACGATAAGGAAACTGAGCCGAACTGAAATGCCTTGAGTCCACGTGTGCCCCAAGGGACGCGGTTTTACCAGTGAGTTTCCAGGTGCCAAAGCAAAGTCGCTGCGCTTGCAGCTTGCAGGGCCCTCGTCGCCTGGGAGGCTCGGACAGCTGTTTTCCTGCCTCAAGCCATGTACAAGACTCTTTTTTGTCTGCGCTTTTTTGCACCGACAGTCTTGCGCATCGGGTCCCGGCTAGGCTGTCTTGGTTCAGGTCGCCCCCCCTTCGGAAGCTTGGGCTGAGCCGTTAAGTCATCAAGGTTTTGGCTGCTGCGGATCAGCGAATTCAACGAATTCTTCTTGAGCGGTAGTGGGAACCCTTGGCTGCCTTCGAGCCTCCATATCACTAAGGATGCGACGGTGAGCACCTATATGCACTTGATGAGTCTGAATGTATGGCCCAGCAGGGGCGGTCTGACGCACAAATTACAGCGCATATCATAATCAGACACACCACCGTAGAGGCAGGGAGATGGCCATCTGTGCCTTTCATATGTCTCAGTGACTCAGGCTTGCGGTTCAACCACTTTGAATGCAGCCCCTTGACCTCGTAGCTTGCCGCCAAGTCCACGAACATTCGCTTGCCAGAGCACTTCAAGTCACTCATGCCCTCCTGCTCTGAAGGTGGAGCTAGACGCGGCTTCGCTGCTCGTGCGCCAGGACACCGGCTTGAGGCCCTTTGAACTTTGACCAGTCTCTTGTCAAGTAGAGATCAGCCATAGCGAAAAGCAGTGCTGCCACAACTCTGAGCATCGTTGTCGTCACAACGTCTGGCACGCAGGACACCATCGCTAAAACAGAATTTACCCCAGTAGAACACGAAGGTCACTCCTGTTCCACATCTCTAGGTGTATTGCGACTGTTTCAAAGAAGGCTTAGATTAAGAGCCTTAGTTCTTTGAGCCAAGTTTGGCTGCGCATAAGCTCAAAGCACGAGGCGAACGGGCTTGGCTTCCTCAGCGCAGCGTTCTTCCGGGTTCGGAGCCGGGTGAGCTGGTCAAGTGATGTCAATTGCACGTTTGTGTCTAAAGCACATCTCGGCCAGGGTTTCCTTTTACGCGGGGGTCGCTGAAGTGACCTAAGACAGCCACAGCGTGGAACTAGCCGTACTTCATGTCGCCGTCCCTTATCGTCCCTTGCCCCGATTTTGAGTGTGCAGGTGTTGCATGCCTTCGGCAAGCAAGAGCATGCAGAGTGTCGGGTGCCCTTCAGCGCTGCACCGAGGTTTCAAAAGATACCCTGCGAGGCAAAAGGCAACTGCTTCAAGCCGAGGCCCTTTGCCAGTCAGTGCTGTGAGCTACAAAACGATCCTTGCAGAGTGCTTCGCAGTCATTTACTACCAGTTTTTGCGCATTTTGTAGCAGAAGATGCTCGCCATCGCCATGTCTTGGGCACGCCTGCTCCCCGCTGTGGTTTTATCCACGGAGCTGGCGTTCGGTGCCAGCCAGTGTGAGGGCTTCCCGAAGCTCTCTGGAACATGGTTCCAAGGAACACAGGTCCGTGCGTCTATCGAGCGTGAGGACAAGACTCCTCAAACAGTCAATTTCACAGGAAACAGGAATGTGACGATTGATCGGTTCGGCGCACTGTGGTATGTGTTCACGCAGAGATCTACCGACAAGATCTTGCCCAATGGTCGCATGGAGTTTCAGGAGGACGGCCGTGTGGTTTACATCTACCAAATCCTCCGGCCAAATCTCTGGGACAAGAACCCAGATACGATTGACGTTTTTGGACTCAACCGGGGTTATGCCTGTGTCTTCCTTTCAGAGACCAATCCGTCAGAGCTCGAATGCACCGATGTGCTTGTGTTCCAGGATACACTTCGACTCAAGCTTCGGTTTGCCGGTGGATGCACTCCCGTCGGCCTGCAGGGATGGGCGGGAATATCCACGGACAACTTTGATGTTGAGATTGGTCTGGTAAAGCCGGTGCGGGTTGACTACTTGGAGCTTGAGATGGTGCAGGAACCGGGGCCGGAGTTTGCCTATGATGAGAATGCAGTGTCGGACCTTCTCCAAGGCCAGACCTGCTTCCGAGGCGTTCATGCGGCATGTTCTGGAGTGGCCAGGTGCAAGCTGGACATCCTCTGCCGATGCCACAGTTGAGGACTGAATAGTCACAGCAGGGACCCTTTAAAGAGAGGCCTCGCAAGCAAGAAGGGCCTTAAAGACGACGACAGAGCTGATGTTTGCAGGAGCACGTGGCCGGAGAGGCCCGGATCTCAGAGTGTTAAGGAAGCAAGTTACCGTTGGCTCTTTGCCACATTCGAGATCCGATGCAACAGGCTTTCGTCAGAGATGAGTTTCGGCAAGAGTGTTGCTGTAGATGTTCGCAGCTGTGCGATACCAATCGGTGCCCAAGGACTGGGGTCGGCCCAACTGGAGAAGAAACTATGGCAACTACCGTGGCTATGGCAGGTATAGCAACTATGGCAACGTTCGTACCTCGACCAGCCCTGCAGCTACTACTGCAGCTTCTCCCGAATCCAGCACAGTGCCATCATCGACGACCGTGACCACCTCTGATGGCAACGTTCGTACCTCGACCAGCCCTGCAGCTACTACTGCAGCTTCTCCCGATTCGAGCACAGTGCCATCATCGACGACCGTGACCACCTCTGCTGTCGCAGCAGCTTGCCTGAGCAGATGGAGACGTCCAAGACCCTGATACTAACAGCAAAGCCCTAAGCCATCCCTAAGCCCTAAACCTAAACCGTCCCTAAAGTTTGCTTCCTTCACAGTCCTTGCAGGCCGACTGCGAGTGTCCAACGCTTCCCAGCTTCGTCCGGTTTCAAGGCGGGCTCGAAGACGTGTTTGCGGGCTCGAAAAACATTTCCGGCGTTCACGAGATTCGCCAGTTCCACGAGGATGGGACTGAAGCAGCCAATGGGAGGATTTTGGCGATCATCACCACTGGGGATCTCGACGAAGGGCTACCCACGCAACCGCAGCACATGGTCTGCCTGTGTCTGCCAAATTACCGCATTCACTGTGTGAACCAGATGACCAATGCCTGGGCGCTGGGAACCTTTCAAGGTGTGGAAGAGAGCACATGCACGGCCCAGGGCTTTCAGCTCGTGGGCCTTTTCCGGGATAAGTTTCGGAGCATGTTTGGGCCAGCCGTTGTGGATCCGGTGGAAGCACCTGGGCTTGACTTGTTGCAGAGCCCGGAGCCTCCATCTTCTCGCTTGCCACTGCTGAGCAACTTCGTTTGTGAGTGGACCGGTGTTTCGCGGGCGCAGCCGCGATTGGGACAGAGTTCTTCTTTCCGGGGGGGCGGATCCTACGACATACTATTTCGGGAATACTATGTGGAGGCCCAGAGGACAGATCAGTTCAAAGTGCCAACAGAAGACGGTCGCTATGTTGTTCTCCAGCCGCTGTCTGATCAAAAGGTCTTATGTGCGTTCGCCGACAGCCATACCTTCAGCTGCATCCATGCAGTAAACTGCCTGTCAGTTCATGGCACAGTGGAGGTTGCAGCGAATTTCACGATGCGAGGTCTGCAGTTCCTCGGAAACAGCGGTGGCTTCTGCTTGGGACAGCCTGTGCCCATTGACTACGACCGTTTTCTGAGCGACGGGGAATCGCTGCAGTGGATGGGCAAATGCACCCCGGAGCAGGAAGTGACGCAGTTCGAGTTCTGGGTTTGCACATGCGCCGTGGACAACCCGGACACTCTGCTTAGGCCGTGTGATTTGGATTCGATTCCGATCGCTCGGAGCCAGGCGCTCTTCGTCAAGGAGTGCGAGGCAATGAGTTCAAATCCTGGAAGCTGCGCTCAGGAGTTTGCCGATCTCGGGGAGTTCCAGGAGAGACCCGGGAACAGCTACTACGGACGGTTCTTTGTGCCCACGCAGGCCAACTGCGAGCTCTATCGCGGTGTCAGAAACCGATGGCAGAACGGCAGCGATAACAGCGCCACCCCAGCCAGCAGCGCAGGATTTTCAGTGTGCCCCTCAGTTCCAGATGTGGCCAGAGACCTCATCATTTCCTTGCTGGTGTCGGAGCCCGGCGGCGATCCGAGCGGAGTGGAGCTCTACGCCCTCCGCGACTTCCAGGACGAGACAGTGAGAATCGTGAAGAACTTCGGGGCTTCCTTCGAGCTCAGCTTTAACTCTGTCACGAAGGGGAGCTTCTTCACGGTGGGCTTCGGGAATGGGACCGCCTTTGAGGAGTTCTTCGGCTTTCAGCCCGACTTCTTGGCTCCTTTCTCCTTCGCCATCGGCCGAGACATCCTCCAAGTCCAGGGCGCGGGCTTCGGCGCGGAAATCTGGCGGCCCGTGGACGCCAACAACACCGCTCTCTTTCAGGCCAACCAGGGCTTCGCGGCCCGCAAAGCCGAAGCCCCCCAGCCGTATGCGCCGGGCTTCCAGCAATGGAGCCTTGCTCGAAGCGTCGGCAGCACGGTGGCCGCCCCCTGGCGAAGCTTCTGCGGAACGCCGGCGCCAGAGATCCCATGCCCTGCAGTGCCGGACTGGACCGTGCCGGGCCTGATCTTCTCTCTCGTCGTGTCAGACGCGACTGGCGCGGTCGCCCTTGAGCTCTTTGCCATGGTCGAGCTCCGAGACCACGACCCAGTGCTAGTCAAAATTGACGCTGATGGCAATTTTCAATTTGCTCTCTTGGGTGAACCGAGGACCATACCTCAAGGTACTTCCATCACCATTGCCTTCAGCACTTCTGACTCGCTCCAACTCATCCCAGGGCAGAAGCCCGATTTTCAGGTGGACTTCGACTTCAATGCCGCCAATGGCGACTCTTTGCTCCTCTACGATTTTGTTTCCGGCGAATACACGGACGCCTGGGTCTGGAGTTTGCAAGGCTTTGCATCTCGTCGGCCCGGGCTCTTGCCGGATGATGCCCTCGACGTCTACTGGGGGAGGGCCGACGGAATTGGACAGTACTTCGTTTCCAGCAATCTGGCCTCCGTTCCCTGGGGCAGCTACTGTGTGACTCCACCAATTCCCGCTTGTCCTCCAGCACCAAACGGCACGCTGCCGCAGACTTTCTCAACTACCGCCAAGATCGTGCCAGGCCTCGTCTTCCTAAGCCCTACTATAACCCCGGTCATCCAGGAGCCTACCGAGATCGTGCAGGGGGCGTCCTTTGCTCACAAATAAGCTGTAAACCCTGAACCCTGAACAGTCCCAAGCCCCCAAGGCCCTAAAGCCCAAAAGGCCCCAAAAGGCACCCCGATCCAGGCCTCATCTTCTCCCTGATGGTCCTTGGCCCGGGCTCCGCGGCGGTTGAGCTCACGGCTCTGCGGGATCTGACAGATCCTGGGCTTAGCTTTTGTAGGGTTTTTGGCTTTAGGGTTGAGGGTTAAGGGGCCTTTTTTGGTTTTAGGATACCCTAAAAACAGAAATAAGGGAACCAGATGGATGTTACTATATAGATTCCATTGGCGTTCGCCCTAAACCTGACAAATCCTTGGCAAGAACCCAGGATCCCAACCAGAGATTCTCGGTTTTCGTTACCAACGAGAGCGGCGAAATCTGCAACGGCTGCCTTGAGACCCTTCCGGCATCGTCAAAGAACATGGCAGCCGGCGACCGGGTGTGGCTCGTTTTTGGTGGTAACCCAAATGCGACTTCTCTGATCGACTTGACTTCTCCAAAGTTCCCTGACCCTCCACGTGGATATCTTCTGAATTTTGCCTTCGAGGGCAAGAAAGGCCAGCGCCTGTACTTGTTCTCAACGGACGACGTCGAAGCAGTCAGATGGGACAGGTGGGGCTTTCCCAAAACAAACCGAGGCGAAGGCGAAGAGTGGGTTTTTCAGGGCCACGCGGCTCGCAAGCCTGGGCTGGTGTCAGACTTTTATGAAGGACTCACTCAGTGGAGCATCACCCGAGATGTTTATGATTTCCCACGTGTGCCCTGGGACACATACTGTGTCGGCTAGTGAGCGGCGATGTGGCTGCAATTTTGGACATGAAAGTCAGCCCAACCGGATTGCCACCAAGTGGCAGCTGGCGGGGCCGATGTTACCGCCAAGACTGGCCGTGCAAGGAACATTGAACCTGTGAGTTCTTACTGTGCGGCAAAAGTGTGCCTGCAGCAGTCGAAACGTGTTCCGAAGTTGCTCATCAAACCTCTGGCCTGGGGTCACAGCGGATTTTTGGCTCGAAGCTTGTACTTAACTCTCCGCGACCGCAACTCTTCCTAGCCATGCGGTGGATCGCGCTCCTGTTGCTGCTTCCGGGCTTCTGTATGGGAGACCCAGCCTTGTCCGGCCTCACGGCCCCGGCCAGAACGGCCAGGGCCAGAACCCCTGAGGAGATCCAGAGCCTGAAAGCCTCCCTCCACGACTCCGTCAAGGCCGCCATCGAGGCAAAGAAGGCCCAGGAGGTCCAGGCTCAGTCCCTGCACAGAGGGCCACTCGGGTCGCAACCCCTGCCGGCAGCTTGACTGTAAGATTCTATAAGCATGTTCTGCTAAGCGGAGAGAGAACCTGAATGGGAATGAATGTGAGAGAAGACAGTCGTTCGGTTACTTAGGCACACATCCACCACTCGCCCTCGCCAGCCTCGCCAACCAGTGCCACGGACGAAGACAAACTGATCGCACAAGTGCGTGAGTTGCAGCGTACGGGCCGTGTCGGTCAGGCTGTAGAACTCAATTGATGGAATCAGAGCTGGTAACGACGGGAGGTCAGCTGCCAGCGAAAAAAATGCTGGGCTCGGAACGGGGAGAGGTTTCGGAGCGAGGGAGGCAAATGCCCCAGAAGTGCCTGAAAAGACAAGCGCGTGAAACCATGTCACCGAGCGAATCAGCACATGTTTCACGACAGCCCGCCGCATTTGCAGGTGTGTTCAAGTCCTAGGTGACAAGCTACCGGCTACAGTTGCCCTGTCCACGAGCCATGGGTGCGAAGTTTTGGAGTTTTGCTGCCACCGCTGTTGTTTTGGCAGCACTGTCCCAAGACACGGAGACCGAGCCGACGTGCAAGCAGGAGAGCGAGTTGTGCAGCATAGGGGGCTGTAGTTTCCGATACCGGCAACATTGAATCATAGAGTCATAGATGTGGAATCCGTCGTCGTCGTTTGCTGCTGCTATTCATGGCCTGCCTGCCGAAGACCGGCGATGTGATGCCTTCGACCTTACTCCACCTTGAATTTGATGCCCGTGACCAACTGCTACCGATTGTCAGGATGGTGACTACGCCTATGCAGATGAATGGTGCTCCAAACATGTGTCTGAACCGGAAAACCCAATGCTCACAGCAGTTTACTGCTGCCATCAATTCTTATGTTCGGTGATTCCGCTGTTATTGCTTCGAGATTCCCCCACATGTTTTTTGCATTTTCTTGTGGCAAATCACAAGTTTGGTAGTTTTTCTTGCGTTGATCATCCGGACTGGTTGTGTGCTGAAAACCAGTCGCACCCAGATGAGACTGTTGAGCGCGGCACTGGCAGCCGGTGCAGAGGATTTGATGGATACGCTTCATGCTGTACCTCTCCAGCCCTCCCGGTGAGAGCATATTCCGGAACTACCTACTGGATGCATGAGTCTGTTCCCTTGTCGAGTGAGGATGACTCTGCCGCTTTCCTTCAGATCGCAACCGCTGCTGGAAAGCTGTACAAGGACCTGTGCAACTGCGAGGACCCCCGAAAGCAATCTCCACAGGGGCAAGGGGTTACCAGCAAGGAGCATGTCAGGCCGTATTGTGATGCAACAGGTGCTGCAGGAATATATGTGTGAACCCATGACCGAATGTGTTCGACGCATCACCATGCAAAAAGTCGCCCCTGATGTTTTTACTTACGCTTATGCCTTCCAGCAAATTTCATGAGCCGAGAGCCACTCGCGAAGGTTTGCTCCACCAACGGTTTGCCGTTCCCAACGCAGGACAATTGTCCACCAACCGTTCAGGATGCTGAGCGCATCCTGAAGATACTTGGCGGAATTTCACGGTCCAGAGAGCTCTGGCCGTCTGCTAGTTCGCACTCCCATGTTGACAAGTGGATGAGCCTCATCATCTCAGGAAGAGCTGCATGGAACACAACCAGCCGGACTGCATCCGTCTCATCTCCGGCCTGTTCAGTGGCTCGATGCCTTCGGATCCATACACTCGCAGCGACAGCCTGTGCAAGAAGATCAAGTCTTTCAGTGATAACACACAGCCGAAGGCAAAGTCCTCCAATTTTGCAGAAGACATGCTGCGTCGCTCTCTACATCCTCATGCAGCATCCCTTACAGAAGTGAACAAGGTTGCAGTCGGAAAATCCATGCCATGAATTTCGCTGATGCCAATCTTTCCAAAGTGCGCAGACCGCTGAGTGGCTGAGTGTGCACATCCCTGTTGAAATCAGCTGGTGGCAAACCTATCAGTTGTGATGTCTCTTGGTGAAGGCTCCTGCCAATCACAATCAGACGCATGGCTGACGAAAAAGCGCGCCCTTCTTCTCCACCGTGGTCGATCTGCTCGCCCTCTCCCCTTGTGCACCGTTTCCTTCCCTTGCTTCCTTCTCTCCCCCACCAACTGCTCTCTCCCTTCGCACTTCGGGTTCTGTGAGGAAGACCGTGCATCGGAGAGGAAAACACCGCGGCCTCTTTTGTGTCAGTTCACTTTTTTTCAATTGCTCTTGCTCCATCACATTCCATGCTCCAGTTTGAAGCTTGGCGGATTCTTCGGGGGTTCTGCTGCTTTCAACGCATCTTGTGCTGTATGACATGCTTCGAGGATTTGTATGTACTGCATAGTGAGGCATATTGTAAGTAATGCAATATGCACCGTGCAATATTTAACATACCTTATATAGTATGCAACATATAACAATTATAACATCACTGAGTGCAAGCCGGGCAATTTGGAAAGTCGTGAGTGTTCGTGGTCTTATCATGGGCAGCCTTGTAGGATCATGCTTCATGTGGCAGCTACTGTGGTTTCAGCAACACGAAGGCGTGACAGACCCTTTTCCTCCCAGCCAGGGGCCAGGGCCGGGGTGTGGATATCCGCCGACATCTCTATTCGCTGTTACGGCTTGCCACCCATCCTGTTGGGTGATCTCGTTCACCGTTCCTAGGTTTGCCACCCATGCTACCCTACTCGGATTCTGGAATTTTGTGTGGAATCACCACTTTTTTCTCTCGGACCGCCAACTCCTTTCAGGATACTGATACAATCAAGGGCCAATGCCAGGCATACATCCTTAAAGCCTCATACCCTGCACCTAGGTGTGGTTCTGCTCTGCGTTGTCGCCGTGACTCTCGTCCTCCGACTCCGGTCCGGCAAGTTCTCGCTCCCATGTCGTCTTTTCGTTGCAGCTTCCACTGCGCTTTGCATTCTGAACTCTCTGAACTCTGCCTCAGGACGCCGCTGGTCGCGGCTTGTATGGCCTCGCCCCTTCTCCGAGGCACGGTCTTCAGGACCCCCTGGTGCCTTGTGCGCAGATTTCAGAGCCCGAGGCCGAAAGTAGTTTTTTAATAGGATCCATGTTCGGCTTTTCTCCGCTTACACGGCCTTGCTGAATAGCAGGGCGCCATCGATCTCCGCCTGGTGGCCTAGTTTGCTTATGTAATTATGTAGTACTATATAAGTATGTCGAGACGGTTCTCGCCCAATAACACGGCTTTTCTCTTGCACAGCTTCGCCACACAGTTCCCCAGCAACAAGTGACAATCTCATCATCGAGGGAGTCAGCGCAAGCTTGATGGACAGCCCTTTGTAAGATTTGTGCTCAAAAAATAGCAAGTGCCGCTGCGCTGTCCCACGCCATGTTTGCGAAGTTCTGGAGCTTTGTGGCGACGGGCCTTATCGTGGCAGCTCTCCCGAACGACACGGACACGGACCCGACATGCAAGCAGGAGGCTTGTTGTGCAGCTGATGGTGTCGCTCACAGTGTCTGATGTCCGCGATCTTGACGTTGCCGGCCTTCTTGTTTTCATTACAACTAGCTTTTTGGGAGCGAGGAGGAGCATACCTCAAGGCACTTCCATCACGGTTGCCTTCAACACTTCTGACTCGCTCCAACTCATCCCAGGGCTGAAGCCTGATTTTCAGGTGGACTTCGACTTCAATCCCGCGATTGGCATTGGCGACTCTTTGCTCCTCTACGATTTTGTTTCCGGCGAATACACGGACGCCTGGGTCTGGAGTTTGCAAGGCTTTGCATCGCGTCGGCCCGGACTCTTGCCGCTTAGTGCCGCCGCAGTCTTACTCGGGACTGCCGACGGCAGTGGACAGTACTTTGTTTCCAGCAGTTTGGCCTCCGTTCCCTGGGGCGCCTACTGCGTGACTCCACCTATTTCCGCTTGTCCCCCGGCACCAAGCGGCATGCTGCCGAAGCTTTTCCAGAACTTCAGCATCAGCCTCATCAGCAGCAGTGGCAACACCAGCACAGCTAATTTCCCACCACTCGACATGGCAGCAGGCGAGACGATTTGGGTGATATTTCTGAAGAACCCGGATCCCTTTACACTCTTCCCAGGTGCGCCTTTTCCCTTAGTTTTTGGTGCGAATTTTGCGTTCCTGAACACGAAAGCCGAATCTCTGATCCTGTCGTCAGAGGACGAGGTCGAATTTGCTTTGTGGGACAGGTGGGGCACCCCCGATTCATTCAGACGTGAAGGTGAAGAGTGGATCTTTGGGGAGGGCTACGCTGCTCGCAAGCCTGGGCTGGTGTCAAATGTATACGAGGGCCTTACCCAGTGGAGCATCACTGGGAATGTGTATGATCCTGCAGTTGTGCCCTGGGGCACATACCGCGTCGGCTAATGTGTCAGCCGGCAACAGATCGCTGCACAGCCAACAGTGCTGTGACCAAGTCGTTGTGGCAGATGGTAGGGCCAATAGTGTTGCTACCAGGACCACACGCAAAAGGATGGGAAAATTGAACCTGCACAGTATTGCACAGTTCTTGCTTTGGTGCTGCAGTTGTACCTATCGGCAGTGTAATCCATGGAACGAAACTGTCAAAGTTTCGTCCGGGTACGACCGTCGTCCGAGAGGCTACCATGTGCTGCCAGGGGCTGAGTTATTTTCGAGGGACTGTTATGTGCTTTGACAGATCAGCCCTAAGAGTCGAAGCATGTTGTAGTGCTCTGCCCTGGGAGTCAGACGTCAGAGCATATACGTGAGCAGTTCGGCACCGATCTGGTAATTTCTGTGTCTTGCTGGCAGGGATGGACACACACCAGCGCACCACGGACTGAGGTTTTGTATGGGTTCCCGTGGGGTGAATGGTTCAGTGTCGGCGTTTCCAAGGCACTGCAGCATGCTCAAAGCTGCCCCGTTCCGCGGTGCAGCGAGGTGGGCTTCGTCCTTTCTGCTGGAAGAACAGGGTCTGGAGACACGGGTTTTAGAATTTCGACAGTCTTGCAAGCATCTTCTCGCATCTTCACGAAGACTCTGCGACTTTGTCGAAAGTTAGTTTAACTTGTTCCTCGAACCAAATCAACCAGAGCACGAAGGTCGCGCCTACCGAAGATGCGGGTTCAGCAGCTACGGCCGGGCCTGTGGTGTTTAAAGAGCTCCAACCGACTGTTTACAATGCGCGGAGAGCATCTCGACAGGCCTCAGCCTGGTCACCTCCGAGTTCAAGGCTTTGGATGAAGCCGAGCCAGTCTCCCACAGAGTCCCTAAAGCCTATATGCCCTAAGCGGCCCTAAATTCCAGACGCAGTTCTTGTGGAGAAGTTCACGGCATCATCGAAACTTCTGCGTGACTGCTCTTGATGCTGCTTTCCCTATTCTCGCTGAATCCGGCTCTTGTCCATTCTCATGTGTTGGATGAGGCGGTGAGTCGAAGGAATGGCTTCCGTTATGTCGTTGCTACCTCAACAAATCTCTGTTATGATGAACCTGGATAGTTCAATCCCTAGCGTACTTACCAGCACACCACGACAAAGTCCAGATGTTTTTATCGCTCCTGTTGACTAATGTACCTTCGTTCCCTGTAAACCTTGCGCGAACTATACTGGGCCTATACCCTAAACACAGTCGTGCGATGAGCAATCAGAAGCCTGAATCCTGAACATTTGTAGATTTGTAGCAGTTCCTCTTAAAGCAGCTTGAACAGTGTGTGTATTCAGACCCATCCCGAATTAAAGAGTTGGCTCAGGCTTCCTTCGTGCGTTCACAACGTCGCAGCTGGAGTTGGAACCATGTGTACATACAGTTTATCCCCTTAACAGCGGCATCCCGGGCAAGGACTCACCATGTATTGTGGACCAGCCCACATGGCCCCGTTGAACGCAACTGTTCTTGCGGATTCCAACCATGCACAAGCAGGCTCACTCCATGGTTCACGTAGTCATTAGCAGCTTGCCCAGGCTTTAAATTTCCGTTACAAGTTACAACTTGCAAGTGATGACAATTTCAACCATCATGCGCACGCAGCCGTAACCCATCAACAATGAAATTTGCACGCATAAGCCACAAGCTCTGGTTTGAGCGCAACCACGAAGACCTCAAGTACTCCCTGATGTCCAGTATCGACTGCGAGGCCCAAGATGCTCTTTCAGCTTCGCAAGTCCAGCAGAGGCGAGACTTGAGGGTCGCGTATCCTTTTTGTTTTTTTTTTTGTGTCAAAATGTCTTTTTTTATGTCTCAGTTGACGTCTCGGCTTACACATTCCAATGTCTCGGCCATGTCACGGCCATGGTGAGGCGTCTACGACACAGGACATCTGTTCAGGCCTAGGCCATTAACCCTAAACCACAACCCTAAACCCTAGACCTTACGCCCAAAGCCTAAACCCTAAACCTTACACCGAAACCCTAAACCACAACCCTAAACCCTAACCCTTACACCCAAACCCTAATCCCTAAACCAGAACCTTAAACCCTAAACCTTACTCCCAAACCCTAAACCCTAAACCGTAAAGCTTCAACTCTAAAACCTTAAACCCTCCTAAGCCGTTAACCCTAATCCCTAAACCCTGGCGAACGTCTCGGCCGGGTCTCGGCGGAGTCTCGGCCAAGCGTAAATCCTGAACCCTAAGCCCTATGTCCTAAACCCTTAACCCTAAACCCCTAAACCTTACAACCAAGTCCTTAACCCTAAACCAGAACCCTAAACTGTAAACCTTAGACCTAAAGCCCAAACCCTGAACCACAACCCTAGACCCTAAACCTTACACCCAAACCCTAAACCGTAAAGCTTCAACTCTAAAACCTTAAACCCTCCTAAGCCGTTAACCCTAATCCCTAAACCCTGCAGCTGTGGAGAAAGGGGCTACTGCACTTAAAAAAAAAACCCTGGCGAACCCCGAAAAAGGATCTCGGCCGGGTCTCGGCGGAGTCTCGGCCAAGCGTAAATCCTGAGCCCTAAGCCCTATCCTAAACCCTTAACCCTAAACCCCTAAACGTTACAACCAAGTCCTTAACCCTAAACCCTACACCTAAACCCTAAACCCTACACCCAAACCCTAAACCCTAAACCAGAACCTTAAACCCTAAACCTTACTCCCAAACCCTAACCCTAAACCCTAGAGCACAACCCAAAACCCTAAACCCTAAACCCTCGTAAGCCCTTAACCCTAATCCCTAAACCCTGGCGAACCCTAAATCCGGGTCTCGGCCGGGTCTCGGCGGAGTCTCGGCCAAGCGTAAATCCTGAACCCTAAGCCCTATGTCCTAAACCCTTAACCCTAAACCCCTAAACCTTACAACCAAGTCCTTAACCCTAAACCAGAACCCTAAACCCTAAACCTTAGACCCAAAGCCCAAACCCTAAACCACAACCCTAAACCCTAAACCTTACACCCAAACCCTAAACCCTAAACCGTAAAGCTTCAACTCTAAAACCTTAAACCCTCCTAAGCCGTTAACCCTAGTCCCTAAACCCTTGCGAACCCCGAAAAAGGGTCTCGGCCGGGTCTCGGCGGAGTCTCGGCCAAGCGTAAATCCTGAACCCTAAGCCCTATCCTAAACCCTTAACCCTAAACCCCTAAACCTTACCCTGAGCATCCGGGGTGTTGAATAATGAGGGTTTGGCCGTTCCACCTCTTGGTGCGTCCTTGCATCAAGGTCATCGCATTTGCGGGATTGATGTAAACTTACATTGGGCCGGGGCGTTATATAAGCCAGCCGCTGCACACAAAGAAGTGTTTTCGCACTCGCCGCTGTGCTTTCTCTTCGTCCCCAGCCGCCTCAGAGCCACGATCCTGCCGCACAAGCATTAAGGAAATCAGCTCACGTCTAAATCCCAGTCCCTTGCCTCAAGTACCATTCGGTCAGCACGGTCGATTTCAGTGTTGCTCGGTGTGCCGCTTGTGCCAATCCTTACGTCTCTAGCACAAATGGTCAGGTATACTTGTGAAGCGCACAAATCCAATAAAACGAATCGAACACGAGAGTACATGTGCGAAGTTTGACAGAGCGGCTCTTCGCGAACTTCATCGCAGCTTCACCGCGAAAACAATGGAACGTTCGTGGGTTCACCAATTCGGCAACACAGTCGATCAGTATATGATGGTACCAGTGGTGCTTGGGGCGAAGCTGCCACGCCAGCCTCCAGGGGCGAGGCATGACTCTACCGATGGCACGCGGACTTTGGCCGATGTGCCTTCCTTCAGCCACCGCAATGCGCGCCAGCCTTGTGTAGCTAACTAGGTGCTGTAGCCCCGTGTCGCGTATGGCAGTGGCTTCCTGTTCACGGGCGGCTCACCAAAAACGAACGTAACTAGCTAACTAGCTAACTAGCTAGAGGCACGAAGCGGGCCTCCAGAGTCAAGTACCGGCCTGCAGACTCGATCTTGCAGTAGAAATCGTGCAGATGCCAAACAGCATGGGCGGTCAGTTGGAGCCGCTCGGTCTTGTGCACAAGTGCAACTTCTGCACAAACCGACGCAAGCCACGAAGTAACGACTCGACCGTTGTATGCCTGGTAGCACCAATAAAAAAAGTACTCTAACCCCATACTACACTAAAGTATTTTTAGAATACATTTATAGGGACCAATAAAAAAGTACTCTAATTAACCCCATACTACACTAAAGTAATTTTAGAATACATTTATAGGCTTCGGGTTGATAGGGCAGTCTATGTGATAAACCGGAAGTTGCCAGCCTCAAGCCGGCCCTATATACTTTAAGCGATTAGGGGCATCTCTCGTAAGATGATTGGACTATAAATAGTAAGCTATACGATCCCCAAGCTGTCTTGCCGAAAATGTTGCAGCTGCCAAGCGTCTTTGGTCTGAAAATAGCAGAACTCCTCTCCGGATTTTGAAACCAACATATATGGTTTGAAGCAGCTCTGCGAGCAGCTGATGCCTTGTTGTCTGGTCCACTGCCGGAAATGACCAAACGCTTTGGTGAATCTCTCCGAAGTACTGGCTCCTGGAAAGGCACCAGCATCCAACAATTCGCGTAGGGCACTGCCGTTCAAGTGTAGTCCGATTCCAAGTTGGCAGGTGTGCATCGAGCATATCCGCAGCATTCGAAAGTTGAATCCAATGCAAAATAGGATCGGGTTCCAGCTTCTGTCGTCAGGAAGTTGCTCGGATATGAATTGCTCATGGCTGCGCTCTGTTGACAACCATCGTGGTTGGGAAGTGAAATCGACATAGCTCAAATGAACAGGCTTCGATTTGGTAGCCAGGCAGCGATGGCAACAGTAATCCGACATCCAAGTTGACTTTAAGCCGAAGACTTGGTAATGGTATTTCCAGTCCCCACGCATCTCCCACAGTCGGCACCTGAACCCAATGTCCTGGCCCGGCGGCAGCCCTTGACTGCGCCAAGCATTGCCGTGGACATCCTTGTGGGGAACCTTGCCCAAGTAGCAGCAATTCAGGGACCATGTGATAAACAGCCAGATTGGCTCCAAGGATTCGGGGCCAGCTATTCGATTTTCTCTCAGGCAGAATAGCGGAAATCTTGTGCGCCATACAGACTTCAGTTGGTCATCGTAGAGCGGCAGGCCTGAGACTTGTTTATTTGGCAAAGAGGGGTTCTGCACGGGCTGGGTTCTGTGCGGATTCAGGCTTTGTGATTAATTCGGGTTTGGGATTTAGGGTTTGGGATTATCTAGGGCATTGGTTTTTAGGTCTGTGGCTCGTAGTACGTAATTAAAGGGCCCAAGGCTGTCATCAATATTGTATACTTGGACGCACACCTCTACGTATCTGATCCCCACATGATTAATTGTATAATTCTATTTGAAACCAGGAAGCTTAAGAATATCATCAGGACTTTCTCCTTCGTCGCAGTGTACTCGCACTCATCACCGTAGAGGGCAACCGGATGTACTACGTAGCCATCTTTCTCGAGTTTGCAGTCACCAAGCCACGGTGTGCTTTGTGTTTGGTGGTGGGACCAGAAGTGCTTCGCAGCCGAGTCGTCGAGTGTCAGAAGCTTCTCTTTCAAAAGGTACATGATGACTTCATGGGGACATAGTACGGGTACATCCGTCAAAACCGTGTCATTGGAACCGGCAGCAGCTGCCGATGCTTCTTCATTCAGGGCGGAAGGTTCCGGCTTCAGAGGGATCTTGATGAAGTGCTGCTTCAGTGCCTGTTCGGGATGGCGAGAATTTGGAAAGCGCGATGCCAAACTATCTGACAATTACTACTGTTGATGGACAAAATCCTGCATTACCCGTTATAAGGAATATACCATAGTTCCCATAGTTTAGGGTCCTTAAGGTCATGCAGGATTTTGTCCATCAACAGTAGTATAGCTGTTGCTAAAGACTGTCGTTAAACTAACTTTGTATTATTACTACTGGGAAGTTTCTGCCTCTGTCTGGAGCAGTGCGTGTGAGGCTCGATGCACGTCCCGACGGATATTTCCCTGCTGACTCCCAAAGTTCCCAGCACTAGCAATCTTGCTGACCGAAGCCGGCGTACGGGACCCAACATCCTGCAAAAAAGCCATCATTGGATCAAAGGGACCAGAACATGTAACTCCTGCGTACACCGTGTCCTCACGAACACATTGTGCAATGTCTTGAGCAACCGAGGCGCTGATCTCCTGGGCGCACAGCATTTTCAACGTGATGTTCAGAAGAAACTCGGATCGCAAGGGGGAATTTGCAGCCCAAGAAGCCCCGCCACCAACAGCAGCTACCAATCTTGATGTCAAGCTCGAGCTGTCTGCGCAATAGAGGACAAGAGCCAATAGGAATTGTTATTCGATTGCGAAGCGTCGAAGCATGTGCAAAACAACATGGTGTGTTTCGCCCGCAGCAGCACACCCCAGCAGGATCATCCTAAGACCTTCAAATTTGGACTTTGAAGACTGCTCTATGCAGCCGCACGTAGCGGGATTGCACACCTCCGGTATGAAAGCTATATAACTATAACTGTAACTGCACACGTGGAAAGCACCAGGTTCGTATTAATGATCACGTTTGCATGCGCACTGCTTTGCAGTGTCGCGGCGGCAATCTCTCCGACCCCACGATGAGGGCAGTAGCACCTCTAGCAAAACTTATCATGAAACTAGTCGGCACTCTCATGAGGCTGACTTCGCCTTCGCATGCTTCTTCGACGGCTTAGTCGTCTTGGGCTTGTTGATAGCAATAGTGCGTTTGATCGTGCCTACAGCTTCCTCGTAGGCTTTCAGGGCCTGCTCTGCACTGTTGTTATAGACTGCCAGCTGGTCCGGGGTGACCTTTCCGATATGGGCTTGGAGGGCATTCACAGCATCCTTCATAGCAGCAATCGACGGCTCCACATCCTTGATGAGCGCCGAGGCAAAGTTAGCTGTCCTGGGCAAAACGGTTTCTGGTGAACATCGAAAAGAAAGCTATATGCCCAACACGGGAGTCATAGGTTTAGTATATATATATATATATGTATACTAAAAAAAATATTTAGTGCAATCCTGACTTCGAGTCATACCTATACAATGGAACTTGCATATAGACATCTTCGTATAGAAGTAACCACATTTACAAATGTAAGCCCTAACATGATTCCCTGTTCCCTTGGTTTGACTGTCTACCGACATGCTGCTGGTTCTGAGGAACTATGCCATCGGTGCGGATGGTGGCTGCGGGCTTTGGCATCGGATTCATATAGGGAAACATAGAATAATTATGTAAGGTTATAGGTTAGAAGCTGCCCCCACCCTGCAATAGCGGCCATAAGGATTATATAGAATTAGATTAGGGCCCTATATTCCTATTATACCACTATTACAGGGTGGGGGCAGCTTCTAAGTTATAGGGGTTGATACATCGAAGCCCCACTGGGCTAATTTAAGCCTGAACACGAAAATTGTAATGCAATCCATCATGGTCCTCGGGACTTCTGATCCTGTGGGAAAGAGATATGTAGGCATTCGCACCGTATTATTACCCGGAAATGCTAGACCCGAATACTGATCTATGACTTCCCAGCATCAGCCGAAACCCGATACTCGGGTCTGAAGGGCATGTGCAAAACAATTCCACGTGTAAGGCTTATTCTAGACGCTCTTGGGTTTAGGAGTTTCGGCTCTTTGGGAGGTTTCAAGCATATAGTGTTGCGGTAGGTTCGACGGCTTCATGATCATGGTGATCAGGGTGGCGGCCACGGGTACATATGACACTGACGTGGACCGACAATCACCCTCAATCCTAAAGTCCTTAATCCCCAAACCATTGTATTATAATTATAGTCTTTAAACCCAAAACCCTAAACCCCAAACGTAAATCCTCAAACCCCAAACCGCAAACTTAAGCCCCAAGGCCCCACCGAGGAATCAGGTCATAAACCCAGAGCTAATAGGGTCTACGGTTCTTTAGGGTTTAGGGTCTACGGCCGAAAGTTCTTTTGGGGTTTAGGTGTCTAAGGTTCTTATATTAATTAGGATATACATCCGAATCCAAGGTATATTGGAATCGAGGCACACATTGCCCTGGATGCACTGCTCGTAGAGCGAGCCCGCGTCGACCACCGCCAAGGCACCCTTGGACACGAGATCCAGGGCTACCTTTTGCAGCGGTTTAGCCTTTGCCTTCGGATTGCCGTTCTTGCCCTTGCCCTTTCCTTTCGGATTCGAGGGCTCAGGTGTCGTTGTCGTGTTATTTGCTCCAGGCGTCGGTGCAGTAACGCCCAAGAGCGCAGCCCTTAGTTAGGCATGCCTGGGGTAGATTGCCTAGATACATGCAGAGGTGCATTGTGATTTCGAAGTGACAAGGTTTGCAAGCACATAATGAAGCGAAGCACCCAACCTTGCCAGCTCCCTTCCCCGAGATATTGCCACCCATCTCGAAGATGTGCTCAGTCTCTGAGTCTTCCTCTTCTGTCTCGATCTTACCATCAAATACTCGAAGCAGCTGCCACTCCTGTGCTAGAGTTTGGAACATTATGCAGCTGGTTTTGTAGGGCCGGCTAGTCACTATGGTCTAATAATAGACTATAGTATTATGTAATGTTAGTTATTCTGGTGTGTATATATATATATATATATATATATATATATATATATATATTTACGTATAGCTAAAATGGTCGAGGGTCTTCTTTGTCTGGAACATCGGGGTGCAGCATCCAATGCTTGCCAGTGCAATTCGGATCCAACTCCTTTTTAGAGGTCTTGATCTGAAGGGCCGTCGATTCGCCGTGCCTCAGTACAACCGCATCGTGTAATGACGTTTATTGGATGAAATCATCATGACGTCTACATAGCATGAGGTCCGGGATTCAAGGCAAGGGACTTTTTGACCAGCTCTTCGAAAGTGATCCAAATGAACTTGCCCCTTCGCCGATTTGCATTCTTTCGACGAGCATTAAGCACGATGCTCGACTCCAGCCAATTTTCTCCGGCTGACACGAAAACTTCAAAGAGATGGCGCAAGACATGTCGTTGGCCTAAGTTTTTGCAAGTTCTCGTCTCATGCCAATACGTATTGAATGTCGACTTGTGCCTAGAAAGTACGTATAGTGTAAGCGCCTGACGAGGCCGACCATCCGGGTGGAATGCCTTGCACCACACTTCGGGAGGCACGTCTGGATGACCTGGGTACTTGTAGGTAATATATAGTAAGACATATATTTAGATACATATATATTTTCTCTTTTTATAATGGTTTAAGAAGAAGGTTTAGCTTTAAGAAGAATTAACATAAAAAGTGAATATATAGATATGTATATATAAATATAATAAGTTTATGATTACATGTTATTATACAAACCTTTAAAGAGATCGAGAAAGCTAGAGAGTTAGAGAGATGTGTTGGGTTGGGTTGGGTTGGGCTGGGTGGGTTGGCCTGCTGGGATAGTATCTTAGTACATTCATTGGCTCAGGACAAGTTGCGCAAGCTTCGGTTGTATCGCATCCAGTCTGCATGCGCTTCCCTCTTCAAGCGCTCTTTCTCCTCTCGTGCTGCCCTTTCCTCTGGCGTCTCCTCCTCTTCTTCCTCCTCTGCATTCGGAGCTGCCGCTGCAGGGGCCACGGGTGTTGCTTTCGGATTCGGCGCTGATGAACCCGGAACTGGTGCTGCAGGGGCCACGGGTGTTGCTTTCGGATTCGGCGCTGATGAACCCGGCACTGGTGGTGCAGGGGCCACGGGTGTTGCTTTCGGATTCGGCGTTGATGCATCCGGCACTGTTGATGCAGGGGCCACGGGTGTTGCTTTCGGATTCGGCGCTGATGAACCAGGAACTGGTGATGCAGGGGCCACGGGTGTTGCTTTCGGATTCGGCGTTGATGCATCCGGAACTGTTGATGCAGGGGCCACGGGTGTTGCTTTCGGATTCGGCGCTGATGAATCCGGAACTGTTGCTGCACGGGTCAGGGGTGTTGCCTTCGGAGTCGGCGGTGATGCATCCGGAACTGTTGCTGCAGGGGTGACGGGTGTAGCTTTCGGATTCGGCGCTGATGAATCCGGAACTGTTGCTGCAGGGGCCAAGGGTGTTGCGTTCGGCGCTGATGCATCCGGAACTGTTGCTGCAGGGGCGTCGGGCACTGCTTTTGGCTGCGCAAAGGTTACCCTGGATGCTGGCGGAACTGATCTGACACCCAAAATTGGGGGAGCTTTGGGTGCTGCCTTGGGACCTGTTGGGGTATCCCCAACTGTTGTTGCAGCGGGTGCTGCCGTCGGAGCTGTTGCAATTGGGTTGGCCGGAACTGACGTGGCATTCGGAGCTGTTGCTGGCGATGTCTCACCGAAAAGCTGTGCCATTCCTTCCTTGGTCAGCAAGCCGAATGTCTTTGAGCTGGGTGCTACGGAAGCCTTTGGTCGGGCCGTGTGTGTTTCAATGTCCGTTGTCGCTGGTCGTCTCAGCAAAGTGTGGACGGTTTCTGGATTCAAACTGGCACTTGTGCTGCCGTTTTGTGCTAGCAGCATCTGCAGCATCTGTTGCACAGCACCAAGTTGCGCTTCGAGCTCTTGGACTCGGGTGTCGCCGGCTGTTGCGGTCGTCGACGGAGTCGGTGCCGGTGCTGGGGGTGGCGTGGTATCCGGAGGTGGGTTGGCTGGAGGCGGGGTTGGTGGGGCACCCCCCGCATCAGCATCATCACCCTCGCCAAAAACCTGACTCTCCAGCTCCTTTAGGATTTCATCATCATCATCCGCACACTCGTGTTCATCATCCATAGCACTCTGGTTGTCACCAGGCAGCGACTCAGGCAAAGTTTCAAGGGAGCCCCCATCCGAAATGAGAAGACCAGCTCGAGCTCTATCAGACCCAATCTGCGTAGGCTCAGCCGCATCCATGCATGCGGCACCACAGAACATCATACCGTCCTGAACCCACATGGTACAATCACAAGGAAACAAGTTACATATATATATATATATATATACATGCATGTATATAATAAATATATACATACATTATAACTCGAATGATACAGTGTACATATATATATATGTATGACAACTTATTTTTCCAGATCTCAATATAGGGAAACAGATATTTATACCTAATATAATATAAGCAACTGCACACTCTCCTTCTCCACAATGTCACTCGCCTTGAATAGCTCCCAGCACATACAGCACTGGACGCTCTGAGGCTCCTCGGTGTCGTCATCGACAGTATATAATCTGTATGAGATTAGAATCGAAGGGTTTACGGTTTATGTAGGGCGTCTGGTGCTTGAGGGTACAGGGTTTAGGTTTAGGTTAGGAGGGGATTTATTGTTTAGGGTATGTGGCGCTTGGGTTTTGCGGGTAGTTTGGGTTTTTGTTTGTGAGGGGGTTTAGGGTTTGCGCTGTCTTGATCGCTATATATATATATGTATATAATATAACTATATATAGAGTGTTTACAACTCGAATTATAAACGGAGGTTCAAGTGGGATTCTCGTGATGGGGCCCCTGATTTCGAAGCCCTGACAATCGATGGTTAACCCCGCACCCGGACTCAATGATTGTGAATGTCCAGTTGGAGAACGATAACAGTGAAATCCTCAAGCTCTGATTCCACACACAAAAACCCTCTAACCCGAAACTCCCCAAGCCCTCAAACCTTGCAGAAGCAACCCCTCCGAGCAAAGTCCTGGATCAAGCTAGAACACACACACACACACACCCTGCAAAACCTCATGGAACCCTAAACCCTAAACCCTAAACCCCTAAACCCCTAAACCCCTAAAACCCTAAACCCCTAAACCCCTAAACCCCTAAACCCCTAAACCCCTAACCCCTAAACCCCTAAACCCCTAAACCCCTAAACCCCTAAACCGGGAAATGCATTGCAAGGCACAGCTCCGGCGGCCGCAGCTGCACTATTGGCCACATCATCATGAGGTTGTAGACTCTCGGATGAACCTCCTGCAGTGCTTTCAGTTTAGAGGTTATTTAGATCCTAGGGTTATCATGAAATTAATAACATAGCCGATACTTCAGCGAGCTTGGGCCTCCTGAGATGTGTAGATTGGCAATGCCATCCAGAACTTCTGTGTTGATCGTAGACTGCGTGTCCGTGTGCCGTGGGGCCGAAGGCTTCTCTGAGGATGTTGCACCGAAGCTAGGCAAACGGGGCAAGCTGTCGGTGCTCGGGAGGGAAGCAATCGATCTGTACCGCTTGTTTAAGGGCTCCTTCAGGGGTGTCGATATAGGGGTTGCAGGAGCCGCCTTAGCCAGGGCTGGGGTCGCAGGCTCCGCTTCTGGAAGCACCTGGGGAGGGACCCCATGTGATCGTGATGGGGTCGCCAAAGGTCGGGAGGCCTTTGCGGCAGGGGCTACTCCACCATACATCGACATGGCATTCTTCACCATATCTTGAACGTCTTTTGGAATCTTCGCAGGTTCCTTCACACGTTTCGGCATGGTCGCCGAACCGAGGCGATAAAGCCCAGGGCCTTTGATCAAAGAGTGCCTGCTGTTACGTACACAAATTCGCTTCACACATCTAGCACTGTATTTACATTTCTTGTTGTTGACAATAACCAAAGCTGTCATGCTGACTCGTCTCGCTGCACGATCGTAGAAGACATCGGCTCATCACAGCCAGAAGACAATATTCTTTACCCCATTGCATCAGAAAGAGCTCGGACAGATCCGGATCACAAGCGCGAGCAACGGTTGTGCACGCTATATCGTACAGCTGCTGCTAGATCATACCAAATTCACGCAAACTCACGCAAACTCACGCGAGGACTTCTCTGAAGCGTCCTTTCATGTTGAAACTCACGCAAACTCGCGCAAACTCACGCGAACTCACGCGCTATAGGTACCCAACCCCAACCCAGCTATAGAACACCCACTGTCACATGGCACTTTGTAGTCCAAATGTGGGATCACATATTGCAGCTGCACGGACCAGGATGCCGTCTGGGCGCTATGTATCCCGCTGCACTTGCTGCGACCAGCTCCAATCACCACGGCTGCAATTTATGAGCCAACATAAAGACTTCAATCAGGTCGATGTGTGTGTGGTTTAAGGAGCTTATGGATGACAGGGTCGGTAAACAGATATAACAGCACCCGGGACGGAGCGAACCGATTGTTTATGGAGGCTAAGGAGACTAGGGTTTAGGGCTTAAAGCTTGGAGCTTCGCTGCTTTATACAGGGTGTAGGTTTAGAGTGCAAGTTTTAGGGTGTAGGTTATATGGTATTTAAAACTAGTTTATAATTGTTGGGACAACCACATTCCTATAATAAGAGCGTAAGCAGACAGTGATGCGAGTGGCCGCTGTGTGATGAGGAGCTCAGCACAGCATTGTCGAATTTGTGCGCCCAAAGAGCGGGTGGTACTAAAAGGTATCGTTGCAACACCTGACGTAAACACTTGTTGGGATTGCTGCTGTGTACGTATACTATATAGTCAGACATCTATATAGATAGGGGCGGCAAGGCCTCTCCAAACAGAAGCAACAGTGCCAACAGTACCGAAGGATCTCTAAGCAGAAGCGACCGTGCCAATAAAGATGTTGCAGCTAAGGTTTGGAGCATTACACAAACATTGGAGGTGTGGTGTGCCTTGAGTATTCGGAATTCAGGGCATATGCATTATACTCTCCAAGTCGGGAGGGGGAGAGCGGGGCTACCTGGATCAGTATCTAAACCGGATAGCTAATGGCTTAATAAGCAAGCCGCAACCTTTCCATCGAATTTCTTCCAAGCCACATAACCCCAACCCCGGCCACAAAAGCTTCCGGAGATGCTTATGGTAGGACGACTATGCATGCTAGCTGCCATCCATGAATTCTCTGTATCTACTTTGGGATGTATCCTGAATCATATTTGTAATACACCGATATTTATAAGTAAGGCCCGATTTATACTTGCAGCATATATACAATATACACATCTGACGGCATGTAGTAAGCAACCCGCCAAGGCAAAGACCTGATGCCTCATGATATGATAAAGCGCTATATATAGTCAAAGCTACTTGGAGTGGCAGGGGACTTAGTAAGTAGGTTATAAGTAGAGTTAAAGGTACCCTACATGGAGTTACCCTATATATATATATAATAAACGACTTACTAAGTCCCTTGCCCCTCCAAGTAAGTAATGCCTACTCTCGTCGGATCGCAAGTTCTAGTTGATTAAGCTTCAAACCCCCCTACCCTACAAAGGCACGTCCTTCAACTGAAGCTATATATAGTCAAAGCTACTTGGAGTGGCAGGGGACTTAGTAAGTAGGTTATAAGTAGAGTTAAATGTACCCTAAATGGAGTTACCTTATATATATATATAATAAACGACTTACTAAGTCCCCTGCCCCTCCAAGTAAGTAATGCCTACTCTCGTCGGATTGCAAGTTCTAGTTGATTAAGCTTCAAACCCCTCTACCCTACAAAGGCACGTCCTTCAACGGAGTCCAAGAACCCCTGTGAGCTTCCAAAATCAGGAAAATGCGCACATCGCCCAGCTCAGCCTCGGCCCACGATCCTGGCGACTCCTCGGATTGCATTGGGGTCTAGGGTTTAGGGTTTGTGCTTAAGGGCTTATGGTTTGCTTCCAAGGGTCTACATCCTTTACGGCAGCGGATACCGCATCCACGTCCAAGCGGAAGCCATCAGCTACCTGCATATTGTTTGCTTTCATCTAGACAAATTGGGTTTGGGTGCATGGGTGCTATCCCCTCTACGTATACGAATAATTACATAGGCTCCCCAAATCGGCCCAAATCTTTTGAACATAACCAAACAGGCCCACTGGGAGCGAGCATCATAGTACTAGCACTAGTAATAGTACTAGTGCTAGCTCGCTAGTTCTAGCACGACTACGACGACGACGACTACGACGACTACTACAACTACTAGAAAACGCTGCTCGTCGAAAGAGAACAGTAAGACACCAGTTGCAAAAGCAAACCGGGAATAAGTTTCCCTTTGACCGCCGCCATTTTCCCAGGCCGCACAAACGGGCTGATGCTCATAATGATCGATTTGATTTCGCTCCAAACCACTTCACGACGAGAAATCACAGCAAGAAAGCGGGTGCTTAAGCAAGGGCTTGATTTCGCTCCAAACGAGAAATCACAGCAGGAAAGTGGGTGCTTAAGCACGGGCTTGATTTCGCCCCATACTGCTTCATGACGAGAAATCACAGCAAGAAAATGGGTGCTTAAGCAAGGGCTAAACAACACTGGTCCTCGAACGATAACAGCAAGAAGGCGGTTGCAACAGCAAGGGCTGAACAAAAACACTTAGCAACAAGTGGCTTCAAAAGCAAGGGCTGAAAAACACTTAAGTCCCGATGCCAAGGTTCCAAGAACACAATCGCCGAACTAAATCGCGACCCTAAGCTTCGAAGCTACCGGGTTCTCCGCCACTAGGGGCATGCATATATAGCTCGCACACTTACAAAGGTCCCGATGATCGTGACGAAATCTATACATGCGCAAGATTCAAAACTAGTCGCTTTCGCAATTAGGTCGTCGCATACATGTGTATAAAGCTTATCGCCCTATGGCTTTTGGGTTGAGTGGGATGCACATTGGTATTTATGTATGGGTCATTGGGTCCTCTCCCGGCTCCCCCTTCCACCTGCCCTCGCCCTGGACAGAAATGTGTGTGCCTCCTCGTGTAGCTTCTCCAAGTGAAGAGTTGCAACCGCTTCTGCAAAGCCAGCAGGGTATTCTTGCGTAGATCGCAGTGCAGGATTGATACCAGTCCTCAGTTCATAAATTTCTTGACACTCTGCAATTTATCAAGGGATGTCAAACTTGAAACTTGTTAACTCCCAACACCGGATTGCTGAGCACCAAGCACAGCAGTAGAGCCGTCAGTCCTTCTGACTCGCTTCACCACTGTTTTCGCTGTGTCTTTGAACCGGTCACGCTGGGCTGCAGAAAGCTTGTTCTTCAGCTTGGGAATGGGCTTCCTGAAGCAAAAACCCTATATGATATAGTTGTATATAACTCATGCAAAGTACTGGGGTCGTTGGCTGAGAGCCTGGCCATGTTCCGAAGGCCAGAGATGGTTTAGGATTGCTGTGACCGTAGAGCCCCATCCAACTGAGATGTCCGTGTGGCAGCAAGGTGGCAAAAAACAGCCAGGCATCAGGAAATTATCTCAATATTGCAGGCAGGGGTCAAAGAGGTGGATAGCCATCTAGGAAGCTTCCCGCAGATGCTCAGGACTTGCTGTAAGAAGAAGAAATATGGAAAATGCTTGTGTGCACTCGATAAAGGTTGTTCCACACAACTCCATGCCCCTCTTACCGTCGCAATGAAAAGTAGGATCGCGAAGCGCGTGTTCACGACATTGGATCGCCGAACACCTGAGCGACAATCTAGAACGTTGAATATTGATCAGATGAGATCTATATTTTGCTTCGGTTGCTCTTTGATTATGAATTCGCTAGGCACAGAAGAGGCACTTGGCAACCATTGGTTGCCCAGCGGACACTCCGCGGAGCGACCGTGTGCTGAGGAGCTCATAAAGACTTGGTTGGAGCAGGGATTCCCACCCCACAGTAAGCCGCCCTGTTTCAAGAGGAGGCCATACTTCAGCAAACACAACCACCCACGTGTCGTGGTAATGTCCATAGCATCTTTGTCCATTTCGATATCGTAGCGAGACCTCGGTCAACAATTGGGCAACCACAATGGCCGAATCCACTTATGACATATGCTCTAGTACGTGCTTCGAGATTGCAAGTTTGCTTCGTGGTGTAAGCTGCAGACGCCTTGTGTCCACGCTCACCTTATTACTAAGATCGTCATCGCTGCAGCAACTGCTTCATTTGCTCACCGCATGATTCGTTTGGGCACCCGGCTGAACTGAGTCCAAATACGGGCTTTTCCAGCAAAAACTTCCAGGAGTACCAGATCCTCACAATCCGAAGGCCACAGGTGATTATACGACTAATGCTCATTATTAAATGTCCTGAAGAAACCGTGTGATTTGCTCAGAACCTGGCCCTGGTGCAGCCTTCTGCGCCGGTGTCTGCGATCGTGGCGACGTAGTGGCACATCTGGAGCCTCGGCTTCGCAACTATGTATGGCAAACGATATTTCTGTCATGGATCACACGTATGCAAAATCTGTGTGCTAGACAAGACACACTATAGGAGGGACACCCAGTATCATAAGAAGCACAGAAGCCCGGCTGCTTAACTGAAGAGGGTGTATGGCGTCCATTGGCCAACGTGCTTGGCCCGAGCAAAAAGCCCGGGACGAGGGTTTCAGAGTCCAGTTCGGTAGTATGCATTGCAAACCCGATGATGAGATCATACTGAGTCCTGCAAATGATTAAGTATATAACATTGCACGAGTTATGCATCAAAAACACCAGAATCTGTGAGCCGCTGCCTTCATCACTTGCACCTTTGCACGCAAGAGAGCACATAAACAAGATAGCCGAAGAGCTGCGTGAGTCTGACGGCACAGACCTGATTTTGCACGCCAGCTCGAGAACGAGAATATGTCCCGGGCCGGCATCCCGCTCGGCATCGGAAATCCTACACCCCTTTACAGCTGATCAGACGCATGAAGCTTGATAGCATGTGGATGTTTTTCGCACATCCTCAAACCCGCCCGTGGAGCGAAAAAGTTTCAAGCCCCAGCAGGAGCCATCATCATGGGAAGCACCTCCGGTGCATTAGGAAAGACCTCCTTCCAGCGACGAATAAGCTCGGCTTCAGTTGAGATAGCCGGCTCTACCTCTTTCTGCACCGAACAGATCGCAGCGATCTCCCAACCGAAAGCCATGCCAAACTTGGCCCAGGTGATATTCATCCCTGACGTATTGGGAAAGACCTGGTCAGACAATCAGAACTGGTCATGTGGGATCTAGATTGTATAGCTCGATTTCGAAGGTATGGTTTAAACTGACCTGCGCCTTCAAACCCAGCCGTTTGCGAACCAAAGCAGGAAGCCCTCCGGGCGGAGTTTTGGGGACATAGTACAGCTTCTGCGCCCCGGCAACCACCCCGACAGAGCTCGCACCGCACGACTTCGCCGGAATCGTATAGCTCCTTATGACAAGAACAAGCGAACAGAGTTCCTCGACAATAATCCCACCGCAAAAACATATGAACTGTCTATGAACCCGAGGCACTTCTGCTGCTGTTCCTTTACGGAGGGCGCTGGCATTCCAGCGTCGAATGCGGGCTGCAGGCGGTCCATTAGGGAGCCGATGGTGGCATCCTGGAAATTTGGAATTTTGCGGTTATTATTCGAATATAAGTTTCTTGGCATGTTCAGAGGTCCTGGGCCTTCTTCTTCTTGGCAGGGTTCTCCTCAGGAGCATGCGGAGCCTCCCAAAATTTCGGTTGTAAGCAGCTGTGCGTGTGACCAGCTCTTTCACGTGAGACCGGGGAGAGAGAGAGAGAGAGAGAGAGAGAGAGAGAGAGAGAGAGAGAGAGAGAGAGAGAGAGAGAGAGAGAGAGAGAGAGAAAGAGAGAACGGGAACCCTAAGGGTCCAAGTATATAATAATCATATACTCTCTTAAATATTAAGCTACATAACTACTATCCTAAACCCAAGTACCTGATTATTGGGTCCTTTGGACCCTTAGGGGAAGAAACAAAAGCAAAAATACATAGGACATGTACAGCGGAAGAGCATAAGAATAAGAGACCTAAACATGAACTATTCAACAAGAAGTATTTAATACATATATCTTCTTATTTAGGGGTTAGGGTTGAAGGTTTTGGTGTGGGTATATTATGAACTTGTCTAGAAGTTTTGTTTCTGTGGCCGCTCTAGAACCGAGAACGACTGCACGGCATTGGTTGAACCAGCCTCTGGGTCGAGTGCATCTGCCTCCGTCGTCGCACCGCCCTGACAAGTGCTTGTAACAACGTCTTCGGGACTTCTGGATGGGTCTATGATAAATCGTTTACACATCTAGAAACGTCTGGGCTTGGGGTTCGATGCTTCGGGTTCTCAAGGCTTGGCTGGTTTTGCAATTCGGACCCTGCCTCGGGAGCTGCTGCAGCTGCAGGCACTTTGCGTTTGCTCTGGGTTTTTGCTGCTTTCGCTGCCGCTTTCTCGAGAGCAGCTGCCGCTGCTTTTGCTTTCGCTTGGCCTTACTATGCCGAGAATTTGGAACAAGAGCAGACTGTGTAATTTGGTGCCACTACCCCAATACAAACTAAGCTCAGCTCATTTGGCAAGCGCTTTCTGCGCTTTCTCTTCTTTGCTCGCAGCCTTTACCCCCTGCTGTTCCAGGAGCAGGGAAGCCTGAGCCTCCATCTCATCAGCATCCTGGAACTGGGCAGCAATGCCGGGTGGCATCACCGCTGTCGACGGCAGCAGTGGTTTGGAGTCCTGTGCTTGGAGGCCCTTTTGACTTAGTAAGGTGGGTTATGGGGATTATAATGGGGCTTCTAGGGGGTACTAAGTAGACTTACTAAGTCAAAAGGGCCTCCAAGTGGGCCATGTGGGATTCGAAAGATCGGTTGTGGGGCTGGTTACATCGAAGGAATCCTAATATATAGGCTACCTACCTACCTATAGTAGTAGAAGCCAGAAAGTCGGAACATCATTCTCCTCATGCCCTTAAGGTTATAAGGTAGAAGGGATCCTAGCACTAATCCTCCTAAAGCCATGTTCCAATTTTCTGGCTTCTACTATAGCTGTAGATCGTATCTATCGAGTCTATCTATCTATCTATAGAGTCGATATCGAAAAGACTTGTTATACATACATATATATATATATATGTAGGCCCGTAAGCAAAACTTAAACATATTTATCTATTTGAAGCCCTGCCCGGATCCTATCGAAATAGCCCCTAAATACCTAATGCACTTATCAACGTGCTGGAGTTGCTATACCTGACTTGCATATATATGAATATGAATGATCCGAGGTTGGAATGTAGGGATACGCTCCACATGTTATTGGTGTATATTATAAAGTATTGTAATTATGGGCTCCAAGCAAAAATAATGTACGATTTAGAATAAGCCCTGCCTAAGCCTTATCATCGCAGCCGTCTAAATACCCAAAGACCAACCCTCCTATATCAGTGGGTGACAGAAACCACAAGGATGTCCCGAAGCGCTGGTCCGCACTTCTCAGATCGCTCGACCTGTGCCCAAAGTAAACGTGGGATTTGTTGCACATCCACACTGACCAACTGGCCTCATCCAACTCTTCTTTCGTAGCTTCCTGGCCCGGACCCCGTCCCGAAGCTCGTGACAAACCGAAGAATTGGGATTGAAGCGCACGTGCCCTACCTCGTCGTAGTTGTCGGCTGCCTCTGCATCCTTCTCCGTATCCTCAATAAACTTATAAAGATCGCATAAGGGTTTCCTTGCAGCACTGTCGTCCTAGCCGAGGCACTGGCCGGTGCTGCAGCTGGAAGCGATTCCGCAGATGTCGCTCTGGAAGTGCCCTGGCGAATTGTACCGTAGGTATCCATAGGGTATTGGGTCCAACAGGCCTCGGATGGCTCACTCGAGGGCGTCTCTTCCTACCAAGCACCACGTTGTTTACTCAGCAATTGATATCGATGTGTTGAAACATCGAAAGCAGCAGGCAGGCCTCCCGCTCAGCAGTCACGGGCATACCCTGTCATGATTACGTACCACAGGGATCTGTGCATTATAATTAGCAGCACGTGTGTAAGCCGTTTGAAGACTTGCCTCGTCACTGTCTCCCTCCGTGTCATCCCCCTGAGCGCATGAAGTGCATGGGGACGCCAACTTGAAACAAGCGGATGCGCCTGCTCATCAAAGCCTGGCAGAGTGACGATAAGGTCCTTGAGGGCTTGAATCTCGCCACTCCTGCAAGATCATGCTGTATGTAGTATTTTGCAATATACAGATGCATCCCATATCCCAGCAACTTTGCAATATCCTGGCGTTTCTGGTCTTGCGCGTAAGTCGCACGCTGTAGGACACCAGCGCCCGCGCTCGTCCACCTTCAAGGGCGGCCCAGTCCTGATGCAGCAGCGGTAACGGATTCGCTGTTCGACTTCGTAGTGTGTGCGTGGTTGCTGACGAGCTGCTCTCACAACCTTCTTCGGGATTTTCTTTTTGCCCTTTGGCGGTTTCGTCACCAAGCCACGATTTCCGTTGATTTGCAGGAATGCCATCTCAGCTTCATGCAATTACATAATCTCTAGCGGTAGCGACTCTTGGTAGTCAGTTGATCGAACTGCAGGGAAGTAGCTTCGAACGTTTTCGGTGAAGGGAAGTTCAAGCCGTACTTGGCCAGGATATGCAGGACAAGTTTAAAATTGCATATCACCTCAGCTCACGGTGATTACAAGGGAATACCAGACTAGCTCATTGCATCATATGTTTCAGGGCCAATTGCAAGCTCGATGCATCCACTTCGTAGACCGTCCCGCAAGCAAGGGAGTTTTCTGTCAAATTAATGACCGGTGCATCCTGCAATGCAAAAAGAGGCCATCGCTGGGGATCCAGTTGTGTAGACTTTAAAGCCTGTACTATAAACCCAAGCCTCACTCTCGCGAATCGCTTCCCAATCGGTCTTCATTTCCAGAAAGACTTTCTCCAGCAACGAATACAGCTCCGTGACAGCGTCTGCTGCCTTCAGAATGGAACCCTGGGAAACCAAAGAAGATTAAGGCCATGCGTGCATAGATGACCCCATCAAATGCCTCCTTGGCCATCAGCTCGAAGGCAAATCGAGTCCAGGGACACACACACACACAAGGCTGTTGCAGAAGAGCCGTGCTACAAGATCAATGACATGAATCACTTCGAACACACCCACAGCACCACAGCACACTCAAGTTGGCATGCAAGTGCCAAAGCAGGGGTGGGGCTCACCGTCGCAGCTTTGTCTGCGAACTCGTAGCGACCGCTTCATCGGCAGCGGACGACATCAGGAATTACGAATTATTATTACGAATTATGATTGGGTTGCAGAGGCGTTTCGGGGTTATATTGGCAGCAGCGAAAATCCCATGCTTGGTCCGTCGACTCTTCGACCTGGGGCTTAGTGGCAATATAGTCACGGAGATTTTCTTAATACGATTGTCGGTGTACTTGCCATGCTATACTTTATGTACTAGTATACTAGCACGAGTACTACTATACTAAAAGCTACTACTAGTATATACCAATACTCATACTAGTACGAGTACTAATATACACTACTTATTAAGTACACTAGTACTAGTACTAATACTGCTATATCTAGCTATACTACTAGTATACTAGCACTACGTACTACTACTACTACTACTACTACTACTACTACTACTACTACTACTACTACTACTATATACTACTACTACTACTACTACTACTACTACTACTACTACTACTAGTATTACTAGTACTACTACTATAAACCTATCATATACTACTACTTGTTGCAATGACCGACGTCCTCAACATGCGATATAAACCTACATTTCCCGAGTCCTTCTCAGCAGCGCGCTCGTATGCATGCAAGTCCCGTTCCAGGGAACACGGCCGAACCTCATACATAAAGGGCCTTGGGATGGCCAGGGTTACAACCAAGTCCTTAACCCTAAACCACAACCCTAAACCCTAAACCTTACACCCAAACCCTAAACCCTAAACCAGAACCTTCAACCCTAAACCTTACTCCCAAACCTAACCCTAAACCCTAGAGCACAACCCAAAACCCTAAACCCTAAACCCTCGTAAGCCCTTAACCCTATAATCCCTAAACCCTGGCGAACCCTAAATCCGGGTCTCGGCCGGGTCTCGGCGGAGTCTGGGCCAAGCGTAAATCCTGAACCCTAAGCCCTATGTCCTAAACCCTTAACCCTAAACCCCTAAACCTTACAACCAAGTCCTTAACCCTAAACCAGAACCCTAAACCCTAAACCTTAGACCCAAAGCCCAAACCCTAAACCACAACCCTAAACCCTAAACCTTACACCCAAACCCTAAACCCTAAACCGTAAAACTTCAACTCTAAAACCTTAAACCCTCCTAAGCCGTTAACCCTAATCCCTAAACCCTGGCGAACCCCGAAAAAGGGTCTCGGCCGGGTCTCGGCGGAGTCTCGGCCAAGCGTAAATCCTGAACCCTAAGCCCTATGCCTAAACCCTTAACCCTAAACCCCTAAACGTTACAACCAAGTCCTTAACCCTAAACCAGAACCCTAAACTGTAAACCTTAGACCCAAAGCCCAAACCCTAAACCACAACCCTAAACCCTAAACCTTACACCCAAACCCTAAACCCTAAACCCTAAAGCTTCAAGTCTGAAACCCTAAACCCTCCTAAGCCCTTAACCCTAATCCCTAAACCTGAACCGTAAAGCTTAGAACCACAGCCGAAACATGTGTATGTAGAACAACACACAAAAAACGACATTTTGACACACAAAAAAAAGACATTTTTGACCCCAGACTCAGACTTGATTCTAGCATTTTTTTGGTCCGCGACACCCTCTCAAGCTCCGCAGGTTCGGAAGGTCATTGGCTTCGGTTCAAAGACTCTCAAGGCGCGGAGAGCGTTTGACAAGTCGGCGTCTTTCGAGGTTTTTGTCCAAGGCGTGTGGTTGGAGGGTTTGGGCATGAAGCTTTGGACAGATGGGTGCTAGCATGATGTGGTGCGTGGAAGTGTAGCAGTGTAGCATTCAAGTGGGACTGTGAACGTTTCGGGCAGCTGCTAGGGCAGGGAGCTGGCCTTGTCAGCACCTTTATCAGAACATCGAGTCAAATCTGGAAGGCCCGGAGGTACTCGGCGAATTATTGAAGACACACCGTGACATGGGTGACCATATTCGAAGGTTGACCTCTCCGAACAGACACGGTTTGAGGTTGGTCTTGCATGGACGTGGTCTCGTAGCCTGTTTTCCTTTCGGATCAGGCCGAAGATGTCAAAGCTGCTGCCACGGATGACCCGTGTTATGAGGAGCTCGTCCAGTTCTTAACGCGCAGGAGAATGTCAGGTCTTGGCAAGACAGAGTATGTCCTTACCGCGACAAGGCTTGCAGACACACAGACAGGCTTTCTGACCACAACGACAAGCTATTTTCTTACACTGATAAGGGTTTGGGGTCAACCCTGGCAGTGCGTAGCCGTGGAGTCTTGGCTATCTTATACAGTGCATGATTCCATGAGCAGCTTGCAGACGACATGATTCGCAAATCTTGTCCGAATTGGCATTGATTGACAGCGCCTGCCATGGGCGGGCAGGGAAATCAATAATAAGTTAGATCTGCGACTTTCTGCCTGCCCTCGAAATGGTTTAGAGCAAGTATTGCGGCAAGGTTTTTGGGGTTTCGAGCTTTTGATGAGTTTTAGGCTCTTTAGGCTCTGAGAATCGCAAAAAATGACTCCCGCAAGTCCCTCCTCCATTTCTCCCGCCACGTTATGGGCTGTGAAAATCGCTCTCTTCTCTCCCGCCACACATGTGGGAGCTACCATTTTGGGGTTTTTGGGCTGTGAAAATCGCAAAATAAAGATTCCCGCACGTCCCTGCCCCCCCCGTTCTCCCGGGGAGTTACCATTTTGGGGGTTTGGGGCTGTGAAAATCGCAAAATGGAGACTCCCGCGTCCCTGCCCCCCCGCTCTCCCGCCACACGGGGGAGTTACCTTCGATCTCCCGCCACACGCGCGGGAGTTACCATTTTGGGGTTTCTGGGCTGCGAAAATCGCAAAGTGGCGACTCCCGCGCGTCCCTGCGCCCCCTTTTCCCGCCACACGCGGGGGAGTTTCCATTTTGAGGGTTGCGGGCTGTGAAAATCGCAAAGTGGAGACTCCCGCGTCCCTGCCCCCCTGCTCTCCCGCCACACGCGGGGGAGTTACCCTCGATCTCCCGCCACACACGCGGGAGTTACAATTTTGGAGTTTTTGGGCTGTGAAAATCGCAAAATCACGATTCCCGCCCCCCAGTTCTCCCGCCACACGCAGGGGAGTTACCATTTTAGGGGTTTCGGGCTGTGACAATCGCAAAGTGGAGACTCCCGCGTCCCTGCCCCCCCGCTCTCCCGCCACACACGGGGGAGTTACCCTCGATCTCCCGCCACACGCGCGGGAGTTACCATTTTGAGGGTTTTTGGGTTGCGAAAATCGTAACATGGCGACTCCGGCGCGTCCCTGCCCCCCCAGTTCTCTCGCCACACGCGGGGGAGTTTCCATTTTGGGGGTTTCGGGCTGTGACAATCGCAAAAAATTGAGACTCCCGCGTCCCTCCCCCCCGCTCTCCCGCCACACACGGGGGAGTTACCCTCCATCTCCCGCCACACGCGCGGGAGTTACACTTTTGGAGTTTTTGGGCTGTGAAAATCGCAAAATCACGATTCCCGCGTGTCCCTGCCCCCCCGTTCTCCCGCCACACGCAGGGAAGTTACCATTTTGGGGGTTTGGGGCTTGAAAATTGCAAAATGGAGACTCCCGCGTCCCTGCCCCCCCGCTCTCCCGCCACACGCGGGGGAGTTACCTTCGATCTCCCGCCACACGCGCGGGAATTACCATTTTGGGTTTTCTGGGCTGCGAAAATCGCAAAATGGCGACTCCCGCGCGTCCCTGCGCCCCCTTGTCCCGCCACACGCGGGGGAGTTTCCATTTTGAGGTTTTTGGGCTCTCAAATTAGCAAAATGGTAACTCGGATGCCAAAAGCACCCGGAGGGTTCTTGGGGATGGATTTTGGAGCTTGAGGGTCCGTGGTAGTGCCTGGCTATTTTGCATCTTATTTGATTCAATATGGAAAGGAATGATCCTCTAGATGATCTTCCCATGCAGTTTAGACGACATCCTGTAAGTCCTACTCCTAGTCATTTCTCTGCGATCACGAACACTTCTTATCCTGACCCGAACCCCAAAAATCAACAGCAGCTTTTGGCATGCTGCGAAAAGCAGGTGCCTGTGGATGGGCTTTTGTAGCAGCAGCAGAAGCAGCAGCAGCTGTAGCGGCAGCAATACCGGTGCTGATGCTGCTGATGTGTCTTGCTGCTGCTGCTGCTGCTGCTGAAACCTTGTCGTGGTGAGGTTTTGATGCCTCGTCGTGGTGAGGTTTGCAATGCGCTGGCGTGGTGAAGTTGCTTTTTGTTGTGGTTTCGATATTTCTTGTTATGGTGTGGATTCTATTTCTCTGTCATGGTAACAACGCGCTCTCGGCAAGAGTCTGCTTATAGCACAGCTGAAGGTCAGAATCTGCGATCTCCCAGGAGTCAGGTCCTCAAGTTTCGGACCCTCCAGCTACATCCCACGAACTCATGTCAATGTAGAGGCTTCGCCAGTCATGGGCGACGAGTGCACGGGACTCCTTGGCCAAGGCAGGTTGGAACATAAGACGGGCAGTAGAGCTGACGAGGACTCTGTGTGGTTTGATTGATACGCCTTGATGCTGCAATGGGAATCACTCCACCAAATTGTTGTGGCAGTCGGTCGCCGATGCATACATCCGAGCTCCACAAATGAAGCTGCAGTCTCAGCCCCGCTCACTGAACTTTGCCTCGGCATGCTTGTATGTATGCGTATACATGTGTATTACTCTATGCACACCTGCCTACATACATGCATACGCAAATTAATGCCACAGACACAGACACAGATAGGTAGGTGGGTAGGTAGGTGGGAAGGTTGGCAAGTAGGTATGTATGCAGGTGCGTAGTCAGATAGAGAGACGGATAGACAGAAAGAGAGACAGATAGATACATAGATAGATAGTTAAGTTATATGCATACTGAAGCTTCGCCGAGGCCATGGTTTGAGACGTTTTGACGGCAGGTGGCCAGCATCCGAGCTAGCCGAGTTGTACATGCCTGTCCTAGTCTTACGTGTTTGTGCTGCGCAGGTCGGTGCCACTGGTGCCGAGGTCGAGGCATTGGGGGCTGATGGCCAGGAACTGCCAAGGCCAGACTGGCGGATGTGGCGCCTTCACTCGCTGCAAAAGATGGTCTTGTCTCCCGAGTGCGCATCTCACTCTGTGACTGTTGGAGATTACCTTCCGAGTGACGTGAAGGACTCGCTGTCCTGAGGCTGAGCCCCAGCAGTCGGATTTTGTCGTGCTGTGCTAGCTGCCAAAGCATGGAGGCCGGGTGCGATGCCATAGAATAAGGGACGCATTGCGAAACAAGAGCTCGTGGACAGGAAGTGGCAAAGGTCGTCTCGACCATCTGCGAGAAGCTGGAGGGTCGCGCGGACAGCGGGGCGTCTGCAATCGCTGCCCAATTTCTGGACGAGGCCTTCTTTGCAACTGCAGCTGTGAGCCCACTGGCGCGGTCGAATTTTGTGAAAGGATGGACAGATTCGCTCAGACTGCGAACTGAGCGATCTCGGCTCGGTGGTCGTGCAAATGGCATGGAGAGGGAGGCCATCAGATCCTTTATCGACGGCTGAGGTCCGAGGCCTGTTTTATTTCAATGAGCAGTTGCCCGCAGTATCAGTGTGCAAGGTGCGCGTGGTGAATTTGATCCCACAGAAGTCACTCAGCCTGACTGCGTTCCATGCATGATTGCAAGAGGAAGAACGTCCTGCCTGTTTTGGGCTTTGCGCCACCCGGAGCAAGGCCAACATACGGTAAAGGGCTATCATCCAGCAGTTCCGCACCACCACCTCCAGAGTCGGAACATGGAGGCACTCAGCTCGAAGTCAGTCGCTTTCGATGTTTTGGGCAGCGGGTCAGCAAAGCCTGCTACAGGATATCCTGGTTCGAGGAAGCTTTGAGATTGCGATGCTGTGTGCGCCTGGGGCGCAGCAACATGCGGGCCAGCCGCAGCTTTCTCTTCTTGGCTGCGGGTTGATATGGATACACAGGTGGTCATGCCAGAGAGCAAGATCCCGCAGGCAGCCGTCAAGGTGGAGAGTATTGACAGATGCCAGGCCAGGCGGGAGCGAGAGGAGAGGAAAACCGGTCACATTCTCTTGCGTCAGAGGTGCACACATCACGGGGTGGCTGGTGTACACTGGCTTTGCGGACTCTCGGCAGCTTTGCACACGTTGCATTCTGACACTTTGGAAGAATGGTTCATGGTGATTGCCACTGAGGCCTGGGGAGCAGGCAAGGCGTGGGAGAGCTGATAGTGCACTACTAGATGGTCAAAAATGTTTACGCGTCCCGAAGCTGGCTCTTTTGTGTTTCGATTTGCGGGGGCCGGAGCCTTTGTTTCGTTCGAGAGTAGGCATCACCTGGTGGCTCCAGGGCTCCAGTACACACACATACACACACACACACACATACACCCGCACTGGCAGTGGTGGGAGAGTTCTGCCAAAGGAATTGCCCGGGCGAGTTGCTGAAACTGTCGCTACATACACACACACACACACACGCACACACACGCGCACACACACACACACTACACTCGCACACCGCACTCGCACACCGCACATGCACAAATCATACACCCTCATAACATCCACATAAGCAATGACTGCAGCACTCACTCACTCGTTCACTCGCTTCATTCACTCCCACACTCATTGACTCTTTTGCATCTTTACGTTGTCTGTGAATGGACAATCTTCACATGTGGGGTTATCCGGTCCTTTAATTTTGGTGTTTTCGTTTAGAATCTTCTGTGATTGAAGTAGCACAACAGGAGAGCATACGGAAAGTAACCTAGAGCAGAGCCCAAACCCCAAAACCCTAAACCCCAGGGTTCGGGGTTTAGGGTTTAGGATCGCGGAGCATTGGAAACATGGCGTCCTTGGTGACGGACACGAAGTGATTCTCTACTATTGGAATACCAAATCCAGCCCTCAGTTTATTTTCAGTTTTTGTCGGAGCGATGCAAACACGTGGATACAAACAAGACTAGCAAAACAATAAAATTACATGCCGAGGTCAGGATACCTTGGACTTTACTTATTCTCAGTTTTCGTATTCTTGCATGTTTGTTGGTCAATGATTATTAAGCAGTGCTGTCTCCGTAGCCCCAACCCTCCTGGCACATCCTTGTTGCGCGCTTCCGCAGGCTATTGCTGCAACGACCCGACGCAGCCCCGTGGAAGAAAGGCTGGTGGCACTGGATGCGGAAGCAACGTGGGTCGTACTACGGCTACTATGGTCCTGCTGAATCTTGCACCATTCCGACGTTCCCTCAAAGGCCGGTGCGAGGTACTGGGCTTGTCGAATGGATAAGTTGCCGTAATACATTCGAAACGAGTGGCTCATGGGAGATCCGGCAGTACGACGCCAATGCGACGCTCAATCCCAAGGGGCAATTCTTACGCATGGAGGCTGCCACTTTCCGTGCGGACCGTGCTGAGCCTTTGCCACGCGAGCAGGTTTTGTGTGTCATTCGCCCCTGGGCCCCGACGGCCCTTTGCAACAATGGGCGCCTGAGTGTCTTTGGTTCCCTATCCCGGGGTGCCTTGGGGAAGGGCTGCGAGCCTCGGGAGCTGCAGTACTTCGGGCAGTACAGGTAACCAGGCCAGCCTTGAAACATGATTTTGTCGAAGGTTGATTCCGAACAAGAGGGAATTAGGACAGGTTTATAGCAACCCAGGTATTCCCTTCTGCTTTGCTACGGGCCCTCGGTCTTCGCGACGCAGGCATTCCAGGCTGCTAATCCGACCTGCTCGGGTGATGGCTTTCCGAAGTTCCGCCAACGATACGTTTGCAATCTCACGGCCGTGAATCCGACTGTGCAAAACCTTGTGACTCAAGACATGTTCGAGCTGCAGAACCAGGGCACTGGGTTCGGTCCAGCAGAAGGTGGGCGGTTAGTGTCGTTTCTGCCCGTCACTGGTGAACAGACCGAATGCTTTTTCGAGACGGCGGACACTATGAGCTGCATCTTCGGGGAAACGTGCCTCATCGTCGAGAACTCGAAATTGACAACTGACTCGAATTGCAATCTCCTCTCCTTCAACTTCTTGGGTGCGAGCGGAGGCTGGTGCAGCCCAGAGCAGCCAGACGTCGCAGGCAATCATGCGCCCCGCTTCTACGAGCCTCCGCCGACTGCGTACACCTGGTTGGGGAACTGTGCGGTGGAAGAGGATCTGGCGCAATTTGAGTTCGTCATGTGTCGATGCGCACTTGCCGACTCGACCTTCGAAGCACCAGAACGCCAATGTGGTCTGCTGTTCCTGACGGTACCACGCTTCGCTGCTCTTGGCTACGAAGATTGCCGGAGCTATGGGCTCGATGAAACCTGCTGCATGTCTCGAGTTTTGGGAGCCTACTCCTTCTACTCCTTCCGTTATCCGCTGCAAAGTGACTGTGACGAGTACCAAACCTTCAAAGCCAGGGTTGCGAACGGCACCGCCTGCTCCTGAAAAGCTGTCGACAAAAGTATACATAGAGCGCATCGCTGCAAGAGACAGCTGTTTTGGTCGCGCACGAGACGTTGACGGAGTGCAGGTAGCACATTGCCACTCCGTGTTTCGGAAAAGACGCGGCTGCCTTTCGCAATCCAGTGACCTGACCCGACCTGCCTTACAACCGCTTGTGACCGCTGGCCGTTGTACATTTGACTCAAGCTCATGAGCTACCAGGACAACCAACGCACCGTTCATAAAGGCATTGAGAAGCGGTAACTGAATAGAGGGGACTTGTTCAACACCTTTTTCGGAACAGGCCCAGGCCTGGGCGAAGCAGCAGCCTGCGCGGTCGGGAGCTAAGCCAGCTTTGGATCTTGGAGGGGGCACCTTTCGAGCGGCAGAGTGCACGTTTGTCGAGCCGCACGAGGTACAGTATCCAAATGTATCCAAAAGTCTGAACAAACCCAGGCCAGAGCCGGTCCGCATTCCAGCAACTATGTCACCTCCAAACGTCACCGCGCAATACAAGCTTCAGTGGGTTCAGCGATGTAGTCCCTCATAATGGGTTTGCTTGGCAAATGTTTGGCGGAATGGAAGCCTTGCGTTGCTGCGATGGTCTCCTGTTTGTCAGTGTGCCTGGCATCGGATATCTTCGCAGCGATATCTTTGGCTGCTGGCTTGTCTGGCCAGTTCTTGCTTTCGGCACGCTGATGTGCTTGGGCTGTGCAGCGGCCACTCGACGGTGCCCTTTTGCCAGCGTGCTGGGGATGGTTTGCCTTGCATGCGCCTGTGCACGCAACGACCCACTGCAAGGCGTGATTGACTACATGGTGAGCTCCCGTGACGAACTGATGGTGCGGACGGATTTTATGTACAGGCAAGGTTCGCAACGGCCGCCCACAATCAACACAACAACGGTGCTGAGTAAGTCCGAGTGCGCGGTGGTGTACGATTCAGTCATGGAGTTGAGGGACCTGTGGATCCACGTGGACCATCTCGCAAAGTTCACGCCGTTTTTCACCCTCGGAACGTATTCGGGGTATGTAGCCAACGATGTGCCGTTTGCTTTTCCCCACGGCAGCTACACGGTTGGCTTCACAACGTCCTTGCTTGACTTCGGTGCCGCCAAGGCTGTCGCGGATTCGGCTCTGCGTGACCGCTTTGGGTGGCTCTACAGTCGTTTGCTATCGTCGGCAGGTGGAGTGCTGGGTGGAAATGTCCGGTATGCAGCATCAATGAATACCTCCCTACCTGGTTTCCACATCATTTGTAGCCACCGGGCATTTAGCCTGCCAATCTTCGAAACCCACCTTGACGGTTACGGTGAGCGGCTGCGAGGTTTCAACTGTGAGGAAGCATCGCGGGCTTCCTTAACTCTCAGTGTTGACCTCAGTTGTCCTCTCAATCTGCTGACGTTTGGGGTTTAGGGTTCAAGTTGCTTGATGAACTTTCCCAAGTTCCCTTGCAGGCTCATTGGTAGCGAACGAGAAGCTAAGGTATCCGCCAGCCCAGTGCCGGTAGTGGACTAAGCTACGCTGACTTTAACTCGAAGCGCTGTGGCCATCATCTCGACTTCTATGAAGCCATGAAGGACAACTGCTCAAGCGTCAGGTACCATGAATACCGCGAAGGCATCTTGGTCATACACGACGGGCCCCTGGTTCATGCAATCTCACCTTGGCCCTACTCGTCGGCCAGCGACTGCCGTGTGACCCTGCAGTGTTTTGCAGCCAGGTGCAAAGTAAGTGACACTGAGTCTGAGTGGCTTCTGTTTTGGTAGACTGCGCGCTTTGCAGCTTGTAGGAAGCAAAAAGCATCCGGAAGCTCGTGAGGACGGCTGGTGTGATAGGTCAGGTTTTTCAAGCTGGGATCTCGGGTCCGAGCGGAGATGACTGAGCTACTGCATCTAGATCTACTTGTACTGGTACTAGGTCTTGTTATTTACTCGACTATATTGTCCTCTAACCTGGAGCAGCCGGTCTTCGGGCGGCACTCTGTCGCCCAGCCTCTGTGTGCCCTCGCCCGCAGAAGCGTGGTTTGGGGATTCGCCCCGTGACGCGATCGGCACAACTTGAGTCGCTTTTGTGTCGGTGCGCTGTCATCCCCCGTCCCCGAGACAAGAAGGCCGGTGTGGTTTTCCTTTCCTGTCGATTGAAGCTGCCCCTCTGCGCTGGCTATGTAGATTGCTCCAGCTATGGGCACGATGCTGCATCTATTGAGTTTTCTCAATATACCAACCTTGCGATCCCGACTTTGGTATCCTGTATCCTGCTTGCGGCCGAGCCGTTCGTGGATCCTGAAAAGAGAGCAAGCGCTCCAGGAGCTTAAGCCCCTGCTCCAAAGCAGCCCATGTGGTTTGCAAACACGAGTGGAGGCACTACAGATCTGACCACCACCTTGAGGTCTGGTTAAGCTGCTATATAGGCTGCTAAAAGATCTTCCTCGCCAGACTTACTGTACTTGCACCTCTTTTCGAACAGGCCCAGGCCTGGGCGAAGCAGCAGCCTGCGCGGTCGGAAGGTTTCTTTTCTCAGGCGCGCGCGGCTCAAGAGAGATAAAGGCTTCTTCTGGTGCAGAAGACATCAGCCATGAAGCTGCAGCTCCTCTTGTTGGCAATGGTGGCAAATTGCCTGGGCCAGTCGCTGGCTGAGCCACGGCTGCATTTGGACAACTTCACTCAAGAGCCGGGGCCTGTAGTTCGAATGAAGACGTCGTTTGGTCTCTCCCCCTGAAAGACTGCAGGACGTGGAAGTGCTGGGTGCATCGCATTTTCAGTGCACCTGCATCTCCCGGAGGCGAAGGCTCCCAGTGCGGTTCGGAGGTTTCTGGCCTGTTGCAGCTCCAGACGTCCGCCCAAAGCAACCTCTTCCAGGTGTTGTGCAACTGCAAGGACGGGATGTGCAGCCCGGGGGTGGGGGAAGGGCGGATCTTGGTCAACTGAGGAGCAATGCCTAACAAACTTAAACGATATTTGGAGTGCCACCCTGCACCTTGACACCAAAAGAGGAACCTCGAGGTTTCATGGTGCCGACACAGAATTGAGTCGCCATGTTGGGCAAGTGTGCCTGCTTTCCTGCGACTTCCACTTTAATAACCTCACGCTGTCCCGAGGACGGCTTGCGAGGCTTTCGGCCCAGATGGCCGCTTCGAATGCAGCGCATTGATCGCGAAGGTCTCTGCCGAGTTCCCGAAGATTCGCATGCCAGAGCACTTCGCGTCGCTGAAGCCCTCCTTCTGCTCCAAGCTGAAGACTGACCTCAATGCAGGTTTGCTGGCGGTCAGGGCCACTAAAGGTGGCCGTTGGAGTCTCTTGGAGAAGTCTCTTGGGGGGAACTCTCTTGGTGGATGCGCCCCCCGAAAAAAGTGCCGCTAGGGCTTGGTTGATTCGATGCTGCAGTGGCATCAATTCTGGTAGCATCAATCAATATCAATGGTGGTAGTCAGCATGGCATTGCATGGCTTGATTGCTTCGATTGTTGCGGTGGCATCTGATTCGATTTTGCGGTGGCATCAATTCTGATACCATCAGTTCTGGTAGCAGCAACTGTGGTAGTCAGCATGGCACTGCTTGGCTTGGTTGATTCGATTTTGCAGTGGCATCAATTCTGGTAGCATCAGTTCTGGTAGCATCAATTTGTCAATTGTGGTAGCAACAATTGTGGTAGCGCTAATTGTGGTAGCATGATTTGCGGTAGTATAACTATTGTGGTAGCATCAATGGCAAGGTCTGCCTGGCATGTTTTGACAGAGCCGGGGGGGGGGGCAGGGCTGGCATGAAATTTGCATTTTGCCAGGTGAAGTCGTTTCAGAAGGCATGTGAGTGATATTTGCGCGGAAGGCTCAGTGAGTGTGTGTGTGTGTGTGTGTGTCAGCTTGCTTGGTGATTGATTGTGAGCCCCTTGTAACCTAATGCTGCAGTTCTGGCTCAAGTTGTGCTATGTCGAGTGTGGCCCTCCAGCATCTCCCTGAGGAATTGTGTCTCGAGGAGCAGGGCCAGGATCTCCGGAAAGCACAGCAAGCAATCTACTTGCTCTATTTGCTCTGCCCGAGAAAGGCTGGTGATCTTGTGACACTTGCAGTACATTTCAGACAATTTCCAATTGAGAATAATTTGCTACCTGACATGTCATTGTTTCAATGCAACAACATTTGAGGAGATCTTTCAATCGGGTCAAAAGGCGGCATCAACAAACCAGAAGCCTGGATTCTGTCAGCCTGTAACAACAACGTTAGACAGCACTTTGGCAAAGATTCATGCAGCCCTTTTTTTTTGCGCTTAACCTTTCATCATTACAATTCCGTGTTCATTCGAGGCACAATCAAAGCTTGGGGATAGTATACAGCCAATTCGATGTCGGGAACTACAGCAGCAAGAAAGCAGACGCCTCAACGAAAAGTTCCGGTGACTTGGGGCGAGGCAAAGAAGAAGACGACTCGGACGATTGGGGACGCCAGTGGAAGGACCCCGAGAGAAACAAGAGACCACGAACCGGCTATTGATGCTACTGATGATGTGAGCTCTATTGACAACCCGAGCTCTTCGGCAGCTGCCTCCTGCTCCAACACTTCGAGGTCAGTTTTCCTGGGCGGCAGAACCTACGTTTGGCCGAAGAGAGTGGTGATCGTTGGTTATGGGGTTGCCCACCATGGAAATCGTCCATCACGTCAGATGACAGACTTGTTGGAGAGGTTGGACAAGGAATGTAACTTTTCTAACACATGGGAGGTTCGCTTGCAGCAGTCAATGCACGTGTCGAAGCTTCATGACATTTGTACATGTTTCATTCATTTCAGTTTCACTCAATTGACAATTGAGGGCAGTGACAGTGACAGTCATGGATGGAAGCCAAGGGAGGCCGAAGGAGGAAGGTTTGGCAGAGAATGTGGCCTATAGCAGCATATCATGGAACAGGTGCCTGGTCGAACAGGTGTTGCTTCATGAATCGAGTTGTATAATAACTAATTTTAATTTTAATAATAATTCACCCTAATGACAGAGGTGTATAGTCATCCCGCAGCGCTCAAGACGCTCCACTTCATCCTCAATTTTCCCGACAATTTGCTCAGGCTTCTCGAGTCTTTGAATGCTGAAGGTCTTGGAGGTTTTTTTTAGGTTCAGGGACTAGGATAATTATAACCTTCCTATGTGGTCCTTCAATTGTCAGGATCTGCTGTTCGGCGGGATGGCACAGGACGTGTGCCATGATTGCGTTGGTCATGGCTCTCTTCCAAGTCGCTGTGCTGAATTGACTCATTGGTCCAGGTGACACTCAATTGTCTAGTTTTTGTAAGTATATCAGCTGTCAGTGCAGGTCTGTGGCATCGAATGCGTCGCATGGTTCGACACTTTAGTCCAGAAGCACAGAAACAAAGATCACAGTGCCATCGCTGCCGATCAACAGCACATTATCGACTTCGCCAATGGCCATCACGTGTCGCTGAGCAGCTTCAGATTTTCGAATGTTGTTTTGAGGTTGTAATATGTAAATATTTAAATGCAATCCATGGTTCTGCCAAAGTGTGCATCAGGAAGCAGAAGCATCTCCTGCCGTCCATTGGTTGGTCGTCGGATGAATGGAAGGCAGCATTGCAAAATGCTTGGAACACATGGACCGACCAATTTGCAGGGCAGACTGATTGGGCTTCCATTCAGATGTGCCTGGACTCGAATTCCGCATTGATTTGATTTGCAGTCTGCCCTGTAGTGCCAACACGTACCACTTTGACTCAGGAACTTGACAACAAGAATGGTCAAGGACAAGCAGGAACATCCCGTGGACCAACCTGCCAGGACAGTTCAGAAGCTTCAGAAGCGAAATCAGAAGACGAAGTCAAGAGGAACTGCTGCAGCAGCAGCAGCTGGGAGCAACACTACTTTTTTCGCTTCAGCTTCAAGAATAAATAATAACATTTCAGTCACAATTGACATCCTCAATTGAGTGTGTGTGTGTGTGTGTGTGTGTCGTCTTCAATGCAAAGCATTTGAGGTGCTGCCAGATGCCAAAAGAGCACGAACTGCTCCGCGTGAGATCCCGGAGACAGATGTCGATGACGCCACAAGAGGGGGAGGTGATCCTGCATCCTCCAGTTCTGCTACTCCGGCTTTTGCCAGGCCACCAGTGCCCGCTCCAGAGTGGCTTCCTTCAGTTTGGACCAATGATCCAAAAGCATCACCAGCAAAAAAAACAAAAGCCAGGGCAACAGCATCAACAGACGAGCCAGGGGCAGGACCAAAAGCAGGAGCACCACCAAAAGCAAGACCGCCAGCAAAAAAAGGGGCATCAGCAGAAGTAGGGGCAACGGCAAAAACAAAGCCAGCACCTCTTACGAAAAGCATGCCTGCAAAGCCGAAAAAGCCGGCTGCAAAGCCGCCAAAGCCGCTCAGTGGTTGAGGTTGATTCTCCAGAGGGTGTGCCGGAACCGAAAGATCCGCCCAAGTCTCGTCCGTTACATCCAAGGGATGCACGTCTGGCAGCAACACATCCAGTTCAACCTGCCTTTCCTCCGACGGCGCCAGCAAACCCAACACTTCCGATGATGACGGCATGTGAGATGGCTGTTGGGGAATGCTTTCAGACATTCCTAGGTGGTGGTGCTGCACTGCCGAGCAACAGTTCAGCTCGATCTTCAATTGAGAACATGGTGTCGAGTTTGGCGAATGCTGTGTGGGAGAGGCTGCAGCCAAAACTTGTGGAACTTCAATTCATGTCAGCAGTTGAGCACAGTGTTCCACTGGCACCTGCCGGTGCGCTGGCGGACCTCACAGCGTGGAATCCGTGTCTTCCTGAGAAGTCGGAGCCCTACAAGGCTGAGCAGGAGCAAATCGACCAGGAGGCGGAAGAGGAGGAAGCAGAGGAGCACGATGAAGAAGTAGTCCCTACCATCGACAGAGACCCTGTGATGCAGCCTGGCAGGGATTTGCATGCAGTTTACAGTGTTGTATTGTTTATATGAAACAGTTGAGGCTGGAGATCTTGGAGGACGACCGCCAGGGATAGGGGTTAAAAAAAAATTAAATAAGGATCAAAAAAAATTAAATAAGGATCAAAAAAAAATTAAATAAGGATCAAAAAAAAATTAAACGGGTATCCGCGAAAGGAAGGCGAAAAAGGAAGGAAAGAAAGACAGAGAGAGAGAGAGAAGGAAAGAAAGAAAGAAAGAACGAAAGAAAGAAAGAAAGGAAGGAAGAAAGAAAGCAAGGAAGAAAGAAAGAACGAAAGAAATAACGAAACAAAGAAATAAAGAAACAACGAAAGAAAGAAAGAACACAAGAAAGAAAGAAATAAAGAAAGGAAGAAAGAAAGCCATGCAAGAAATAGAGAAATAAGAAAATAAAGAAAGCTATAAGTAAAGAAAGAAAACAAAAATAGAGAACTAAGTAAATAAAGAAAGCTATAAGGAAAGAAAAAAGAAAACACAAGGAAAGAACCAAAGAGAGTTAGAAACAAAAACAAAAAAACAACAAACAATGAAGAAATAACCAAATAACAAAAACAGAGAAATAAAGAAAGACGGAAGGCCATACATTAATAAAGAAAAAACAGAAATAGTCGTAGGAAAATCGTGTTTTCCACAGGAAAAACCAAGCAAATCCTTAGGAAACGAAAGAAAATCCCTAGGAAAGCAGTGTTTTCCCTTGGAAAAATTCAAGAATTGCTGTATCTAAAAAGCAAGAAAGAAAGACAGAAAGAAAGAAAGAACGAGAGAGAGAACGAAAGAACGAAAGCAAAAATAAGAGGAAGAACGAAAGCAAGAACTAAAGAACGAAACTTAAGGAAATACCACGGAATCCGTAGGAAAATCGTGTTTTCCCGAGCAAAAACCAAGCAAATCCTCAGGAAATGAAAACGAATCCGTATGAAAACAGTGTTTCCCCTGGGAAAAATTCAAAAATTGCTGTATCTAAAGAGGACGAAAGAAAGGAAAACAGAAAGAAAGAAAGATAGAACGAGAGAGAGAACGAAAGAACGAAAGTAAAAACGAAAGAAAGAACGAAAGCAAGAACGAACCAAAGAAAGAACGAAGTAAATCAAACCAGAAAGAAAGCAAGAAAGAAAGGGAGTATGCGATGAACAAAGAAAGAACAACAGAAAGAAAGAAAAGACATGAACGAGCGAACGAAAGAAAGAAGTCCAGAATAAAAAAGCAAAGTTGGAAAAGACGAAAGAGAAAGAATATGAAAGAATCACAGAAACAAAGATACAAGCAACAGGATACTACATAGTCCAATCGAATTTACCATAATATCGTAATGTACCGTAACATAATATAACATAATGTAACCTAATGTTATAAAATATACTACATATTATGTTGTAAATATACACACTGTATTGTACTATGTTACAATGTACTACACTATAAACTAAGATGTTGTTTTGTTCTATGTCATCTTCTGTTATATTGCATTGTTGTATTTTTAGTATGCTATTATATGCTATAAGAAGCAAGGTTCTGTTATGTCAGAAAATGTCACACCATTTTTGTGTTGTCGAACCATCTTATGTCGTTCTTCTGGGTTAGAATGCTAACGGAAGAAGAGACACGAACAGGCACGGAAGAACAAAACACCCGCCGCCGCGCTTTTCGAGACGTGCAAGCTTGATTCAAAGAGTGTTTTCGAAGCCCATCATGTGAACGTTGTCTCTGCAAATGGGGGGGGCTGCGCCCCCCCCAACCCCCCCGCTGTTTTAAGCCGTGCAGGGTTGCTTTGAAGCATATGCCTTTTTTTGAAACCCAGCAAATGAGGGCGTCTCCGCCCTTGTAGATACATCCTGAACCAGAATCGCCAAATGAGGGCGTGTTTAAGACAGATGATGAAGCGGAACACCAGCAACAGCTACAACAGGAAATCCGTCCTAAATGTGAAATTGTAAGGAAAATTTGATCTTCCCGAGGAACAACCATATGTTGTCCTTCTGAAAACCTGAAGAAATGACACGAACGCCATAGGTAATAGGAAAATATGCTTTTTCCTACGAAAAATTCAAGGAAAACTTAGGGAAATACCACGGGATCCGCAGGAATATCGTGTTTTCCAGAAAATCCATAGGAAAAAACACTGTTTTCCCTTGGAAAAATTGAGGAATTGCTGTATTTTAATTGATTTAATTTCTTTTTGATCCTTATTTTAATTTTTTTTTGATGCCTCTGCCCCAGGAAATGCTGTATTTTGAGTGATTTATTTTTTTTGATCCTTATTTTATTTTTTTTTTATCTTTCCATTTATTTTTTTTTGATCCTTATTTAATTTTTTTTTGATCCCTCACCCCCCACTATATCCCTGAGGATGTCAAGGACCAGTTCTTCCACGTGGCCACCCATCCCGATCTCCCATTGCAGCGCCAGGTCAAGCTCATGCCGCTTGAACTGTTCATTGATTCATTGTGCACCATTACATCCCTTTAAGACTCAGACTCACATGAATCAATCAATATCTGTAGTGCCAAGGATGAACATGCTGATGCGCCATGGTGAGAGACAACAGAGTACGAGCTGGCTGAGACAATGTGTGGGCAACTTGTCCTTGTTCGGGGACAGTGCAAGTCCTTAAACTCAAATGTGGTGAAGCAGTGAGCTTGTGCTGGCTACAGGAAACGAAATGTCCCAGCCACACCCGCCATCCGCTTCGACAGAGCGGCCGCCAATGGAACTGTTCGACCCGAGGTGAAGTGAGCTGACTGCCCGGCTGACTGAGCTGAAAGCTCCAATGAGATGTTGAGCTTTCATCCATGGCACTTTCTGGTGCTCGTACACTAAGTACCATACTCAGCTGGTGATTTGGTTGAGTGAATCTACTCAGCTGATTCCAGCTCTTCTGATTGGTTCATTCTCCTCGACTCACACAGACTCTGACAATTCCGTGTCAGTCAGTTTGAAGTTAATTCATGCTATCACCCAAGCACACACACACACACAGAAACACATAATATAATATCATATCATACAGCTTCCAATGTGCTCAGGTGCTGGAGTTCCTCGAGTTGCAGGAGGCAGTGACATCGATCTCACTGGTGAGTTGTCGATGAAAATGTTGTGTTAGTCAGTCGTCTGGTCATAGATTCATGTTTTTGCAGCTGTTGGTGTCAAAGTTCAGAACTGCTCCGAACAGTAGTTACACTTTGGATTCCCATGCTACTGGATGAACACTTTCACAATTGAGTCTCAATTGTCACAATTGCAGCATTTTAGAATTGAGAGGTGGCTGCTGAGGCCAAACGCAAATAGCATTTTTTCGCATGTGACTTTTCCTGGTGGCGATGGAGTGTCCTTTTTGCAAGCGTTGCCTGGGTCATTCATACTGGAGGAAATCCCAGTGGTACCAGAAAACAGCTGAAACGCCAATTCGGCACTACTTCAATTGTTGCCGTGACTGTAGCAATGTCCTGGAGAACCTGTATGTGGATCCACGTGAAGTGCGGTCGGCAACAATATTTGTGGCCCAGATGATTGATCTTTTGAGAGCAGATTCAGGCCAACTTCAGCGCAGGTTTCGGAGTGTGTTCCAGGGCTTGGCTGACTACCCATCACAATTTCGAAAACACATATCTCACGGAGGCTGCCTGTACTACAATGGGCAACCGCATGATCCTGGGAATGCGTTATACACAATGGCGTTGGAGTTGCTTCTGCCTGGATTTCGCAGAGCCTATCCTTGGGGCGAAGAGAAACTTGGAGACCTGGTTGAGGGGCTTCTTTGGGTATGGTCTCCGGAATTTTTTGCCTCGGAGGAGTTGCAGCGCAAGGCGGATCAGACCAGGAAGCATTATAACAAGAACATCAAGTGGCTTCTACACTGTGCCGAGCCGGCAATTACACGAGATTTGACGATGATCGGATTCTTGCATGGGTGGTTTTCATCTGTTTTCATGCTTTCGAGAGCCACTGGCTACACACAACCGTTCTCAAACGTGGAGGAGCTCCTTACTTTTCGGGATTGGACCCCTGAGAACTCTTGCCCAAACAAAAAATGCGGGCAGAATTGGAAGCAATGGCTCTGAAGTTGGACGAGGTTCTGATGCAGTCGTCAGAGTCTGAGGAGTCACTGGACCCTTATCATTGTAAAGCAGATGAGGATCTAGAGGATGAAGACCCAGAGGAAGACAAAGTTCCCGAAAATGAGGATATAGAGGATGAGGACGAAGACGAAGCCCATGCAATGAGTGATGATGAGCCAATGTACAGACATGAAGTGTGTGACGAAACATCAGACTCAGAGAACGAATACTTACACATGCTGTTGGAACAGTCCTCTGAATCCGAGGACGAGCACGATCCGGCCTGAAACTCTGACTCCTCGAATCGGTGTCGAGTCCTTTTGCCAATTAGGTCACTGACACTGACAATGCGCCTACCTCTGCCTCTGTGACTCAAAACACACAATTGATTTATTGTGATGACAGTTTCGTGCACAATGAAGTGACAGTGTTGTACACAATTAATTGAGAGTTTGCTTGACTTGCAGATTCCTTATAAAAACCTGATGGTGCTGTACAACTCTATGAACCATCAGAGTGCAAAAGGAAACAGTGTCATGGGCACAGCAAAGTCATCCAGTGAAACTCTGCCTGACAAATCTGTGTCAGTGCATGAGTGGGCAACTGGCATGGCACATGTTGCGGTTGAAAGCCAAGCCAAGAAATGAACAATTCTTCAATTCTGTCAGGTTGTTTGCGACAAAGAGAACCATCACCATGCAGCCGCCTCAGTCTTGAGTGAAAGCCTCTTACATCCAGTCTTGGAATGGTTTGCCTGCTGTTAGAATTGTCTTGCTTCAGCTGCAGCCATTGTCCCCCAAGATCAATTTTATTAATTTTGATTGACGATCATGTCGAATCCCAAGAAGGAGGGCTATGTGGAATCCCTTCAGTGCTATGTGGACGAAAAAAGGTGCCTCAGCTGCATGCTGTTCCACTTTGAAAGCTACCTGCCGGCATGGGACTACAAGCGCTTGGAGATGATCTCGCACGACTGCAAATGTGATGATGTGGTTTTGGCGGAGTCCAAAGGCAGTGTGTCAGAGGAATCTGCAACCTGCAAAAGCCAGTTGCCGGTCAAGCACTGATGTTTCACCGATGTGATTCGCACAGGACAAATTTGAATTAGTAATTATTCTGCCATTTGCAGATCACTAGCTGCAATTGCAGGTTCCAGAAGATTCCAGCAAGTTTCGATTGGGGGAAAAAGCTGTGGGAAACCTGAGCTATTGCCGAAATTGTCCTTTGTCCAGTGATGCTTGTGGAAATGAATTGCATGTCCATGAATTGTGTCACAATTGTCGTGTCTCAGATCAATTGTGAAGCGCTGAGAACTGGACGGTTCTACATCTGGAGCAAGGAAGGATCTTGAACAGTAGCAACTCAATCGTTGATTGAGTCAGCGGATAGCTCCAGTGACAATGGGCTGGACAGTTTCAAGGAAACAGCAGAATCATGCAAAGGGGCCGTAGCCGGAGCAATTCGCCCTTGCAGCCGCCGTTGCCGCCGCCGTTTAATTATGATAATTTCAATTGGCGTCGCTTTTCCAGGAGCAGATCCAGCAGCCCTCGAAGCCCACTCCCCCCGTGGTCCGAGTCCAACCGATCCGACACGCCGGAGAGACTGCAAGTGAACAGAAGAAACAGGCATTTTTACAGGACGAATCTCAATGGTTACGTTTTGTCCGGCTGGGAGGAGGAGCGCATGAGACGACTCAGGGCAAACAATCCGCCAATTTTGCCACAGGAACGCCCCATATTGATCGATCATGTTTTGCATTATGATGTCAATCGTCCTCTTTGGAGGCACGAGTATCCGTGGCAACCAGTGCGATGGCGAATCAACCGCCTTGACCGCCATGACGATATGAACAAACAAGAGGGTGCAATGTCGGTACACCATCTAGTGAATTTGCAAGATGGTTACTATTGGCTTCATGTGACTCACGAGTTGCTCACTGTGAACTGCCTTTGCAATTTTCGGACAACTTGCCGTCGTGCTCGCAGATGCTGGGTTATGAGTGAACCGGAGCTGGTCAGGAGGTGGATGCGGCACTGCCTCAGGACGCTCAGAGGAATATCGATTATGTTCAAAGGCTGGAAAGAGCCGACAGCTGGGTTGTGCTCCAGAGCAACATGTGGGACGAAGCGCAAGAGTACGGGGTAGAGTTTGCTTCATATATCATCCACGCAAGTCGTCGCAGCTATTTCCATCGGAACGAGCACTTTTCCCTGACCCGCCCGACCCATCAGATTCTGCACATTCCTGGCACGCGCGGTCGGCGTGTTTTTCCTCCAGATGAACCGCAGGAAGAGCCTGCACAGATCCTGACAGTGTGGCTGAGAGAGAGCTACGTGCACATCGTCCGGAGGAAGAGCCTGACACAGATCGTGACAGTGTGGATGAGACAGATTTAGATGATGGATGGCGGCTCTGGCGGGAAGAAGCCAGACGACTGCAAGTGAACAATGACAATTGAACGACAATTGAGTTTCACTGACTGGGACTGACAAGTCTGGAAATGAAGTCCCCCAGTTTTTGCTTGGCCTTGGCTGAGAAGACTTGACTCAATTGTGTTACACTCCCCAATTGTGGAAACACTTCAGCAACATTTAGCTCCTGCTGTGGTCTGAGGCGAACCAGCTTGAGAAGAGCACTTGGCCGGGGCCCAGAACTCACAACTGTTGTGTTTGATTCATATATTGCATTTGATCTGCTGTCTAAGTCTATTCAAGTCCTGCAAGATTGGCGGTGTGGACCTCTGTCTGGGTTTGTTTCACATGTTGTCAGTTCCTCTAGAGAATCTGATGGTGCTGTTGAGATTGCTCCAAAAACCATCAGAGCATCACAAGAGGAAACAGTATGGGCAGTCATCCAGTGGGACTTTGCCTGACTAAACAGTGTCAGTGCAAAGAGCATCATCTGGAATGGCACAGCTCTCCTTCAAGGTACATGAGTGCAATTGTCCTGCAGGCTTCTTCCGACCTGGACACCCAGAAGCTCTTCTTCGCCGTGTCCTAAGCAGCCAAGCCTAGTTCAGACTGTCAAACCCGGATGCATGTTGGCAAATTGTCTTGGGAGCTGTCAGGCTCAGAATGCAGTTTCACAATAGTTTTCGAAGTATCACATGACATGACTGAAGCCATGTTGAAACAGCGAAAGCGAAAGGCTGCAGAAGCGGGTCTGACCTTTGCCGCACAAAACTTTCGGGTGGATATTGTTATGGATCCTGATTGGGTGAACAATTTCCAAGGATATTCGAGTCACTTGGTGGTTTCGAGTACTGACTTGATCGACCGAGTCAAGTACAAGATTGCAACAGAGCTCTGGACTATTCACCACAGGTGGCTGAAGCCGGACACATTCCATCTTGTACAATGTGAGATTCATCTGCCATACTACTTTCCGGTGACAAGCTATGCCACAGGTCATGTTGTGAGAATTGTTCGTAGTAATCCTTAGATTGACAAGGTTTCACTGCCACTGATGAATGTCTGTGTGTGCAAAACAGAATTGGCAGAACAGTGTAGTTCGGCAAATTGTGCATGTCTGCAGATGTGTTCGAGTTAATAGTCGTGCAGCTCGGCAGCAGAAGTCTGGCCCTACCAAGAGGGGTGACCACCCGCTCCAGTCACCCTTTCACACCGCTGGCCGGGTGTGGGGCACCCAGGGCCTGTGCTAATAAGCACAGCACTGCTGTGGCCAACAGGTTGGGGGTGCAACCTGAGCAGGACAATGAGCTAATGTGCTTGCTGGCAGTGCTTCCACAATGAGTGTGGGAACCCACACCGTGGCGGCCCTTGGGTTAGTTTGGGAGGCCGTTCTGCATGATTATTTCATTGTGTCCCAATAATGCAGTGTATAGTCTCCTGTTCAAATTTCTTGACCTGCCGGTAATGCTTTGGTATGTGAGTGGAATTGAACCATTCTGCAGGTTTGTGGTTTCAAGCGTATTGCCAGTCCTACTTAGTGAGCATAGCATGTCGCAACATGCAGTGGAGAGGGTTCTGGAGAGGAGAGCAGAGCGTGCCGACGCTCTTCTGCGGGTCTTGGCGGAGGTGGCGACAGAATCTCCTGCGTCTGAGTCATCAGCTGTGTCATCGAATAGCCCGGGCTTTAATGAATTTGGCAACAACCCACAATTTTGGCGATTGCTGAGTGAGTTCATCACAAGCACTGATGAAGCCATTATTTCCTTACGGAATCGTGTCACACAATTGGAAGCAATTGTCAGTTGTGACACAGCATCTCAACGAGATGAAGTTCAATGTGATGTTCATCTGAATGAATGAACTTGGACCTTGCAGAGGTTTCCAAAACACTTCAATGTTTCTTTTCAGTCACTTGCTTGCGCAGTGTGGACCAGACCAGGAGAACAGTTCCAGAGAGAGTGTGTGCGTGTTTGTCAAAAAGTCTGTGATGTGTACAATTCTTCAGGAAGATGTGCCATGCTTGATCGGAGACCAGTTGAGTGCTCTCAGAATGTTAAATAGGACACTGTCACCTGTCGGTCTGTGCTGATTCGCAGCATTACTATTTGTCAAGTGAGTCAGTGAAGCTTCTTTGCAATAGGGCTACTTGCTGCTGCTGGTTCGCCCATTGCAATGGGGAACCGATTTTGTCCACACCGAGCAGGAGCTTCTTTGTCTCCGTGTGGTCATCGCGATTGTGGAGGAAGCTGTTTCTTCAATTGTGAGATGCACGATCAACCTTGCATGAGAACAAAATGGGGACACCAAGTCCATTATTGCACACTGTGCATAGTGGATTGGTACAACGAGACGGATATAAGGCGTACCACCCTTGACGACGTCAGACGGAGGTCCACAGCTGATTCCCAACAACGTGGTGAATTAAATGGAGAAGGTGATGAGGATTGATTCCGTTTCACTGATTCTGCTGGCATCTTGTGGCATTGCTGGCAAAACATCTCTTTGTGTTGCAAGGCTTCACATCTTTGCCAGTGCTTGTGATTTGTAAATCCCTGTTATCCAGAGCTTTGTGTGATAGACAGACATGCCCTGCGCACAGATTTGCATTGTGGAGCTGGGTGTGTGTGTGTGTGTGTGTGTTCTTTTCCTAAATGCGCCCGCACTTGTACTAAGGAGATGATGCAAATCGTCAGTGGGCCGGCCCCTCGTTCTGAATTACAACTGACAAGTGGATGAAGGAGTTGTGATGGTGGTCTCGGCTGTGACCAAATACATTTGTCATAATTCCAACCAATATTTGATGTATTCAACACCTGCAAGACAGGATGTCAAAGTGCATTTTGACAACAGTTCCAGCACAACTGGATGCATTTCGTCTGTTATTTCGGTTTGCTTGCAATGCATTTCGGATCCAAAACAGACGTCCAAACCTTCATTTCAAATGCATTACCAGCTCACAGAATGCAGATGCTGGATGCATTCAACATGTGCCAGACAGCATCTCAAAGTGCATTTTGACAACAGTTCCAGCACAACTGGATGCATTTCGTCTGTTATTTCGGTTTGCTTGCAATGCATTTCGGATCCAAAACGGACGTCCAAACCTTCATTTCAAATGCATTACCAGCTCACAGAATGCAGATGCTTGATGCATTCAACATGTGCCAGACAGCATCTCAAAGTGCATTTTGACAACAGTTCCAGCACAACTGGATGCATTTCGTCTGTCATTTCGATTTGCTTGCAATGCATCTCGGATCCAAAACGGACGTCCAAACCTTCATTTCAAATGCATTACCCGCTCACAGAATGCAGATGCTGGATGCATTCAACATGTGCCAGACAGCATCTCAAAGTGCATTTTGACAACAGTTCCAGCACAACTGGATGCATTTCGTCTGTCATTTCGGTTTGCTTGCAATGCATTTCGGATCCAAAACGGACGTCCAAACCTTCATTTCAAATGCATTTCCAGCTCACAGAATGCAGATGCTGGATGCATTCAACATGTGCCAGACAGCATCTCAAAGTGCATTTTGACAACAGTTCCAGCACAACTGGATGCATTTCGTCTGTCATTTCGGTTTGCTTGCAATGCATTCTTAGTCTAGAAAAGCGTGCACAAATTTGATTTCAATGCAACATCGGCTCGCCAGAAATGCATTTCGACGAAGTGTTCAATGCATTTACATTCTCGCTAAACCTGTCTCAAATGTGCACATCGTTGTCGGCAGACATGTATTTGCATCATTCCAGAAGGACTGGCTGATTGCACGCGTTCTGCTTCAATTCTGGTTCAATTCTGAAACCAAGGCATTTTGCAGTCAGCTTCTTTGCATGAAAGCTCAGCTACCAATGGCTCCGATACCAATTTGAATGCAAGAGTAAAGCTCCACTACCAATAATTTTCCAGCACCCACTGTCATTTCACCTAACTTGTCAGATTTCTGACAATCTGCAACAGAGCCAGAAGCTGCAAGGGTTGGAATCAAAGCTCAGCTACCAATACAAACCCCTAGAAACACCTGAGTCAAGCCACTTCTGAATGCAAACGTAATCATTCTCTCCAAACAGTTTGGTCCAGAAGTACACGAAATTGTGTAGCAAGGGAGGAAAGTATCCCCTAAAAAACAGACCAAAGCTCAGCTACCAATGCAAACCCCTGGAAACATTTGAGTCAAGCCACCCCTGAATGCATCGACTTTGTATATAGCCATCACCAATACAATCAATGCACGTTCTGTGGTAGGCAGGCAAACCCTGAAAAAACCCCAAACCCGAAGCTACCAATGGAAACCGGAGCCAGAAGCTGCAAGCATTGGAATTACATTTCTGTCACCTTCCAAAATAGCAAAAACTACATTTCTGTCAGCCTCGAAAATATCAAAAAGTCATCAAAAGTTCTCAAAAGTTCATCAAAAGTTCATCAAAATGTCATCAAAATGTCATCAAACCGTCGAAAATATCAAAATTTCTCAAAAGTTCTCAAAAGTTCTCAAAAGTTCATCAAAAGTTCATCAAAAGTTCATCAAAAATGTATAGAAACCTGTTAAGGGAATAGTTCTAAACTGTATTTCACTGATGAACAAGCTTACAATTGTCAATTTGGAACACAATTGCTGTTGCACTTTCAATCTACTCATTCGCGCATGTGCGCGCGCGCCCGCGCGCATTCGCGCGCGAGTATCTGAAGAGAACGTTCATTGATGTGCATCTGGACAGAGAAGAGCTGGGGCTTTAAACAGGTTCTCTTTGATGACAAGTGCATTTGCCTTGCATTTGCCCTCAAGTGGAGATTGGGCAAAATGCAAGAGTTCACCGTTCAAATGCATGGTGGCTTGAAATGTATCAACAATTCCTTGCATTTGCAATGTTTCAAATTGCCCATAATGCAAGAATGTTTGTGTGAAAATGCATTGGAACAAGATTTTTGCATGGGCGAAACTAAATCTTTGCATGGACGCTTGCATTTGGAATGTTTAAAAATTCGCCCGTAATGCAAGACTGTCTGTGTGAAAATGCATTGGAACAAGAGTTGTTGTATGGGTGGAGCAAAATCTTTGCATGGAAGCTTGCATTTGCAAGAAAGTCTGTGTGAAAATGCATTGGAACAAGAGTTTTTGTATGGGTGGAGCAAAATCTTTGCATGGAAGCTTGCATTTCGAATGTTTCCAAATTGGCCCACAATGCAAGAATGTCTGTGTAAAAATGCATTGGTTGCATGGGTGGGACTAAATCTTTGCATGGAAGCTTGCATTTGGAATGTTTCAAAATTCGCCCGTAATGCAAGAATGTCTGTGTGAAAATGCATTGAACAAGAGTTTTTGTATGGGTGGAGCAAAATCTTTGCATGGAAGCTTGCATTTCGAATGTCTCCAAATTGGCCCACAATGCAAGAATGTCTGTGTTGAAATGCATTGGTTGCATGTGTGGGTCTAAATCTTTGCATCGAAGCTTGCATTTGGGATGTTTAAAAATTCGCCCGTAATGCAAGAATGTCTGTGTGAAAATGCATTGGAACAAGAGTTTTTGCATGGGTGGAGCAAAATCTTTGCATGGAAGCTTGCATTTCGAACGTCTCCAAATTGGCCCACAATGCAAGAATGTCTGTGTTAAAATGCATTGGTTGCATGGGTGGGACTAAATCTTTGCATGGAAGCTTGCATTTGGGATGTTTCAAAATTCGCCTGTAATGCAAGAATGTCTGTGTGAAAATGCATTGGAACAAGAGTTTTTGTGTGGGTGGAGCAAAATCTTTGCATGGAAGCTTGCATTTCGAATGTCTCCAAATTGGCCCACAATGCAAGAATGTCTGTGTTGAAATGCATTGGTTGCATGGGTGAGTCTTAATTTCTTTGCAGGGGCACAGTCATGAAAATGGCAATTTCCCTTTTTCAAACAAAGTCCATATTGGTTGCTGTGTTGTGTGAGCAGGACAATTGTTTGCATTGCCCGAACATTTTGGCTCAACTCTGTGAATTGCATGAACATTGTGCTGGCTGTCTAACATTTCATGTTCTCAATTGTCGAACAAGACCAGGTCAACATTGTGGTGGCTGTGTAGATCATATTTCCTTTTGCCATCCTGGACATCAAACATGTGGGTTCATGTCAATGGATGGGTCAAGCTTCCGCCTGGAGCACAGGTCTGGCATGAGGCTGAGTCGGTTGCACGCAACAAGCGGACTTGGGAAGCCCCAAGCCAAAGCAGCGAAGACCCCACACCACATGAGACTACGGATTGGGCAGGTCGTGGCTGGCGGAACTACGATCAAACAGAAGGAGTTGCCATCCAGTCAAGTCAGGACACTCCAGTGGACATGGAAGAAGACAACGACCGTCCGATTCAGCAAAAGAGCAAACACCAGAGGATGACATATCCTTGCGACTCATGGGAGGCAGACTCCTGGGATAATCCAAAAGACTCCTGGTGGAAGTGGAAAGGCTGGCATGATTGGAATGAGTCCTACCCGTCTGCGCTGGTTGACTCCACGGCAGAGGCCAACCCGGGTGAGGTCAACCCGAACCCGGAGGCCAACCTGAACCCGGAGGGTGCCAGTTACACAAGTCTTCAAGGAGAGGAGTCAGTGGAAGCAAAAATGGCAGGTGCTGTGCAGTCAATGCAATTGAGTTCAGAGATTCCATTGCCTCCATTGCCTTCAGATTCCAATGCAGATTTGCTCTTGCCGAATCCGAATGTGATCGCTTCTGATGCTCCGGACTTGGTTCTTCCAGCAGCAACAGCAGCAGCAGCTGCCTCGAGCTCTTCAGGGGATTTGGGTCTGAGTCCAACCCGGTCTGAATCTCAGTTGCCAATGGCCAGTGGCGATGGTGTGCACACTAAATTCAAGTTGCAGCTTCTGAAACATAAGAACAACGAGTCCAAAAAGAGGAAGAGCCAAAGGAATGACAAGCACAAGTGACAAATTTTGAACAACTGTATATAGGATCAAACAAGTTGAATTCACTACTTGTGCTTTTTTGCAGAATTGCAGCAGCACCGTGCTCAATAACAGCTTCTTCCTTTGCCATGTGTATAGTTTATGTTGGCTTTTTTTGCATAGGGGCAAGCACGATTGTGACATTCATGTCAAAATTCCAGTGCGGTTCTTTGGGATGTTACTTGTTCAATTGCTTTGCCACCACTGTCAGTGAGGTCAGGCCATGTGATGTCCTCCATGAGTTGTGCATATCTTGGCTCAAGGCAGAAACATGACTTTGGCTGAAGAACAGCAATGGGCTTTGGAAGCAGTGCAGGCTCTACCGCCTACTTGGCCGGAGGTGGAAGGAAACCAAGTCAGTGATTGCTTGTTACATTTGTTGCAGTGTGACTTGCCATTGGCCTGGTCTCATCGATTGCTTCTCTTCAAAGCCAAGACCATGTTGGCGGCTCTCATAGCTCCGTCACCCCATGATGTGCCAGCAAACAATTCTGACGATGATGATACACTTCTGACAGCTGATTCATTTCAATTGAGGTTGCATTGTGTCAGTGCCTTCAGAGCAATCATCCTGATGTGTTTGTCCTTTGAACAAAACCGCTGTGTTGTTTGTTAAATCATAACACATAACCATAATAAAGTGTTGCTGCCCCACTGAGGTCACTACGTGCTGGAGGATCTGCAGGTGCTCTGTGACTTGGAGATTGACATTTCCGATTCACGGTCAACATGGCAACAAGTGAGGACTCTCTTGGCTGACTGCTTTCAGTCAAATTCAATGTCGCAATGTTCACACCCGGGCCAGAAAGGGTCGGGCAAAACCAAAAGTGAGATTCGGCAGTGGTACAAGGACAATATTTACTAGCTCGCTTGTTTCTGCTAATACGGTGTGGACCAACACGGCTCGGAATGGCTGCGACAAATAAAAAGCTCTGTGCTTTTCGGAGCTTTCTGTACTGTAGTCAGCTGTATGTCCTGCAGTGTTGCTTCAACTTTGAATTGTCAATTGTGTTTGCCTGAATTGCTCAAGGGTTCGGTTTGAAGTACCATTGCTACAGGAACACCAATTGCCTGTAGTTGCAGAAGCCATGGCAGGGCCTATTCCCCGACGCCACAAGCGGGCCCGTCTTGCGGATTCCAGGAATGGCAATGGACAGCACATGGTCATGACAGGCCAGATGCAGCCGACCATGCCCCCAATGATGTTTCCAGCTCATCCTTACATGACCATGAACCCCGGGTTGTTCGGTGCAGACATTTTGTCATGTTTCTGTAGCTTCAATTTCGCCTGGGATGTTCCACCTAAATAATAAGAGGGACATTTCCCCCCCCACGTTAAGGCAATGTGTGAACTGTAAAATTACATGGCTCAACATTTGTGCAATAGGACTTTGACATTTCAATTCGCAAAGTTACAGTACACATAATATGTGACCATGGCTGAGCCATGTTTCCAGCATGTGCCCGCAAATGCAGACTCTTTGGTCATGGAAGGTCTTGCTGTGGCTTTTGGCCCGGTGGCATATCGCAATCCTGATGATTCCCAGCTGTACTGGGATCTGCAATATGTCATGGACAAGCTTATGGAGAATGGCGAGCAAAACGCTCTGACGAAACATGCCAAAACACTGAAAGACCTTTGCTTGTCCGAGGATATCCTGACAGAGAAAGATTTGCATTATCGTTCAATGAACCTCAGGCCACGAACCTTAAATTATGAAATCCTTGACAGTACATGTATGCACACACATACTCAAATACTTGGCAAAAGTGTCCCTGGTTCAGGACAAGTATGTTGAATTGCAATTGTGCCAGTACCATGCTGCTGATGATGTTCTTTGCAAAGCTACTGGACAAAAGCCAAACTGCAGCCAAGTCGACCTACCTCTGGGATATGTTCCGGAAAATCTCAGCAGAGGCTACAACCCAGGCATACGCGGCTGGACAGCATGGCTTGAGCATCGATGTGCATGGCACTGCTGGGAACCATGTCCTCATGTTGCAGCCCAATGGAATGGTCTTGGGAGTGCAAGACTTTCTTTCCTCACTACATGCTTCAGTTCTGGAGTCTTGGAGAAAGGTTTGGGGCAACATGTACTCAGAAGCTGTACTGTCAGGCCCTTGGCAGGGAGAACTTCTGTTTTTGGATGTGCTCGCTTTTGTCCTCAATGCTGCGAAGGTCCGTCGATCCAGAAACATGTCACCCTGGAAAAACCATAGCTTGGCTGCTCTGCAACAATTGCGAGCCACTGTCTTCCAGATTTTGCATGGAGCTATGGCCCACAGCATTTTGGAGCATGTAGAGGCAAACCAAGCGTTCGAGAGAGCAGTTCCTTCACGACGACTGTCAGGGCGAGGAAGGAGGTTGGCTGTTGGGTAAGGTTGATTTCTGCATTCAGGAGTCCGGGGGCATCATTTCATTTGAAATCAATTTGTCAAGTGAGTTAAGTTATGAAGTTGCAGTTGCATTGCTCGCAGGTCTGCTGATGATGGAGAAGACCCTCGCCGGAAAATGTCCGTTTACCGGATTTGGGACTTCATTGAACAAGCACGCAACACAAAGGTCTCGATGATGAAGTTGGCTGAGATCAGAGAGACGGACAGAGATGGCGGTGTCAGGCCTGGCTCTGTTTCTCTGTGGCAGCGGAAGATGCTGAGCTTGTACAAGCAAGAAAGCTCCTTGTCATTTCTCAATGTTCGGAAGCTGACCATGGTCACTGATTCTTCCCACCACAGCACGAAAGATTGGCTTGTGAGTCTTTTTTACAACAGTTCTGCCAATTGTTTTGCCCATGCCACTGCTCAATTTGTGAACTCGGCCAAAATCCTTCGCCCGGGACAATATGACCTTATGCCGGAAGTCGAACGTTTGGCGGCACGTCGAGAAATTGAGAGACTTTCGACCCTGAAGTTTTTCCAGGCTGTCAGCAGTCAGTGCTTCAAAATCGCCGGGTTGCAAATAACCGATTTCCAGCCGGACTCTCAGCTGCTGTCCATGTTGGCCCCATTGAACCCGGGAGACCAAGCAACTTTTCGTGGTGCAGAATGGGAAGTCATCCGTACAGAGGATCCAGCCACAGTGCACAGTATGAGTTTTGACGCACAGTCTGCAGACATGATTCCGATGTTGCACATATTGATGGATCAAGGCAGCATCGGGTGTGCCGCCAACGCATTTTCCTTGGACCAGAACTTGCTCGTACATTACAGTTACGACAAAATCCATCGCCTGCATAGGGATATCAAGGGGCCGCTCAGAGGACAACTCCACAAAAATGTCCTCCTAACGACGTTCATGTGGACCCTGAACTACAAGCCCTTCGGCTCTGGCGGCTTCTTTGCAGAGAAACAGGACGCACTCGAAAGTTTTCTGCAGTCCAACAACGAGGCCAGGCTTTTCCAATTCTCAATATTGTACAATTCATATAATAATATAGTCAGTATTTGTTTAACCAATACAATTCTAGTTGTACCTCAGCCAGGAAAGCGAAATCTTCGACAAGTACAAGACTCGCATTGCTTTCGAGTTTAACATGAGGGGAGCCTCAGACCACGATGTTTGGACCGCGCTTCCGGAAAAAATGACATCCTGGAAAGTCAAGGGGGGTTGCACGAAACCGTCTCGGTGGTTTTCGTGGAATGAGGCTGCTGCGGAAAATCTGTCCGAGTTTACGGCCTCCCGAATGGTTTTGGAGTGGTACCTTCGTTCCGAGCAAGGTCCGGATGACATCAACCAACCTCAATTGTGTTTCAAAGAAGCTAAAGGACTGACACTGGCCTATCTGGGCCATTCATGGGTGACTTGGGAGAACGCACACATTATTGCACGGCTGCAGGAGCCTTGCTGGGACTACTACAGTGCACAACTCCACGAGATCAAAACTGTCGAGGACGCTTTGACCGAGACACAGGTCATGAGCACTAGCTGGAACCAGCACTGGAGTTTGAGAGGAATTGCGGCAATCATGGTTTCCGAAGAGACTTGGGATGATTTGCTGTTTTGGGTCCAGGAGTCTGAAACATTCATAACGAAAGTCATGGATTATGGCTTGGAGATGCTTGCGAATCGGTGTGCAACATTTTCCAAGTATGGCTCCCCTCCGGAGTGTTACACCCAAGTGCTGAGTGGTCCTTCTCCCCATGCCATCAATGCCATGAAACTGATGAAGACAGATTGGCTTTGCTTGCAAAGCCTTGAATGCAGTGGCGCGCCTAAGGCTCGCATGCTGAGTGCAGATCTCAGGTTGACTTTTGATCCTTGCATGCGCTACACTGCCCTTCAGTTTCAGTCAGTTGGCTGGCGTTTGAATTACCAAGCAGGACTAGATTTGTTGCGCTTTCTCAGAGCCACATTTCCGGACAGCAAGATCGTCGAGGATTGTCACCAACTCTTACGAACAGCCACAGGTCCGAAAGCACACCAAAAACTCACGGGGACATGTATCCATCAGCTGCTGACCAACTCCGACATATTGGAGTGTCGGGGCATGGCTCACCCTGCCAAGTTGAGCAGAGAGAAGTTCCTGAGGTACTGGCACAAGGCCAAGGATGATTTCAGAGCCAATCCAGAATTGGTTGCCGCACATCACAAGCTCCCCAAGGAAATGTCGAAAGTCCTAGCAACCAAAACGTGGGACACCATTTCTGAACAACAATTGATTGTTTCTGCAGCATCATGGTTCTTCCTGCGCTACTATTCGCAGAACAACTTGAGCACGCAGAACGTGAAATTGAAGGCCTGGGGTGAATCAGCAAAGTAGCGGTCTGTGATTGAATAGCTCTGTTCTAAGAACAACATGTTCCTGAGGACTGCTTGTGGGCTGTGTTTGCCCAGTTTGGGCAAATCATTACTTTGCGCAATGTGGAAGAGACCTACATTGTTCTGGGATCCTTCAAATGGGCAGTGTTGGCATGGCGGTTGTCCGAAGTTCATGAGGGCGGCAGGTGCTCGTGCTGGCAGTTGCAAGTGGAGGCCGGTTGCTCATGGCAGTTCCTTCACAACCCTGAGGAATGGGAAGCATGTGAAGCCACTCCGAAATTGTCAACACAGGCAGGACTCTATTTCAAAGCCACGTGTGGTTGGGAACCACTTGTGCAAAACACTTTGCGCTCCGGGCACAAAAGGACCTTTGCGGAGTTGACATTGATTGCGGACTACTTGAATGTGACACAACCCCACAAGAATTCCAAGAAGGAGTTGTTGAAACAGTGTCAGGAGTGTTTCGGAGAAGAGTTTGCAGAAGCTTGCCGTGAAGCTGCAGAGTCAGACACTCAGAAGGCTCCTGATGCAGATATGCCTGATGGTTGTCTATCAGCATTGTTGGACAACATGGAGCCCTCAGATAAACAGGATTTCCAGGACTTGGAGAAAGCCCTGATGCGACAGGAACAGCAGGCCGAGCAACAACGTTGGCAAAACATGTGGGATGAGAAGGTTGCAGAACAAAGGCACCCTGGCAAGACCTTCCAGTGAGTTTCTGAGCTAGGCTTAGACTCAATTGTTGTGATTCAAATGTGACTCAATTGTGACTCAATTGTGATTCGATTGCAGGCCAAAAGAGCGAGGAGAGCTGTGGCAAAAGCCAAAGCAAAGTCAAAACCGTGTGCCAAAGCAAAATGCAAAGGCAAGGGCAAAGGAAAAGGCAAAGGCCGTGGCAAAGGCAATGGGTTTGGAAGAGGCACAGCTTTGGGCTTGCAAGGGCTGGCTCGCAGGCAAGCAGCGTCACGAAAACGCAAGGAGCAGGTGCTCGAACAAATGCCCGGACCAGCAGTGGAAGAAGATCCAGATATCGCTGAACTCCAAGAGGAGTTGGAAAGCCAGCTGTTGGAAATGAATGTCATGGACGATCGAACAAATCCTGATTCATTGCCGGCAGAGCCTTGTGTCCATGCTCCCAGTCCAAGAGAGCCCGCCCCCTCACCGGAGCCTTGCGCCCATCCTCCCAGTCCACACACTGGTGAAGGAGAGCCCGCCCCCCCGGCGGAGGAGCCCTGTGTCGATGCTTCCCGTCCACACGCTGTGCTTGGTGGTGCCGGGGTCGCACACGAGGAAACAAAAGTGCAAGCACAGCCATCCAATGGGACCTTGCCGGATCCAATATCCGGGCCAAGGGACAGTGGAATGGCACAGGCCTCGTCCTCGAGCGGATCAGCCCCTGAGCAGGTCCTTGATGATGCTGCACATCGTGGCCAGGCATCGCAACGTGCTCCGCGCGAGCATGGTCCACACTTGAATAACACTCCCGACTTCCTGTCGGAGTTGGATCCACCCGAATACTTCAAGTTGCGTCTCAGCTTCAACGATCATCGCTTCAAAGCCGAGATCATGACAAAACAGTATGTGTCAAGTGAGGGGAAAAAGTCTTGCAGCAAAAGCTTTGCTAACGACAGATCAGACTGGAAGCAAGCACTGGCTCAAGTGCATCGCTGGGCGTGGACAGAGTGGGAGAAGGCCAAACCTGAAAGGCAACTGCCGCCTCATTGTCAGCCTGGCACTATCCCTGAGGCTGGCCTGGAACGCCTTGCCCCGATTATCGACGCAATGCCTCCGCCCACAAAGTATGCCAAGTAGCCTCTTCAGTTTTTTTGGTGATAAACACATCACAGGGGAAAACATGTCAGCAGGTTGCAGATTTCTGTCAATGTCATGTATGCAAGTATCGTGTTCTTAGCTTCAAGTCTTCGGTCGATTCAAGACGTCACAGGGAGTGAGTTCATCCAGCCGAGTCCAATGTGTGTGAATCTGCTCCTGCTGTCATAGCGGCAACATGTTCGATTCACAATTTTGGCTTCAGCTTGTGTGCAGTTGCTGTTCATTCTGTGATTGAGTCTTTACAGTTACGTTGCAATTACAGTTGCTGAATGCCTGAAGTGTGCAATTGAAGATGACATGACATGAAGTCTCACCATAGCTATGCTGCAGATTGCTCGGGGAGAAAGCGATCAGCAAAAAGAAGCCTTCCTGACATTGTGTCCTGTTAGTTTGTGGAATGTGCTTGATATGCCAGGCAAGCATTGAATCCATTTGTTGCTCAAGTTGGACCAGAGGTATGGTTTAAAGTTATGTGGGACAACAAATCAATGTATTGATGTCAGTGAATCACCAACATGTCCAATTTCCAGTGGCCGTGCCAGCATGGGCTGGGATCATCGCTGGTCTTCAGTGGTAGTGCTGGGCCTGTGAAGCCAGCACGCAAGAAATGCAAAAGGAAAAAGAATGCTGCAGAGTCATTTGAGTTGGGAGGTAGATCAGTGGAGCGCCCGTGTACTCTTCCTGCCTTGAATTTTACAGATACAGTTTCAAGCACAGGAACTGATGAAATTGATGATCGGTTTGACACTTGGGTAGAGGACGTCTTCGAGCAAACATCGCGATTGCAATGTTCGCATTTCCTTCCGTTTGCTTCCTTGTCTTTCTCCCCAAGGCCGGAGTCTGTTCAAGGTGTTATGGGTCACAGATTTTGTTATAATATGAATTTTCATTAATGTAATACTACATAAACTTATCATCATCCTCAATTGATCTTGCTGGCCAGGTCCACAGAGCCTTGGTGTCACAGGCTCATGGTTGCAAGGATTTTGGTGCAAAATTTCTTGCGCTACGACCAGGACTTCAATGTGGGCAGAGTGAGTTGAGAAATACCGACCCCTAAGCACCTAGTAGTGGTGTAGTAAAGCATAGCTTCTAGGACGTGCTAGGCCTTACGCGGGTAGGCTTCAGAATTCAAGTTTCACTTCAGACTTTCGAATGTATTTGGCTCAAGACATGATCAGGAAAAAGGAAGGTCTATTGCACTTCTCTGCGGTAGGCCTCTGGGTTGGTTGTGTCTTGTTCTGTTTAACTGGTTATCAGCCGTAAGTAGTGAGACCTACCGCAGTGCCTTAAGTAAGCCCAGCGCCCAGTAGCCCAAAGGGGCAGCTAGGGCATAGGGGCTTGAGCGTCCGAGTGCGCCCGGAGAGAGGGGCAGCCTCGGTGCATGGCCGGACAGCCGCGTGGCGACAGAGGCGGTGAACGTAGAAGAAGGCAGGTGTTTTACACACACCAAGATTACGCTATAGACCAAGCCAATCGCCTTTTTGGGTTTACGTTGCCGCGTGAGGATTTTCGCGTGTTGGAGGGTGGCGGCCATCAGCGCCACTTGGACGGCATCCGCGACATCTACGACAGCTACGCTGCGGATTGGAACCGTCTCTGCCAGGTGCTCCCAGCCCTTGCGGCCGTTGTGCCGGTGCACAAGGCGCAGCCAAAGGCAAGGGCAAAGGCAAGGAGGCAAAAGGCAAGGGAAAGGGGCAGCAACAAGCGCCCGAGCAACCCGCCACTCCGAAAGTGGCAAACCCGTCTGCAAGACCTCAGCCAGCAGCCCCGGCCACAACTGCGTCTGGATCCAGGGACTCCGCAGGGACCCCGGCCCGTATCGAGGCGACCCCGCTCACTGGAGCCGAGGGAGCGGCATCTTCAACTGGAGTTGGGCCGGCGGTGGCCGCGCCCAAGGCTGAAGGGGCCGCGCCACCGGCGGCAGCAGCGAAAGCGGAAGGAGCGGCACCAGCGAAGAAGAAGCCGCTGAGCCGGTTACCGCGTCGGACGTGCTGCCGAAGGAGGAGCCACAGCTGGGAAGCGACGAAGAAGGGCCAGTCACCGACGCCCACGACCAAGGCGACCCAGGATCCGAGGAGCCTGTGGTTGCCGAGGTCGCGGGTGTTAAGGAAGAAGCGCCCGACGACACTGACGCAGGGGCCGCTGAGGACCTTGAAGTCAGTGGCGTCGCCCACGCTGAAGGAGAAGAGGAGGAGCCGGTGGTTGAGGAGTGTGAAGTCGACGAGCCTGTACATAGTTCGCCGCCAGCGCTAGTTGTACATAGCCCTGCTTCACCCAACCTTTCCGAACGTGCTTTCTCTGAGCCACCCGAGCGCCCAGTGCCTGAGGGGCGGCTGCGAGTAAGGCCTAGGATCTTAAAGCCACCGACTAACCTCCCTCCCGGTAGCTACCCAACGGTAAGAGTAGATCGCCAAGGCATCTGGATACTGGTAAGCCCCGCCCAAGCACCTGAAATAGGCACTAGGGACCCAGAGGTGGCCGCGCCCGAAGGTACAACCGCAGGGGCTGCAACCGAGGAGATCGATCCCTACGATCTTCCCCAGGCTGTCTGGGCTGACCTCGCCCTAGCTTATTCCAGAAGGCCTCCCTCTCTTGACCTTGCAGCAGCTCCCGTGGTGAGCGACCGCCAGGGCGAGAGGACAGAGGAAGGGTTTAGGCAAGGAGTGGGTGCTTTTAGGCCGGGTGAGGTTTTAGAAGCTAGGCCGTCCAGCCCGGCTCGGTCGGAGCCCGCGGCAGCCCGCAACAGGGGCAGCCCCGAGTGCGCCCAGCCGCGTTAGGACAGTGCCGGCGCCACGGCTGCTCCTCCTGCCGTGCCACCACCACCTGCAGTACCGTCGCCCCCGCCAGCTACGTCGCCGCCGCCAACGGAGGCGCCCACAGCTGATCCAAAGGGGCCGCCGGCAATTCCTTCGAAGGCCGCGCCGTCTCCACCGCTACAGTGGGCGATTGACGCAGCAAGGAGGCGAGAGGCAGAGGCAAAGGCACAGGCAGAGGCCAAGGCAACAACAGCAGGGGAGCCAGCGAGCGGCAGCACCGAACCGCGTTCGCACCCTGATCAGGGCGCCCACGCCATTGGGGCAGCCGATCGCTCGCGTAGTCCCACGGTAGTTAAGCCTAGGGTTAAAGCCCCGCCGCCACTACCCGAGACACCCAAGCAGTTGCCTTATAAAGCTGCCCCAACCGAAAGGCTCCAACAACGCCAGCAAAGGGAGCAGCAAGCCCAGGCCAGAGCCAGGCTAGAAGAAGCCGCCGCGCAGCGCAGAAGGGAAGAGGCTGCAGCAAAGGCACCAGTGGCACCTGCGCCCAGGCAAGTGGGGCTGCGCCCAACGATCTCGGTCGTCTGGGATTGGCATAAGGTGCTTGACCTCGGCTTGGACCGGGGCAACTGGAGCCCGCGGGTCGCGAGAGCCATCGGTGATCTGTGGTCCACCCACAGACCATTGGTGTTCCACGTGCTCTCCTTCACCGGACGCGGGCAGGCGGCAGCACACCGGTCTGAAGCCCTAGCGGCACTTCCCAGCCTTGAGCGGGAAGCCGGTGTCACCTTTTCGTCCTACAACCAGTGCTTTGAACGCACGGGGTCGGGCGGAAAGGCCGAGTTGTTGCACTCCTTGGGCCCGGTACAGGGGCAGCAGCCAGGCGCCCACTACCTTGTGGACGATAACCGCGACATCGTCAAGGAGTCGCGGCGAACGGGCTGCAAGTGCGTCCAGGTCGTGAAGCCGGCGGATCGGAGGTTCTTTGTTGAACAAGACCTCCTCGACGCGATCCAGCAGCTCAGCGAGTCGCTCCACTCCTTGGGAGAAGAGCGCACCGGAGCGACTGGAGCAACAAGGCTGGCACAAAGCCAGTACTTGGAGGTTCTCCACCGCTAAGGTTCTAAGGGGTGAGGGGCAGCTCTAAGCGCCCATAGGTTCTACGGTTTAGGCCCGAACCCGTGTGCACGGCATCCTGCCTCACCTCCCCCTTAAGTAACCGGTGGAACCCGCGTCGTCCCCGGCAAGCCGTCGCCCAACTCACCAACAAGGGGCAGACCGGCAGACCACAAAGCCGCCCGCAACCGGCCGTCGCCCAACTTTCCAAAAAGGGGCAGACTGGCACAGCCCGCAACAACAACCACAGCGACCACCCAACAGCCACAGGCCAAAGGCAGGGGGGCAGCACACAAGCGCCCGCAGGTCAAGGTCCACACCCGACCGCGTGCACGGCAACCGCCGCACCCCAGACCTTTAAGCCCTAAGGTTGTTAAGGTAGGTCCGCTCCCCGTAGGCACCGCAAGGTACCAAACCAGAAGGCCCAGGCACAGGTGCAAAGGGGGCAGCCAAGGCGCCCAGTGCAGTCCAGCCGCACCCTCGCACCCTTACGCCCTAAGGCCCGTAATCTTCTAGTTTTCTTTTGCAAGTGCCGCCGAAGCGCGTGCACCAGAGTTCTTTCGCACCGGAAGGGGGCAGCCAAAGGCGCCCGAACATAGAGCTAATAGCCTAAGCTAGGGTTATAACTCTTCGGTTGCATCCTTCCCGCGTGCTGTATCGTACCTATAATTTGCATTGCTTTGCGTATTTTGCGCCACATCGTTTCGCAGCCAGCCAAAAGAGAGAGTGAGCCGTGGAACATAAGGTTTAGGATGGCAGGCATAACCCCACCGTCCGATGATAGGTCTAGGTCAAGTAGGTTAGGGGACTCTTCCTTTTCGGAACCCGATCTCGCACCTCCACCTGACCTTCCCGTTGTTCCCGCAGCAGCAACCATAGTTCAGGGACAAAGGCCACCAGGTACCAGAGCCCCGCTGATCACCATTAGCGCCGGTAGGGGTAGGCGACAAGATTCATCATCCTCGCCCTCACCCCGTGGAACCCAGAGGCCTCCCGAACTTACTGCTACTCAGGCTACCTTTCTCGCGGGCGCCGTGGTCACGCACGCGCACCAGAGCGCGCAAGTTGCACTGCACGCCGCGAGCACCGCACAGGCCCAAGCTGCAAGCTCACAGGCTCAAGCCCAGCAGGTCGCACAACAGGCCGGCGAATGGGCTCAAGGTGTCAGACAGGAGGCTCAAAGCGTAGTGGACCACACCCGTACTCAGGCGCAGGCCGTGGTAACCCAAGCGAGGGTCGAGGCCCAAACCACTGTGGACCAAACCCGTGCTCAGGCACAGGCTGAGGTAACCCAGGTCAGGGCTGAGGCCGCACAGGCAGTTCTTCACACCCGCGCCGCGGCACAGGAAGAGGTCTTAGCAGCACAGCGCACCGCGTTGGAACGCATAGCCCTTCTAGAGCAGCAGCTCGCACAGTCGCAACGTGAAAGGGAGGAGAGCAACCGCAGCGTTGAGCAGCTGATCGCGGAACGCCGGCTCACAGATGACTATTGGGCCCGGCGAGAAGCTGAACTTAACACGCAGCTAGACGTAGTTGCTCCAGCGGTGACTCCGAAAGCAACCTCGCGAACGCATTGGTCCCCAATGTCTTTCTCACCTGACACAAGCCATAATGGCCCGGCTCTTACAACTCCAACGCCAGCCGCCCGCAAAAGGGGCGAGGAAGCAGTCTTGCAACCCAGTGTGCCAGCAGGGGGGCCCAAGCCCCCGACGCAGTCGCCCCAAGAGGGTGCTGCTCCTAGCGCACCGGAAGCCTCAGCGGCACAACCCGCCGAGCAGCCTGCAACCTCAAGCTCCGATGCTCCCTCTGCACAACCAGAGACGGCAGCTGTGCAACAGAGTCCCACGCGCAACCCTGAAGTTGAAGCGTTGAGCCTTCAGGTCGGCGAACTCCTTACAACAGTGCAAACCTTAGCGCAAGCCATGGCTGTTTTGCAGCAACCGTCTGTGTCTTCTAGTGTAACGCCACCTCCTCCCACAACGGAGGCGGCAGCACCAGCACCAGTACCGACACTGCACTTGCCAACACAGGCACCGCAACTGTTTGCACCAACTTCTCCTAGACCTGCCTCCGAAGCCAGTTCTCTGAAAGCTCGTCTTCCTCAGAGGGTTCCTCTAAGCAGCCTGCCGGGTTTGTGGCAGTAAGCTGCACCTAGAGGTAGACTGTCCGTGGCTTTCTTCCAACGGCGGGGGGGGGGATGGGGGTGGGGGTAGTCCTTCAGGTAGTGGTCCACCGTTGCCGCCACCAGCAGCGTCTCCAGGAAGGGGTGCTGCTTCCAGCGCACCGGGGGAGGTCCAGACACCTGCGGATTACGAAGAGACCGTGATCAGGGTCAAGAGTCTTTCCGACATGACCTTCCCACAGCCACCCACTAACGCGGGTCAAGCTAGGGGTTATGTTAATCAGGTTCTAGTTGCCATAGCTCGTGTTCAGCGAACCCCTGGTGATGAAGTTTACCAGTGGGCGCAGGAGTGCCTCACACACACAGAGGCTCAGCTTAAGCAAGACCCAAGGTTTCCCCGGCCTCACTCGCGAAGTGTCGGCAAAGTTGCTAAAGACCTGCCGCAACGGTCGCTTTGGTCTTCTCTTTCAGCAGATGACCGAGGCCGAGCGCATGGCATCCGGTGGCATGCCCAACGGAAGGGTCATGCTGCGGTCGATCTTTAAACACTTCCAGCTTGAGAGGGATAGGATAGGTATACTAGGTGAGAGGAATCTTTTGAGCATGAAGATGCAGGGCAACGACGCCGCTGCACTTGAAGCCTTTAGAGACCGATACCTGTACGTGCTTACTACAATCCCAATCGATGAGCTGCCTCGCCCGCAGACGATGTTCAATCATCTTCTCGATGAGCTCGAAAAGAACGGGATCATGAGACCGCGCTGCGAAAAGGCTCGTGAGGCAGCGTCTGGCAGTCACAGACGGACGTCGGAGTGGCTTTGGTCTAAGGTTGACCTCGCCCTGCAGCTTCACCAACAGAAGGTGCACCGTGAGGAGTTCGACAAGAACCTCCGTGCAAAGCCGCAGGTGCTCACTTCAACCGCCACTGCTGGCAAAGACCAGCCCAGTGTTCCTGCCACTCCTGCGCCCAACGCCGCTCCGAAAGGGGCTGCCGACAAGCCGCAGAAGGAGAAGAAGAAGAAAAAGAAGAAAGAGAAGAAAGAGAAGGACGACGAAGTCCCCGCAGCACCTGCGCCCAAAGGTAAAGGGAAAGGCGGTAAAGGAGACAAGTCTCCTAGAACACCGCGCCAGGGTGACAAGGGCGGAGGAAAAGGCGACACCACCCCGAGATCTGCAGAGGTCAAGCGGGTGAAGGACATGACAGCGGCAGAGAAAAAGAAGACTCCCTGCATGTTCTATGCCCACGGCATGTGTAAAGCCGATCCTTGCCCCTTCTTGCACGACGACAAGAAGAAGTACACCGGTCCCCCTCCGAGGGCCGCAGCAAAGCCCAAGGCAAAGGCGAAGGCTAACGCAGCAATCGCAGCAGTCATCCCGGCAATGCCTGCCAGCAACATAGCCAACACAGAGAACAATGTGACATGGCTGTGGGATACTGCCGCGGGTCGTCATCTCATCGGCCGCCAGGCTCTGAGCTCTGACATGCGCGCCTGCGTCCGCACAACAAGCACGCCCGTAGGTTTTGCAACAGGTGGTGGCGCCCAGCACTGCACCCAGTCTCTGTCGTTTGGGGGCAGCAAGCTAGTGCCGCAAGAGGAACAGGTCTACGTGCTGAAAGAGTGCCCTCCAGCACTTAGTGTAGGAAAGGCCGTCCAGGACCAAGGTTGTCTCTTTGTCTGGGACCCTAAGGAACCTGGCCCCTACTTCGTGCCTGCCTCAGAAGTCCACCGCTGCAAGCTTAGGGTTCCTAGGGGTGCTAGGCTTAATGCTTCCAGGGTCGTAGAATACGTGCCGCAATTCGATGAACGGTTGTCGCCTGTAGTTCACCAGTCCGTTGAGCAGCTAAGTCCCGTTGAGGCAGCTGCTTCGCCAAGCGCTGTTGAATCCGACGCCGTGTCCGTTGTTGACGAAGACATCGGAAGTGGCACTGGTGATCTCCCAGGGTACGCCCCCACAGAGGTTGCTACTAGCGACGAGGAGCTTGAAGCCGGTCACCTCGAGGAGGCGGACGACTTTGCCTCAAAGGTTGGAGCACAGCTTTTTAGGTCAAGCGCTGAAGGGAGCGCACCTTCCGGTGCCCGAGAGTCAGCTGCTGTAGAACCTCCTTCCCCCTCGTTCTCTGAACTGTTAGAGGAAGGGGCTGCAACCAGCGCCCTTGCACCCGAAAAGCCTGTGCCCAGTGCTGCAGTCGATCCGGAGGACGACAAACCTCTGATTGACTTAGTGGACCCGAAGTCTTTAAAACCGCACAAACGGGAGACCTTAATGGCTGAAGCTAAGTCCGCGAAGCACCTCCTTACACACTTCCCTAAGAACCCCTTTTGCCGAATATGTAGCCTTGCCAAGACTACATCGATGAAAGTTGCCAAAAAGCCAGACACCAAGTCCGATGATCTCATCGATGTGCCCACCGCGCCGTGGCAGCAAATCGCAACAGATGATGTCATCATGGCCCGAGGTGACGACCACCGTGGCGTAGGGACAGGGGGAGTGAAGTCACACCACGTTGTAAGGGATGTGTTTTCAGGGGCTAGGGTTGCTTACCCACTGTCTCGCAGGACGCTTCAGAACCACGCCAAGAACTTCAGGCACTTCTTCGGTTTGCGCCCAACCTCAAAGCCGCCGGTCTGTCTAGTTAAGATGGATGAAGCAGGCGAGCTTGAAGGGGCAGCGTCGGAGGTCGGTCTCATTCCAGAGACATCCCTCCCGAACCGATGGCCTCATAACTCGGTGCTTGAGCGCGACGTAAGGGAAGAGAAAGAGTGCTGTAGGAGCATCCACCTTCAGTCGGGATTGCCCTACGACTTCCACACCTACTCTTACCCTTACGCTTGCCTCTCGCTTTCTTTCGACCGAGTGAGCCACAGTGACAAGTCTAAGTCACAGTGGGAGGTTCTCACAAAGGCTCCCTTCGAGAGTATCCGCGCGTGTTTTGGACAGCTTGTCTATTACCGCAAGAAGGGTCCCTCGACAAGGGCTCTGGATCCGAACCTTCAGCCTGGTTTGTTTTTAGGATGGCGCCTAGACTCAGGTTTAAGGTATAGGTTCGTGACCAAGGTCCTCGATTACATAGAGTTCCGTTCCAAGCGCAACACCTTGGTTGTTGACGTCCCACAAGACGAGCTCTTTATCGAGGAGGGCCCTCCAGTCTTTCCTGTGGCCAATGCTAATCGCCGCGCCCTGGTTGAAGGGGCTGCAGAGGGCGTGCTCCCAGACATTCCGCTTAAGGAAGTGCCGTTCCCGCCAGAGGGCAGTGACGTTAGGCCTCCCCTTAGGGACCCTAAGGTGAAGAGTGTTTACATCACTGTAGAGCGCATCATTAAGTTTAAGGAAACCCCTGGGTGTAAGGCTTGCTACGGGAAGGCTACGGTACACACGCCAGAGTGCCGCAAGCGTTTCACGGAACTTGTTGAGAAAGAGCGCAGGGAGAAGGAAGAGCGCCGCTCTCTACCTCCCACTCCAGGCAGACCAGTGCCACCAACTCCCGCAGAAACTGTGCCGCCGACACCCGCTGCAGAAAGCGTGGCTCCGCCCACTCCTGCTCCCGTGCCGGAAGCGCCCGTCAGGGGGGACGCTGGGGTTTCGTCAGTTGCCGGTGCTGCTGTTCCTTCAGCGACAGCAACCAGCACAAAGCTCGCCGAAGCAACAGGTGACCAGCCTCCAGTGTTTGGTGTTCCTGCTGGTGTGTCTGCAAAGCAAGCTCCTCAGCAAAAGCCAGTTTTCCATAAAGGAACCAACCGAAGGGCACGAAGAGCAAAGGCAAAAGGAAAAGGCTTTACCACCGTTTTCGAGTACGACTGCTCTACCACTTCAGCCTTTGGCAAGTCCCACTTTGAGCTCGGTGTTCCACACCTGCGCCTCTCGAGACAGTACTTTGATCTCGAGGACAGCTGCGTTCAAGCCCAAGTTGCCGAACAACTTGACGCAGTGCCAAGCGCGCACCTCTGGGGAGCGCTCCCTAACCTAACTGGGTTTAGGAAGAGGGACGGCGAGGCCGCAAAAGGGAGGTGGTTAGCTCAGCTTGTGAACTTTAGGTACAGGTTCTTAGCCTTTGCTTCTCACGCACGCCACGCGTTGGAGAAGGGCCACGGGTGTACGCTTGTGTGGCCTACCAACTCAGAGTGTTGGCGTCGCCCTGCAGTGAAAGAGTTTCTTTCCGAGCACAAAGACGTGTTGCACAAGGTTGAGGTTAAAGGTTGTGACTTTGGTTGGTGGGGTAAGGACGAGAAACCGCTTCATGCCTCATTCAGGTTTTACACCACCTCAACCCGCTTAGTTGAAGTGCTTGGGAGGTTTCAGAAAGAGCATCAAGTTGAGGAGTGCTCTAAGGACAAGGGTGTTACACAGCATGCGCCCAAGTCTTCAAAGAAGTAGGGGCTGCAGTCTGCTCATGGCGCCCAGTCCTCTGTGACAAAGGGGTAGCTTGGTTGCGCCAACCGGTTCCTAATAGATTGGTATGGTTCCAGAAACGCATCCCAAAGATGCGTCTGTTATCATTTGATTCTAAATCGCCAGTCCGAGCGAGTAAGGGGGGCAGCCTTTTTAGCGCCCGCAAGCACCAGTGCGCGAGCGTCCGTGCCGCAGCCCCCGCTCGCACGCCCTAACTCCCGGCATGAAGCCATTTTGGCGTCGGTCGAGAGGGCCCAGCCTTCCGCACTACCATGTGCACGGCGAGGGGGGAGTTGAGAAATACCGACCCCGAAGCACCTAGTAGTGGTGTAGTAAAGCATAGCTTCTAGGACGTGCTAGGCCTTACGCGGGTAGGCTTCAGAATTCAAGTTTCACTTCAGACTTTCGAATGTATTTGGCTCAAGACATGATCAGGAAAAAGGAAGGTCTATTGCACTTCTCTGCGGTAGGCCTCTGGGTTGGTTGTGTCTTGTTCTGTTTAACTGAGTGGCCATGAAATGGCATGGGCTGATTGGATTGGCTTATCCCGCATTGAAGAACCGAACCATCGAGTGTCAGCTGATGTGCATCATTAGCCGTAGCTATGACAACAGAGCCAAGATTGAAGCAGCTTCAATCGATGTGGGACCCCATCAATGTGCGGGGTTGCTGCAATACATTGAATACTATGCAGGGAGCGCCAAACTTTCGAAGAAATTGATCGAATCCGGTCTCCGTGGGTGCAGCTTTGACATACTCTACAATGACGAACACAACATGTTGCTAGCGAAAGGGTTGCGTTTGTTTCTGGATGCAGCCACAGCGTGTGAGAAGAAGGCTTTGCATTGGTGGGGCACTCCGTGCTCTTCTTTTGTCATTATGTGCTCATTTCGTTCCCAACGTGCTGAAAGCAACGGCTGGGAAGGCGCATGGACTGAGCGGGACTTTGTATTGCAGGGAAATTGTCAGGCCCTTGTTTGCTCACTTGGGATTTTCCTGGGATGGGCATGTGAGTGCTGCCCTGTGGTGGAACAGCCCCTCAGCTCCTGTATGCCGCACCTCGAGTGTGTCAAAACAGTTCTATCCTTTTGTGGCTTCGAAAAGACTTGCACCTACATGGGTGCCTTTAACGGAAAGTCAGTGAAGCCCTTGCAACTGTGGCATTTGCCTGGGTTTCATTTTGAGAACCTGGCCAGGCCCAAACCAGATCATAATGCTTTCATTGGTCTGGTAAACCGAGGCGAAGACGGCCGTTTCACCGGTGTGCCAGCAGATGTACAGGCTAGTGGGGAATACACTTCGATGTTCGGGGAAGCAGTTGCGCAGATTGTCCGGAATCTATTGTGACGATCCGCTTCGTCAGCCAAAATACGTTTCATAGCTTACTGAGCTGCATGCTTTTTATTATTCAAGCCAATCTGCTGTGACTGGTTTTTGGGGTGTGAATGCTGTGACACAACAGCAACAGCAGGCCATGCAGCAACACAGGTAAAACAGTGCGATGACTGATGAGAAGGTTGCATAACAATTGAGACACAAGTCTGATTTGCTTGCAGCCTTATGTCGATGTGGCTGTCTCAGTGAACACACTTTGAGGAACAGAATTGATATGGCTCTTTCAGTGAACACACTTGAGGAGGATTCCTCAAGATTTCCTCAATTCGAATCGTCAACCTTGCCAAGCAATGCCATGCTGACTCAAGATTTCCTCAACCTTGCAGCAACCTGTTTAAGTTGACAGGTTGTTCTGAGCAGTGTGAGGAAACAATAGATGCCATCCACTGTGACCTTGCCCGATGTGCCCATGTCGGTGCAAGGGGTCAGTGGCATGGCACAAGTGAACACACTTGAGGAACAATTTCTTGTTGACAATTTGGGAGTCACACCTTTGCAGCTTCTGCCGGCTCTTGCACAGACGTCCTCAGCCTTGCGAAAACCTGTTGGTGTTGCCGGGCTCTCGCCCGAAGAGCCATCAAGTTTCCTTGCTTGGGGACACAAAGGCCAGCCATCTAGTGTGACCTTGCCCGACGTGCCAATGTCGGTGCAAGGGGTCACTGGAATGGCACAGCTTCCGGTTGCTCTGTTCACACACCGGCTTGGACAGAAATAATACTACATTTTTTCATGGTTTTCTCAACAATTTTCAGTGTCTGCAAATCTCCAGTTACATTAATTCTGGACAAACCTACCGTGTCGTAACGTATCCAATAAGTCTTTGTTCAGGTTGACTTCTGATTTTGATAACTTTGGTTTTGCCAAGCCCACTGATCCAGCCCCCGCGGATCCAACCCTACAAACGAGCATATGGATAGATGACAGACATAGAAACGAGTACATAGATGACATGCAATCGAGTGAAGTACATAGAGTCGAGTACATAGATGACTTACCAGGACTCTGACTCTATGACACTATGACACTTGACTCTAGGACTCTGTGACTGACTCTATGACACTATGCCTTAGTGACTCTACGACTCTATATACTTGACTCTATGACACTGTGACTCTATGACTCTATGGCACTAAGACTCTGTGACTAACTCTATGACACTATGAGTCTATGACTTTATCCTCTACATCTCGGTATATAACCTCTCTTCTAAAGCAGGGTGGCACCGTCGTCATCGATCGGGAATGCAACCCTTCTCAGGGATTGGCCTGGTCGAGCGCCCAAGCGCTAGGTAAAGTTACACATTTTAGGGTTTCCGTGCAACCCTTCACAGGGACTGGCTTGGTCGAGCGCCCAAACGCTAGGTAAAGTTAAACATTTTCAACCCTTCACAGGGATTGGCTTGGTCGAGCGCCCAAACGCTAGGTAAAGTTACACATTTCAGGCGTGCGCCGCAACCCTTCACAGGGATTGGCCTGGTCGAGCGCCCAAACGCTAGATAAAGTGAAAAACATTAACTTAAAAGAGTTCCCGTGCAACCCTTCACAGGGATTGGCTTGGTCGAGGGCCCAAACGCTAGGTAAAGTTACATATTTTAGGCGCGCGCGAGCGCCGCAACCCTTCACAGGGATTGGCCTGGTCGAGCGCCCAAACGCCAGGTAAAGTTACACATTTTAGGCGTGCGCCGCAACCTTTCACAAGGATTGGCCTGGTCGAGTGCCCAAACGCTAGGTAAAGTTGCACATTTTGCGGTCGACGCGCAACCCTTCACAGGGATTGGCCTGGTCGAGCGCCCAAACGCTAGATAAAGTTACACATTTTGCGGTCGACGCGCAACCCTCTGCGTGGATTGGCCTGGTCGAGCGCCCAAACGCTAGGTAAAGTTACGCATTTTAGATGCGCGTCGAGGCGCAATTTGCAACCTTTCGAAACAGGGATTGGCATGGTCGAGTGCACGAACTTGCAACCCTTCACAGGGCTTGGTGTGATCGAGTGCGCGAACGCGAGGTAAAGTTGCTACTTTGAAGCGCTTTTAGGTGCATTGAGGTGCAATTTGCAACCTTTCACAGGGATTGGCACTTTGCAACCTTCACAGGGATTGGCATGGTCGAATGCACGAACGCGCCTTCACAGGGATTGGCGTGGTCGAACGCACGAACGCGAGGTAAAGTTATTACTTTTGATGTGCATTGAGGCGAAATTTGCAACCTTTCACAGAGATTGGCGTGGTCGAGTGTTCGAACGCGAGGTAAAGTAAACACTTTTGCTGCGCATGAAGGTGTAATAGTAATAGTAGTAAAAGTAGTAATAATAATAGTAACAGTAGTAATAGTAGTAATAGTAGTAATAGTAGTAATAGTAGTATTCGTTTCGTAGTAATGGCCATAAGAGTAAGAGTAAGAGTAAGAGTAAGAGTAAAAGTAAGAGTAAGAGTAATGGTAATAGTATTGGTAATCGTAATGGTAATGGTAATAGTAATAGTAATAGTAATAGCAGTAGCAGTAGCAATAGCAATAGCAATAGCAACAGCAACAGCAACAGCAACAGCAAGAGCAAGAGCAATAGCAATAGCAATAGTAAGAGTAAGAGTAAGAGTAAGAGTAAGAGTAAGAGTCAGAGTCAGAGTCAGAGTCAGAGCAAGAGCAAGAGCAAGAGCAAGAGGAAGAGGAAGAGGAAGAGGAAGAGTAAGAGTAAGAGTAAGAGTAAGCGTAAGCGTAAGCGTAAGCGTAAGCGTAAGCGTAAGCGTAAGAGTAAGAGTAAGAGTAAGTGAAAGTCAGGTTTTACAGGTCAGGTTTTACAGCCGTTGACGTCACGACATCGAAGGACTGTCCATGGCAACCCCAACTTCGCAATGCTATCGAATTGTCCGACCCAGCAACAAAGTCGCAAGCTGTATATCACAAACGCTTTGCATGAGATCAGAGAGTGTACAAGTATTGATCTATCATGCTAAGCTTCTACAGCGCATGCCTGCTTGAATGGCTTTGGCCTATTGCTGGCTTCTGCCGATCATGGAATGCAGGACTTCTTTACATGACTCAAGGGCTTTCCCCGTAGCCTTCCCTACAGGGCCAGAGCATTTCCGGAGCATGGCACTTTACAAGCCCCCTTTCAGACAACTGCGCATGCCGACGTGTTTCATCACTCCTCCTTGGCCTAGCCGTCAGGTTTCGGCCACCCGAGAGCTTTGTCCAGACGTCATGAGGGTAGTGTCGAATACCCGCTCGTACTCGCGGGCCCTCTCAAGGTCCCGCCCATACTCCGGCGTTTTGTCCGGATCTTCAGCGGCACGATTGCTGCAGTATCGGCAAAGCCTTCTTCGCTCGACTTTCTGCAGGGTACCCCTGTATTTAAAAGCATGGCAGTCATCGTAAACATGGAAGCAATCGTTGTCTGGCACCACATAGGTAGCTTCCGGTGGCTCATGCACATATCTCAAGATAATCCTCGTAGACGGACCGTGCACAGGGGTGAAGGCCGTGGTCTGGATTGAGGCCTCCTTGGTCTCCTTTATTCCCTGCGCTAGTCGCCGAAGTAGATTTATGCGCTCTTCAGCATGAGGATCTCGAGGCTCCCGCGGTCGATCAGGCAGTTGGTCCCTGGGCCTCTCGCGAGAATCTCTAGCTCTCTGCTCTGCTCGAGAACCGACCCGGGCACTCACTTCACGGTGGATAGCCTCTGCCGTTGCATCTCGCAACCTCTGAAGCCTTCTCAAACGCCGCTGGGTGGAGCCCGGCGCCGCCCTATCATAGATCATCCACGCGACCCACTTCAGAGCTTCCCAGGATAAAACACCAACCAGCACAACGCACCAGAACAGAAGCCAAGTCAACAGCCCATAGTCTACAGACACTCCACTTCCATAAACCACGACACCATGTTCTTCATGAACTCGTTCTCCAGATACCGCTTGCGCCAGTACCAACAAGGCAATTAAAACCTTAGGGATCGGGCTTAGGGTGTGTGCTGCTTGGCTGCCGCTGCTACTGCTTCTGCTTTCTGGCTCCTCCTTAAGTGAAGACACCGTGCACAACGACTCCATTTCATCCAGCAGTCCCACCAAGCAGCTCAACGACTTGATTCGTGCCGAAGATAAAGGCTTGGTTAGCATATCAGCAGGCTGAACTTCACCATGACAATGGTTAAACTCAACGATATTCCTAGCGATGAGCTCGCTGATCCAGGCGCTTTTCAAACGGAGATGTCTGGTACGCCAACTGCAGGACCCATGCGCGATCGCCAATGCCGCAGTACTGTCCGAATGCATCTGCATAGCAAACACTCCAGCACCAATGCCAATGTCCTGCAAAACCGCCTGGATGCCCTGGATCGCAACTAAACCTTCAACCGCTGCTTCAAGCTCTGCTTCTGCCGTACTCAAGCTAATGCACGACTGCCTCGAAGAACGCCATGCGATCACATTTCCGGCCAGCTGGATTATCCATCCCGTGTGGGACCTGTTCGCGTCAGGAGCAAACGACGCGTCCACAAAGCCACCCAAATAGCGAGAGTTGCCCTCAAACAGCAGTCGCCTCTCGGACGTTCTCTGAAGATAGGCCAACGTTTTCAACCCAATCTCCAGCGCCCTCCGCGGGGCCCTTGTAGCAAGCGACCCGATCAACGAGCATACAAACGCCACATCAGGGCGTGTTCTCTTGATCCAGAGGAGTTCGCCCGCAATTTGCTGAGCCGCCCGAACTTCTGCTTCATCTTGCGGGGCTTCATCCTCACCGGCAACAAAGCTCCCCGACTCCTTGCCCACAGGGACTCGGTCGCGCTTCCTCGTAGGGATCTCGTGCAGCCGCAACAGCTCTTCCAAGTAGGACTTCTGAGATAAAGCAAAGCCCTGAGTTGTTCTTGAGATCTCAATCCCCAAGAACCTTATCTCGCCCTCTGTCACAAGCTGCAACGGACTTGTCCTCCACATAAACTGAATCGCTGCCGCCAGCTCCTTGATGACCTCAGTCCTGGCGCACAACAGCAAATCATCAACGTAGACTACCAGGATCCCAATCAGCACCGAGCCCTCTTGCATGATTGACCACCACGATGGCTCCACACGTCCTTGCAAGGGGGTTATCCTTTTTCCATCCACAACCAACTGCACTTGCGCCAACCTCATGTCCCTGCACGAGCCCCATAGCTTTGGGCTTTCTTGAAGGCCATAGACTGCGAGTGTTAATTTCCACAACTCCCCGGGACGACAAAGGCCGGCACGAACAAGTACTTTAGGTGGAACACCATAAACCAACGGTGCCCCATCCAGTGCACTGAACGGAGTTTGAAGGAACGCCGCCACAATGTCAATCAGCCCCAAGTTCCAGTCGAAGAACCTCGCTAAGGCTATGGCCGCCCTCACGATCTCCGCTGGTGCCGTGCTGGCGTAGACCTCGCCCGCTTGGTGCGATGCCATGTTTCCGCAGATCACTATCCTTGACTTCCGTTTGAAGTTTTCAGCTAGAGGCTCACCATCAGCAGGAGGATCTGGGGGCTTCACGGTGTAGACAACCTTCATGGGGATAAGCTTTCCTCTACCCGAGGCCATGTCTTCACGAACCCTCGGGTCATCTGACATCACCTTGTCGACGGCATGCTCAAGCGAAGCCACCTCCTTCTTCAACGAAGGCGTCCGCCGCTCAAACACTGGAACAACTTCCCTCGGGTTCACCGTGTAGACTACCGACAAGGGCGAAGTGAGTTTTTCAAGGATGCTCTCAACCCCATCCGTATAAGAAGCTTCAGTCTTCCGCAACAAAGGGCTGGATGAAGCTGATGGCCGCACCACTGCAGTAGACGCTTCTTCATGATCTTCGCTCAAAATCAACTGCATTTCACAATCATTCCAGCACTCAGTAGGGACATCGACTGAACCTTCTCCACGCGAGAACACCATATCACAAGGCGAGGTCGTAGAACCACTGGATCTTCTGGTAATCGCCCAGTCACACTTGAAGAGGTACTCTCCATCAGAAGTCTCAATCACCTCTTGCCATCCCCCTCCTCTAAGCGGAACAACCTCCTCCTCAACTCGCTTAGTTTGCTTCGCCGAAGACACCGACAACGCATTGATGTACACCTCCGGCACTGCATCGCCTTCGTCCAACGGGAGTGGAAAACCCCAATCCCATAGCATTTCCTTGTCCAGGCGAGGAAGAGATCCAAGGAGCCCTGGTGTATACCCCACAACTGCAATCCTCCCACCCTTCCACGGAAGAACTGCATGTCGTCGGTGCGGGTCAAAAGTGAACACACTGCCTTCTTGAAGCGGAAAAGCACACCCATATCTGGCTCTCCCCTCTGCAGAGATCAGCTCACCTTTCCCGAAACCACATCACCATTGCGCAACTCCATCCGCAGCTCACCGCCTCTTGTTGGCATGCTCAAAGGAAGGACATGGTTCACCGCCCCCATTGCATTGTTCTTGTCGACGTGCACCTCGCGCTCATTGTTCATCGAAACGTACACAGCCGCAAACTCTGCATCAGGAGACCGAACCCTGAACAGCTTGGCCAATAGCTTGGCTAACCACGGCCTCTCTACTGCTGCTCTGGTAACTCCCAGCCGTCCTCCGTGACGAAACATCCCATAGATCTTCTCGTCCTCGGGCAACAACCGAGCCACTTCCTTTCCGCCTCCTCCTGAGACCAGTCCTGGAATAAGGCTCCAGCCCTCTGCTTGAGGACCGATTCATCAATTACCTCCGCCTTGGCCACACCAACAACATCTCCAGATCCCGCTGACTTCCCTCGGACCCGACGCTCCGGCGGATCGGGGAATTCTGAATGGAACTCACCATCAACTGGTCCTGGATCGTGTAATCCAGCACGGACATGAAGGGTGTGGATAAACCGCTCGCCATCATCGTCCTTGACATACACCAAGTGGCCCTTGCTCAAGCTGTCTGACAATCGAACATAGACTCCCGACAGCCATCTCGGCGCTAAGTCATCAAGCTTTGGACCATCCAAATGTCGTTTCCTGACCATCACCTTCGCACCGTACGGGGCCGCGAGATTCGGCTCAAATCCCAACACATCACCACGCTGCATTGAAGCCGCCGTACTCATAGCCGATGCCCACAACTGTTGTGGCAAGCCCGCAGACAACAGCAAAGTCCTTGCGCGCTGCTTCAACCACCTGATGGTTGACTCTGCGGTGCCATTGGTTTGGTGAACTCCGGCCTCAGAAGTGGTCACCCGGATGCCCTCACTCTTTAGCCACTGACGGGTTGCTCTAGCTCGGAATTCCATGCCCCGATCGGTATGAAAACGGAGCACCGGAATGTTCAGTGCCTGGCAGTAGAGCACAACGTCCTGGATCGCCTCGAGAACCGTCGCCGACTTATCTTGCCGACCCACAGATAGGGTGGAAACAGGTTTTGGGTGGAGGTGTGGTGTGTGCACGTGTTTTCGGAAGTAAAAAAGATTTCGGTGATGCGACGAAGGAAAAAAACGGGCAAGGGTAAAAAAAAAAAAGGTACCCGTTGATGTTTGTCAGGTGTGTTACAAATCTGATTGATGTGGCAAGCACCCTTTTTTGATGATTTCAGTATTGAAGAATCTCATCCAGCAGCCAGCATCCAATACAATGTTTGAAGGGTGGTAAATCCACCTTTTAAGGACTCCTTTGTTGAAACATGACATCAAAAATCAACACCATATTCACAAGGCGTATGGTTCGAGTTAAGGTTTAGCATCTTCTTTTTCTTTCTTGCAAAACATAGCAGCAAGTCCTCATTACAAAGCTTCTGTAAAGCGCAATAATAATGAGATTTCCGTTAGTATGGCAACCCGTAAAACAAGCTAAGTTTTGTTACAGGTTGGGGGTTCGAGCTCCGAGCATTGACTTCTAAGTTTTAGATATATAACATTTTGAACACTAAAACCCATAATAACTCTAAACCCTGATCCCTTGAACCCTAAACCCTTACAAACCCTACCCAAAACGTTTAAAAGCTTGTGTAGCGGATTGGTTTGGTATGTCTTCTTCATATTTGATAAATGATAGCAACAAGTCTTCTATGTATGAAAGTAGGTATCCAAATTTCCGTTGTTGGCCCATCTGGCTTTTCAGCTTTAGATCCCTTAACCCCCACACACCCCCAGCCTAAAAACACTGAGCTGCGAGCGCCTTGTCAGACCTGCAGCGACGGGGGTGCTTTGTCTAAACACCGACGGCTTCCACAAGGTCACTGGGGGTTGGTTGGGGGTGGTTCAGGGCGGAGCACTGGGAGAGTGCCCTTCATAAACCCTAAACCCTGAACCCACAGTGGCGCTGAGAGAGTGCCGGCTGGGACAGCGCTGCGAGAGTGCTCTCCCAGCTTCACAGCCGAAGGCACTGTGAGAGTGCTTTTGAACCCTCAGCAGACGAGTGCACTGAGAGAGTGCTGAAAGCCGATGGCAGCAAGAGGGCGGCTTAAGGAATTCCTGGTGATGGTTTGTTTTTTAGATGGGCTGGGGGTTTGGACCAGGTCCAGCGCTGTCGGATTATTCTGCAACAAGCCAGAGCCCTAGCCATCAAGTAACAGCGGTCTGCCAATGCTTTTGATTATAGTCGGCAGTCTCCCAATGCTTGAGCTTCCGCTTGGACATGCTTACGCACTCTCCCAGTGCACTGTTTTAATTGAATTGCGTCTATCTATCGAAGCCTTTCGCCTGAAACATAAACTTCTATTCTGTTTTGGCCCTTGCCTTGCCCGAACTCCATCAGCCAGTCGTCGGTCCTCACCTCTGAGTCTGTAGGCGCCTGCGATCGGATGAGGGGTGGCCAGGTGGCATGTCCAGGATGAAAATTACATCGTCTGTGCTAAGCTGTACTAGCTGTACTGTCGGCAACCTGTCAGAAACCATTCCCCACGAAATCAAGACAACTCAGGCCGAGCAAGCCTGTAGGAAGGTGCTAGCTGCTATCGCAACATGCCGGCCGACTCGCTGTGTGTCAAGGCGTGTTCTTCGCAGGGAAACTTCTCAGCAAGGTTCAACAGCTACAAGCAACATTCGTATCCGTCCCCCCTCGCCTCGTGCTGCAATTTCTGGCCTCCCTTCGTTCACCTCGCGCCGAGTTCCACCTGCCACTCCACATCTTTGCTCCTCCTCCTCCTCCTCCTCCTCCTCCTCCTCCTCGCCTCCCTCTCCCCCTGACCCTCCCCTCTGTCGAAAGCAAGCTTGTGTGTGAAGTGTTGTGCACTCTCCCAGTGCACCGTGTCAACTGTCTGTCTTCTCTGGCAACTGAGTAGCTCGAAATTCGAAATATGTCAAGTGAACTTCTGCTCGGGTCCTTGTCCGACCTCCACCAGCTAGTCGACGGTCTGCTGTCTCATCTGTAGCCACCTGCGACCGGACGAGGGCTTCAGTCAAGGGGATATCGAGGATGAAGGTTGCAGCACGCTTGCGCAAGCACTCAAAGTCGAAGTCAAAGCTCTGCACTCTCCCAGTGCCGCTATCAATGACGTCTTTTTGGCCACTTTCGCAGGGAGGTCCTTCGTCCTCATCGTTGCCAAATGACTTCAGGGCCCTCCTGCAGCGATTGAATCTGAGGGTCCCTATCGTAACGGTAGCTCGCATGCTCTGTATGATATGGACACATCACTTGGAAGAGTGCAGGTTCGTGCAAGCGGACCTCAGTCAGACTCAGCCACCTCTGTCGGCGTCGGTGTGGGGCTTCGTAGCTGCGGTTTCCGTCCCCGTGCCTGTGAGCAAATCCGGGCGTCTCTGCGCATCGAAAATTCACTTATGTCTTGAGGCCTTCTCTGGCCAGTGCTCGTCGTACTGGCTGACGAGCTCCACGTATCTTGCCTGGACGGACACATTAATGTCTTGATGCTCCACAAATACTCTCGCGTGATCTCGTTGCCTTGTCTTTCTCGATCCGCCGCAACTTCACTGCCAGAAAGTCCTGGCACGAACATTTGTCAGGAGGCTGCTATCTTAAACCGACAGAAGTGCCAGCGGCCTCTTGGTCTTTGGACGCCGCAATGGCCTTTCTTGCAACCTCCTGGCACAACATGTTGTCACGGAACTGTAGAACGTCTATAATCTAGATCTTATGTTCCAATTCGACGCATATTGGCCGGCCGGCCTGGTACTTCTTGAAGTCAGCGTGCAAGCTGGCGAGCCGATCATTCTGCTCGGCTTCCTGTGCGTCGAGCTTTGCCTGCATGTCGTTCAACTCCCGGTCTTTCGAGCCAATCTCCAAGGTGCTCCGACTCCTCTGCTTCTTTAGCTCCTGCTGGAGTTCTGACAACTTGCCCTCGGCTTGCATGCGGCTTCGCATGGATTCCACAGACTCTCCTTTTAGCTCATCGATTTGTCCACTCATCTCCTGGATCGTGTCTGCCATTTCGAACATGGTGTTCTTCAAGGAATCTGCTCGCTCGGTCAGCTTCTGCGTTTTGTCCTCCTCGCACCAGAGGCATCCTCTCAGGTTGTCGATAACATCTTCTTGCTTCTGGATGGTATACCGGGCCTTCTCGAGCTCATCCTTGTCGTCTCGCCACCGCTTGATTTCCCGGTTCCGGGCGTTCAGATTCTCCAGGCTGCCGTGTCCTCTGCTGGCCTGCGTCTTCTTGCTACCCTGGCCACTGCCTTGAGAGAGGAGGCTGAGGCGCCGGTGTGGCGCCAGTCCTGAGACTCCTGCTGCTCATCCTGCCACTGGCAGGACCCGGAGTCTTTCCAAGACTTCGAAGAGTCCTTCATCCACGTCTCGTCGTCCCACCAGGAGTTGTCCTGCCAGGAGTCGTCGTCCTTCCAGGGGTTGTCCTGCCAGGAGTCGTCCTGCCAGGAGTCGTCCTGCCAGGAGTCGTCCTGCCAGCAGTTCGTCTCCTGCCAGGGGTTCGTCTCCTGCCAGGGGTCCTCCTCCTGCCAGCCTTGCTTCTCCCACGACATTGCTGCACTTTTAAGTCAGCAGCTGCGATGCTCCATCCACAAACGAACTTATTCTACGTAGATGGAAATCTGTGCAGATAGCTACCGAACGATGGAGACAGACAGAAGATCCTGTTCTGATGTCAGATTCTTGACATCTGTAAACTGCTCCAGCGAAAAAGAACGTCTACACTGGAATCCTGCTGCTGCGTGTTGACACAAGCAATCACATTCAAGTATATCCTGCATTGATGCTTCACACATGTTTGTGAAGTGGCTCAGTTCCTTCCATGTAAAGTATTATATTCAGCCGTGACTGTGGCTGTGCTCCGCCTGCCGTAACCAGCGCCCGTGCTGAGGCCAAGCAAGTCTGGCCTTGGTTGGACATGCCAGTGGTTGGGGTTGGGGATGGACTGGGACAGGCTCTGCAACAAAGAACAAGCCTTGGAAATCTGCTGCGTGGCTCGCGGTGCTCATGATGCCAAAGCATACTCTCCCAAAGCTCTTGCATTGACATCCGGGCTCACTGCCGGTGCCACCCAAATCGTGCTGGTGACACACCTTAAACGCAAAAGCCCCCCGCCCCCAGAAGGCTTTGTTGACAGACTCTGAGACGAATTCCGAGGTCTTTTGCAAAGTGCTCGCCAAGAATCATTGACCTGAACAATCCGAAGGACCGACACAGGAGCCAGCTCAAGAGTCGCCAAGAATCATTGACTTGGCCATTCAATAGCTCCCAAAAGCCCCAAAGCCCCCCCCAAAGCCCTCCCAAGAGCCCCCAAAAACCAAAAGTAGCCCCAAAGCCCTCCCAAGAGACCCCAGCAGCCCCAAACCGCGCAAAAGCCCCCCCCAACAAGAGCCCCCAAAAACCAAAAGTAGCCCCAAAGCCCTCCCAAGAGACCCCAGCAGCCCCAAACCGCGCAAAAGCCACCCGAGAAGCCCTTTTTTGACAGACGCCCCCTGCAAAGTTCAGAAAAGCTGCGCCGTCCCCGACCCCTCTGTCACCCGATTCTACTAAACCCAACGCAACAGCTTTGAATCGGATTCTGAGGTCTTTTGCAAAGTGCTCGCCAAGAATCATTGACCTGAACAATCCGAAGGAGCAAGAGCCCCCAAATGCAGCCCCAAAGCCCTCCCAAGAGCCCCACCAAGGCCCTTTTTGACAGACGCCCCCTTCGGTCAAAAGGCATCCTCGGGTTCAAAAGCCCCTCGTAGATCAAAAGCCTCACACCTTTTGCGGTGACAGGCCGGTCAAAAAGGCCTCCTCGGGTTCAAAAGCCCCTCGTAGATCAAAAGCCTCACACCTTTTGCGGTGACAGGCGCCACAATCCTCTGAGGTATCGGCATCTCTTTGGAGTCTCTCTGTTCAGGCCTTTACTTGTCATGAGCCTGTGGAGGATTCTGTAGCGACCTGTTGACAAGGATGCCTTGCCACGAGTTGAAAATGGATTGGGAACACTAGCATAGGCTACGGCGTCGTCCATTTCCTCCTCTCCCAAGTGGAAGTAGTGCTTCTCGAACGTCTTGCGGTCTTGTCTGTTTTGGATCTCGAGGATGCATTCGACACTGGGTCTTTGCTGAGTTGAAGCAGTTGACGAAGGCTTCTCTAGAAACAAGGCTGCCGAAGAGTGCCTTGTAGCCCCGTGTAAAGTAACGTGGCTAAATTGAGCAGTAGGCTGGTACCGCTTCTTGGCCGTGAGTGCAAACATAATTTCGCGGGTTCTTTTGATAGCATTCCAGGCTGACTGTCTTGTCAAGCAGGCTGTACTACGTGAGCTTCTTGTGGTTTTCAACGATGGAAAAAGCAATCCATCAGACTCCTTTGGCCAGTCGTACCTGCCTGGGGCCGGGCAGGACTTCTTCTGAAGGTTCAGATCAATGATTTTTTGCGAGTACTTTGCCACGGCCTCAGTCTGGACTCGTTCCAAGCCGTTCCTTCGTATCGAATCAATGGTGGCCACAGCCTCTTGTGATATCCTTGCAGCTACCTCATCACATCCCAATTTACCCATACCGGGCTTGATAATACCCGTGTCTGTGCGCTTTAGTAGAAGTACGTAGGGCCTGTCGTGATGCGGCCCACCTTCAGTGAAGATATCACATGCACGTAGGTTGAGGATCTCCGAGGCCCGGCGTGACGTACACAATGCCAAAAAGACACAGAGTGCATAAACAGGCCCACTCCAATACAAGAGCACACCATAGAAAAGCTCCATGTCTTGTCTTGGTACATATAGCCACTGGCGATCTGATCTGGTCATAACTCGGCCTGTGTTCCACGGCTTCGGCTTCTTTGCTTGCTTAGCCTTTCTTTTCTGCTTCGGCCCAGGCTGGGACTTCGGCCTGACGTGTCTGCTGGCTGGCCGCTTCTGGACCATCGCAAGGACCGACCTCTGACCGTTCTGTCGCAACTTTTCAGCACAAACGCTTCAATGACAATGAAGTGTCGCAGAATCCGGGCACAAGTGACGAGCAAGTCACCGTGGCAGACTCGTCACGGCTATGGCAGGCAAAAAGCAGCCTAAGGCTAAGGTTAAGGCTGCGGCTAAGCCCGCGGCTGCAGCAGTTGCATCGCCTCCGGTGATGCATGTGGCAGATGATCTCAAAAGCGGCGTGAACAAAGACCTCTATGCTGACTTGCAGGGCAGCCTGCAGCGGATCACGGATCACCCGCTGTTCAATGGCGTCCAAGTGCTGGAAGCCTTGGACATCTCTGCTGACAGCAGTGCATCAGTGGAGCCCTTTTCCGAGGACACTTGGCGTCGGGTGAAGGCTGGCGCAATCGCGAAAGGCTTCAAGCCCACGTACACAGCAGGCGGCAACATCTTCTGGATTGACCCCTACCTGTCCTTGGTGCCAGGCATTCCGGTGAACCGGAAATCCATCCTGAAGCTTCAAAGCTCGTCCTTCAAGACTCCTCAGTTGGCTTTTGAGAAACGAAGAGCGGTGCATGTGGGCATCCTGGAGGGTGAGGAGGTGCTCAACATGCGTGGTAAACTGCGGCTTCTCAGCCCTGATGAGGAGCTCTATGCTTTCATCTTCCAGCTAGACAATGTCTTGGCCTCGGAGCCTGGTGAGCCTGAGCTGGAACAGTGGCTTGCTCTTGCGAAGTCATGGACGAAGACAGTGGAGCTGGTGCCGTCATTGACTGACATATACTGGCGATGCATCAACTTGAGAGAGGACATAGGGACGTCCTTTGACGTCTTTTATCGGTCCTGCATCCAGCGAGCGTACGAGGTGATCCAATTCAAGCTGGACTACGAGCGTCGCAGCCCCAACGATGTCTTGAGTGCAGCGGGAGTGTACCAGAAGTGGGTTGCGGATTTCTCAAAGCATGAAACAAGCGGAGGCGAACTCTCAAAGGCTTTGATTCTGATTCGGGTGTGATGTGCCTGTGATTCGGCTGTGGTCCGAGCTTGAAACAAGCGGATCGGCGATTTGTCAGAGGCTGTGATCAGGTTCTGATGTGGCAGTGATTTGGCTGGGATTCGGCTGTGATTCTGAAACAAAGAGGTTCGGCGATGTGTCAGAACTTGAAACAAATGGTTCTGCGAATGCTCAGAGTTCGAAAGAAGTGGATTCGGCTATCGTGTCATGTGGCTGTGGTTGTGATTCGGTTGTGATGCGGCTGTGATGTGGCTGTGGTTCGGCTGGTTTCGGGTGGAATGCGGCTGTGATGAAGCTGTGGTTCGGCTGCAGTGGTGTGAATCTGCGGTCCAAGCCTGAAGCAAGTGGATCGGCGATTTTTCAGAGGTTCCTGTGCCTGTGATGGTGCGATCAAGCGGCTGTGATTCGAGTGTGATGTGGTTGTGTGGGATTCGGCTGTGATCCGGCTAAGCCATCGATTGCTCGTCTCGCTGCTGAAACACAGTTCACCTTTTGTGGCAGGTGGTAAGTTCTCTGAGAAATGCAGGACTGTGATGTGAAATCATCGATTGCTTGTGTCGCTGCTAACGCAGAGCTCACTTTTTCTAGCCGGTCCCAAACTCCTGGACATCTTAGTTTCAATAAAGGTTTCTGAAGAAACTGACACAAGCAGATCGAAGATTTCTCAGAGTTTATATAACAGGTGCACCGCGATGTCTCAGAGCTTGAAACAAGTGGATCGGTGATTTCTCAGAGCATGAAACAAGCGGATCGGCGATTTCTCAGAGGCTGTGATCAGGTTCTGATGTGGCAGTGTGATTCTGAGACGGAACGGCGATGAATCAGAACTTGAAATACATAGGTTGGCAAGTTCTCAGAGTTCGATGCAAGTCATCTTAGTTTCAATGAAGGTTTCTGAAGAAACTGTTTGAGAAAGACTTTTTATCGCGGATATCTCAGAGATGGACACAAGCAGATCGAAGACTTCTCAGAGTTTATAGCAGGTGCACTCGCGATGTCTCAGAGCTTGAAACAAGTGGATCGGTGATGTCTCAGAGCATGAAACAAGCGGATCGGCGAACTCTCAAAGGCTTTGATTCTGATTCGGGTGTGATGTGCCTGTGACTCGGCTGTGGTCCGAGCTTGAAGCAAGCGGATCGGCGAAGTCTCAACGGCTCTGTTTCGGGTGTGATGGGGCTGTGAGATTGGGCTGTGGCCCGAGCTTGAAACAAGCGGACCGGCGATTTGTCAGAGGCTGTGATCAGGTTCTGATGTGGCAGTGATTTGGCTGGGATTCGGCTGTGATTCTGAAACGGAACGGCGATGTATCAGAACTTGAAATATATGGATTGGCAAGTTCATCTCAGAGTTCGAAACAAGTCATCTTAGTTCCAATGAATGTTTCTGAAGACACTGTCTGAGAATGAAATAGGTGCATTCGCGATGCTTGAAACAGGTGGATCGGTGATTTCTCAGAGCATGAAACAAGCGGATCGGCGAACTCTCAAAGGCTTTGATTCGGGTGTGATGTGCCTGTGATTCGGCTTTGGTCCGAGTTTGAAACAAGCGGATCGGCGATTTCTCAGAGGCTGTGATCCGGTTCTGATGTGGCAGTGATTTGGCTGGGATTCGGCTGTGGTTCTGAGACGGAGCGGCGATGAATCAGAACTTGAAATGCATAGGTTGGCAAGTTCTCAGAGTTCGAAACAAGTCATCTTAGTTCCAATGAAGGTTTCTGAAGAAACTGTTTGAGAAAGAACTTTCGTCGCTCAAATCTCAGAGATGGACACAAGCAGATCGAAGATTTCTCAGAGTTTATATAACAGGTGCACTCGCGATGTCTCAGAGCTTGAAACAAGTGGATCGGTGATTTCTCAGAGTATGAAACAAGCGGATCGGCGAACTCTCAAAGGCTTTGATTCTGATTCGGGTGTGATGTGCCTGTGATTCGGCTGTGGTCCGAGCATGAAACAAGCGGGTCGGCGAACTCTCAAAGGCTCTGATCTGGGCGTGATGGGGCTGTGATTGGGCTGGGTCCGAGCTTGAAACAAGCGGACCGGCGATTTGTCAGAGGTTGTGATCAGGTTCTGATGTGGCAGTGATTTGGCTGGGATTCGGCTGTGATTCTGAGACGGAACGGCGATGTATCAGAACTTGAAATATATGGATTGGCAAGTGCATCTCAGAGTTCGAAACAAGTCATCTTAGTTCCAATGAATGTTTCTGAAGACACTATTTAACTATTTGAGAATGAAATAGGTGCATTCGCGATGTCTCAGAGCTTGAAACAAGTGGATCGGTGATTTCTCAGAGCATGAAACAAGCGGAGGCGAACTCTCAAAGGCTTTGATTCTGATTCGGGTGTGATGTGCTTGTGATTCGGCTGTGGTCCGAGCTTGAAACAAGCGGATCGGCGATTTCTCAGAGGCTGTGATCCGGTTCTGATGTGGCAGTGATTTGTCTGGAATTCGGCTGTGATTCTGAAACAAAGGGATCGGCGATAACTTGAAACAAATGGTTAATTAAATTCTCAGAGTTCGAAAGAATTGGATTCGGCTTTCGTGTCATGTGGCTGTGGCTGTGATTCGGTTGTGATGCGGCTGTGATGTGGCTGTGGTTCGGCTTTGTTTCGGGTGGAATGCGATTGTGATGAGGCTGTGGTTCAGCTGTGATTCGGCTGCAGTGGTGTGATTCTGCGGTCCGAGCCTGAAGCAAGTGGATCGGCGATTTTTCAGAGGTTCCTGTGCCTGTGATGGTGCGATCAAGCGGCTGTGATTCGAGTGTGATGTGGTTGTGTGGGATTCGGCTGTGACCCGGCTAAGCCATCGATGGCTCGTCTCGCTGCTGAAACACAGTTCACCTTTTCTGGCAGGTGGTAAGTTCTCTGAGAAATGCAGGACTGTGATGTGAAATCATCGATTGCTTGTGTCGCTGCTAACGCAGAGCTCACTTTTCTAGCCGGTCCCAAACTCCTGGACATCTTAGTTTCAATAAAGGCTTCTGAAGAAACTGTTTGAGAAAGAACTTTCGTCGCTCAAATCTCAGAGATGGACACAAGCAGATCGAAGATTTCTCAGAGTTTATATAACAGGTGCACTCGCGATGTCCCAGAGCTTGAAACAAGTGGATCGGTGATTTCATGAAACAAGCGGATCGGCGAAGTCTCAAAGGCTTTGATTCGGGTGTGATGTGTCTGTGATTCGGCTGTGGTCCGAGCTTGAAACAAGCGGATCGGCGATTTCTCAGAGGCTGTGATCAGGTTCTGATGTGGCAGTGTGATTCTGAGACGGAACGGCGATGTATCAGAACTTGAAATACATAGGTTGGCAAGTTCTCAGAGTTCGATGCAAGTCATCTTAGTTTCAATGAAGGTTTCTGAAGAAACTGATTGAGAAAGAACTTTTATCACTGATATCTCAGAGATGGACACAAGCAGATCGAAGATTTCTCAGAGTTTATAATAGGTGCATTCGCGATGTCTCAGAGCTTGAAACAAGTGGATCGATGATGTCTCAGAGCATGAAACAAGCGGATCGGCGAACTCTCCAAGGCTTTGATTCTGATTCGGGTGTGATGTGCCTGTGACTCGGCTGTGGTCCGAGCATGAAACAAGCGGATCGGCGAAGTCTCAAAGGCTCTGTTTCGGGTGTGATGGGGCTGTGAGATGGGGCTGTGGCCCCAGCTTGAAACAAGCGGACCGGCGATTTGTCAGAGGCTGTGATCAGGTTCTGATGTGGCAGTGATTTGGCTGGGATTCGGCTGTGATTCTGAGACGGAACGGCGATGTGTCAGAACTTGAAATATATGGATTGGCAAGTTCATCTCAGAGTTCGAAACAAGTCATCTCAGTTCCAACGAATAATTCTGAAGACACTGTCCGAGAATGAAATAGGTGCATTCGCGATGCTTGAAACAGGTGGATCGGTGATTTCTCAAAGCATGAAACAAGCGGAGGCGAACTCTCAAAGGCTTTGATTCTGATTAGGGTGTGATGTGCCTGTGATTCGGCTGTGGTCCGAGCTTGAAACAAGCGGATCGGCGATTTCTCAGAGGCTGTGATCCGGTTCTGATGTGGCAGTGATTTGGCTGGAATTCGGCTGTGATTCTGAAACAAAGGGGTTCGGCGATGTGTCAGAACTTGAAACAAATGGTTCTGCGAATGCTCAGAGTTCGAAAGAAGTGGATTCGGCTATCGTGTCATGTGACTGTGGTTGTGATTCGGTTGTGATGCGGCTGTGATGTGGCTGTGGTTCGGCTGGTTTCGGGTGGAATGCGGCTGTGATGAAGCTGTGGTTCGGCTGCAGTGGTGTGATTCTGCGGTCCAAGCCTGAAGCAAGTGGATCGGCGATTTTTCAGAGGTTCCTGTGCCTGTGATGGTGCGATCAAGCGGCTGTGATTCGAGTGTGATGTGGTTGTGTGGGATTCGGCTGTGATCCGGCTAAGCCATCGATTGCTCGTCTCGCTGCTGAAACACAGTTCACCTTTTGTGGCAGGTGGTAAGTTCTCTGAGAGATGCAGGACTGTGATGTGAAATCATCGATTGCTTGTGTCGCTGCTAACGCAGAGCTCACTTTTTCTAGCCGGCCCCAAACTCCTGGACATCTTAGTTTCAATAAAGGTTTCTGAAGAAACTGTTTGAGAAAGAACTTTCGTCGCTGATATCTCAGAGATGGACACAAGCAGATCGAAGATTTCTCAGAGTTTATATAACAGGTGCACTCGCGATGTCTCAGAGCTTGAAACAAGCGGATCGGCGATTTCTCAGAGGCTGTGATCAGGTTCTGATGTGGCAGTGTGATTCTGAGACGGAACGGCAATGTATCAGAACTTGAAATACATAGGTTGGCAAGTTCTCAGAGTTCGATGCAAGTCATCTTAGTTTCAATGAAGGTTTCTGAAGAAACTGATTGAGAAAGAACTTTTATCACTGATATCTCAGAGATGGACACAAGCAGATCGAAGATTTCTCAGAGTTTATAATAGGTGCACTCGCGATGTCTCAGAGCTTGAAACAAGTGGATCGATGATGTCTCACAGCATGAAACAAGCGGATCGGCCAACTCTCAAAGGCTTTGATTCTGATTCGGGTGTGATGTGCCTGTGACTCGGCTGTGGTCCGAGCTTGAAGCAAGCGGATCGGCGAAGTCTCAACGGCTCTGTTTCGGGTGTGATGGGGCTGTGAGATTGGGCTGTGGCCCCAGCCTGAAACAAGCGGACCGGCGATTTGTCAGAGGCTGTGATCAGGTTCTGATGTGGCAGTGATTTGGCTGGGATTCGGCTGTGATTCTGAGACGGAACGGATCGGTGATTTCTCAGAGCATGAAACAAGCGGAGGCGAACTCTCAAAGGCTTTGATTCTGATTAGGGTGTGATGTGCCTATGATTCGGCTGTGGTCCGAGCTTGAAACAAGCGGATCGGCGATTTCTCAGAGGCTGTGATCCGGTTCTGATGTGGCAGTGATTTGGCTGGAATTCGGCTGTGATTCTGAAACAAAGGGGTTCGGCGATGTGTCAGAACTTGAAACAAATGGTTCTGCGAATGCTCAAAGTTCGAAAGAAGTGGATTCGGCTATCGTGTCATGTGGCTGTGGCTGTGATTCGGTTGTGATGCGGCTGTGATGTGGCTGTGGTTCGGCTTTGTTTCGGGTGGAATGCGGCTGTGATGAGGCTGTGGTTCAGCTGTGATTCGGCTGCAGTGGTGTGATTCTGCGGTCCGAGCCTGAAGCAAGTGGATCGGCGATTTTTCAGAGGTTCCTGTGCCTGTGATGGTGCGATCAAGCGGCTGTGATTCGAGTGTGATGTGGTTGTGTGGGATTCGGCTGTGATCCGGCTAAGCCATCGATTGCTCGTCTCGCTGCTGAAACACAGTTCACCTTTTGTGGCAGGTGGTAAGTTCTCTGAGAGATGCAGGACTGTGATGTGAAATCATCGATTGCTTGTGTCGCTGCTAACGCAGAGCTCACTTTTTCTAGCCGGTCCCAAACTCCTGGACATCTTAGTTTCAATAAAGATTTCTGAAGAAACTGTTTGAGAAAGAACTTTCGTCGCTGATATCTCAGAGATGGACACAAGCAGATCGAAGATTTCTCAGAGTTTATATAACAGGTGCACTCGCGATGTCTCAGAGCTTGAATCAAGTGGATCGGTGATTTCTCCGAGCATGAAACAAGCGGATCGGCGAAGTCTCAAAGGCTTTGATTCTGATTCGGGTGTGATGTGCCTGTGATTCGGCTGTGGTCCGAGCTTGAAACAAGCGGATCGGCGATTTCTCAGAGGCTGTGATCAGGTTCTGATGTGGCAGTGATTCGGCTGGGGTTCGGCTGTGATTCTGAGACGGAACGGCGATGAATCAGAACTTGAAATACATAGGTTGGCAAATTCTCAGAGTTCGAAACAAGTCATCTTAGTTTCAATGAAGGTTTCTGAAGAAACTGATTGAGAAAGAACTTTTATCACTGATATCTCAGAGATGGACACAAGCAGATCGAAGATTTCTCAGAGTTTATATAACAGGTGCACTCGCGATGTTTCAGAGCTTGAAACAAGTGGATCGGTGATTTTTCAGAGCATGAAACAAGCGGATCGGCGAAGTCTCAAAGGCTCTGATTCTGATTCGGGTGTGATGTGCCTGTGATTCGGCTGTGGTCCGAGCTTGAAACAAGCGGATCGGCGATTTCTCAGAGGCTGTGATCAGGTTCTGATGTGGCAGTGTGATTCTGAGACGGAACGGCGATGTATCAGATCTTGAAAAGTTGGCAAGTTCTCAGAGTTCGATGCAAGTCATTTGAGTTTCAATGAAGGTTTCTGAAGAAACTGTTTGAGAAGGCACGTTTCCGCTTGCGGATAACTCTTTCCACCTAAACTACAAGGTTGTTTTATTTGGGGGTAAACTTTAACCCTCAAAATGGCGACAACCGAGAACCGACTGATTGCATCGTTTCAAACTTTTAATTTTGTGTGAAAGCATGATTTTCTCACACAAAGCTTTTCCCTCTTTACAACGGCTTCATGCAGTGCTTCTCACGCATGCCGAAGTTCTGAATCTTTCAATGCACCGGCGGTTTTTACAGGTCAAGTGGCATTTTGTCACTGGGGAAAATTTTTGTAGCGGGGGAGCCGGTGCGCAGTCTTAGTACCCTCGGGGAAAAGTCTGTGTGCTGGCCGGTGTGTCCTAGGCCCGCTGCATGCGCCAACAGGAGCTCTGGAACGTTGATCTTGATTCCTCTGGTCGCTCCGGCAGTCGCTCCCCATCCACAGTGAGCCTTGTTAGTCGGCACGTGCATCAGCTGGATCTGCAGCTGCGCACCCTTACTGCCCACGTGACAGCCTGTGAGCGCCGTATTCGCGAGGTGGAATCTCAGCTTGCCGAGCTCCAGCAAGTGCGCGAGCCGCAGAGTGCCTCCTTTTGGGATTCTTTCAAGGCTTGCTTTTCTCGTTCCTACAATGAGTGACGCTTGCACCGAGTCCCAACGGGCATTCTTGGAGAATTTGCAAGAGAGCTTGCGTGCTTCTCGTGAGCTTCAGCATCCTGTTGCTGGCCCTGCCCCGTGGACGCAGGCCTTCTCAGAATCAGGTGCGCCGGCCCCCGATTTTCAGCGTGAAAGGGAACGCTCTCGTTCCAGATCCAGGAGCCCGCCACGGCGTGCTCCTTCAGGGAGCTCTCTTCTTGCTCAGGTTCTTCGTGAGGCTGCCAGTGCACTTGAACAGCATGTTCCAGCTTCCGAGTTCAGGCTTCTGCATTATCGTGTCTCTTCTGCTGAGGGCCGCTTGCAGCATTTGCTCTTGGAGGATGAAGGTGCGGTCCGCCGCCTGGGTAAGGACCCTTCCTACACCAGTGCTTCTTTCTTGTTCAGCAATGCAATCCAGAGTTTGACTCAAGGGCTCGAGCAGCAGGCTTCTCGCGTTGCTTCTCTTGAGGCTGCGGTGCTTGCCCTTCGCGGCGCTGACCCTAATCCCTAACCTGCCTCAGCCGATGCCCCTGCCTTCCGGCGGACCCTCAACCGAAGCCTGCGCCGAGCTGCACATGTCACAACTGCAATCTTTCTTAGAGGACAGCGCGATTTTGAGCTCGTGGGGCCATCCAGCTTGAAAACTCGCGGCTTGCTGAGCTAATCCAACTGACATGCTGCCTGTCGAGCATGGGCTGCACTTTCTTGCCAAGGAAGGCTGTGCCTGTGCCTGCGAGTTTTTGTTTCAAGCCGTTGACTCAGGTTCTGCTTTCGCCATGGCTTCTCCTGCCGCTGATTCCTGTGAACTAGGGGGTTCTCCGGCACATGAATCCTTGCAGGCTAACCCTGATGAAGGCGTTCGCCCCGTCGAGGCCGATCAAGCTTCGCCTGACAAGTCTCAGGGAGAGGTCGAGCAGGGCGATCTCGAGTTTCAACAACATCTTGAGGACTTACTGTCACAGGCTGGCAGTGTCGCTAGAGACCCGCTTGATCCACCTGCTGCTGACGAAGACACCTTCCTTGGTGTGAGTGGCTGGAGTGATCTTGGATCGGCGGCCGAGGAGGCGTGGTACGGCGATGTGCGCCGGCTGGGAAGTGATGAAGCTGAGGCTTCTTTATGGTCGGTTGTCGAGCGTGGATCCGAAGCTCCGAAACTCCTGGCGTCGCCAATGGACGACAGGGATGTGCAAAGGGTCGCGGCGGAGCTTGAGAGGAAGCAGGCTGCCGAGACAATGCCAAAACAAGCCTGGGAGCTCCCCGGCAGATTGAGCTACGCTTGGGAAGTTAAGAGACCTTGGAGGCTGATTGGCATCCCCGAGGTTGCTGCCTCGCTGGACCCCGAGCCGGCATTGGAGACGGAGCTCAAGCTGAAGCTGAACCCAATGGTTCGAAAATACTTGGAACGGATGCCTGTGCAGAGGTCCGAAGAAGAGGCCAGATCACATGCGCTAAAGAACTTGAAATTTATGATCCTCTTCGATGTCGAGGCCACTCAGCTGGGGATGAGCCTCGCAGGCTTGGTTGGTCGTGCAGCTGAGGAGGACGAGATCAAAAGCTCTTTCGTAGCGGCTTTCCGCTTGAAGGCCACCAGCACCCTCAGCAAGAGAACTTCGGCACTCATGAAGTTTTTCAGGTGGGCACTGAACGGTTTCTTGCACTCGCCGCTCTCTTTCAATGAACAGCACCTCTTCGACTACATGAAGGTCTTCCAAAACGGCCAGGGGGGCCCCACTTCGGCCTCCCATTTCCTGGAAGCTCTTCGCTTTTTGCATGGGGTGGCTGTTTTGAGGCACGTTGCCCTCGACGATTGCATCAGTGCAAGGGTCAAGGGCTTGGCGGCAGACCTGTACTTGACAAAGGCCCCACTCAATCAACGGGACGAGCTCACTCTTAAGATGGTCGTGGCACTTGAGACGGCTATCGACCTGGAGGGCGACCGCGACGCTTGTATCATGGGGCAACACTTATTCTGCCTCCACTCGGGGGCGCGGTGGACGGATTCGCAAAGGCTGAAGTCCATCGCCGTGCAAACCTCCCATGGGGAAACCTTTGTGATTGCGGAAGGGCTCACCTCGAAGACTTCGAAAACTCAGGAGGCCAAAACCCGGCTGCTGCCCTATGCTGCGATTGGGTCGGGTGTGAAGCTGCCGTGGGCAAACCGTTGGCTTGAGGCGCGCCAAAACCAAGGATTGAAGCTCGAGGCCTTCACCCTGCCGGGTTGGTCGGAAACTTCCGGAAAATGGACCTCCCTGCCGATGTTGGCGGGAGAGGCTACCTCGTGGTTGCAGGATTTCCTTTTGAGGGCTGGCTTCGAAGAGGAGGAAGTGCTGAAGCGCGGCTCTCACTCGCTGAAGGCGACTCTTACAACTTGGACCTCACGGTGCCCAACGGTCTCTTTCTCCTCTAGCGACCAGAGGTTGGTGGGACATCACGTCAAGCCCAAAGACAAGTCTCCCTTGATCTACTCTAGGCAGGCGTACACCGCCCTGTACGGCAAGATCCTCGCCATGTTCATTGACATTCGTGAGGGTCGCTATGATCCGGATTTGCCGGAAGTTGATAGAGTCCTTGCTGCAGCCGCTGAAAACTCGCATAAAAGGCCAACTGAGCCTAAGGCAAACACGATCCCTCCCGCAATCGGGCCCCTCGAAGAGGCTAGCGGGGAGGAGGGTGGCTCGACTTCCGAAGGGAGCGAGGAAGCACTCTCGGGGGAAGACCGAGCCGACGTGGCGAGAGCACCATTTCAGCAGCCGGTGGACTTGGAACTTGTTTATGTGCACCGAGTGTCAGGCGTTGTGCACTGCCTGAAGGACCCTCGAAGCACGGATTTCTTTTGTGGTCGTTTCTTGACCGCAGCTTACATGAAATTCGGAAGGGCCGGCGCGGCAGCAGCAGATCCAGATTGCTGCATTCAGTGCCGGAGGGCGCGCGACCGGGAGCCGGTTTGAGGCGAGCTTTCGACAACCAGGGGAGATCTGGGCCTCGGCCCATCCTCGACACCTTTGCCTGCATGCAGCCTGGGCAAAACATGGTGTGTCGTCCTACGGAGTTGGCAGCCTGCAGATTTCGACTGTTGTTTGTGTGAGGCGCTTGACTCAAGTCACTTAGCGCTAGAGGGTGCGAGCATGGCCGGAGTGACGCTGGACTCGGAAGCTGCCTTTAAAGAACGTGCCTTGAAGGTGGGACTCTCTGCTGCAAACCACGCCACTTTGGAAGCGCAGGGGTACAGCACATTTGGCACCTTGGCTTTCGCAGTTTCAGCCTCACCCAACAGCGTCAGTGTCAGTGAGGAAGAGGTCAAAGAATGGATTCGTGCAGTCTTCACACCGGCACCCGAGCATCACCAGGTTTCCTGCCTGCGACGCTTGCTCTTCGAGGCCCATGCCAGGCCCTCTCAATCAGTGATATGAAGAACCGTGTGGAGCCCTCGAACGATTTCGTCACGAGGAAGATGCCAGTAGCCGAGCGCCTTGCCAGGCAAAAGGCGCAAGAATCCCGGCTTACCGGGATCCACTTTTCGCCGGAAACCACACCATCCCATGGCGTGGTAGATCGACTTGTGGAGATGCTCGAAACCGGAACGCTTGTATACCTTCCTCCCGGTAAGTATCTCTCAAGGGCTCAGGAAATTCAGTCAGCCAAAGCAGACAAGGCTTTGTCGATTGATTCGGATGGCAACCTTAAGGTCACTTCAAAGCTTGACAAGTTCGAACATTGTGACACGGGGTCCGAGTGGACCCTTCGCCAGGCTTGGGCGCGAAGGAGCCTTGCCTTCGACCTTTCTGGCCTTGCGACATATCAGGCTATGGAGGCTTGGGTGCATAAGCTCTTCGTGACGCTTGAGAGGCCTTCCCCTCCTGGCTACCACGGAGTGGCGCTGACTCAAATCGTGGCAGCCGATCGTCACTTGTTCACTTTGGCCGCTTCCAACCTGCTGGGAGCCCTTGCCGCCGCCCCTGGCCGCGTCAAGCCGCTTGATGAAGAGCTTAAGCTCCTGAGCGACCACAGTGATGTCTTGCAGTTTCTCAATCACCTGCCTGCCCAGAGTTCGCCGTCTAATCCTCTGAAGCGCTCCGAGAAAGGTGACACCCCCAAAGGCCGAGGCAAAGGCAAAGGCAAGAAAGGCAAGGATCGTGCCGCTTCGGGTTCCATTACCGTGCCTGGCGGGGCGGTCACTAAGGTGAATGACAAACCTGTGTGCTTCGCTTTCAACTGCGGATCCTGCAAGTTCAAGGTGTCCAAGAAAGGTAGGTGCGGGCGAGGCTTTCACCTGTGCTGGTGGAAAGGCTGTGGAGGTGCCCATCCGGGGCACGAATGCACAAAGGCTCGCGCCAATCAGTGAAAACCCGCAGGGACAGCGACGCACCCTGTGGAATCCCAGTCGTCGCAGTGCCAGGCGAATGTGCTTGCAGAGCCTAGGGGCCCTCCTTCGCACCCTGCCGAAATGCTTGCAACCTCGCTTTTGGAACTACCTTCGGCTAGCCGTGTAGACTTGCTGAAGCTTTTTGACCTTCTCCCTCACGAGGATGCGCCTACTGCCGGGCGTGCAGAAGCTGGAGGTTTTTCTTTCGGCACCGGCACCTGGGTGCATGGGAACCTTGTGGGATTGCGAAACAACTGCCGAGTTTACACTTTGAGCACTAAAGTTTTCAATCGTTTTGTGTTGCAGGAGTGCCCCAGCCACTCCTTTTCTGCCATAGTTGTCCTTGACAGCGTTTGCACTGTTGCGCACCGTGACACTCACAACTTGGAGACGGCTCGCAATGCTGTTTTCGGGCTCTCCGATTACTCAGGAGGTGAAGTCTGGGTCCAGAATGCTCAGGGCCACACGCCTATGGAGGTCAATGGCCAGACGTTGCTTGGTGATGCTTTGCCAACGCTCCCTGGCCCGGCCGTCTTTTCGGCCCGGTGCGTTTTGCATGCAACTTTGCCTTGGGTAGGCCGCCGAGTTGTGTTAGTTGCATACACAACGAACTTCACTGACAAGTTGGCGGCCTCAGATGCCTTATTTGCAGCACGCTTGGGCTTCAACGCGTGCCACCGTTCAGCCGGCGGGCCGACCCGGCAACCCTTTGCAGCCGAGGTCTTCAGCGGCACAGCCGTTTTGTCTCGGGCCCTCTTCGCGGCTGGCTTTGCCACTCTCGCCGTTGATCACCGGCCTCGTGCAGCTCTCATGCCGACGGTGCGATTGGACCTTACTGACAAGGCCCAACAAGATCTGCTTATGGACCGCCTCCGGGTCACCCCCCCTGATGCTATTCATATAGCTCCGCCTTGTGGTTCCTCCAGCCGCGCCCGCGAGCGCCCCCTTCCAGCCGTGCTGCTTAAACAAGGCGTTCGTGAGCCCAAACCCTTGCGCTCCGCGCGCCACCCCTTGGGACTTCCAGGCCTTGACAAAGCGTCCTCCCAGTACCGCCGTGTGGAGCAAGCAAACCTTCTGTACCTCTTCACTTTCAACTTGGTCTGCTGGGCGCTTGAGAATTGTGTGCCTTTCACGCTGGAGAATCCCGCTAACAGCCACTTCTGGGCGGCTTTTGCAGCGCTGGCTCGCGCCCGTCCTAAGGCCTCCTGGCATCGCTTTAGCCACAGAACCTTTCAGGTGGAGTTTGATCATTGCATGTACGGTGGTGCCCGGCCGAAAACCACGCGATTGCTTACCAATTGCAAGCACATGGCCGACTTGCGTGCCCGTTGCGACCGCTCTCATGATCACGCCCCTTGGGGCGCTCAGCGGGGGCCCCATGGGTGGGTCTTTGCCATGCACCTCGAGGCTGCATATCCCGTCCAGCTTGCTGAAGCCCTGGCTGCTCGCTTTGCCGCCCATGCTGAGGCCTCTGGCCTCTCTCTTTGCCCACGCCCGCTGGACGTTCATCATGCGGCTTACGCGGCCCAAGGTTTGCAGCATCGCAAGAACCCGCCTCTCCTGTCCGAGTTTGCTGCGATCCGACATGTACCCAAGTCGGCCGTCGATGATTCGTGCATGAGGGTTCTCACGGCCCCGATGATTGGGGTGAAGACGGGGGACCTTGCGAAACCCTCCGATCAATTGCCTTCGGGCGACTTCGAGAACTCCGAGCCCTCGACTAATAACCCGGTTCCCTCGCCTGCCCCTTCGGGTTTAGTCCCAAACCCCTCGTGTCAGCCCCTGCGGCATGCAGGAAACGAGCCTGGTGCGGGGTCAGGGCTGGTTACAGTTGGGGTCTATCGTAGTCCCGAAGTATGGGTAAAGGAGGCCCTTAAGCTTCCGCACCCTTTGGACTCGAGCAACCCTTTGCATGAAGCCACCCTGATGGCCATCAAGGAAAATCTTACTTCGGAGGCTAAAGTGCGTAAGCTGAAGCAAAAGATTGCCCTGACTAAAATGGAGATCCGAGCCAAGCAACTTGAATCTCAGGAGAGGGCACTGCATCAGTCAAAGCCACCTTGGATGCAAAAAGTCCTTCGGGGAAAACGCATTCTGTTGCTGCGCGATCTGTTGTCGCAGCACGGCTTTGATGACATGGGGGTCGTGGACCTCGTGAGTGACGGCTCACATCTGGTGGGGTCTGCTCCGAAGCCCGATTGTTTTGGGTCCCGCGTTAGGTTGGCAAAGCTCTCTCCCGAGGCTCTAAGGGCTGCTGCCCCGGATTTGAGGAAAGCCATCCTTGCGAATCCCCGGAGAGTCTCTGGAGACGAGGCGGCCGAACTGCGGAGGGTCACCGACGAAGAGACGGCCGAAGGTTTCCTCTCGGGACCGTTCGAGTCTGAGGAAGCGGTGTCCAGCCACCTCGGAACCCAGGATTGGGTGGCTGTGAGGAGATTCCTAATTCAACAGTCCGACAAGAACCGTCCCATTGATGACGGCCACGAGGCCCACCTCAACGATGCTTATGGGACGGCCATCCGCTTGAGGCTCCAGGATAGTGCGTACTTTACGGCCATGGCCCTGGCTGTTGCAAGGATGCAAAAGGACTTGGGCGTGTGTGTCCCTTGGAAGGTCAAATGCCTGGACTTGTCAAAGGCTTACAAACAATTTTGTGTAAGCGAGCGGGATAGGTGCCTTTCGGTTATAGTCATTTTCGACGAAAAAGGAAAGCCAACCTGGTATGTGGCGAACGCCTTAATGTTTGGTGCCGCTGCCAGCGTTTTTAGCTTTAACCGTATAAGTCGTGCCATACACTTCTTATTCACCAGAGTCTTGAACGTGGTGTGCTCGTACTTCTATGATGACTACCCGATGTTGGCCCGCACTGACATGGCACAGGCAACTGATGAGGTGTGCGGCCGCATGCTGACACTACTTGGCATCCGATATGCCGAGACAGGGACCGGATCCAAAGGTTTGCCCTTCGATGAATCTTGCAACGTGCTGGGACTCAAAATGTCCGTGGAACATCTTCACTTGGGAAGCTCTCGATTTCCAACAAACCAGGAAGAATTGAGCGGCTTGTGGAGTTGTTCGGCAAGGTCAAAGCCGAGGGGTCGATGACAAAGCATTTTGGCCAAGTACTGCTTGGACTCTTGCGTTTTGCTGCAGGCTCCTGTGTGGGCATGTCGCTGAATCACATCTGCGCTGACTTGAACAGGATAGTCCATGCTGAAGCTTTTCCATCTCCCGAGGAGTTGGCAAAGCTTTGTGATCGGGCTTTGGAGTTTCTTAGCAGTGCTCGACCCAGGGAGGTGAAGGTGTCTGATCGGAAGGAGGTCGTTCACGTCTTCACGGATGGATCTCTCGAAGGCGATTTCGCAGGCATAGGGGCCGTGATGATTGATTCGGCCGACGGCTTCACGCGTGTGTTGCAAGGCGAGCTCCCGCCTGAGCTCCGCAGCGCATGGCGGAACGAGGCCAGCGAGCACTTGATCTGCCAGGTCGAGTTGTATGCGATATTCTGTGCAAAACTTGTCTTCAGAGAACGGCTGGAGGGCAGGAGAGTTGTCTATTGGATAGACAACGAACCTGCACGCCTGGCCCTTGTGAAGGGCGTGAGCAAATCTTGCATTATGGATCGCATGCTTCGCGAGCTGTGTCGACTTGAAGACAACATGGTCTCCTACGCGTGGTACACTCGGGTACCGTCGAAGTCGAACATCGCTGACGGACCCTCAAGGGGAAAGGGCGATGAGGTGGCCAGGGCTTTGGGCCTTGCGCGTGCAGAGGCGTTCCCGAGGAACATTCCGTGGCAGCATTTGTTATGGGGGCAATCGGGTGCTTAGCACATAGCGGAATCTCTTTACCGCAAGCCGCTTGTGTGGAAACGCATCCACACGTGATATGTGCTTACTCGTCGTGTGCACAAACTTTTACACGATCAGCCCCTTTCGAGTGCTCAGACAAAAGAAGACCACGTCAGCAGTGCGCCAAATATATTCGGGAGCAATTTTTATAACCAGCTCCAATACTTATTATATTCTTGGGCACTTTACGTATTGAGCCCGGATACCGATTTCCAGACTTTTGTGCAATATACGGTTCTGGAGTTTTGTGGAAAGACTTTTTATCGCGGATATCTCAGAGATGGACACAAGCAGAACGGTGTTTTCTCAGAGTTTATAGCAGGTGCACTCGCGATGTCTCAGAGCTTGAAACAAGTGGATCGATGATGTCTCAGAGCATGAAACAAGCGGATCGGCGAACTCTCCAAGGCTTTGATTCTGACTCGGGTGTGATGTGCCTGTGACTCGGCTGTGGTCCGAGCTTGAAGCAAGCGGATCGGCGAAGTCTCAACGGCTCTGTTTCGGGTGTGATGGGGCTGTGATTGGGCTGGGTCCGAGCTTGAAACAAGCGGATCGGCGATTTGTCAGAGGCTGTGATCAGGTTCTGATGTGGCAGTGATTTGGCTGGGATTCGGCTGTGATTCTGAAACGGAACGGCGATGTATCAGAACTTGAAATATATGGATTGGCAAGTTCATCTCAGAGTTCGAAACAAGTCATCTTAGTTCCAATGAATGTTTCTGAAGACACTGTCTGAGAATGAAATAGGTGCATTCGCGATGCTTGAAACAGGTGGATCGGTGATTTCTCAGAGCATGAAACAAGCGGAGGCGAACTCTCAAAATCTTTGATTCTGATTCGGGTGTGATGTGCCTGTGATTCGGCTGTGGTCCGAGCTTGAAACAAGCGGATCGGCGATTTCTCAGAGGCTGTGATCCGGTTCTGATGTGGCAGTGATTTGGCTGGGATTCGGCTGTGATTCTGAGACGGAGTGGCGATGAATCAGAACTTGAAATACATAGGTTGGCAAGTTCTCAGAGTTCGAAACAAGTCATCTTAGTTCCAATGAAGGTTTCTGAAGAAACTATTTGAGAAAGACTTTTTATCGCTGATATCTCAGAGATGGACACAAGCAGAACGGTGTTTTCTCAGAGTTTATAGCAGGTGCACTCGCGATGTCTCAGAGCTTGAAACAAGTGGATCGGTGATGTCTCAGAGCATGAAACAAGCGGATCGGCCAACTCTCAAAGGCTTTGATTCTGATTCGGGTGTGATGTGCCTGTGACTCGGCTGTGGTCCGAGCTTGAAGCAAGCGGACCCGCGAAGTCTCAACGGCTCTGTTTCGGGTGTGATGGGGCTGTGATTGGGCTGGGTCCGAGCTTGAAACAAGCGGATCGGCGATTTGTCAGACGTTGTGATCAGGTTCTGATGTGGCAGTGATTTGGCTGGGATTCGGCTGTGATTCTGAGACGGAACGGCGATGTATCAGAACTTGAAATATATGGATTGGCAAGTGCATCTCAGAGTTCGAAACAAGTCATCTTAGTTCCAATGAATGTTTCTGAAGACACTATTTGAGAATGACATAGGTGCATTCGCGATGTCTCAGAGCTTGAAACAAGTGGATCGGTGATTTCTCAGAACATGAAACAAGCGGAGGTGAACTCTCAAAGGCTTTGATTCTGATTCGGGTGTGATGTGCCTGTGATTCGGCTGTGGTCCGAGCTTGAAACAAGCGGATCGGCGATTTCTCAGAGGCTGTGATCCGGTTCTGATGTGGCAGTGATTTGGCTGGAATTCGGCTGTGATTCTGAAACAAAGGGATCGGCGATAACTTGAAACAAATGGTTAATTAAATTCTCAGAGTTCGAAAGAATTGGATTCGGCTTTCGTGTCATGTGGCTGTGGCTGTGATTCGGTTGTGATGCGGCTGTGATGTGGCTGTGGTTCGGCTTTGTTTCGGGTGGAATGCGACTGTGATGAGGCTGTGGTTCAGCTGTGATTCGGCTGCAGTGGTGTGATTCTGCGGTCCGAGCCTGAAGCAAGTGGATCGGCGATTTTTCAGAGGTTCCTGTGCCTGTGATGATGCGATCAAGCGGCTGTGATTCGAGTGTGATGTGGTTGTGCGGGATTCGGCTGTGATCCGGCTAAGCCATCGATGGCTCGTCTCGCTGCTGAAACACAGTTCACCTTTTGTGGCAGGTGGTAAGTTCTCTAAGAAATGCAGGACTGTGATGTGAAATCATCGATTGCTTGTGTCGCTGCTAACGCAGAGCTCACTTTTTCTAGCCGGTCCCAAACTCCTGGACATCTTAGTTTCAATAAAGGCTTCTGAAGAAACTGTTTGAGAAAGAACTTTCGCCGCTCAAATCTCAGAGATGGACACAAGCAGATCGAAGATTTCTCAGAATTATTTCACAGGTGCACTCGCGATGTCCCAGAGCTTGAAACAAGTGGATCGGTGATTTCTCAGAGCATGAAACAAGCGGATCGGCGAAGTCTCAAAATCTTTGATTCTGATTCGGGTGTGATGTGCCTGTGATTCGGCTGTGGTCCGAGCTTGAAACAAGCGGATCGGCGATTTCTCAGAGGCTGTGATCCGGTTCTGATGTGGCAGTGATTTGGCTGGGATTCGGCTGTGATTCTGAGACGGAGCGGCGATGAATCAGAACTTGAAATACATAGGTTGGCAAGTTCTCAGAGTTCGATGCAAGGCATCTTAGTTTCAATGAAGGTTTCTGAAGAAACTGATTGAGAAAGAACTTTTATCACTGATATCTCAGAGATGGACACAAGCAGATCGAAGATTTCTCAGAGTTTATAATAGGTGCATTCGCGATGTCTCAGAGCTTGAAACAAGTGGATCGATGATGTCTCAGAGCATGAAACAAGCGGATCGGCGAACTCTCCAAGGCTTTGATTCTGATTCGGGTGTGATGTGCCTGTGACTCGGCTGTGGTCCGAGCATGAAACAAGCGGAGGCGAACTCTCAAAGGCTTTGATTCTGATTCGGGTGTGATGTGCCTGTGATTCGGCTGTGGTCCGAGCTTGAAACAAGCGGATCGGCGATTTCTCAGAGGCTGTGATCCGGTTCTGATGTGGCAGTGATTTGGCTGGGATTCGGCTGTGATTCTGAAACAAAGAGGTTCGGCGATGTGTCAGAACTTGAAACAAATGGTTCTGCGAATGCTCAGAGTTCGAAAGAAGTGGATTCGGCTATCGTGTCATGTGGCTGTGGTTGTGATTCGGTTGTGATGCGGCTGTGATGTGGCTGTGGTTCGGCTGGTTTCGGGTGGAATGCGGCTGTGATGAAGCTGTGGTTCGGCTGCAGTGGTGTGAATCTGCGGTCCAAGCCTGAAGCAAGTGGATCGGCGATTTTTCAGAGGTTCCTGTGCCTGTGATGCTGCGATCAAGCGGCTGTGATTCGAGTGTGATGTGGTTGTGTGGGATTCGGCTGTGATCCGGCTAAGCCATCGATTGCTCGTCTCGCTGCTGAAACACAGTCCACCTTTTGTGGCAGGTGGTAAGTTCTCTGAGAAATGCAGGACTGTGATGTGAAATCATCGATTGCTTGTGTCGCTGCTAACGCAGAGCTCACTTTTTCTAGCCGGTCCCAAACTCCTGGACATCTTAGTTTCAATAAAGGTTTCTGAAGAAACTGACACAAGCAGATCGAAGATTTCTCAGAGTTTATATAACAGGTGCACTCGCGATGTCTCAGAGCTTGAAACAAGTGGATCGGTGATTTCTCAGAGCATGAAACAAGCGGATCGGCGAAGTCTCAAAGGCTCTGATTCTGATTCGGGTGTGATGTGCCTGTGATTCGGCTGTGGTCCGAGCTTGAAACAAGCGGATCGGCGATTTCTCAGAGGCTGTGATCAGGTTCTGATGTGGCAGTGTGATTCTGAGACGGAACGGCGATGAATCAGAACTTGAAATACATAGGTTGGCAAGTTCTCAGAGTTCGATGCAAGTCATCTTAGTTTCAATGAAGGTTTCTGAAGAAACTGATTGAGAAAGAACGTTTATCACTGATATCTCAGAGATGGACACAAGCAGATCGAAGATTTCTCAGAGTTTATAGCAGGTGCACTCGCGATGTCTCAGAGCTTGAAACAAGTGGATCGGTGATGTCTCAGAGCATGAAACAAGCGGATCGGCGAACTCTCAAAGGCTTTAATTCTGATTCGGGTGTGATGTGCCTGTGACTCGGCTGTGGTCCGAGCTTGAAGCAAGCGGATCGGCGAAGTCTCAACGGCTCTGTTTCGGGTGTGATGGGTCTGTGATCCGGCTGTGGCCCGAGCTTGAAACAAGCGGACCGGCGATTTGTCAGAGGCTGTGATCAGGTTCTGATGTGGCAGTGATTTGGCTGGGATTCGGCTGTGATTCTGAAACGGAGCGGCGATGTATCAGAACTTGAAATATATGGATTGGCAAGTTCATCTCAGAGTTCGAAACAAGTCATCTTAGTTCCAATGAATGTTTCTGAAGACACTGTCTGAGAATGAAATAGGTGCATTCGCGATGCTTGAAACAGGTGGATCGGTGATTTCTCAGAGCATGAAACAAGCGGAGGCGAACTCTCAAAATCTTTGATTCTGATTCGGGTGTGATGTGCCTGTGATTCGGCTGTGGTCCGAGCTTGAAACAAGCGGATCGGCGATTTCTCAGAGGCTGTGATCCGGTTCTGATGTGGCAGTGATTTGGCTGGGATTCGGCTGTGGTTCTGAGACGGAGCGGCGATGAATCAGAACTTGAAATACATAGGTTGGCAAGTTCTCAGAGTTCGAAACAAGTCATCTTAGTTCCAATGAAGGTTTCTGAAGAAACTGTTTGAGAAAGAACTTTCGTCGCTGATATCTCAGAGATGGACACAAGCAGATCGAAGATTTCTCAGAGTTTATATAACAGGTGCACTCGCGATGTCTCAGAGCTTGAAACAAGTGGATCGGTGATTTCTCAGAGCATGAAACAAGCGGATCGGCGAACTCTCAAAGGCTTTGATTCTGATTCGGGTGTGATGTGCCTGTGATTCGGCTGTGGTCCGAGCATGAAACAAGCGGGTCGGCGAACTCTCAAAGGCTCTGATCTGGGCGTGATGGGGCTGTGATTGGGCTGGGTCCGAGCTTGAAACAAGCGGATCGGCGATTTGTCAGAGGTTGTGATCAGGTTCTGATGTGGCAGTGATTTGGCTGGGATTCGGCTGTGATTCTGAGACGGAACGGCGATGTATCAGAACTTGAAATATATGGATTGGCAAGTGCATCTCAGAGTTCGAAACAAGTCATCTTAGTTCCAATGAATGTTTCTGAAGACACTATTTGAGAATGAAATAGGTGCATTCGCGATGTCTCAGAGCTTGAAACAAGTGGATCGGTGATTTCTCAGAGCATGAAACAAGCGGAGGCGAACTCTCAAAGGCTTTGATTCTGATTCGGGTGTGATGTGCCTGTGATTCGGCTGTGGTCCGAGCTTGAAACAAGCGGATCGGCGATTTCTCAGAGGCTGTGATCCGGTTCTGATGTGGCAGTGATTTGTCTGGAATTCGGCTGTGATTCTGAAACAAAGGGATCGGCGATAACTTGAAACAAATGGTTAATTAAATTCTCAGAGTTCGAAAGAATTGGATTCGGCTTTCGTGTCATGTGGCTGTGGCTGTGATTCGGTTGTGATGCGGCTGTGATGTGGCTGTGGTTCGGCTTTGTTTCGGGTGGAATGCGATTGTGATGAGGCTGTGGTTCAGCTGTGATTCGGCTGCAGTGGTGTGATTCTGCGGTCCGAGCCTGAAGCAAGTGGATCGGCGATTTTTCAGAGGTTCCTGTGCCTGTGATGGTGCGATCAAGCGGCTGTGATTCGAGTGTGATGTGGTTGTGTGGGATTCGGCTGTGACCCGGCTAAGCCATCGATGGCTCGTCTCGCTGCTGAAACACAGTTCACCTTTTCTGGCAGGTGGTAAGTTCTCTGAGAAATGCAGGACTGTGATGTGAAATCATCGATTGCTTGTGTCGCTGCTAACGCAGAGCTCACTTTTCTAGCCGGTCCCAAACTCCTGGACATCTTAGTTTCAATAAAGGCTTCTGAAGAAACTGTTTGAGAAAGAACTTTCGTCGCTCAAATCTCAGAGATGGACACAAGCAGATCGAAGATTTCTCAGAGTTTATATAACAGGTGCACTCGCGATGTCCCAGAGCTTGAAACAAGTGGATCGGTGATTTCATGAAACAAGCGGATCGGCGAAGTCTCAAAGGCTTTGATTCGGGTGTGATGTGTCTGTGATTCGGCTGTGGTCCGAGCTTGAAACAAGCGGATCGGCGATTTCTCAGAGGCTGTGATCAGGTTCTGATGTGGCAGTGTGATTCTGAGACGGAACGGCGATGTATCAGAACTTGAAATACATAGGTTGGCAAGTTCTCAGAGTTCGATGCAAGTCATCTTAGTTTCAATGAAGGTTTCTGAAGAAACTGATTGAGAAAGAACGTTTATCACTGATATCTCAGAGATGGACACAAGCAGATCGAAGATTTCTCAGAGTTTATAATAGGTGCACTCGCGATGTCTCAGAGCTTGAACAAGTGGATCGGTGATTTTTCAGAGCATGAAACAAGCGGATCGGCGAACTCTCAAAGGCTTTGATTCTGATTCGGGTGTGATGTGCCTGTGACTCGGCTGTGGTCCGAGCTTGAAGCAAGCGGATCGGCGAAGTCTCAACGGCTCTGTTTCGGGTGTGATGGGGCTGTGAGATTGGGCTGTGGCCCCAGCTTGAAACAAGCGGACCGGCGATTTGTCAGAGGCTGTGATCAGGTTCTGATGTGGCAGTGATTTGGCTGGGATTCGGCTGTGATTCTGAGACGGAACGGCGATGTATCAGAACTTGACATATATGGATTGGCAAGTTCATCTCAGAGTTCGAAACAAGTCTTCTTAGTTCCAATGAATGTTTCTGAAGACACTGTCTGAGAATGAAATAGGTGCATTCGCGATGCTTGAAACAGGTGGATCGGTGATTTCTCAGAGCATGAAACAAGCGGAGGCGAACTCTCAAAGGCTTTGATTCTGATTGGGGTGTGATGTGCCTATGATTCGGCTGTGGTCCGAGCTTGAAACAAGCGGATCGGCGATTTCTCAGAGGCTGTGATCCGGTTCTGATGTGGCAGTGATTTGGCTGGAATTCGGCTGTGATTCTGAAACAAAGGGGTTCGGCGATGTGTCAGAACTTGAAACGAATGGTTCTGCGAATGCTCAAAGTTCGAAAGAAGTGGATTCGGCTATCGTGTCATGTGGCTGTGGCTGTGATTCGGTTGTGATGCGGCTGTGATGTGGCTGTGGTTCGGCTTGTTTCGGGTGGAATGCGGCTGTGATGAAGCTGTGGTTCGGCTGCAGTGGTGTGAATCTGCGGTCCAAGCCTGAAGCAAGTGGATCGGCGATTTTTCAGAGGTTCCTGTGCCTGTGATGGTGCGATCAAGCGGCTGTGATTCGAGTGTGATGTGGTTGTGTGGGATTCGGTTGTGACCCGGCTAAGCCATCGATTGCTCGTCTCGCTGCTGAAACACAGTTCACCTTTTGTGGCAGGTGGTAAGTTCTCTGAGAAATGCAGGACTGTGATGTGAAATCATCGATTGCTTGTGTCGCTGCTAACGCAGAGCTCATTTTTTCTAGCCGGTCCCAAACTCCTGGACATCTTAGTTTCAATAAAGGTTTCTGAAGAAACTGTTTGAGAAAGAACTTTCGTCGCTGATATCTCAGAGATGGACACAAGCAGATCGAAGATTTCTCAGAGTTTATATAACAGGTGCACTCGCGATGTCTCAGAGCTTGAATCAAGTGGATCGGTGATTTCTCAGAGCATGAAACAAGCGGATCGGCGAGGTCTCAAAGGCTTTGATTCTGATTCGGGTGTGATGTGCCTGTGATTCGTCCGAGCTTGAAACAAGCGGATCGGCGATTTCTCAGAGGCTGTGATCAGGTTCTGATGTGGCAGTGATTCGGCTGGGGTTCGGCTGGGATTCTGAGACGGAACGGCGATGAATCAGAACTTGAAATACATAGGTTGGCAAATTCTCAGAGTTCGAAACAAGTCATCTTAATTTTAATGAAGGTTTCTGAAGAAACTGATTGAGAAAGAACTTTTATCACTGATATCTCAGAGATGGACATAAGCAGATCGAAGATTTCTCAGAGTTTATATAATAGGTGCACTCGCGATGTCTCAGAGCTTGAAACAAGTGGATCGGTGATTTCTCAGAGCATGAAACAAGCGGATCGGCGAACTCTCAAAGGCTTTGATTCTGATTCGGGTGTGATGTGCTTGTGATTCGG